>CM053786.1:720567994-721290494 GCA_028749045.1 Cupressus sempervirens | reverse complement strand
ATTCTTAATTCCCTTACAACTAACATTGGGTCAATTGTGTAGCAATTAATATTCTTTATATTAACAAATTATATTTTTTGTCATAGGTTGATAGGTGAGTGTTTGTTACCACCATCAAACATTCTACCTCACTCATACTGAGAATTAACTACAATTATGAAAGATATTTGAATGGAGTATCAAACAATACATGCATGTCTGAATGATCATATTATATATCACAAACAACATGAATTTGCAACACAATGCCCTATTTGTCATATTAGTAGATATTGATCAGATTGAATAACAAAAAAGGTGCCTCACAAGGTTCTTTGGGTTATTCCCATTATTCCATGTCTGTAACAATTATTTAGGTGCAATAACTTGACATATTTTATGGATTACCATGCACACAATAGAAGTCAAGATGACATTATGTGAGTGCCTATGGATGGTTTAGAATTTAAGGAAATAGAGGAAAAATGGCCACACTTTAAGGAGGAATCTCATAATCTCAAGATTTCATTGGCAATGGATGGTGTCAATCCATTTGAAGAGATGAGATCTACTTATTCAGTGTGGCCTCTTTTTGTCATCAACAATAACATTCCATCTTGGATGACCATAGAGACAGAGCACATAATGTTGGCACTAATTATTCTGGGTATTTTTTCATTTAATAGTCATCTAAATTAATTTATTATAAACAATCCATCAAAATGGTCATAATAATTATGTAATGTTTTTGTTCATTCGACTAGGTAAGCACCAAGTTAAAGATATCAATGTTTGCATTGAGCCCCTTATCGATGAGTTGATGGTGTTATGGAATGGGATCACTATGTATGACATCTCTAGATCAAAAGGACAGAGACAATTTCAATTCCATACAATGTTTGTATGCACAATACATGATGTCCTTGGGCTAACACATTTTTCTGTTATGTTATAGTGCTAACACAAAGTTAACATATTTAATCCAATTATACACGATATTTTAGGTCTTTAGACAAAGGGAAAATTTGCATGTGTAGTTTGTGGTCCAAAAATGAAATCTTGTTATTCAAAAAGTTTAGGAAAGTAGATGTTCGATGAGAATAGTCACTTTCTCCATAGAAATAATAAGTACTAAATTACCAAAAAGCATCTTATCAATGGGAAAGAAGAGACTACATCAAAGTTGGTTCACCTCACAATAGGTGTGTGGTAATCATCCCTAAGGCCTTACTTAGGAATAATATATTCAATATAAGGATTACTTCCCTACCATGAGGTGCATTTAATTTGTCAACCCAGGGACATATACTTGAAATGGTCAGCATAGTATATACACTAGGTTTCTTAAGGAGCCATTATGCTTATGCTATAGGAAAGTAAAATGCAAAGAAAGAACCTACACTAGTGTTGCTGAAAAGTAACACACTTAACTCTTTATTGAAATGAATGTTGGAAATATAATTAAATGCTAACTTATATTTCAACTCAGAACACCACTATAACTTCTCTTGCAAATGTTGCAAGAACATTTCCAAAGTAAGATGTTGTACAAAGAAACTTATAACTTCTACCTAAAATACTGGAAATGCTAGAAGTAAATCTACACTACTGTAGTCTAATCCACCTCCCAAGTTGGCCCCCTTGGTTGGCTTCTACTAATCTACTAACATAGAATGTAAACCAAGAATTACTTCATTATATTCCAAAACTCCTTACATAAGAACAATACATAAAACTATAAAATAATTCACTATGAGACTCAACAATGCTTTTCCATAAAAATTTTTCTAACCCCCCAAAAACTATCGATTCCATCCCTATAAATAGAGGATCAAAACTTATTCTAAAATAGGAAAGAAAACAAACAGACTACAAATCTACCAGATAAGAAGAAAATATAATAGCTCATGGTACAAGCAATATAAGTCTAGATAACCAATTCACCATAATAGTAAATGCAAAGGGAATATAGTAACACTTTGTCCCTACATTCCTAGAATAATAGCTCCTTTTTTTTAGCAATCATGTCTCATGGTATCATTAAGGTTCTTCCACCGCAGCTGGGCCTTAATGTTCCTTCTTGAATGTTGTCGACCATAGTCCATCTTCTTCCCTAACAATTTAGTTATGATGCAAACATATTTGCAAATAAGCATAATCAAATTATATCAAAACATTAGAATACATATTCTGATGGTTATTTGAAATACTATATTATATGTATAATATTGGAAAAATATGACATACTATCTACCCATGGGTTAATGGTTCTATCTGGACTTAATCATAAGTTCAAGTAAACTTAAGTTCACAAATATCTTGATAGTATTAAAATAGAATATTTAAAATTAAGATAAAATAGAGGCAATAATTAGCCTCATCATCTCCCCTTGGTAATTTTAATGCTTATTCTCAACCATTGCATCTTCTAGTCATTGATCAAAAATCTCCAACTTCATTCCTCCCTTGCCTCTTACTCCTAAATGTGTAATAGAATCCCTGTGTTCTCCCTCAAACTTCCCTTCTGTGGTCCTATTGCAACCTATCAATTTGTTTAGAGTTGATATCATATAGGGGCCAAAGGAGCATAGGTTATTGCATTGTTAATGGTCATTAAAGTTTTAGTCTAGTTCGTCTTCCCAATTGTATGTATTTTGATGCTCAATGAAGGGTTGCCTCTACATTGGAAAGTAAAACACTATGTTGCACTGGTTCTCATCACTACAAATATCTTCCCATTTGTGCTTGCTTATTTGAATCTTTTCTATGTTTGCACAATAACTTTCTTCCCTTCTGTGAATTTAGACTTTCTTTTTATTTTTGAAAACCATGGACCCTTTTCACATTTTACATTATTTTCTATGAATTTCTATCATGATCAATACATCATGAGCAATAATAATATGGTTTTAATAGAAATAAATTATATATATGTGAAAATCATCAAAAATTGAATTTGGGTCACATCATAGTCTAACAATGAGGAATTATGCAAGAATAAGGGTACGACACTTGACACTTGCATACTATTGCAACTAGATTTTAATCAAACAAAGGGAGAGTATAGATTTGAGGATCTTTAATGAATAAATAGAAATTTCATTAGGAATTAGTAACCTTCCTTGCCCCCTAGAAAACATGGACAAGTGTCCTCACTTGTCATACTTGGCATGACGTCTGGAACTAGCATAATGTTGCAATAATATATTTAAGGCAGTAATAGATATAACCAATAAAATCTATGTGCTAAAAATGAATAAAATGTGAAAATCTTATACCTGCTAATTGATCATTGGACATGCCAGATGAAGGTGGCGAGAGTCAAAGGTCAGCAACGATAGCATATGTCAGTGAAATCACCATGTTATTGAAAGAATTATAAAATGATGACATGAAAGATGGATGACTGGAAGAAAAAGAAATGAGATGAGTTGAAAAAGAAGAAATTAGAGAGTGAATGGAGAATTTTGAACTTTATGTGGACATAAATTTTTAATTATGGGCATGCTCAAAGAAATTCTCATTGAAGCTATAGGTAGGAGGTCAACACCTTCTACTATAGGAAGTGTTATCTATTGTGCATTTGAAACTAGCTATTGATATTGCTACAGGGAGTCTTCTTTTGTTTGGGGCTATTTATACAACTTGAACTGATGTCCATTGACTAATAACTTAAAGTGTATTGGATCAATTTTGGTTAACTGGATGGATCTATTGACGAATACATGGCTTATTTCATAGGGACCCAACCACCATGTCTGTAGCTTGCCTGGTATGTCTTTGAATCTAGAATCATAAAGAAATGCCCAATCACCAATTTGAAATTTCTTACTCTTAATGCGAGATTCATGCCATTATTTCATTTTCTTCTATATGATTTTTGTATATTCTAGGGAAAACTTGCTCATTTCATCCAAAGAATTAAGATGTAGTAGGCACTCTCTCTATGCTGTAAGAAGGTCAATGTTTAACTCTAGTGTTTTTCTTAAATTTTTTTGTTCAAAATCAATGGATAGCATTATTGCTTTTCCATAGAATAGTTCAAATGGTGTGAACCCTATGGTAGTCTTTCATGTTATTTGGTATGCCCAAACAACTTCTGGTAGTTTGTTGCTCCAATCCTTGCAATGCAAATTCAACTATCTTTGTTAAGATGGCTTCTATCTCCTAATTTGTAACTTCTCCTTGTCCATTAGTTTGAGGGTAATAGGGGCTTGATTTTTGGTGTTTGATATTATATTCCTTCATTAGTTCTGTGATAAGTTTGGAAGTGAATTGAGCATCTTGGTCAGTAACAAGTTCTTTGGGTACACCATATCCGGTAAAGATGTCTTCATACAAAAATTTAGCAACGTTATGATCATGAACACACTTCATGGCTTTGACTTCAACCCATTTTATTAGGTAGTCAATGCATACAAGGATATATTATTTCCTATTGGGTGAAGGATCTATTGGACCAATAAAGTCCATGCCCCATTTGTCAAATGGTGTCAATACCATTTGTGGATTGAGAGGCATTTCATCTATTTTTGTTGGTTGGTCCATCCTTTGACATTTATCACACTTTTGTGTATGGTTGGCTGCATCTTTATGAAGTGTAGGCCAATATTATCCAGTTATTAAAATATTCAATGTTGTTCTTTTAGCTACAAAATTCCCTCCACATGATTCATTATGTCATGGATGTATAATGTCATATGTCTCATATTCTCTCACACATCTCCTCATAACTTGCTTAGGTCTAGTGTAAAATAATATGTTATTAATCCAAGAGAAATGGAAGCTTTTCTCTATAAGTAGCCTCTTTTCCTTATAAGACAAATGTTTTGGAATTTTATTAGCTACAATGTAATTAGCAATATCTACATACCATGGGGTTTTGATAGAAATATGAAAAAAATGCTCATCTAGAAAGTATCATCTATGAAAGTAGTATCATCTTCATTAGGGTGTATTCTTGATAGATAATCAACTACCACATTTTCTTTCTTAGATTTGTCAATGATTTCAATATCAAATTCCTATAAAAGAAGTAGCCATCTTGCTAGCCTACTTGTAATAATAGGTTTATTCATGAGATACTTAATTTCTGCATGATTAGTATGAACAAATATGGGATAACCAATTATGTAATGCATAATTAGTTTTTTAGAGAATAATAGGTTTTTTAGAGCATAAACTACATCTAACAGTTCTTTTTTAGTCACTATATAGTTTAACTCTGGTCAATGAAGACTTTTACTAATATAGTAGATTGCATATTCAAGATGTTGAGATTTTTGTCCTAGGATTGCACCTATGGCATAGTCAGAAGCATCAGTATGTATTTGAAAGGGCAAAGTCCAATCAAGACCCCTAAGTATTGGTGCAGTTGTCAATAGTAACTTGAGCTCCTAGAAGGAGTCATCACATTCCTTTATCCAGGAAAATTCAACCTCTTTGGTAAGAAAAGTATAAAGAGGACTAGCTATCTAACTAAAATTCTTGATAAACCCCCTATAATAGCCAGTATGTCCTAGGAAAGATATGACTTCTTTTTGCTTTGTAGGTGTAGGGAGTGTGAGAATTACCTCTACTTTTGTAGGCTCTACTTGGATTCTAGCTTCAGAGATAAAATGTCCTAATACCATGCCTTCTTGCATCATTAGAAATCATTTCTCACTATTGAGAGACAGGTTGTCCTCTTCACATAAAAATAGTGCTTTCTCCAAATTTTCCAAAGCTTCCTCAAATGTGACACCAAATGTAGTGAAGTCATCCATGCATATCTCCATGCAATCATGTGATATGTTAGCAAAGATGCTGATTACAACTCTCTAGAAAGTAGTAGGTGCATTGCATAAGCAAAATGGTAATATAGAATAGGCATAGGTACACCAAGAACATGTAGATGTGGTCTCTCTTGATCTTCTAGAGAAATAATTATCTGATTGTATCCACTATATGCATCTAGAAATGAGAAGTATTTCTTTCTAGCCAAATCATGCAAGACCTGATCAATAAAGGGTAAAGGAAAGTGATCCTTCTTTGTGGAATTATTTAATTCTCTGTAGTCTACACATATCCACCACTTTCCTCCTTTCTTAGGTACAATAACTAATTGTGATACCCATTTTCTATCATAGATTGGATAGATGAATCCATCATCCAACAACTTTTGTAACTCAGTCTTAACTATTTCATGCAATGCTAGATTTATTCTCCTTAGAGGTTGATGGAGTGGAAAAATTCCATCATTGATGTATATCCTATGGGTGCAAAGTTTAGGGCTCAATTCTACCATATTCTGATAATCCCAAGAAAAGGCTTTTTCATGCTAATTGAGGAGCTTGGTTAACAATTCCAATTGTGATATAGACAACTTGTTATTTACATGGAGATTATGACAGGGAGAAAGTTCCACAATAGTTGTTAATTCTACCATTGACCCTTCTGGTACTAGACTACATTATATGTATAATATTGGAAAAATATGACATGCTATCTATCCATGGGTCAATGGTTCTATCTGTACTTAATCATATGTTCAACTAAACATAAGCTCACAGATACCTTGGTATTATCAAAAAAATTATTTAAAATTAACATAAAGTAGAGGCAATAATTAGACTCATCAAAAGACATGGAGAATGACACCTCACCTATGGAAGTTGGAATACAATAAAATAAATCACAAAGGTAATGTCATTCCATTTGATGGTTTTTTTTTTGAAATTCATATTTTGATTTTGTTTATTGATGATGTAATTGATACTCCTGAAGGTTTTCAAGGCATTAATGACAAAATTCCAAAAAAAGTAAAAATTTATCCTACACAATTTAGTAGATCACTATACTATGAGAAAATCCCAATCGTACATTTGTTTGATCTTATGCATATTGAAAAGAATGTAACATAGACATTATGGAAAATCTTGGATGGAAGGCGTGACAAAGATAAAATTGTCAAAATTTGTAGCGACATTGAAGAATCCAACCATGTAATGAAAAATTTCATTTGATCAAATAACAATTGAGACCAGATTGATACAAGTGCCCTTAGTTGGTTATCATTGGAGAAATAGAGAAATGTTATAAAAGAAGTCACAAAAAATATGATTTCCCATAGGATTTGCTACAAACATAAATGATCTCATATCAAAGAAAAGTGAATTTTGGTCAAGGATTAAAACACACAATTGGCATACATTTATTAGGGTAATTCATGTTATTTTATATTCACTATATATTTGTATATCGTATGTAGTTTTCATTGCATTCTTTTATAAAATATTGTTAATCTCATTTCAAAAATATTGCATTACATTCTATCTCTATCCCTCCCACACCACTTTGAGAATGGTGTCAAACAAGTTATTTATGATCTTGGAAAATACATGATGTGGTTTTCATCAAAAGAAATCAATAAAGAAGATATAAAATATTGGAAGAGAAAAATTCCTCATCTTATGTGTGAAATGCAAAAGTATCTACCTCCAACTTTTTGAATGCACAGGAACACTACCTCATACATCAAGTTGAGGAGATTGAGTTGTGTGGACTTGCACCAACTAGGTCAATGTGGATGGTTGAGAGACACTTGAAATTTTTGAAAGGCTTGGTTCGATAGAGAGCACATCCTAAGGGTTCTATAGTGGAGGGATATATGGTATACCAGACCATGGTGTAAATTAGTGAATATCTTCCTAAATTTGCAACAAAGATCCATAGAGATCGTATTTGGGATCCAAAATCCATTAAAAAGTTCAAAGGAGAGTACTTGATGGGAAAAGGTAGATTGAGGAAAGTGAAAGATAAATATAATATTTTATTATAGTTAATTAATTCTTATAAATCGTCAATATATGTTATTTATAATTGGTGTATTTTTTTAATACAACTAGTCGAGAGTGGGATGCATTACATTTATATATTGCAAAAAATCTTGATTGGATGATGATATGGATTGAAAAATGTCAAAAAATGGTTGCTCATTAACATGGGAAGGTGTTGCTTCATTGGTTATACAAGCTCATCATAATGGAGATTCCAATGTTACGCCAATTGTAGTTGATCTAGTAAAGGGTTTAAGAGGTAGATAGTTACACACAAATTTATTAATGATCATCTCTCATATGTTTCATATCAACTCATGATGCAAATAATTTTCACACACTTCAAAAATTGTAGATCAAGCACCACAAAGATATGTAGTATCACGGCCACAAATTTTGCATAAAAAATATGGATGACAATAAGAAAACTTGTGATTTTGGGATAACTGATGTTTTCGAGGTCACTAAAATATCATCTAGGAATGATATACATTCTCAACAATATCAAAATTGATACTATGGCATCTTGGATGATATAAATGAGTGCAACTTTAACTCCTTCAAAGTAGTTCTATTCATTGTCAAATGGTACAGGTTGCAACTGAATCAAAATGATCTAGATAGAATTGTTATTCCACATGATAATGGATTTACAATGATTAATACAAGGTCATTTTAGCCTGTTGGAGATGAGCCCTATGTTCTTTCAAGACAATTTGAGCAAGTGTTTTACTCAGAGGTTCTACATAATTAGGGTTGGTCATTTGTTGTTAGACATGAACCAAGAGGAAGGCATATAAAGCATAATGTTATGGAAGAAGAAGATGTTGAATATGATGAATAAGAAGAAGATGATGAATATCAAGATGATGGTGATAATGATGATAATGATGGTGGTTATGATGATGATGATGGTGATGATGATGATGATAATGGTGATGATGATGATGGTGTCGATGATGATGATGATGATTGTGATGATGACAATGATGATAGTCATGATAATGATGATGATGATGATGAAGATGATCAATGACATGATTGAAATGTACAAGGTATGTCATTAGTGACTCCTACTAAGCTTTGATTGTTAAGTACAACATCCACCAATTTTTTTTTTTCAAAACCATATGTACAGATATAGACATTAAGTATAACATGTCAAATTTTTTTAAGATATACATGACTCCTAGTAAGCTCTTATTGTTAAGTATGTCATGCACCAAATTTTTCTTTCAAAACCATATGTGTAGATATAAACATTAAGTATAATATGTCTAAATTTTTTAAGATATACATGACTCCTAGTAAGCTTTGATCATTTCACATGCAAGTATCCTGGAATAAATTGAGTGAAATGTTCATGTTGTATTCTAAGTTATTCATTTCTAACTTAAGATAAATGATTAACATATGTAGGAAATTTAACCCCTTTGGTGAGGATCATGAATAGTGACATGGATCAATAGGTATATGTTAATAAATAGATATAATTTTCTTATATTCTTTTTTAAATAGACAAAGAAGAACCATATAGACATGTAATTATATAATCACTTTCAACTTAGTACATTTTATATCTTCCACATATATAAAAAGAAGAACTATATGCATGGGTCGTGACTTGATTATTCTATGTATATTATTTAATTATTATCAAAATTCCTTAGTAGTTAAAGTGATGACATGAAAAAATCTCATTTAATAGATTGTAGGGACCACTAAATAGGTACTTGTTAGATATATCTACATCAAATGATGGAAATGAGGGAATGGTAGCTGAAAGTTCTACATGTACTATGACTAAAATGGGGAGATCAACTAGAGGTCAAAAGATAATGAAAAAATCAATAAATAGATGCAATTTTTCCTTGCTAAAGGGGGGTCATGTTCTTATGATGATGAGAGAAAAGGCAACATCAAGGTACCCTTTTCGTATACTCAAATTGAGAAAGAATGGATACCTAATCATCTACCTCCAATTAACACTAATTTTTGTGTTAATGAGAGGATATATTGAATAGCTCCATCTTCATTACATGGTTTGGGCCTATTTTCCATGGATGGGATAAAAGTATGTTACAAAAAAGTTGTTGAATTGATGAAGTATTTGGTCCTTGTTACAAGTACAATGATTGGATGTGGATTGTTCAATATAAAAAAGGTATGCGTAGGTATGCACTATTAGCAAATTATTTACAATGGAAAGAAAATGATCAAAGAAAAATATTTTCTATGTACATTGATGGGAGAACAAAAGCAATAGATAATATTGTGAGTTTTATAAATAGTATGTGACCTTCCTCAACTAATAAGCAACCCAATTGTATTTTTGAGGCATGTGAGGGGAAACAAGTTTTTGTATGTGTGATAAAATCAATAAGTGTATGGGAAGAACTATTAATTGGTTACCATTTGAATCACATAGATACAAATAAAGTTACAATCATGAGGGTGGTAGGTACTTTATACCATTTTGTTAATAAGTTTTTTCTGCTAAGATCAATTGGCTGAAGTTTTTATATTTAATCTTTGTCACAGGATGGTATGGATCAAACATGGTATAGAGGCCATGAGGATGCTCCTCTTACCCATTCTTTGGCCATGGTAAACCTTATTAAAATTGTACAAATTAGATAGATGGAGAGTGTTATCTTATTATGTTATTTTATTTAGGGTTTTGGATTTTTTATGAATGTTTTGTTGATATTTCTATCACAATTTGATGTTCAAGATTGGGGAAGAGTTCCTACAAGAATAGAGGTAGCTACTACCCCTTCTCATGAGGATATCATAGATGTCCTTAATTTAACATACATGATGAAAAAAAACTTAAAAATATCAATTTAGAAATAATGAGCATTTTTTATGATCACTAAAGGTTTATATTTAATCTTTGTCATAGGATAGAGGCCATGAGGATGCTCCAGCTCCCACCCATTCCTTAGAAATCTTAAACCTTATTGAAATTGTACAAATTAGATAGTTGAAAAATGTTATATTATAATGTTATTTTATTTAGGGTTTTGGAGTTTATATGAAAATTTAATTGATATTTCTATCATAATTTGATGTTTAGGATAGGGGAAAAACACCTGCAATAATAGAGGCACCTACCCCTTTTTATGACAATATCGCAAAGGTTCCTAATTTAACATATATGATGAGGAAAAAACTTTTAAAAAAAATCAATTTATAAATTATGGTCATTTATGAAGATCCAAATCCAATGTAGGAGGTGTTGAAGAGGCAACAAGAATTAATGGCCATAATATGTCATTTTGAAGTAAATAGTAATGAATCTTTAATTATAGCAAAAGTTCAATAAAGGTTAATTTTATGTTGCAAACTAAAATATGTATGTGTTCTTGTTACAAGATTATTTTCAAACTCATGTGCCTAGTCTAGGACATCGTAGTGAGGCTAATACTAGAGGAGCTCTAGCTACCTCAGGTAAAATAATCCTTAAGTTGACAAGTTACAAGGATATTTTTCTTTGATGGAACATTCAAAAACTTCTTAAATTAACTCTTTCTTTTATTATATTAGAACTTTTTTGCTAAAAATGTATTTTTTACTAGGTCATCAAGTGTAGGAGGCTCCTAGGAGGTCGACAAAGGTCCATCAGAAATTGTTGATTGTAATATTGGCAACAAGGGGCATGCAAACATCGACCCCTTCATGGCCTATGCCTGGTAAATCCTTGTTTTGCTATATTTGGTTTTGTGTTAATTATTATTTGATAATTTGTACTTTAATCATGGGTGCATCTAGTAGAAGATACATTGCTAATGTGTGTGACACCATTTACAAATCATAGTAAATGTATTGGTGATAATTCACCATCATTTCTTGGATCAACCCATGCTTCTAGCATAGGATCTAGACAAATATCATTATTGATTGATGAAAATGAATTGATGCCTTTGAAATGTTCTGAGCTTCCAATTACTTTTAAATTATTATTATTTTTATATTATAATACACATTTATGTATTCATAACTAGTTTTGGATTGACGATCCAATGACATTTTTTGTAGGAAATGATTCATTTTATAAGATGCTTTATGACCATGCACTAAAGATATTCGAGCCCACCATATGTATAAGGTACACAACTTTAGTTAATTTTTCTATCTAAAAATTTTGTGTTTTTTTAAAAGGTGGAACTTGCAAGAAAAATAATTAAAAAATCAGCTCATTAAAGATTTAGAGCATGAGTTTGGTAATATTTTTGAGGAGAAGAAAATTTTGGAAAAAGCTACAAACCATCTGAAGACTATGAGGGACTCTTATAGAAGGAGTCTCATCTAGAATCCAAAGTTTGAGTGCCCTCCCTTTATTTTAGTGAGGGATTGGAATGACTTCATTTTGGATGCAAAGGAAAAAATGTATGTTAAAAGAGGAGTTACACCTACAAATGAGAGAAGAAGGTATGCAATAGTATTAACTACTAGTAAAATGTAATAATGCAGTGATTAGGCATCTTTATATCTATATCCTCTAACATATTTCAAAAATTTCATAGGTTGTAGGATATGTCAAAGGAAACAAAGGCCAGGCTACAAAAGATTGGGCAACACAAGCTTAGCTCTAGTGGATATTCAAAAATTAAAACACAAATTGTAAGTAGGAGTAAATAAATTCTTTAAAAAAATTATTTATAAAATAGAAATAATTTTGTTCAATCAAAAAATGGAGGGCTCTGAATTTAATTTAGAAGCAATGAGAGAACACCAAAAAATTACCTTCAAGGAAGGTTGTCAAGTTTTGGCTAAATGCCTATGCCAAGCTTCGACTAGCCCAACCTAAGAGCCCCTTGCATCATGTGAATAGGTAAATATGAAAAAAAATATATATTAGAAATTGAATACTTGAGCAACAATCTATTTGATAATAATGTGTGCATGACATTGTAATGCAACCTCCTAATTGTAACATAGAGCCTACCTCGCATGATGAAGCCCTTGATGTGCATCATGGTTTCAATAGAGATGTTCATTTTTCTATTTAAAAATAATTATGTAATTATTAATACAATTTAACATCTTAAATTGAACTTGGTGTAACCTTTTTTGTTTATATTTTAGAGGATAGAAAATGTCATGTTGAATGAGTGCCAGAGGATGTTTAGACTAATCACCATGTAGATCATGTGGCACATTTAGGTAAAAAAAAAAATTTTTTTTTTTCATTTAAATAAATTTTTGATTTATAGTTCTTTTACTTAATTAAATACATGTAATTCACTAATATATATGGTTTGAATTTAACTCATGATGCAGTTGTTTTTGGAGTAGACTCCCCTTTGACTCAATGACCACTTGTTCTTGAATAGATGAGGAGAAGACATGCATTGGAATTAGAATTAGTAGAGGAGGGGAATGATGAGAATATTGATATTCCTCTTATAGAATTCTTTAAAAAAGAACATTAAGAAGCCCAAAAGGAAATTATGTTAATGAGTTTTATGTGTTAATGAATGTTATCATGTGATTATAATGATTAAATGTTATATTTCAAAAATGGTTCAATGAATGAATGAATGAACATTATTAGATGTTAATGGGGAATTTAGAGTGATGTTGGGGGATGGGGGAGGGGCCAAATGAGCTTCCACTTTCACACAGTTGGCCCTTTGAAGTAGAGAATATTAAACTATTCTCAAAACCAAGTGAAGCTCAAACTAATCTAAACATAAATCAAATTTCTAAGGCTAACTACCCATTATAAATATCTAGCACCAAAAGCTATAACATGTGAAATGGCTTACTTTTCCAAAATGGGCTAGGTGATAGTTACTCTAGCAAAAATAATAGCTGGTCACAACATTGTTTAGAATATGGTTGGTGTTTAGTTTGTGATATCTCAAGACTTACTCTGTCCTCCCCAAGTGTTGAATGTAGTGTTCTAATGATTCAAGGACATGAGTTTGAATAATATGAGGTATGGTTCCATGTATGGTGCATAGTTTTAATCTATTCTATTATATCTATGGTAGTAAAGTATGCTTATTCATCTGCTTCAAGATAGTCTTGGCATGACTATCATATTTTTTGAAGTATTTTTTTTGAATAACAATAATTTTAATGCTTTCTATTGATCCATTCATGTGGATTGTTATTGCAGTCTCATTATAGTAGGCCCTTATTCTTTCCCTCAAAAAGTAACATTTATAGATTACAAATAATAATGGCTTTTTTGTTGTTTTTCTTTGTACATCTATATCTAACATTCCTAACACATGAGATCCGTGTAACATGCAGGTTAATAAGGGTAGTGCCTTGTATATGTTTCTTGAACTAGTTACATATCCAAATGTTGCATCCTACCGATTCTCCTATGGTTTAAATAAATAAATCTAGATATAAAAGAGTGTTCCTTATGATAATATGAAGATATTTTTCTTGAGATAAGTTTTGAAAATGCCATTTCAATTTTTATGTAGGTGCCCCCAGTATTCAAAAAAAAGACTTATTTTACAACTAACTAGTCTGGGTAAGCCATCTCTTCAATCTTTAGGTTTTTATATTACTAATTAAATTAAAGATATGTATTCAGCTTTAGATTTTTCTTAATTATCTGATTTATAACTATAATTAATATGCTTCACATTAAGGAAATGGTACAAGAATTTAAGTGATAGTTTTGTCTAGGATTGGGCAACAAACTAATTTTAGGTTTCAAACAAAGATCCAAATGACCATTGTTTCATTAGCACAAAATAGTAAGTTACCTCTTCTATGTTTACATTGCAAATTTTTACCATGGATTTCTTTTTGTAATTAGCAGCATTTTTTTTCAAACAAATGATACATGTTCTTTCAAATCTATCAAAAACCATCATTCTCTTATCACTTGGGTTTACTTAGATAAAACTTCAAGGTGACTAGCAACTCTAGTATGATGTAAATAAAATTGTAATTCTTATTCATGTTGCTTAACTAGATAATGTTACCTCTCCTTTATCAAGAACTGCAACACCAATAAACCTTGATCAGGTACTTTATGTAATTGTTTGTTAATAACTACATTTCTATACTTTTATTCACATATCTTTTATTTTCTCACCATTTATGTTGATAGGTATACTTGGCTCTAGGCATCTATGAATATAATACATCAACGTAAGTTGAAAAACTATCTATTGACTTTTAAACATTTAATTAGTAATTCTTGTAAATGACATTTCACCTTAAATGCTTAATTTTTTAATAATACTAGAAAATTTTCACTTATTTAAACTAGTTACTAGTAATTGTAGTAATTATTTAAGTTAGTTTTCTGTCCAACTATTCAAATATGTAGTGTGAACTATGGAATCTTTGACTCAATGACATTTTCCATTTGTGTATTTAAAGTTGATGCTCACTATTAAAGATTACCATGGTTCTTGTTTTGAAATTTCAATATTTTGATATATCATATTATCTATAACTATCAGATTCTATTAAAAAAATGAAATCTTCAAGAATCCCCGTCTCCTATTTTCAAAAATAGGTACTCTAGTCTTGGTACCAATTTCCTATAAAAGTACTAGTACAAGTCTTCTAGCAACCTAAGGGTACATTGGTAAAATAAATAGCTACTTTTCAGTAAGATGCTTTCCTACTCAGTATTGGAAGTTGTGACCTTTTGGATAATTATTTACTTTTGCATTTGGGAAGGATATGAACCTTATCCCTATTGAGACACATGCCTATGTGCTCTTTTCCTTTGTCTTTGTATGGAGATGTTTGATTTTTCCAAGTTGACATAATGCTCAGGTAATGTGAATCATCTAACTTGGAGTAATCTAACGTGCATTCCTTTAGAAAAAAATCATTACAAAGTGCATAAGTGTTTTTATACATATTGCAAAAAAAAATATGTTCCACATATTTTTACAGAAAAGAAGATAGTTCACATGAATTTATAGACTTCCATTCCCATTATAATCAATATTCTTTTCTCTCTAAAGTGCATAGAGTACAAGAGTTTGCACATTTCATTAAGTTGTGATATAGAAAATGATAAGGGGGAATTAGAGAATGGGAGATTAGACACGCAAGCGATATAACTATACAAATGTAACAAAATAGGACTTTCTAGAGTAAAGCATGATGGCTTTTTGGGGACCTTGGACATATTTTGATAAGAAAGATTAAGGGTAGCCCTCTGAGTGATAATACAGTCTCCAGTTGCACTAGTATTTATACATATTTTAATCAATAATATATTATTTAAACAGAAAAAAAGCAGAACTAGACGTCACAATTTTGATGCAAGGTGGTGCAGGCGCACCCACATAAGGTTATTTTGGACATGATTTCTACATGAGCTTACCTAAGGAATTTATCCCAATTTCATCATTAGGATAAGATCTTTTCTTGGGATTTGTTCAAACCATTGTAGGGTCTTTCTTCCCTATTCTATATTGATCTAGAATATTCTGTAAGCTATTTTGGTGGGAAGTCTCTTTGGGTCAGTTCTCTTATTTTTTAATAATTTAGAATGTTTCATAGGCCATCCTAGCAAGTATAAATCAAGTTTTTAGGTTTTGGTTTAGTCAAGTTTTTGGATACAAAGTTACATGGAGAAGAAATTTGGAGGAGAACAAGTGTATATATTGTTCATTTGATGAATCAATTAGAAGAATATTATTATCTATCTCTTTCTGGTGTTGGTTCCTTTTATTTTTTCTTCCATTGAGTTTATCTCTACATTTTTTTTGGTATCAGAGCTCAACAAAAGGTCTGGGCAAAGGTGAATTGTGAGTTTGTGTTTGTTGTGATAGGTTGGGAAGAGAACTTGTGGAGTGGTCAAAAGACTAGGTTGAGTGGAGAGAACCTAGATGGAGAAAATGGTCACAAGAGGGGATTTAACTAATGATAAGAGGATACTTTTAGATGAATGGGTTTCATATTGTGATTTTCAGAAAAAGAAAAGAGAGGAATAGAAAAAAAAAAAAAGAGAAAATGAAGAAAGAATGAATCAAGAGATAGAAGAGAAAATGAGATTCCTAGTGAGGGAACTTAAAAAAGGGGAAGAAAATTTAGCAAGGCTAAAAGAGGATTTGAAGAAAAACATGGAAAAAGAAAATAGTGATTTGGAGAAACAATCCATTGAGATTACAAAAGCTTGTGAACATGGAATAGAGAACTTGGTTGCCAATGAAGAGAAGACTTGTCCATTAGAATTACAAAATGAACAAATTGATGCTGATATAAAAAGTTTGCTGCAGATAGTTGTTGATGAACCTTATGATAAAATGGTTCTTGAAGATAGGAAAGAGGTTGAAGTGGTAATTGTTGATGAGCCTTGTGATGAAAAGGTTCATAAAGATGGAAAAGAGGTGGATGTGCTGGTTCTTGATGGAACCAAGAGATGGCATTTGAAGTTAAGAAAGAAAGTGGTATGGCCTATCAAAAGGATAGTAGTTGCAGCAAGGAAGAAGACTTATGATGAACCTAAGAGGATAGATATGGATCAAATAGTGATGAATTTGTCTCCAAGCATGGAGAGATTGCAGCATAAAGGCATAAAAAAAAAGGTTACAAAGGTTCCTATAGTGATCCAAATTGAGGAATTCATATATGATGAGGTCCCATTTTTTTTTCTAATCCATTTATTGCAGGTTTATAGAAGTTCTACTTGAATTCTTATGTGGAAGAGGTTTATGAAAATATGAAAGTTGACTTGGGTACTTGGCCAGAGTACAAACAACAAATACCAGGGAATTGGAAGACAAGAAAGAGGAAGGACAATCCAAGGAACTTGGATTCTACTGTCCCTGGAAATATGGTAAAGGAGCAGCCACATAAAGTTATTTTGGACATGATTTCTACATGAGCTGACTTGAAGAATTTATCTCAATTTCATCATTAGGATAAGATCTTTTATTGGGATTTGTTTAGACCATTGTAAGGTCATTGGATTAGTGCAAGAAAATGGGTCTCACTTTTGGCCAAAAAAGTGGAAGTGTTTTTCCTATTTTTGAAATATTTTGTCAATTGATGCCAAAATTTGAGTCATTTAGAGATTAAATATTTAAAAACTTCAGCAATAAAAATTGTAGTGCCTAGAATCTTCTTTTTGAATATGTAATTTATTTGTATACCCATATGATGGATTATTTTTTTGGTATGGATCTTTAGAAACCACTTTTTCAAAATACATATTTCAGGACCATACCACGCTCATGTATGAACACCATAATTTGACACAAATGAATGAATTTTTATAAATCCTTTTAAATGGAGTTACCTAACAAACCAAAGATTGATGAGAATATTTTTTTTGAATTTTTTAATGAATATTTGTTTTATTTTTAATTTTTAATTGGCTATAAAGAAAAAAATTTAAACCTCTCATGTACGGACACCATAATTTGATCAAAATTTCACTTTTTTCATTTTTTTTTGTAAACTTCAAAAGAATTGAATGTAGATTGATGACATATAAATTAATTTAAGAAAAATTATAAAACAAAAAAGTTATTAATGTTTTAGTGAACGTTACTATTTTACATTTAGGTACCACCTTTGATTAAAAAATAATACAAAAATAGTAAATAAAGTCATAACACTAAAATTTATATTTCTGAAATCAGGATAATGAGAGATCTAATGGGTTTTTATTTTGTAAAAAAATTTGATTGGGAAGACCCTCTAAAAATTATGGCAAGGCATGAATTTGTCAGTTCAATGCCTTAGCCAAATCTTGAGAGGCCAAGGCATAGGCTTGGTCTCACCAAGCCTATCCCACACCAAAATTCGAGGCAAGAAAAAAAAATCCCACCTCATGTTGTAAGAAACGGGCACCCGTTATTTGAATTTCAAGAAACGGGCACCCGTTATTTGAATTTCAAGAAACGGGTACCCGTTTTGACAAGCTAAAAGCGGCATGTAAAATCCGTCGAAAACTTTAAAATTTGAATTTTTAAGAAATGGGTACCCATTTCTTAAAAATTCAAATTTTTAATTTTTTGAGAAACAGGTACTTTTTTTTGAAAATAAAAAATGGGTACCAGATTTTTAAAAATAGCGGGTGCCCATTTTTTAAATTTAGGGTCAGGCACTCGAGCCAAAAATGGGTGCCTATTTTTTAAAATTGGGTACCCATTTCTAAGAGGTCTCAGTCTGCTGATTTGATTTTTGCAGAATTGTGACCCAACTTTGTGCATTCACCGCATTCTTCCCTATTCTATATTAATCTAGAATATTCTATAAGCCATTTTGGTAGGAAGTATCTTTGGGTTAGTTTTCCTATTTTGTAATAATCTAGAATGTTCTGTAGACCATCCTAGCAAGTATAAATAGAGTTTTTAGGTTTAGGTTTAGTAAATTTTTTGGATATGAAGTTATGAGGAGAAGAAATCTGTAGGAGAGCAAGTGTATATATTGTTCATTTGATGAATCAATTAGAAGAATATTATTATCTATCTCTTTTTGGTGCTAGTTCCTTTTGTTTTTGCTTCCATTGAGTTTATCTCTGAATCACAAGGGAGCATAGCATTTTGATGAGGATGTTATACGTGCGACATGAGTTTCGATTAGTATTCATTGCAATTTTGACAAATAGACACATAGAATTTTGACAAGGATGTTATATGTGCAACGAGTATGTCAACTAGTGTTTGTCACAATTTTGACAACCATTGGTTGATTAGGTGGAAAGTGTAGTACACAATGCTTGTGGGCTAAGGTTGATATCCTGACTATAGTTATGTCGATATATCTATGATAGTAACATTGCAATTTTTTCACAAGTTTAGGGTGGTATAAAATTGAAAAAAAAAGATTGATGACAGTGTTGGTCATTTTGTTGACATAGTGGAGTTGAAATTGAGATGAATCCTTGTCGAAATTGATATGAATCCTTGTCAAAAATTGGGTCTAAATTTACTACTGTAAGCATCTTCTATTCTTTCATACACTTTTTCTACACTTTCAATCCTCAACTTGACCTTATACTTATATCATATACATTGTCAAATTGGCTTGAATATATCTTAGAATAATTAATATCCATCTCCTTAGATGGCTATAAGCAACAAAAAAATCCAATAAAATCAATATGCCAAAACGGGAAAAACCTTAGTTAGTTGACCCTGCTCAGAAGACACTAACTTAGAAATAATTTTCCTGTGTTAAACAAGTGAACTTGGTTAACACTACATCTTCAAAAAATTTCTTTAGTAACCAAGTGAGCTTGGTTAATATAGGTTCCATTCAACTTTCCTTTGTTACCCGAGTGAATCTGATTAACACTCAATTTCTACAAGCTTTTATTCAACACCTGAGTGAAGTTAGTAGACACTACCTTATGAACTTGGAAAACACTAGAATGCTTAATAGACACAAAAGATTATCTTTATTGCCCAAGTTATCTTGACATACATTGATTGGTAAAGATATGACATTTTGTGTAACATTAAAGACAATACATAATTAACCAATTATACTCAACAATTTTCTAGGGGCTAGGACATCTCTTTTAGGGATTCTCCTACCTTGTACTACATTACAAGTTTTGATGAAACTCCTACTTAAATTTTGTATTTTATATTTGGATGACATTTTAATGTTCAGTAAGACTAAAGAAGAACATCTTGACAATGTTAGAAATGTATTATAGATATTTGAAGAGGATAAAATATTAATTAACCTGAAGAAATGTTCATTTATGTGTATCTTGGTTTTGTCAGGTTAGTTGATGGTTTGAATATGGATCTTGAAAAGATGAAAGTGATTCTTGATTTGCCTACAAATTAGAGTGTTGGAAAGGTAAGATCATTTCATGGGTTAGCAATTTTTTATAGAAAGTTCATCATAAATTTCAGTTTTATTTATAATTCTATGAATGAAACTATGAGGGGAGATAAAGAGGATTTCAAGTGGACACATAGAGAAAAAAAGAGTTTTAAAACATTAAAATAAAAGATTGCAGAATTTCATACACTTGATTTTCCTGATTCTAGAAAAGTTTTTCAAGTTGAATGTGATAGTAGTGGAAATTCCATATGAGTTATTTCAAATCAACAAGGAAGATATGGAGCTTGATTTAGTGAGAAATTGATTGATGCTAAGAGAAAATATTCAATTTATGATCAAGAATTCTATTCTAGTGTTCAAGCTTTGAATAAAATGAGACATTATTTAATGCCTAAAGATTTTTATTTTATACTAACTAGTAATATTTCCAATAAATTTGAAAAGTTAGAATAAGTTGAATTAGAGACACATGAAGTGGGTTGAGTTATTTTTAGAACTTTTGCTTTTCATTAAAACATAAGAGTGGATAATTAAACAAGGTTTTGGATGCTTTGAGAAGAAGAAGGAATTTGCTAATAGAAATGAGAGTTGAGGTGGTTGGTTTTAATGATTTCAAGTATTTGTATGAAACTAGTCCTCATTTTGTAGAACCTTGGAAAGATTGTAAAAAATAGATGGTGAGAGATAAAATGACTAATTATTTCATTTAGGAAGATATGTTTTTTAAGGGAATTTAGTTGTGTAGACCTAGAGGATCTCTAAGAGAGAACATTTCATTTAGGAAGATTTGTTGTTTAAGGGAATTTAGTTGTGTAGACCTAGAGGATCTCTAAGAGAGAACATCATGAAGGATGAACATAGTGGTGTATTTCCTGGATATTTTAGGATTGAGAAGACTGTAAAGTTAATTTTAGATAGGTACTTTTGGTCATAGATTTATAATGATGTATATAAGATGATGAAAAGTTAAATAATTTGTCAAATAATAGAAGGAACTTGTCAAAAATTGGGATTGTATTGACCATTGTGTGTACCTAATAATCCTTTGGAAGATATCAATATGGATATTTTTCTTGGTTTACCTAGAACTTTGAGAGAATGATCCTATTTTGGTAGTAGTTGGAGGTTTTTCAAAGATGACTCATTTAATACCTTGTAATAAGATATATAATGTTGTACATGTAGCTAAATTGTCTTTAAGGAAGTGGAAAGATTGAATCATTTTACTAAACCTATCATTTTAGATAGAGATACTTAGTTTGTAGGTTATTTGTATTGGACACTATGGAAGAAATTAAATACGGAGTTGAATTTTAGTTCTACATTTAATCAACAAACATATGGACAAACTAAAATAAACAAAAGTTTGGGTAACTTGTTGAGATTTATTTTAGAGATAAGCCTACTAATTAAGATTTAATTTTGGCTCAAGAAGAGTTTGTATAACATTATTCTATAAATAGGAGCACTAAGAAGTCACCTTTCCATATTTTTAATAGAATAAATCCTAAGGGGAGTATTGAATTGAGAGATCTAAACCTTGAGATAGAGAGGACTCCTAAAGAAGCTAAAGTAGAGGATTTTTTAGAGTTCATGAAGGCCTTACATGAGGAAATTAAAATAAACTTGGAAAAAAGTAATTTGGAATAAAGACATAGAGGTGATAAAAGGAGGAGACATAAATATTTTTATTTCGGTGATGAGGTTATGGTTCCTTTGAAGAGAAATAGATTTCTAGTTAGTACCTATAGTAAGCTAAAAATTAGGAAGCTTGGTCCTTGTAAGATTATAATGAAGTTTGATAGTGGAAATACTTTTAAAGTTGAATTTCTAGAAAACATGGATATTTCACCTGTATTCAAAATTGCAAGATATCTTCAAGTATTTTGACTCAGATGATGAGTTTAAAAATAAATTGGATTATCTTAAGAAGAAGACATACACGATTGGAAGGACTTTAAATAGTAGACTAATTAAAAGAACAAGAGGAAAAGACTACATGAATACCTAGTTCAGTGGACAAACAAAACAATTGAAGATAGTTCATTTATTACACAAGAGGAGTTGGATTTTTATAATTTAGGTAAGAATACCAATCATTCCTAATGTGGACATAAATTCTTTATTAACCCTAGGTGTATAATGCAAAATTATATTGCATCCTCAAGAAATATATCTTGTTTTTTTATAACAGTCAATTATTCATGAAGCAGTCATTGATTTTTTGTTTTCATTTTGTGAGTATTTGTCACCATGTCGAGGACCTATCCTGGATCCTTTTTGTAAGTTTGTGAGTTTCTATTTTTTATTGAGTTTTCTATCATTTCTTGCTAACTATGGTTCCTTCTATTTTTATCTATCCAAGCATGTTGTTTTGATTGGCATGGTTTTCTTTGGTCATATGGCATTTTGCATAGCTTTAATTTGACTCCTAACACATATGCCTCTAAATGCACATGAATTCATATTATTTTTTTGTGGATTTAAGTTACTCTTCCATTATTGGACCTATGTTGTAATTAAATTCCTGACTAGCCAGCTTACAACTTAGCTAGTTATACACTAAGTTTGGTTACATGTAGGAAAACAAGATAGAGACAATATTTTTAGTCTGATGAATATAGGATAGAAATAGAGTATGTGAGTTGAGGCTCTACAACTGTAAATTCTTATTCTATAAGAACATCACAACCTAGAAGGCCTCAAGGTTGGACATGTTTTGGTTTCTTTATATGTAATGTAGAATAATTGCACCTATGAATATGTTGTATCTAGCCTTGTGTTCTTTCATTAAGCTAGGTATAGCTTCCATGTGCATATTTGATCTAGGTAGTATTCAACATTCTAAGTTGAGCTTATTCCACATGTTCTTTGCATATTTATGTTATGCTCTACATCATTAGATCATATAATAAATTTCATGGCTACATAGTCACACCGAATATATAAAATTTTAAAGCTATCCCTTAATCACTTATAGCTCATGAAAATTGAAAGATAACATAATGAAATGAAAAAAAATTCACATAGAACACATCCACTCCCACTAGTCACCAAGAGGTATTAGATTCTAAATGAGACGTTGTGTCCAAGGAGTGTAAAAAACAATACCAAACTTCAAGAAACATGCATAACATGAAATAAATCTTGATAATGATCTCTTTTCTTTTGCAATCTCATGCATTCCAAAATTCAAAATTCAACATGTCATAATTTTATAAACAAACTTCCTTATTCTTGCTTCATCTAATTTTGATCATTTGAAGAATCCCATGAATCTAGGATCAAATTTATTGCACTACATATGAAACATGTGTCACTTAACAATATAAGACATTTTGATTGTCTCCACAAGGAAAGTCTAGAGTTTTTTAGGCTATCAAGAGATAGATACAATGTAGATCTTCTTCAATACAAAGAGATAGATAGAAAAACTTTTGTATATTGATATTGATATCTTTAATATCCGAGACTAGGGTAAGTGCAAGAAGTTGGGTCTCACTTTTGGGCAAAAAGTGGAAGTGTTTTTCCTATTCTTGAAATTTCTTGTCAATTGATATCAAAATTTGATGCATTTAGAGATTGAAGATAGACAACTTGAGAATATAGACAACTTTTTGAATATGTAATTTATTTGTATACCCAAATGATAGATCATTTTTTTGGTATGGATCTTTAAAAACCACTTTTTTTAAATGCGTATTTGATGACCATACCACACTCATGTATGGATACCATAGTTTGAAACAAATAAATGATTTTTTGTAAATCCTTTTAAATGAAGTTACCTAAGACACCAAATATTGATGATAATATTTTCCTTAATTTTCTATTGAATAATTTTTTTATTATTAGTTTTTAATTGGTTATAAAGGTAAATTTTAAAACCTCTCGAGTACGGACACCATAATTTGATCATTTAAAAAAAAAAAAACTTTTAAAGAATTGAATGTAGATTGATGAATACAAAATTAATTTAAGAAAGGTCATAAAAATAATAAAAAAATAGTAAATAAAATCATAACACTATAAAATTTATATTTTTGAAATCAGGATAGTAAGAGCTCTAATGAAATTTTATTTCATAAAAAATTTTGATTGGGAAGACCCTCTAAAAATTATGGCGAGGCATGAATTTGTTAGTTCAATGGCTTAGCCAAATATTGAGAGGATAAGGCATAGGCTTGGCCTCACCAAGGCTATCCCGAACCAAAATGTGAGGGAGGAAAAAGAATCCCACCCCATGTTGCAAGAAATGGGCATCCATTATTTGAAATTCAAAAAATAGGTACTTGTTTTGAAAAATTAAACCTGCATTTAAAATCCCCACAAAAAAAATTTGAAAATTTTAGAAACAGGTACCTTTTTTTAAAATTAAAAAAAGGGTACCTAATTTTTCGAAAATGGGTACCCATTTTGTACTTTTAAAAATGGGGTACCTATTTCTAAAAATTTCATTTTTTTATTTTTTCAAAACAAAATAGCCATTTTTTAAAAATAAAAAATGGGTACCCAATTTTTTTTTAAAAATGTGTACCCATCTTTTAAATTTAGGATCGAGTACTCGAGCTGAATTCGGGAGCCTATTTTTAAAAATTGGATACCTATGTCTAAAGAGATCTCATTCCATGGAATTGTGACCCAACTTTGTGCATTCACCCACTACCTTTTTTTCTCATCAAAAAAGTTATATTCCTATGATCACACATCATAATTTACATCACATTCATCACATTAATTTTCATAATACTTTGCATTGTTTCACATTTGTGATATTTCCTTTAGAGCGTGCTAATTACAAATATATGTGCAATCAACCTTCATGCATATACACATTAATGAAGATCCAAAAATTTACTTTCACTAACTTAGGGTTAGCATTAGGATGTCTTCCTTAATTAATTAAGTAATTATTTCATAAAATAAAATTCATTAATCCAAAATTGTCCATTTTCTTATTATGCTATATTCTATCTGTAGGCTCGTGTAACTAGTAAATATATCATATCTCTTTGTCTATTGATCATACTATCCTCCAGTCTCGAATATAGAATCCTCACATTTTGTATTATATTTCCTCAAGTGCACACATGATAATATATCTTCTATAAAATATGGTAACCGAAATTCCATTTGTTGTAATAGATGAACTATGTTACACTTAGACAATTTTCTAAGTATACATGTCATAACTTTATCTTCATGTTCATCTGACTTCATAGTGTTCATATTTTACCATAAATGAAAACATAAAAAATATCTAACCTATCCAAATTTCCAACGATCTCCCCATTTGGCATTGATGGCAACATATGAGAAAATTGGCTAAGTACCAAAAGAAACTTCAAAATCTTTACAAAAGTTGGACTTTACAAAATTTTAAAAATGTGGAGCATTACATATATATACCATCTTTTCCTTATATCTCCTAATCACATTATAACTCTACTCATCTCTTCTTCACACACACACACACACACACACACGATTTTTTTAAAAAAAAATTTCCTTATCACTAGCATTTTAAAATCAATGACAAAGGTGTCAAAATTTATGTATGTAAATCAAAATTGTATTGCCTTTCTCCTTATGATGTGTTTGTCATCTTGGATATATAGCTTGCAAAGTCTGACTTCTAACTCTCAAACTCTTTTTCTTATTTTCCTTTTAGTGCCTCTACTATAACTAAAAGAGTGCATAATCCATATGATGCTACTTCAATTGCATTAAGGTCATAATACACAAATTTCTCATTTGATGTCTTTGTTGCAAGACATTCATCTAATAGTTTATGTACATTTATGATCTTCACAGTCAAATTTTCTATGAATAATGAGAATCTCTTTCTTCCTCTCTCCTTCTTCAGCTCAATGATCTTTATATCATCATGTACAAGTGATATAGATGCTTCAAGATTTTTGACCTTGGTTTTAGGTTATTGAAGTTTTCTCACCAAATTTTGTTAATCATTCAATTTATCATTTAGCTTATCATTTATGTCCTTGACATAATTGTATGATAGGGTGCACTATCTATACCATGTTTTTCCCTCTATCAAGCATATTCTTAGGTCTTTGATGCAACCATCAAGTGTCAAAAAATTATTCCTAACATTTGTGTACACTGTAGAAAATAGTTGAACATCATGCTTGGTCTATGCTTTTGTCACTACGATTTCTAGTAGATGATTAAACTTATTATCAAAATATTTTACCAATTCTTTTTCTCTTATGTAGGGATATATCTCTATTATCTTTACTAAGATGGCATTTTTTAGGTTTGTCAAATACTTCTCCCAAAGTCTTTTTCTAGAATCTTCACCATCTCCTTCCTTTCAAAATTTTTTATGAAGGATGATATTAGGCCTAACAAATCATCATCATCTCTAAGAAATTTCTCTAATGATGATCCTTATGGATATTTAAGCTTCTTAAGTGTTTGTAGTAGAATATCTACTTCATCCTTGAATATGAATTTATCAAAATCTATTTTGGTATGCTTAAGCTGATGTAAGAATGTTTCCTCATAAATTATTTTCCTTTAATTAACTCTAACATGGTACTCTTTCCTTTTCTTCTAATATTTTTTTTTCTTCTTATTTTCTTCTTCTTCTTTCTTCTTTTCCTCTTCTCTTCTCTTTTCTTCATCTTTTTTCCTCTTCTCTCTTCTTCTTCTTCTTTCTTTCTTCCTCTTCTTACTTTATCTTTTTCCCTTCCTCATCTTTAATGCTGGTGTAGCTGACTAAATTGCCAACAATAGATTTCCCATAATCCTTGAAAGGATCCTCTACTATATCAAAATTGATTCTTGTACTATCCACTTGCAAGGTATCAATACCAATGGTTGTTTGTGGTATAGACTCTGATATCACTATATCATTTCCAACTTCAGCATATGGTGCCTTTGATATTGTTACTAATGCTACCACAACTTATTTCTTCTCTATTTTTTCTCTAATTATAGGGATTCCTCCCCCTAAGTCTCTTATCTCTTCTTCTTTACTAGGTGTGGAGGTCATAAATATCACAACTACCTCTTTGGTTTCCTCATTCACCTCTTCATAATTGCTTCTCATTATTAAAATTGCTCCCCTTTTATGCATTAATAGGGGCCCAATACCCGTCATTATTCTTTCAAGGTGTTAACTACTATGCACTTCACATAATTTCTATACCATATTTACTCTAATTTTTCTATCATCATCAATCACTCTTTTCCTTCTATTAATAAATTTATTATACAGGTCTTTAGGTTTTTTCTTTCAAATATCTTCAAACCTCTTAAGTTTGACAAAATAACATATTTTACTACAACATTATCTAACTATAGTCTATCCATACTAACATATAGATCAAAAAACTTATCAAAATTTACAAAGTTATCATTATTTATGATTGCATCATTAAGAGTTTCTACCTTAGGCTTCCAAGGTTTTCTCTTAGTACGTGCCTTCACCTCTACCTTTTCTTTATCTTCTTATTTTCCCTCTACTTCCTCTTCCTTAGATTCATCTAATTCAGACTCAATTACCTATATCTTCTTTCTTCATATACCATATAATATTTTTAATTTTCTTTCCTTTTTCACTTGATAGTTGTTTTGTTCTTTTGTTTGAAGGATATTCCACCTTCTCTTGTTTGATCTGAGCTAACCTTGTGTACCTCCTAGTTTCAGGTGGGGTAATTATTTGAACCTTGGTGATCTTCACATCTTCTTCATCTTGTGCTTTCTAAACTATTAGTACATCTTGTGGTTTTATTTTTGATACTACTACATACGATGCACTAATTGATGGTCCAACTACTTCAACCACTTGTTTTTATCTAACATAAATTGCTAAAGGTTTAGCCATCAATATCTCAAATTGACCACTTTCTCTCATTTATAGAGAAATTCCCATTTCTTCCTTGTATTATTCTCTTGTCATACTTGATTACTTCATAATTGTATCAATTTTCTTTTCTAATTTCTTCTTTATTATTGTGAACTTCCTTAACTTTCTCCTCATAAGTGCACCATCTAGGACACTCCTAATCTCTTGAAAAATATAGGATTATCTTTGCATAACCCTTTATCATCTCCTTAGTTATTTTATATCCCATAGGATTAGGAATCTTGACTCATGATTCAACTTCCTCCATACACATTACATCAATTTCAATGATGAAAAAAATGTCAATCTTATACTTTTCTATCAAAGATGGAGGTATCCTATATGTCTTCTTCATAGCTTCTTGAGAACTTTTCATCATCTTTGAAATGTCCTCTACAGTGTTGTCTTCTAAGTGCTTCTTGTAATGTTAAGTAGTCATGCTCATTGTGTAATTATTATTGTCCCACTAATGATGAGGCATTTCAAGGAACCTTTTGATTACTTGAAAGAGTAAGTATTTTAACAAGGACTTAAATTTGAATATTTCATTCTTTTTGTTCTTTAATATGTCTATATTATCCAAAAAATTGTTGTTCTAGAATCTCACTCATACTTACATTTTTCCTTCTCAATTTCATTAGGAGTGATGTATGAATAAATCCAACAAGAATTGAATTAAGTCTTCAACTATAATTCATTTTCTAACCAATGATTTTTCTTACCAGTCTAACATTTGTCTCAACTCTCATGTCTAGTTTGATGTGCCTTCCATTAGATTTAGTTTTCAAGTTTTTCTCTACTAATTTCTTCACATTCTTCTCATTTACTAGATTAGCTCATTATCAATAATAATTAGGATATCACCTACCCAAAATATATCCTCATGGATTTTACTTAATATTAGTTTGGTCCACTCATAATTATCAAATTCTATGAAAAATATTTTTCTATAATGTTCAACTCTTTCAAATTTTCAAACCCTTGTTTCAATGATAGGTTGTTAAATACAAGGTTGAATTCTTTGTGAATGTCACTACCACCAATTCTCTCAAATTTATAATGTATGTATGCCCTAACATCTTTAACATGTAAATTAATAGTATGGGGAGCTTGTGAAAAGGCTCCTAGAGAATCATTTTCCATGGAAATATATGGGTGCTTCTTAAAATTATACCTAGGCCTGTCACTTATATCACAATGTGTAGGATTTTCTATTTTTCAAACTATAATCTCAAATAATAGCTTTGCACAAGATAAATACTTTAATTTCATAAAACTATGGCTTGCTTCAATCTAGAATTAAGAAACTCTTCAAATTCACCTTAACTTTGCTCTAGAGTTCTCCTTTAACTCTTGTATAATTGAATGGTTTTTAATAACTTGAGTTTGACCCTTAAATCACATCCAATACATCTCTACATTATTTCCCTAGTATTCAATCAATAAAATCTAGTTTTGATTGCCAGGATACTTATTTTCCTTTTTCCACTCACATACAAATTGACAATCATTTGTTAACTTAACCATAGCTTGATGAAGGGTGCTCCCCTTAATACCATAAACACATAACATAAACTATAAAATAACGTCAATGTGTGAGAACAAAATATAGGCTTCATATTATTTCTATAAATGTGGAATTATAGAATTCAAGACCACAATATGCTAATTAACATGGGCTTCATTATAGTAATCCACAAGGCAAAGCTACAAACTATCACCCAAAGCTCTCCTAGAAAATCTTCAAGCATTTCTTAAATAGGCAATATTATGTTGCTTGGGAAGGTTCTAGAAACTCATACTTAATACATAGGGTTGACAAACCCTACCAACACATGTACATGTTGGCATAAAGTTATTTTCCATTAGTGACAACACTCATCTTACAGTTCACACTGAGTAATACAGTTCTAATCGAGTAATACAGTTCACATCGAGTAATACAGTGCATACCAAATGATGGAAGCACAGTTCAAACTGAGCACTAGCAACGCAATTCAAACTGAGCACTGGATACACAGTTCAAACCGAGCACTGAAAACACAATTTTAACCGAGTGAAGTAGCACTTAGTGTCAACTGAGTAAAGTTGCACTTAGTGTCAATCGAGTAAAGTTGCACTTAGTGTCAACTGAGTAAGGTTGCACTTAGTGTCAACCGAGTAAAGTTGCACTTAGTATTAACTGAGTGAGGAAGCACTCAATGATGACCGAGTGAGGAAGCACTCAGTGATAACTAAGCTCAAGAGGTTATCGAAGAAGTTAGTTTCTACCGAGTGACACTATATCTACTGAGTCACCAATGGTTATCGAGTTCCAGGCAACATTGTATGACTAGTATGAACTGAGCCCCTACCTATACTGAGTGCATGATGATGCTGAGTAATGTAGTGGATGTCACATATCAGAAGGTCATCAAGTCTGTCTGAAGAACCTGAGTTTATTTTACCATTTGGCTGACTCAGTTATATTTTGTTTACTTGTGTTTGGCCAACCTTGCATGAATAGTTATTGGAATGGTATATATATGTAATGTATTATAGACATTCAAGAGTGATAGATATTCAAGAAGACATACAAGATATTTGGAATAATGATAGTACGAATTCATCAGAAGAAAATAATACTCAGCAAGGTCTACCAGGAGCAAAAATGATTTCATCAATCATAGAAGGTGACCTACATTAAAGAACTCAGTCAAGTTGTAAGTTGATCTGTTGGTTCATCCTAACAGGTGAATCATTTTTGTAAATCCTTTAACAGGGTAGACTTAACCGTCTTTATTCAAATCTCCTAACAGAGTGCATACTTATAAAGTATGTTTGTAAATCCTCTAACAAGGTGGATCTAGCAATCCTCTGTGCTCCTAATAGGGCAGATCACCAAAAGTGATCATTGTAAGCCTTAATCGACCAACTTCATACTACAATAACGAAGCTTTGTGGGTATCCTCCCCACCCCAATTTTACTTTCTATTTTTGGAAGGTTTCTGGGTAACCAAATCTCTATGCATATATGGTTTAAATGTTTAATGGTTTTTATGCAGCAAGATAGATAAGTAAATGTTGTGTATGGTTGACTTAAAAAGTTTTATTTTTATTGATTCACCGCTCCCCTCTCAGTAACCTATTATATCTTGAATATTTCTAACAATTGGTATTAGAGATTTTTGGCTCTCAAGACAAATTTTGACAACTTGAGAAAAGATCTAAGTTATGGAGATATTCAGATTGGAGAAAGTGATTGAAAATGAAAAGCTAGATCTAGAAATGGCCATGGTTCAACTCAAAGAAGCAAAGGAGCATCTTTCTCAATCCCTAAAAAGAAGAAAGGAACTTGCAAGACAAATGAATGACCATCACTATGTTGAAGAAAAGATTGAAGATTTGTTACCATCAAGTAGTTCAGAAGAAGTTGACAAGGCAATCAAAGAACTTCTAGAAAAGAATGGATCTCTGCAAGAAGAGATAAGAAAGCTCAAAAGAGAACAAGAAGTCCAATCCATCAGGTTATGTGAAGTTTTGGAATAGAGAAACAAAGAAAATGAACACTTAGAGGTAAGGAATAATCTGTCCCTTCAGCATGAAGATCTTATAGGACAACTATCTAATGCAAATGAAGAAATCATGATTCTAAGATCTGAGAATGAAAGTTTGAGAAATGATTTAATCACTGAAAGAAAAATCAATGTAAGTTTGCATAGTGATCTGAGAACTAAGAGACAAATAAATGAAATCTTGGAAAATGACCTAATCTCTGAAAGGCAAGTCAATGAAAGAATGATGAAATCCCAACCAGATATGAATCAATTGAATTTGCAAAATGAGCAGAATCTTCAAGAAAAAAAGGTAAAGCTAGTCTTGGATACAATGAAGAAGGTGAATCTTCAAAACAAAGTACCCAAAAGAATGAAAAACCTACTTGAAATCACTATGGAAAGTTATGTCATACATCAAAAAAATGTTGGAGCAATGGAAAAGCAAAATTCAATGGTAAATGTTTCAATTGCAATCAGCATGGTCACAAAGCAAATGAGTGCATAGAAAAACCAAAATTTGAAGGCAACTGTCACAAATACAATAAACATGGTCACAAAGCATTCCAATGCAGATCCAAATCATTCAATCCAATTGAACAACTTGTCAAAGCCATATTTGGAAGGGACTACAACACCTGGTGCAGATGTCACTATTGTGGAGAATATGGACATACTGGCATAAATTGTGCAAGACATCACCTAAGGAAGAAGGACACTACTGTAAGGTTCTATACATGTACAGAACTTGGTCATATAGCTAGAAATTGTATGATTATAGAAAGAATTGAAGATGAAAAGAAAATCAAAGCAGAAAACATCCAGAAGCAAATGAAGCAACAATGGATTCCTAAATCTACTGAATACGATAAGTCAAGAAATGGCAATGTCACTCAAGAAATGAGTGATTCCATCATTTCCAATTAATATTCATGAAAGAAAGTATGGAACTGCATCCTTCAAGAATCATCCTAAGTAGTTCCAAAGGAAGCAAAATGATCAGATCAGTATGCAGATACACTTTGATTCTAAATCAGTTCAAGACTCAATCGAGTTCAGTCGGGAGCAACAAAGTTTCACTCACCAAGTTGTATCTACCAAGCGAGGTCAGTTCATGACCTTACCGAGTTAGGTCAGTACATAAATATTTTGTTTTGATTGCTGAGTTGATAATATCTACCAAGCAAGTGGATGACAACCTGTCATTTCATCTACTGTCGTACCAAGCATTTATGATGAATGTTTCGTCAAAAAGGGCAAAATTTAATCTCATTCTTCACTACGAACTTTGAGCTAAGTTATCTTCTATGATTCTAGAGAAAGCTTAAAGCAATTTCGAGTGAATTTTTTTAAGAATGAAGAATCTGTTCAGAATTTCTCTTCACCTACCGAGCAGCAATGGCATTTGGTAGCAACAGCTCCAAGGCAAAGAGAGGCTCATAAATGCTAGTTAAAGGTGTGGAATGGAAGGTGCCAAACTTCAAATTGGCACCAGCAATTGCAGAATCACTTGACCCTAATGATGCTCAGTCTCGAATTCCTCCAAAGGTACTCCTTATAAATGACATTCGCTCTCATTTCAAATGTTCCATTCAAGAACTTGGAAACCTAGAAATTGATAATGCCCTAGGTCAAATGAGTGTAGATGGGAATTTGAAGCCCGAGCATAAACACCTTGAAACAAAAGGGTTAACCCACATTTCACATTTGCCAAGAAATTTTCAAATTAAATGGGTTAGGTATGTACTCAGCTGGGTTCACAATGGGAAATTGTGGTTAGAGAAACCAGTGCTTATCACTAAGAAAATGATTAACAAAATTACAAGCCTTCCCATACTGAGCAAAGCTAAGACTACCAAAACCCTAGGTCGGGAAGAATTGCAAAGGCTAACCCAAGCAGAATGAGATGGTAGAGGACTTAAGCTTAGTACAGTAACTGACACTGAATTAAGATTTGGTATTCATGTCATTTCTCATAAAATTTATAGTTCCAGCCATCCAAACTGTGTACCTTGCGAAGTAGTAGATTTAGCATATAAGATAGTAAAGAAAAATGTTGAGTTTGATCTGTCTAAATTGCTTTTGTCTCAATTTAATAAAAACATGGAAAGCATAAGGACTTCAAAGAATAATTCATGCAAATTCGGTTAACTTTTGATCTGTCTATTTTTCTATGTTCAAAAGTCTTTTGCATCAAAAGGATCAGTAGTATGGAGAAAGGATATTCCCGCTCTCTATCAAATAAATGAGTTTATTTCAAAGTTAGGTGAAAATTTTGACAGTGTTTTGGATAATTACTTTGAAGATTTTAAGGAAAGAATGAATAATAGGTTCTAGATTCCACCAAAACTGGTTGAGGAATACAAAGAAGATGTATGCCTTATGGTAGATTGTGACAAGGTATACATACAGGTAGTCAGGCCCTGGGTTGCATGGGTGAATCCTCTTCCTTATGAGGTTAATATTGATGAAACCAAAGACATCATAGAAGCACTGGTGAATGAACCAGTTGACCCAAAGCAACTAGTCTTTGGAACTTATGATGAAGCTAAAGCTAGAATTGAGCTTTCAATCAAAATCCCTTAGGTCATTAGCAAAGGAAAGAGGAATATTGCAAAGCTAAAAATAGAACTTGGTCCTCTGATGATTACTGAAGGGAAAGGAGAAGATGATGAAGAAGAAGAGGAAATTGAGTCAGAAAAAGAAGAGGAGCCTCAACGGAAGAAAGGTAAGGTGATTATCACCAAACCTAAAAAGCAAACTACTGCAGTCTTCTCCAGGAGAACAAGATAGGGGAAGAAGGAACCTATATTTTTCAAGCCTCCACTCACATTTGAGGCAAGGTTGAAGCAATTAGAAGAAGGTACTAGCTTCACAAACTTCAAAGCATTGAAGTTTGAGACAAGAATAGAACAGGAGAAAATGCAGATTGAAGAATTGGTATTGAATAAAATGGGAAGATGGAAATACTCTCCTAAAGAGATTGCCTCTCAGATCCCTACAAAGCTATTGAAAAGGTTGCAACCAAGATGGGAAATTGAAACCAAAATTTTCAAAGATATCTTTGAGAAAACCCTAAAAAATCTCCTGTCGAGTCTCACTAATGCAGAAGTAAAGAAATCATTGAAAGATCATGAAGGTAATATGATGATTAGATTCCACACTTGCTTGATATTAATCAAAGGAATTGAGCATGTTTCCAATGATGCAACAAACATGTGGAAACATGTCTATCATCTACATAAACCTAGTGAGGATATTGTTGAAATCAAGGACAATGACAACAGTGATGATGATATTGATGATATTCCAGGGGATCTGCATTCAATGATGATAAATGTTGAGGAAGAATTCAAGGAAGATGAAATGGAGGAAGATGAAAAGGAGATAGAGGAAGAAGAAGCTGACCAAGCTAAGGAGGAAGATGATCCTATAAAAATTGCAGCCAAAGTCATTGCATCTCTTCCTCACTCTCCACCTAAAGCAGCTACATCAATTGTGGAGATAACCTCTACTAGTGAGATTGTGTGCACAACAGCTTCATCAATTGTTCAATCTTCACCTATCTCCTCTCAGCTCCGGACACCATCTATGCAAGTGTCTACCACTTCATTAACCAAGCTATAGCCATATTCATTAACCGAGGCATCATCAGCTACAACAGTAAGTTCATCAGGCATATCAACTTCTACTACAAAGTGTTCAGTAAGTGTACCCACTAGTACTTCAATTTTGACAACTTCATCTGCTCCAATTTTTGCATATGTTAGTTCTCCCATTCCAACCTGTACATCAATCTTGGAAGGAACATCAATTTTTGATACTGCTAGCACTTCTCTTAGTTTTCCTCTAGCTAGTCCTTTTCCAATTTTGTCAGCCAGTCCAACCTCATCAACTATTGTTTCAGTCTCAAAAGGAAAAGGTGAAGACACTGCAGGAAGCACAAAAAGATACATGATTTCCAGCAAGGCAGTGGATGAGGAAATAGACTTGGATAAGGACATTATCATTCCTAAGAAAGATCTGGATAATGCATCAGTTGATGAAATGAGAATGGTCAGTCAGCTATTAGATTAGAAGGCAAGGCAAAAACAACTGAGGCATGAGAGAGACTAGGAATATAGTATTATTGAAAGTGCTAAGAATATTCTAACAGAGACCATAGGTGTAGAAGTAGATTCTACTCAACACATCTTGAATTAGTTAGAAGACACTGTATATAAATTCAATGAGGATACCTCCGGCCAAGAAAAATTGATTGAAAAAGCAGAGAAGAAATTTGACAATAAGGTGGTTGAGCACATTGCATTAAAACAGGTAGAACTATCTACAATTTTGAGTAATTTTGACAATTCTTTTAATAATGTAACTTCACTTTTTGGAAAAATTTGTGATGTTACCGAGTATAATAAGGAAATCAAAGAAAAGTTGAATAAAACTGATGAGCATATGAAGGTCAGTGCACAAATGTTGCAGCTTGACCACAGTTCAAGTTCATCCCATCATCTTAGAATAAGATTTTTGTCAAAGAAATAGGTAGAATTGTTGAGAGAGGAAGAAAGGATCAGGTGTACCCTGATTGACATCCAAAATATGATCCTTCCTATCATGGACACAATTCAGAAGCATATTTGCAATTCCAAAACATTGATTCATGACAAAAACTTCTCAATTGCAGATCATATGATTGAACTTTCTACAGCAGTTCAAATAGCACTCTCCACCAGCAAAATTTTGCAAGAAAATTGGGATAAGACATTGGCTCTTATTCTCAAGGTACATTCTGAGTTTATCACTCATTTTGGACTCTCTGTGTAAATATATATTGTTTAATTTGGCATTATTGTCAAAAAGGGCGAGATAGCACACTTCCATGAGATAATTGTGAAAGAGATATGTGTAATAACTTGTAAATACTATGCATATTGTATGGGGGAGATACATGTAAGAAATATATGTGTAATAAGACTTGCAAAGATCAATTTTGAAAATTCAGAACTGTATGTCTATTTTTGCACATAATTGTTTTTGTCACTAATGCCAAAGGGGGACATTGTTGGCATAAAGTTATTTGCCATTAGTGACAACACTCATCTTATAGTTCACACCAAGTAATACAGTTCTAACCAAGTAATACAGTTCACACCGAGTAATATAGTGCAGACCGAATGATGGCAACATAGTTCAAACTGAGCACTGGCAACATAGTTCAAACCAAGCACTGGAGACACAGTTCAAACCGAGCACTGAAGACACAGTTTTAACTGAGTGAAGTAGCACTTAGTGTCAACCAAGTAAAGTTTCACTTAGTGTCAATCGAGTAAAGTTGCACTTAGTGTCAACCGAGTAAATTTGCACTTAGTGTCAACTGAGTAAAGTTGCACTTAGTATTAACTGAGTGAGGAAGCACTCAGTGATGACCGAGTGAGGAAGCACTCAGTAATAATCGAGCTCAGGAGGTTATCAAAGAAGTTAGTTTCTACTGAGTGACACTATATCTACTGAGTCACCAATGGTTACCGAGTTCCAGGAAACATTGTATGACTAGTATGAATCGATCCCCTACCTCTACCGAGTGCATGACGATGTCGAGTAATGTAGTGGATGTCGCGTATCAGAAGGTCATCAAGTCTGTCTGAAGAACTCGAGTTTATTTTACCATTTGGCCAACTCAGTTATATTTTGTTCACTTGTGTTTGGCCGACCTTGCATGAATAATTATTGGAATGGTATACATATGTAATGTATTATAGACATTCAAGAGTGATAGATATTCAAGAAGACATACAAGATATCTTGAATAATGATAGTGCAAATTCATCAGCGAAAAAGAATACTCAACAAGGTCTACCAAGAGCAGAAATGATTTCATCAATCATAGAAGGTGATCTAGAATAAAGAACTCAGTCAAGTTGTAAGTTGATCTATTAGTTCATCCTAACAGGTGAATCATTTTTGTAAATCCTTTAACAAGGTAGACTTAACAATCTTTATTCAAATCTCCTAACAGAGTGCATACTTATAAAGTATGTTTGTAAATCCTCTAACAAGGTGGATCTAGCAATCCTCTGTGCTCCTAATAGGGCAGATCACCAGAAGTGATCATTGTAAGCCTTAACCGGCCAACTTCATACTGCAGTAACGAAGCTTTGTGGGTATCATCCCCACCCCAATTTTACTTTCTATTTTTGGAATTTTTTTGGGTCACCAAATCTCTATGCATATATGGTTTAAATGTTTAATAGTTTTTATGCAGCAGGATAGATAAGTAAATGATGTGTATGGTTGACTTAAAAAGTTTTATTATTATTGATTCACCCCTCCCCTATTAGTAACCTATTATATCTTGAATATTTCCAACAGTACAATCAACCAAGTACATTTTTGACACTTATTTTGTACATTTTGATTGGCCCAACTTTAGAAGGCCATAAATCTAAAATTATTGTTTTTATTGGCTATTATAACCACTTTTCAAAATCCTCATATTTTAATCTATAGGCTTGGATTGGCACAAGTTCCAATCCATCATGTTTTTAAGCCTCATTTGAGCACATTTAGGTCTTAAATGGTGAGCTAAAAGCTTCTATACCAAAATTTTACACTAAAAGTGCATAATAAATCTATGGATATACATGATATGGCATTGAGCCTCAACTGTTAGACTGATATGTCCAAGATGAACATCCAACTTTGAAATTAGGAAACTCTGAGCTTTTATGACTCACTTACTAAGTAGAAGTCCTCCACAGACAACAACTTTTTATTAAGACTCTCCTTATTCAAACAACTAAAATGAAATATGTTATGTTGATGCAAGGTTTCTCTCACACCAAGGATGCTTCTTCACAAAATGAAAGCCAACCACTTCATCCTGTCAAGTGTAACAAGTTCTATACAAGCCTTCCAAGCTTTTCCAAAATTAGGATCCTTTGGATACAAATTCTTGAGTTCCTTGAACCCAACCACCAAAATATATATTTCTTTTAGAAAAAGTTATCTTCTACTAAGAGAATCTATAACTCTATTAGATTTCCCACTTTTGTGTTTCAAAATAAATGTATTGCTCTACAAAATATCAACACACTTAAAATGTCTTTGTTTAATTTTCTTTGACTATTCAAATATTAAGAAGCTTGATGATCAATATAAAAAACAAACTCCTTAGGAATAAGACAACGTATCCATGTCTTCAATACCTAAAATATAGCATAAATTATTTCTATAGCACTCTTTGGAGTGGGACATTTAAGTATAGCCTTCACTTTCTCTAGGTCCATTTTTTGACCTTATGCTAAGACTACAAATCCTAGGTACACCAACTCTTTCTTCACAAAACTAAACTTCTTCAAGTTTATCACCAACTTTTCTTCCCTCAACTTATCAAACATCATTCAAATATGTATCAAATTCTCATCCAATATTTTAGTAGAGATCAATATATCATCTAGGCAAATATTGGAAAACTTACCCAAAATCTCTTTCAGTATCTCATTCATGAGCCTCATGAAAGTGCTCAGTACATTGGTTAGCCTAAAAGGAATGACTAACCACTCACAAAATACTTCCCTTGTCTTGAAGGTAATCTTCCACTCATCCCCTTCTCTAATGTGAATCTAAAGATACCCACTCTTAAGATTTATCTTACTGAAATACATAGCTCCACTCAAATAGTCTAGAATATCATCCATCCTTGTTGATAGCCAAAAAATCTATGGACATCCTCCATTATCCATTCTTCTGTGGAGCTAATATTGCTAGTAGGACACATGGACTTAGACTCTATTGACTCAAGCCCTTATGCAATAACTTATGAACTTATCTATTCAACTCTTCACTTTTTTCTAGTGTCATTCTATACATTGTCTTGTTTGGCAAACTAGCTCGTGGAATCAAATCCATCTGGTGATTGATCTTCCTCATTGAGACTAATCCATTAGGTACATTATATGATACAATATAAGGATGCACTCCCAAAAAATCTATAACTTCTTTAGGTACCTCCTCTATTTCTTCTTTACCATCCTTTGGTATTACAACATAACACATATGCTCATGCTTTATACCTTGGAGAAAATAATTTCCATCAAAAAAACATATAATAGTAACACTACATACCTTTTATTCTTTCTTCTTCAATGAATTCAACTTATGTTTCACTCCATCCTTTATCAGAGTATAGGTATTTTTTGATCATCATGTATAACATGACTATCAAATTTCCATAGCCTACTGAGAATCATATGATATATGTGTATCAGTATGATATCACACTATTGTAATGTGGAGCTTAATAAGACTCATAGATTTATTGGGCATATTTTTTCCCCATATTATTTCTATAGGGATTTGAGGCAGTACCCTACGAGGTCTTGGGACAATACCCTAGGTGCACTCCTTGTTACAATATAGGGTGGGGTCAAGATGCAATGCTCTCACAAGGGTTTTGGGGGCAGTATCCAAGAAACCAAAAGTGACCTTATATTGTAAAAGGATTCAAATGTTATTTTTCCTATTTGGATGATTTATTCTAGCCCTAATTATTTAAGTGGAGAAAGCTTGTATAAAATGGCTTAAGGTTAGGAATTTCATAATGTAATGGTGATATTGTAGCTTCTTATGGCAGTATTGAGTTGTAAGGGATTACAAATTGTAATCACTAAATAAAAATAATATTGGACTTCTTGTTGGTGGACATGGCCTAGGAATTTGGTGAACCATGTTAAATCTTGGTGTCTTTTGTTCTCTTCTATGCGATCTATTATTTTTTGATATTGGTTATATTTTCATGTAATTGTTATTTTTGTCTAAGGCTAATCCTAACAAGTGGTATTAGAGCATGACAACTATTTTTTGTTTTGCCAGACAATCATCATTTTTTTATCCATCCTCTATAAGAAGGTCTCATGGTTTAGTGGAAGTATCATGATTGAGTGGGAGTGATGGTAGATGAGGGTAAGCTAAAGGTTGAGAAGGTTAATGGGTTGGAAGATTCAAATAGAGGACTATCTTTATCCAAGGGACTTATGGAAGTCATTGGAAAGAAAAGTGAATAAATAGGGAAGTATGACAAATGAGGACCGGGAGATTTTAAATAGAAAGGCAATTGGAACAATTTGATTATGCTTGGCACCATCAGTTCCATTTAACATTACAAAAGAAAAGACAATGGAAGAGTTGATGCAAACCCTAGAGAAATTGTATCAATAGCCCTCCACTTCAAACAAGGTATTTCTCATGAAGCATTTATTTAAAATGAAGATGATAGAAGGTGTATCTATTTTTGATCATTTAAATGAGTTTAATAATATTACTAGTTAGTTATCTTATGTGGGTATTAATTTTGATTCAAAGAAATTAGGGCTCTCTTGATTTTTTGTTCTTTGCCTAAAAGTTGGAATGACTCGGTAATGGGTGTGAGTAATTTTGTTTCTAGATCTAATACCCTAAAATTTGATGATGTGATTGATGTTATTCTGAGTGAGGAAACATGTAGGAAAGCCTCAAGTGGATCTACATCAAGAAGTGTTTTGACCACACAAAGTAGAGGTGGAATGACTATGAGAGGAAATAATTATAAAAATCATGGGAACTCAAGAGGAAAGTTGAAGGGGAAGAGGTCTCAATCTAGAAGACCAAGAGATTGTTGGTACTATGGTAAATCATGGCATAAGAAGAAATTTGTTGGACTTGAAAGAAAAATGAAAGAGATAAAATAGAAGGGAACAGGAGACAAATGTGGTAAGTAACAAATTCAAGGAGGATTCTTTGCTTCTTTCTTTAAAAAGTATTGACGATTGATGGATTTTAGACTCTAGTTATTCATTTCATGCTACACCCCATAGAGGTTATTTTATTGATTATTTCTAAGGAGATTTTGGGCTTGTTTATGTGGGGGACAATAAACCCTATCATATTGTTGAAAAGAGAAAAGTTAAGATTAAGTTTTAGAATGAGAATTATTGGCTACTACATGAGGTTAGACATGTTCCAAGGCTAAGTAGGAATTTAATTTCAACAAGACAACTCGGTGATGAGTGTTGTGTAGTTAATTTTAATGATAAAAATTGGAAGCTTTCAAAAGATTCCTTTTTAGTAGAAAAAGGTGTGAAGGTAGACACCTTATATCTTTTTATAGGTCATACTATTCCTTCTACTTTGATTGTTTCAAAGAAAAATAAATGTTCAAGGACAATTGCTACAATTGAGTAGGGAGAACAAATGACTATGATAGATTTTGATATAGCACTGTAGCACCATTGACTTGCACACATGAGTGAGAAAGTTATGAAAGTACTTTATTCAAAAAAAGTTTTACCAAGTCTAAAATGTGTTAATATGGATTTCTATGAAAGTTGTGTATGGAAAAAAAAAAAAAAAAGAGTAAGTTTTGTAGAGAGTGAGAAGGAAAAGAAAACTGAGAGATTATAGCTTGTAAATATAAATGTATGGACACAAGCTCAGGTATCTTCCTTTATTGTCTTTCATTATAATGTTACATTTATTCATGATTCAACTAGAAAAGTATGAGTTTATTTCCTTAGACATAAATATGATGTATTTCAAAAATTAGAACAAGAAATGCTTGGTTGAAAATGAGACTAGTGAGAAATTAAAATGTATTAGATTTGATAATGGTGGTGAGTATTGCAGTCATAAATTTGAAGATTATTGCTCCACTAATGGTATTTATAGACAAAAATCTATTCCAAGGACTCCATGGGAAAATGGAGTGGCTAAACGCATGAACAAGACTATAATGAAGTGTACAAGAAGCATGAGGTTTAATGTAGGGTTTCGCTTAAACATCTAGGTAGAGGCTATTAATACTAATGTATATTTGATTAATAGAGGTCCCTCTACTCCTTTAGGTTGTGGTATTCTAGAGGAAGCATGGATTGGTAAAAAGGTGAGTTACTATTTTATCAAAACCTTTGGTTGGGAAGAATTTTCTCATATAGATTTTGAAAACAGAACCAAGCTAGAAGCTAAGTCAAAGAAATGTGTATTTGGTGGATATGGCATTGAATAATTTGTTTATAGGCTTTGGAATTTTGAAAATCATAAAATTATAAGAAGTAGGGATGCAATTTTCAATGAGAATGTTTTCTAGAAAGATCTTTTTTAGTAGCATGAGAAGAAGAAAATGATTATGTAGTACTTGATAATACTCTAAAAGATGATGTTCAAGAAATTCCTCATGATCTACAACAACCACAACAACAAATACCACACATCCTAGCAAATGTTAGATGATCAACATGGCTAAGTCGACCTTTAGAAAGATTTTCTCATTCTTTGTATTCTATTTTACTTACTAATGCTAGTGAACCTAAATGTTATGATGAAGTTGTGCAAGTAGATACAAAGATTCAATGGAAGTCTACAATGAAAGAGGAAATGCACTCTTTGCTGAAAAATAAGACATGGGATTTATGCAAGTTTCCTGTAGGTAAAAGGGATTTATAGAATAAATAGGTTTATAGGTTGAAAGAAGAGGATGGAGGTAAGAAATGATTTAAAGCTAGGTTAGTGGTAAAAGGATTTGCACAAAAAAAAGACATTGATTTTGATGAGATATTTTATCCTATTGTTAAAATGACTTCTATTTGCACTATTTTAAGTATTGTAGCTACTAAAGATTTGCATTTGGAGAAACTTGATGTTAAAAAAAAATTCTTTAATGATGATTTGGATGAAAAGATTTATATGGAACAAACACAATGATTTGTGGTCAAAGGTAAGGAGAACTTAATGTGTAGATTGAAGAAGGGTTTATATGGCTTGAAGTAAGCACCTCGACAATGGTATCTGAAATCTAATAGTTTTATGCATGAGCATGGATATAATAGGTGTCATTCAAATCATTGTATTTACTTTAAGAGGTTGGATGGTACCAACTACATTATTTTATGTTTATTTGTTGATGATATTCTTTTAGCTGGGTCTAACTTGGATCACATTAAGGGGTTAAATGTAGAGTAAAAACATTCATTTTCTATGAAGGATTTGGGGTTCGAAAATAAAATCCTTTCTATGAAGATTTATAAAGATAGGAGGAACACAAAATTGACTTTATCTCAGGTTCATTATATTGTGAAGTTGTTGTAATGTTTCTCTATGGAGACTGCTAAAGCAGTCAACACACCTTTACCTAGTCATTTGAAGTTTACTAAAGACATGTGTTTCAAGACACAAGAAAAGGAGGATAAGATGTCCAAGGTACCTTATGCTTTAGCTATAGGAATCTTGATGTATGATATGGTATGTATGTGGCCAAATATTGTACATGTACTAGAAGTCATTAGTAGGTATATGAGTCATCCAAGAATTGAGCATTAGAATGTAGTAAAACAGATTCTTAGATATTTGAGAGGAACATGTAGTAAATGTCTATATTTTTGGGGATCTATTACTGATTTATAGGGATATGTTGACTTATATTTGGTAGGGGATATTTATACTAGGTATAGTACTATAGGTTATGTATTTATTGCTAATGGGGTAGGAGTGAGATGGGTTTCCCATTTGTAAAAGGTTAATGCTTTATCCACTACAAAGGTAGAGTATGTTGCTACTACAAAGGTAGCCAAGGAGATGATATGGCTTTAGTTCTTCATGGAAAAATTGGGACACCCTCAAAGGGGTAATTATTTGTTAACAGATAGTCAAAGTGCCATTTATCTTGTTGAGAATTCTTCTCTACATTAAAAAAAAAAACACATACAATTGTGGTACCAGTTCATTCAATCAATTTTGGATAATGGGTAGTTAAAGATGGAGAAAATACATATAGATGATAATATAGTAGATATGTTTACCAAGGGACTAATAAGGAAGAAGTTTAATTCCTCTTCAACTTTGGTTGGTTTTTAGACTAAACAAAATAAAAGACCAACAGAGTCCAAGGTGGTTTGATATTCTAGTGAGAGCTATAGGTTTAGTAGTGCTATGATCAATCTCCAAGTGGGAGGTTATTATTACTGAGTCTGATCAATCTCCAAGTGAGATATTGTTGTGATGTGGATCCTAATCATACTCAAAGGTTTATTTGATACGGTTTTCTCCCCATATTATTTCTGTGAGGGTTAGGGGTAGTGCACCAAGATGGGGCCAAGGGGCAATGCCCCTAGGTGGTCCTAGGACAATGCCCTAGGTGCAATCCTTGGCACAGTATAGGGTGGGGTTGAGAAGAAATGCCCTCGTGAAGGTTTTTGGGGATAGCACCCCCAAAGCCAAAATGACCTTATATTGTAAAAGGCATCGGCTGCTATTTTTCCTATTTGGATGACTTAATCTATCCCTAACTTTATAAGTGACAAAAGATTTTATAAAGGCTTAGGATTAGGAATTTCATAATGTAATGGTGATATTGTAGCTACTTGTGGTAGTGTTGACTTATAAAGGATTATGGATTATAATCACTGCATAATAATAATAATCGACTTGCTATTGGTGGAGTTGCCTAGGAATTGGGTGAACCATGTTAAATCTTGGTATCTTGTGTTCTCTTTTGTGGGATCTATTATTTTTTGATATTGGCTATATTTTCATGTAAGTGTTAATTCTATCTAAAGTTAGTCCTAACACAGACACAACACCTAATCTTGGTAGCTTCCAATCTTGAACTTCATTGAGCATCACTCACTGACCATGACCTTGTGATCACTCAGGCAATGTGATATGAACATGGGTGTTTGTGCCTCTTAAAATTTAACTTTGTGACCATCTTTCTTGATTTTAGACTATCAATACTTCCACCATCAATGACCACATCACAATATTTATTGTCATATTTTCACCTTGTGCAAAACAAGCTCTTTCTTTGATTAGGTTCATTCTCACCACTCAAAAATACTCTTCTATTAACTAGGAATTATTTTCTTTTAGCATCTTCAAAATGTGATGATCTTCTATATTCATCAAAATGTACAACTCTAGCCCAACCTTCAATTCTTTTACAAGTCCTTCCTTGGCACTGGTAATATTCAAATTCTCTATTCCCTTCTTTGTAGTGAAAGAATTTTCAACATAATCCTCCTCTTCCACATCCTTTCCCTCTCATTTTTTCTCTTTGATCTCTATTGTTAAGTTATCATGGAAATGATTTGAATTGTCTCCCATTTGGTTCTAACTACCACTACTTGCCTCATCCTTGTTATTTTGATCATAATTTCATCCTCCATAAGATTGTATGCCAAATCATCCATCACAACTTCTTCTACTATTCTTGTTATTAAACCTTTCGCCTAGATTCTCCTAAAATCTTATGGTACATTAGTACACCTCCTCAACACTATTTAATCAAACCAAGTTCATCTCATCTTGAATGCTTGGCCTTAACTAATTAAGTTAACAAACAAATTTCTCCTTATCATCTTCTACATGGTCGGTTCTAATCAGAACTCTATAGAAATATTTGGTATACTCTTAAATAGTTCATCCTACTTACTTCAACCCATGCATTTTCTTCAACAAATCAAGTGCATAATCCACGCGAGTGAACTGTTGCTTCATTTTATCTATCATTTGACCCAATCTGGTGATTTTTTCCTCCCCTCTTCTATTTTCTCCAAATGGATGTTCTACCACGAGATCTTTGCATGACCCTTTAGTTTGGCCTTCATAAATTTGACCATATCCAAATCTTCAATATCTTCATATTCAAAGTACTCTTCCAATTCATTGATCCAATAGACAAATTCCTCTGGGTTTAGATTTCCAAAAAATGTGGGAACATCAAACTTAGGTATTTTACCAATCTTGGATATGGCATTAAAAATATTCTCCTCTTGAGGATTCAGAATGTTATCTTTTATTGCTTGATCAACATTTCGTTCTTCTCTTTCATCCTCACTTTCATCACCTCCTATGGAAAGATTCATTCCTCTATGTAGTCATTCTTGCAATGTTTGTATTTTCCTCTTGAGGGCTCTAAAATCCTCAAGTGTAACACCTATGACTCTTCCACCATGCTCTCTTCATGGATGCATCTTTGTGCTTCTTTTGAAACCCTAGTACAAACTACCTCACAATTAGTGATCTGTCTACACACTCAACCCAAACCATGGTCCTAGTGCAAATTGCCTCATAGTTGGTGATCTATCCATCCACTTAGGAACTCGATCTCTTATTTAATGTGATGAAGGGTGATCCCCATAATACCATACTTACACTAAAATAAACAAGGAAATACCACCAAATTTTGAGGAAAAATATGGGCTTCTTATTATTGCCACAAATGCAAAATTATATAATTAAGGATTGGAATACGTTAACCCACATGTGTCCCTTTATTATAGTAATCTATAAGAAAATGTTGTAAAATATCACCAAGATTTTTCCTATATAATGTTTGTACATTTCTTAGATAGGAAATTTTATGGTGCTTAAGAAGCTTCTAAACACTCAAACTTAAAACCTAAGGTTGAAATACCCAAAAAATACATGCACAGTCAGCCAAATACATTTTTGATAGTTATTTTGATATTTTTTATCAGCCCAAATTTGGAAGACCATAACTCTCAAAAAATTTCTTTGAATGGTTATTATAACAATTATTTAGGATCCTTAGCTTCTAATCTACAAGCTTGTATTAGTGAAAGCACCCATCAATTGAGTTTTTGGTCCTCATCCTAGCACATGTAGCCCTGTAATGGTGAGCCTAAATTTTTTGATACATTAATTTCAAACCAAAACTCTATAATAACTCCATGAATACACATGAAATTATACCAAGCCTCAAGTGGTAGACTAACATATCCAAGATGAACATACACCTCTAAAATTAGGACATTATGAGCTCATATGACTGACTTACTAAGTAGTAAGCCTCCATAGAGACTAAATTTGTATTAAGTCAAACCCTATTTGGACAATTGAAATGAAATATTTTTGAGTGATGCAAGCTTTATCTTACATGCTTGATGCTCCTACATCATAGTTTTAATACATCATGCTCTGCCTCATACTAATTGTTCTTTCCTTAACTCTTTATCTAACATTTCTTCTATGTTTTTTATGCTTGATTCTTAATAAAGTTCTTAACTCAAATAGGATGAATCGATCAATAAAACTAACTACAATATGCCTTCAAGATCTTAATTTGATGGATCATACAAAAAACCACATGAATTTGATGGATCTTTAGCTTTGACAAATACTTCTCTAAACTCTTCTACATGCTCTCTTAGATTGCCTTTATGGGTATAATTGATGTTATCATTTCGTTTGACATTCTTGTTCATGGTCTCTTTAAAATTGGGATTCCTTGAATTGTTCCTCATCTCTATTTTATAGAAGCTTGCTATGTGAACAAAGGTCTTAAATAGCTTGAATACTAGTGTATTATTTCCAAATATAGGTCCAGGATGGTTAATAGGTGCTCTATAATTGATGATAGTATGTCCAAAGGTTTTGTGCTTGTAACAAACAATGTTTCTTCTCATTCCATTATTTTCTTAATGAGATCTTCTTCCTACAGGATTAGTACCTCTAAAATGTCTATTATTACTATTATTGTTATCAAATTTAGATTTCTTATAGGTAACTAATCTATGACCAAAACTATGACCATGCTCACAATAAAAATTAGTAATAAGTTTAAATGACTTGCCATTGCAGTCCTTTTTCATATGACCAATTTCATTTCATGCATAACATCTACCATTGAATTCATATCTCATTTCTTTAGGAGATTTGGTCTACTAAGACTTCTTAGGTTCATCAATTTGCTCAAGTATCTTGGGTTGTTCAATGATCTTAGGTGCATCATTGAATTGATTTGACTCAATCTTATGTAGATCTTCTTTATCTTGCATAAGTTAATGATATTCAAGTTTAGGCACCTCTCTTACTTTAGATTTCTTAGCTGAATTTTATTAATGAAATGTAAAAGGATAGACTTAACATAAAAAGGTCATTCAAAATATCTTTGTTTATCAATCTTCTCATTTCTATAATATAGTTTCTCAAGTTTTGCATATTGCAATTTAATAGAAACAAGCTAATGTAGGAGCATCTTGGGTTGATGTGTTATCCCTCTCAACTATTTTCATTCTACTAGATGCTATCGAGTTACAATCATTACCAAGTGCCAATAATTGCCAATTCATTCAATATCGAGTAAGTTATAGTCATTGTCAAATTTGTGTTATACTATTGGTTTCCATATTTTCCCATTTGTTCTATCAGTATTGACCAAGTTGTCTAGTGTTGGTAGAGTTGTCTAGTATTGGCTAAGCTATCAATTGTTGGCTGAATTATCTAGTGCTAGCCAATTTTTCTAGTGTCGGTTGAGGTATCCAGTTTTGGGCAAGTTGTTTTGTGTTGACCAAGTTTTCCTTCAAGTGCCAAGTGAACCCATTATTTATTGATGCTCAATTCCTTCTTTGACCAAGTTTGTATGTGTTTAGTTCTTATTTTGAGATGACTTATAAATTAATTTGGATAACAAATTTAATGTTTGGATCTTTTCTTGGGATGTGTGAAGACTATTTTAAGGTCGGCCTTTCTATTATGTAATGGTCTAGAATCTTCTCTAATCCATTTTGGTAAGTGTAAATAAGGTTATTTAGGCTTATGTTAGGCATAACTTAGAGAGCTAAGAGTAGATTTTCCTGGAATAGAAAATTGCAAGGTGGATCATGGATTTTGAAATTGTAAATTTTTTATTTGGTTGTACCAAGAAAACCTTATAGCTAGGCATGTATAGAGATGAATTAATTAATCAATAAATTTTTCTTGTTTATTGTCTTATTGGTGCTATTCTATATGTTTTCTCTTCCATTGTGTTTACTCAGTGAGGTGGTTGGATAGTTAGGTGAGCCTCTTATACTAGCTATTCAAATTCCTTTAGTTCAATTTTTCTTGACTATTCAAATATTGCAAATATTTACGATACTTATAAAAAAAACTCCTTAGAAAGAAGATAAAATCTCCACTTCTTCAATGCCTAAACTATAGCATAAAATTAGTGATCATAAACGAAATATTTTCTTTTGGCATCATTCAATTTCTCACTTAAAAAGCAACATGTCTACCTTCTTGGCTCAAAATAGATCCTATTGTAGTACCACTAGCATTGTAATCTACTTTAAAGACCTTGTTAAAATAAGGATGTGCTAAAATATGATACTCTACAACTTTCTATTTTAGCACACTAAAAATCTTATTTTCATTTCTAGTTCACTTAAATTCTTTCCTATCCCCTCTCATTATTTTAGTCAAAGATCCACAAATACTACTAGAACTTGTAATAAAATTTTTGTATAAACAAGCCATTCCATCGAAAGATCTTACCTTAGTCACACTCCTTTGAGTAGGTCATTCAAGGATAGATTTCACTTTCTTAGGGTCCATTTCCATACCTTCTACTGATATTCTAAATCCCATGTACACAAACTCTTTCATCACAAAACTTCACTTTTTCAAATTTATTAGTAACTTTTCCTCCTTCAACTTATCAAACACCTTATGAATGTGTGTTGAATTCTTCTCCAATTTCTTACTAAAGATCAATATATCATGTATGTAAATAATGAAAAACTTACCTAGAAACTCCTTCAGTACCTCGTAAAAGTGCTTGATGCATTTATAAGCCCAAAAGGCATGACTAACCACTAATACAATCCTTCCCTTATCTTGAAGGCATATGCCCATTCATCTTCTTCTCTAATGTGAATCTAATGGTACCCTCTCTTTAGATCTATCTTTGTGAAATACATAGCTCCACTCAAATATTTTATAATAGCATCCATCCTTTGGCAACAAAAATATGTACTTGATTGCAATCTTGTTGATAGCCTAAAAAATGTGCACATCCTCCATTATCCATTCTTCTTTGGTCCTAATACTATTTGTACAAAACATGGACTCGAGCTCTCTCAAATTATCCCCTTGTACAAAAACAAAAACATTTATCTCTTCAACTCTTCTCTTTCTATCGGTGTCATTCTATGAGCTTCCATGTTTGGAAAATTGGCTCCTTAGATCAAGTCCATTTGGTGATTGATCTTCTTTACTAGGGGAAATCCATGAAGTAAATTATCTAATAGAATATCAAGAAACTCTCCCAAAAAATATGCAACTTTGATAAGCACTTCATATACTTTTTCTTTTCCATCTTTAGGGATTACAAAAAAAATGCATATTCTCACATTTCATACCTTTTAAAAACTCCTTTCCGTGAACAAAACATATTCTAGAAGCACTACATACATTTTCTTCTTTCTCCTTCAATTTCCTCAATTTTTATTTCATTCCATCCTTTTTTAGAGCGTAGGCATTTTCTCACTCATCATTTACAACATGTAAGATAACTTTAAACAAAAATATTACCATTTTCTCATAAACCATAATATATTTGAAAAAAATAAACAATTAAAATCCACATGCAAAAGAATTGACAACATACCCACAAAAATGTGACACAAGAGGTGTTGTAAATATAAGAGGAGTAATTGAGAGGGGAGGGGTGAATTAGTTACCACTAAAATAAATCCCATATGCCTTAGATGTTAATATAGAACACAAACTTCACTAAAAATATTGATGCTTGATAAACACACTTGCACTTGGTTTACACTAGTAAATGTTGTAACTTGGTAAATGCTTATCACGCAAATCTTAAGATATTATCTATGATTAACCCTACTTAACTTCATTTCATACACATGAAAGAAATAGCATGATCACAAGTGATACCAAGATTTAACGTGGAAACCCAATTTGGGAAAAACCACCAATTGCAAGTAGTTAAGATCCAACCTTATTAAATGTTACAAAAAAAACTATTAGGTGTTGTTTGTATCAGAATGGTTTTGAAATTTGAGTGTCAACACACTTAACCAATTCTCAAAATTAATTCTAAGTATAATATAGAAGCTAAGCTACAATGTATGCTGAGCTAGAGAATTCAATAGGTGTCTAGTAAACTTTAGGATCTTAACAAAGTTCAAGTGCTGAGTAGAGTATAGATGTTGAGTCACTATAGGTGCCAAGTGAAACAAAATTACTATAGGAGCCAAGTGAGCTAGTTTTTCTATATGTGTCATGCATCAGCAACTAGTATGTACTGAGTAACATAGAATCTACATATGAGTTTGTGCCTTCACAAACTCAGATGTAAACCATTTTTGGAGCTGACATGGGATGAATCTTGAAGGATCTTGAAGATAAGATCAAATCTTTCACTTTACCTATGCAATCAGCATGAAACCAATAGGAAAAATGTAGAAGGCATGCAACCAATAGGAAAAGTGCAAGAAATGAGTAGGAAATGAAGAATTGATATTGATCATAGATTCATACCTAACCCTAAGCCTTTGAAATCTTTAAAAAGAGGATGAAGCCCCATTATGAGAAAAGGAGAGGATGCATAGGAGAGGATATGTATGGGTGAAATATAGAAAAATGAAAAATGGTAAAAGACTTAGTGAAGAATAGAGTAGCATTATGAAATCTAGTTATTAAAGAAAAAAGTATTAGAACCTCACAAAGAAACTTATCAAATTAAGGAAGGATCAAAGTGATAGAATAGAACAAGGATCTGGAATTAGCAATTGAAGATTGCAAAGCTATCAAGTCAAAAGGCTTTCTAATACTCTCTAGAAATTATATTAGATATGGAAATCCTATGGAGTTAGGTTGGTCTAGTAGCCATTTGTAAATCCTTTAATAGGGTGGCATTCCAAGTGAATGTATAGAAGTCCTTTAACCAGGCCTGCTTTTAACAGGGTAGTGAAATCCTTTAACATGGTCACTTTTAATAAAGTGTAAAGTGTTTAATAGGACAAGCATTTCACAAGGTAAACCATTGGAAGTGATCAAACATTCTAACTTTGAACAGTTACACATTGCTCTAGTGATAATTTGTGGGTGTCACCCCCAACCCAGTTTTACCTTCTCTTTTTGGAGGGTTTTTGGGTTACCAAATTTATGTGTTATCTATTTTTCAAGCATATCTTTACGTTCATGTTTATTAGATAAATTTGATGCATGTGAATGGTTTTAGTTAAATGAATTTGAAAAGGTTAAAGTTAGTTACTTCTTATTCACCCAATCTCTCAAAAGTAAATCTTCCCACTTGTTAATTTCAACAATTGGTATCAGACCTTAGTTCTCACAAGAAGGAGCCTTACAACTTGGAGAAAAGATATGAAAATGGAAGTCTACAAACTTGGAAAGACCATAGAGAATAAGATAATTGACCTAAAACTTGCTTTACATGCTTTGGAAGAAGCTAGAGGAGAACTAAAGAAATCCTTAAAAAGAAGAAAAGAGATTGCCATAGCTGAGAATGACATGCAATACAAGGAGATTGACACCTCAAATTTGTTTTCAAATGGAGATTCCAAAGAATTTGATGTTGCAATAGTAGACTTGATGGAGAAGAATAGAGCTTAAGTAGAAGAAATTAGAATACTCAAGCTTGAACAAGAATCACAAGCCATGATGCTTTGTGAGGCAACTGAACAAAAGAAAAGAGCCATTGAAGATAAGGTTATGCTAGAAGAATACAAGAGAATCCTTGCCAATAGACTAGAAGAAAAGTCAACTAGGCTTGCAAGAATATCAAACATGCAGCTAGACACCCTGAGTTTGATGATGAATGCACATCATGAACTAAATGTCAAGGACACTGAAATGTCAACGCTGAAGATGCAGAATGAACAACTACAAAATGACCAAAAAGAGAGAAGGAGATTGTAAAAAGCTTAAACAAACCTAATGAGGCCATCAAGTACTTTGAGTAGCTACTAAAATCACCAAGGGCTAGGAATGATACTTTAGGACTTGGTTACATTAGCACTGAACAAAAAGAGTCCTCCAAGACTATAGAAGAAAGGAGTAACAAAGGTCATAACACTAAACCTACTTGTCATTTCTGTGGTAAAAAGGGGCATACCTCTAATTTATGAAAAAGTAAGAATTCCCATCAGCATGACAAGCCTAAGAATGCAAGTTATTGTCATAAGTGCAGAAAGCAAGGACATCAAGCACATAACTACAGGACTAGGACTATCAAAACACCAAAATTTGAAGGTCACTGCTACAATTGCAAGAAGTATGGACATAGATATTTTGAGTGTAGATCAAAACCTATGTGGACATCAAATCGGGCAACAAGGGAGGTTAACCATGGTCATCACTACAATTGGGACTACAACACTAGGTATAGCTATCATTACTATCATGAATATGGACACATTCCTAAATATTGCATAAGGACACATTTTAGAGGGAACTAAAATAGATGGTTTAGCCAAACCACATGTTTTAGTTGCTTGAAGATTGGTCATATCAACAAGAATTGCCAAAAAAAGTCAAAGGTACCCAACTCAAAGAATGAAAAAGGTAAAGAGCAGGTAGATGTTGAACACATCAGAGGAGAAATGAATAAGACATAGAAGGAGAAAGATGGGAGCAACACATCAAATGAAGGGATCACTTCACCTAATAGGTCAAGTGGTCACACTTCATCAAACTAAGCAAGAGAAGGCATAAGGGTCTGATTTACAAAGTTTCATCATGCATCAATTCCTAGAAAAGGAAGTACTAAAAAATAATAGATTAGCATGAACAATTATGTAAAATCAAAAATTCAAGATTTCACAAGTGTTGTTGAGTTGTCCTCAGATGTCGAGTAAAATTTAGTATAAGCCAAGTTGATTGTCAAGGCAATATGAGCTTAATGATTGGTAGAAGTCGAGTTGGTAAAGGAAGCGGAGTGAAGAAGAAATCTTAGTTGAAGCCAAGTAAGTAATACTCCCATGGAAGCTGAGTGGTGAAAAGATAATGGAAGCTGAGTAATGTGGAATCCTTCAAAAGATAAGTGGATAGTTGTAACTATACTAAGCATTAAATATGATGAAAATAGGGTATATTATCATATTTTCATTCATTTTTCTTCATCAAGAATGAAGAGCAAAGACAAGAAAGAGCACAGAGCAAATCCAAAGCAGAGAATCTAGTGTATACAAAGATTTCAACAACATTCCAAGCATGATTCCATCAATTTTAAGGTATTTATGACTGTGTTGGGCTACACAATTTCATGTTTTCTTTGTGTTGAAACCCTAGATTGTGTAAAATGGTATCTAGCTCTAGAAAAGCTCAGGAGAAGGAATCATTTGAGGTCTAATCAGTATCAAAAGAGGTTAGACAACCTAATTTTCATCCAATCCCAGAGGTTGCATATAAGAATGACCCAGATGGAGCCCTATCCATCATACCCCCAAAGGTTGTAATGGTTCAAGACATAAGGAAATGTTATAAATGCAAAATTGGAGCCATAGGTGACTTGGAAATGAGGGAGGCATATGAAAAGTTGTGTGAAAATGGAGTGTTGAAAGAAGAGTACAAAATTTTTGAGAGGAAGGGTTTAATGCATGCCCTAGAATTCCCTACCATGTTCAAGAGAGAATGGATTAGACTAGAATTGAGTCGAATGCATGATGGTAATTTATGGTTGGAGGATGGTCTTATCAAGATCATAAAGATAATTGTACATAGAGTGATAGGATACCCAACCCTAGATTGGCCAAAGACCCTTAGAAGTGATTCTAAGGAGGTAATTGAGAAGAACATAGGTGCAAAATGGAATAAGAGAGGGATGACAATTGACACAATCCAAGATCCTCTAGTTGACTTTGTTGTTAGGGTCATTGCACACAAATTCTACTAGTCCAATAGGCTCAATAGTGTGCCTTGTATTGAAGTAGACATTAGATACAAACTAGTGAAGAAGGATAATACATATGATATTGTAGAGCTGCAACTACAATAGATCAATGAAAATCTAGCAGCCATTAGAAGATCAAAGGGAGCCCAATGCAAATTTGGTGCAATTTTGATATGTATTTTCTTTTATGTTGAGAATGAAATCCCTTCTTTTGGTAAAGTGGCATGGAAGAATGATAGGTCAATCATAGCTCAAGTCAATGAATATATAGAGTAGATGGGAGCTAATTTTGAGACCTTGATGACTAGTTATTTTGAGGATTTTAAGAAATCAATGAAGGCCAGGCTTAGAATTCTAGTTTCCTTAGTAGAAAAACATGTAAATGAAGTTTATTTTCCTGTAGATATAGACTATACATACATACATAAAAGTGGCCATTCCAAGAGTGAGATGGTTGAGACCTCTTGGGTATGAGAAAAACATAGATGAAGCATCAGCATCAATAACTACTTTGTTAGTAGAAGAAATATACAATAATGCACCACATTTTGGAACATATGACGTGGTGAGATCTATTGGTGTTTGAAAATGTTGTAGGTTTCCAATTACCCCGGTGAGAATATGACACATCTAGGGGCAGCTAACTCCCATCTTCAACATATCACTTCAAACACCAGGCCAACTATAATGCTAGACCCTTCTTCTACCTTAGGCTCTACAAAACCTAGGTTGGTGAACCTCAGATCCAATTAATATGGTACTAGTGCAAAAATATATCCCTGAATCTATTAAGCAAATAAAAGCCCTTATATCTCCTAATGACTCATGAAATGACATAAATCTATAATAGCTAAATGAAAATTCTATGATATTCACAGGCTGAGTGAGGGTGTTGCATTTCGATTCTTCAACATGAACGGAAACGAACATTTGATTAATAATGTTGAACTCAAAAAAACCCCTAATATGCAACAATAAGAACTAATGATCATGTAGCTGATTAGTGCCTTATCTATTGGGAAAACCTAGGAATCAAACACACACATATGGATATCTGATACATATTCATATACCCAGACATTAGATCTATCTAATCACCTTGTGATTTGGACATCAATATTCATCCAGAACTTATTCTCACAAAATATCCTTCTCCAGTAACTAGTAACCCTGTTAAACATATCAAGCATTTACTTGGACCTTTGTTCCAACAATAAAATACATCAAATATACAAACTGAAGGGGATGCAAATGGATCTTAGATCTTTGTTCCAAGACTACATAAGACTTATAGATTACTAAGATAGGAGAGGAGAACCATAATGAAACTAATGAAATTCTTGTTCATATGCATTCATTTCCTTGAAATAATATAATCAAATGCATGAAATCAAAACATGAAACAACCTAACATCTCAGAACTATCTGTATTATCTTTCCTATAGCTATTCATACAAGAGAAATTTGCTAAAGAATGAGGATGGAATCACATATCTGGATCCAAAAAAGTGGTCTCACAGAAGGATTGAAAATTTCCAACCAACAATGGTATCATAGATTTGAGAAAACTCAGGATTGGAACCCTTACAATGGATGAAAGAAAGAAAGATATAGGAAGAAGATGAATTCCTAGATCTAATCTATGCCTAACATGTGTCCACTTGGAATTCCATCCCCTATAGCTAAAAGCCTCTTTCATCTTTCTACCACTTTGATCTAATATTGTTTTCATCATTACTTTGTAACAAACTTGTAAAAATATCCTATTCAATGATGAAAACCCCTTTTGTTTGCCAAAATATCTGATATGCATCAAGAATGCTGATAAAAACTTCATTCAATTGTCTTGAAAGTGGTTACATTCAACCTCAAACTATATTTTCACCATCTTTTTCTCACATTCAGGTCATTTCCATTGCTAGAAAATAGTTTTGAACTTTGACACTAGCATACTATTGCAAATTAGGAATCTAGAAGAAAACCTCCTATAGCTTGAACAGACTGCTTCCTATGCAGAAACTAACTCCATAATCAAAAATTTAGTTTCTCCCAGTTTTGGTGATGCATAACATCACATATTTAGCCTACCAGAAACCCCCTTTTGAGAAAATATATTAAAAATTTGTTCTTTTCAAACACTCTATATTTTACCTTGCCTTCAATTCTGGGGTCAACCTTTGTTTGACCGAGAGCCACATGGCACTGTTTGATTGGCTACTCAATCTACATCACTTTCCATGTCGGCACCACCTCACCACATATAGGACCCACTCTACCACATGTCAATATCTTGCATACCTGCAATATTTATCTAGCAAGCATCTTCAAAATGTGGGTGTGCATTGATCATTGGATCACAACACATGGTGACATCTATTTAATCCGGCTTTGTCTATTCTTGATCACCACTTCACCACACCTGGGACTCACTTTGCCACATGTCAACATTCTGCAATCTCGCATTTTTTAAACCCTGGGCACTTTGCTTTTGTAGGCATGTGCCCACCATCAGATCATGACTTGTATCACAATCTCATGCACTATGATATGGATCTGCCATGTCATTGTACCTACATTTCTGTTCAAAATTATGAATGCTTCCTCTAGTTGGTGTCATTGGTGGGGCCCCTACGGATTACATATGGCTTCCAAAAGTCATGAGTGCTTAATGCATCTTGATGAGTGTAAGGTATTGTATTTAAACACTTTAAAATTGCTCACATAGAGAATGTGGGACAAAAGCTTCAAAATTTATTTCAAACTACCATAGATTGCTCCCTTTTTTATGAGCTCTTGCACTTTTAATGCTTTTCTTCTCTGGATGCCATGGGTTCTTTTCATCTTGCTCCCTATCGTATTTGTCTATGTGGGCAGATTCTTCCTTTGACTGCCTACATTTTCTCCTTTCATGGCATCTACTTGGTCTCTCACTTCCCTTTGGTGCAAGCTTCCTCATGGAATATTTGTTCTGGATTTCTCATGCTTCAATGCTAGTCTCTCTTTTTTTAATGGCGTGATCTCCCTTTAACAAGTCATTGAATCCCTTTAACAAGCCACCGACTCTATTGTTTAACATTAAGCCTCTTCTTTCTTGCTCACAGCTTTGACTGCGTGTGGAGTCTCTTTTTTTTTTGCTATATTGGTTTGGTCTATTTCATTTTTTCATGGGCTCATTCTCATGCTATTAGCATGGACAACCAGCTCTGTGATGTGAGTTTTATGTTCTTAATTGTTGTAGACACCTCTTCTTCCTCAACGTGCCTTGTTCTCCTTTATGTGCTTAGTCTGGGACTTGGCTTTGACTCTCATTGCAGGCATGAATGTCTTGTATATGCCATCTATGTCATCTTCCATGGTGCAAACTTCCTTCCTAGTGGTGTCCCATGCCTTTTGGCTTCATGCCAATGCCTTTATTGCTGCATGGACTCTTGTGTGGCATGTTCCTCTTTGGTGTGCATGGATTCCTTGTCTTTGAACTCTCCTCTATTCCTGTCGACTACAACTCCTAATTTGTTTGTGTGTTTTTCCTTTAAACATCTCCTACTTTTGAATGCTAACGTGGCTTTTGAACTCCTTTTTTATTTGTGTAGGGTCTTTCTCATGTTTCAATATGCTCTTTCTATGGCATATTCTACCTTTTACCAGTTCCTTCCACACTTTCAATGTGTTGTCTTTTCTTGCTGAAGCCATCCCCCCTTTATTTTGGATGCATAGTCCTTCAAGCTAGTCATTTCATCACCATTCTCACACAAGTCAAGTGAATCATTACAATTATTTAGCTTTAAAGATTCTTGTGTTCCCTTTTGTCGTTGTGATCCCTTCAATATCCCTTGGCTTCTATCCATTTAGCTACCTAGATGCTTCTCTAATTTTAGAAGAAAAATATCCCATTAACGCCCTGCATATCCTAGCCTTTCTCTTCTACATTCACCTTATCCACATTACCAAAAGTCTCTTTCATCACAAATATAGAACCTAGGTGAAATGCTTCACCATATTTCTTTTTAACAATCAACATCCTCTTCCTTTCAACAAGCACAACTTCACCACTAGTAATCAAGACAATCTTGGTTCTCTTGAAAGTACCACCACCCTTGCTATGATCTTCTTCCTCCGTGGCTTGAAAAGCCTTGACTTGGAGGTCCTTGTATTTCATCTAAACCAAACTTGACTTGCTTCTTTAGGTAATCAATATCATCTCGGTAACACACTTGAAGTAAGACTCCATTTCCTTCCAAAATGGAGTTGAGCATGTGGGACTTTCATTGTCAACATCTTTTGAACACCCCAAATCCTAGCATCTTATCAATCTGGTGAAAATTAGTCGGGCCCCATTGTGAGTCCAGCTAAAAAGATATTTATTTTTGAACAACTAAAAATTGTAACTAATCCATTCATCACCTGATACTAATTGAAATCAAACTCGACCAATGAATCAACATTTGAAACTCATTTCATCCTTTTACTGCAACCTATCACTTTTGTGCCAGGAGGTCAATTGACTAGCCTTAAAAATTGACCCAAAACTCTGACAAGGCTCTGAAATCAAACATATTGATTCTCTATTCCACAAAATTTTACCCTATCAGATCTCGTCTCATGAAAATTTTGGGGTCAAAAGATATTTTTTGTCAAAGTTGACCTCTTAGAATTAGCTACAAGTAAACAAGTCAGAAAACAACAAATTGGGTTTGGATTTAGCCTTGAAAACTGGGCAAATGAGCAAATGGGGAAACAAAAATTGGAGTGTTGGTTTGCTATCATGAAGTGAGTATAAATCTATAATTTGGGCTCATGATGAATAACTAGGTGCAAATGGCAAGTGGTCAAAGTGGGCTACTTGGATTTTACAGATTGAAATAATGACAGAAAAGTGATTTTTGATCAAACAGAATTGACTTGGAAAAGTGTGCAAATGGATTCATCAATACTTGAAACTTGGCACACTTAAAGTATTTTTGGAGGAAAACATAGTGGTACAATCCATTCGATCTCACCTATCAAAATTTTTGAGATATAACATCACGAACAGGGGTACTGATCAATCTACAAATGCTAACACCAGTAAAAAGATAGAAATTCCATTTAGAATCACATTTGAAAATTGATCAAATGGATTCTTTATGAGCTAAAACTTGAAACATAGAATGTCTCTGACCCCTAAAATGAAACAAAAAAGGAAATTTAGCATTTTGGTCAACTAGGTCAAAATTACAACTCGTCAAACAAGGCTTCCCAGAATTATGTGCAAAGTGCATCAATGTGAAAATAACAAACTACCAACTTTGAGTGATTCAAAACCTAGTCAAACAAATTTAAAATGACTGAAAATCTGAAACATAGGTTATTAGATATGGACACTAGACACTCCCAAAGTGGTGAGTCATGAAACATTTTGGGTGCAAGATATTCAATGGCAAACATGGCCTCCAGTCATTGTTTGACACCTAGGTGAAAATGCAAATTTGGCAAATGCTCAAAATTGGACTTCACAAGCTAGCTGAAAATGGCAATTTATCATTATGGAACATGTGGATAGACTGACTGCAAGGTGTTAGAAACATTAAACACCTCATAAGGCTCAAAGGTATAGCTGGGTACATATGCACAAAAAGCATTCATAGGGCTCAATTTCTTCAATGGTACTCAAAATTGGGAAGACAATTTTGAGTCCCAACAAGATCCAAGGTGGATATGGAGTTGAAAACTACCTCCACTTTGAAGAAGAAGGATAAGCTTGTTAAAAAGTTGAAAGCCAAATTTGGGGAAGGAACTGTAGAAGAAGCAGAGGAAGAAGGTGAAGATGTCAAGGGTGATGAAGAAGAACAAGATCAAGGGCCACTTGCCCTAACCCAAGGTATGGGAGAGGATGTAGATGAAGAGGAAGGTTCTGAGAAGGAAGCACCAAAGGCTAAGCCAAAGAAAAGGAAAGCTTAGAAGTAGCCAGTTGCATAGCCCAAAGCAAAAAAGAAGAAACTTGCAAAGCCAAGCCCAGCCAAACCAACTACAAGGGTTGACACCAAGGCTACAACTCAAGGGACAAAGGAGAAAGAAAAATGGAAGGCAATAGAACAAGGAAGACCTATAGAGAAAAAAAAGAAAAGAAATTATGTTGCACCTCCAGCATCAAACAAGGAAAGAATAGAGTCTAATGAAGAACAATTCAGATTGGTAAGATGCTCTACTACGTCTAAATTGGAAAGTATTTGCAATAATGTTAGAGATAATGCAGATTTATTTGGTCTAAAGACCATTGAATTTAATAAGTTTTCAAAGGAACAAAAAAGCACAATGGAAGAGTCCATCTACACTATGATGGCTAAGTTCAAGACCACCCCACTTGAACTAGACAATTCAATGCCTAAGGAGCTAAGCTCATTAGTTGAGAATAAATGGAATTACTCTCTCAAAATGGAGAAAGAAATAAGAGAGTCTACATTGGCTCATGTAATGTCAAACCTTACTAAAGTTCAAATAACAAAGGTCAGTAAAAAAGCATGGGAGTAAATTTGCACCCAAATACAGAGCCTTCAATATTTTGCAAAATCAAATTGAAGATGTTGTCCAAAAGTCCACACAAATGTGGAAATTAATATATGGTTTGACATCTATAAAGGAAGGGCAAGAAAACCCATTTGAGGGTAGAAATGAAGAAGAAGAAGAAGAGAATTAGAAAGAAGATAAAAGAGAGAAAGAAAAAGATGAAGGAGAGAAAGAAATAGAAAAAGAGATAGTGGAGGAGACACATGGTGAAAGGGTAACTACTCAGAAGTAGCACCAAGCCTTCCACATACAACACCTATAGATACAGTAACTATACAAGATGTTCTTAACACTTTAGTTTAGAACATCAATACTTTAATAGTAGAGGATCTCAAGAAGATCCTTCACCAATCTACATTACAAGAACAACTTTGCGCAAATCCAATTTTGGTGAGCATTGATGAGATGCAAAAGATGTAGAAAAAATAACTAGGGAGAAAGATAGCATACAAAAACAATCCTCACAACCTCCCATAACTACAAAAAATCAACCCAAAGAGAAAGAAGTACAAGAAAAAATTGCTAAGGTTGATTCTACAATAAAAGTGACAACAACTGCCAAGGAGCAAGCAAAGGAACAAACAAGGCAAGATGTTCGTACTGCACAAAGTCAAGGTGCACCTCTTCAAATTCTCATCATTGATCAAGGCAGTATAGAATAGGAGAAAGAAGTAGAGAAAACCCCCAAAGAGAAGGAGGCAATATAAACATTGGTGAACTTGCGTACCTTGAGAATTCCTAATAAGAATTTGAGCACTCATGCAATACCATTGCAGATTTCAGCACCAGGCTAAAGCACTACCAAGGTTACAAGGGTACTTCACTATGGAGACCTTGCACTTGATGAAGAAATAGTCATACCTAGTTATGACTCAAAAACCATGAACCTGCAATAGATAAATAAAGTACAAGAGGCACTAGAGAGGAGGAAGAAACAAGAGATACTCAAAAATGAGTATAGGCAAAAGCAAGCACTAGTAGAAATCAAGGACATAGCTCTTGATGCATTTAGCTTACAAATACCTGATGAAACCTAGCCCATAATGGAGCAATTTTCCAACATTGTGGACTAGGTACACAATGAGGACCTAGAAATTAATGTTAAATTATTAGAATGGTTAGGAAAGAAGTTTTAGATGAAAGTGAATGAGAAGATATCAAGTGGAATAGCACTTTCACAAGTTGAATTGGCGAAGAAGATTGAAAAAGTAAAGCAAGTACTTGAGAATGTATTCTCATTGTACAATAAGTTGTGTGATTCCTCATACTTCACAAAAGAAACAAGCCAAAGGATGATGAGCTTGGAGAAAAATCTAAAGATTTCTAGCACTTAGCAGCCAAAAGATCTAGCTTAGAGTGAGAAGCATTTTGTAGTTACACTTCACACACAAAAAGAATTAGCTATGTTGATAGTAGAGGAGGCCAATATTAAGGCCAAATTGATACAAATTAAATCCTCCATAACTCCACATCTAGAAGTACTCCATAAGGAGTAGGCCTATGTAGAAAATGTACTAAAGAAAGATCCTAATATTTCTACTCTAGAAGGCCTTGTTCATCTTGCAACAGAGACAGCCATCCAACACAAGTCATTGGAGATTTCCTTAGATAATTGGATTCTTGTCTCAAGATTATTATGGAGGTAAATAAAACATTATTTGCAAGGTATTCTATTTATCCTTAGGACCCTTTGACATAAGTGTCAAAGAAAGGGGGAGAATATACTTATGGGGGAGTATAATTCATTATTTATTGGGGAGATATAATGTTTTGAGGGAGATGTGAATAAGAATGACTACATAATACATTCTTTTATGAAAGAAATAAAGAATATCCAAAGGGGGAGATATTCACATTCACATTTTTAAGGAAGTAATAAAGCCAAAAGGATGGAAAACTGCAAGAAGATTTGATAGGGAACATATTCAAAAATAGGGTACATAGATATAGTAAAGGTAGATAAGGCAAAGAGTATCAAATATATTAGCATACATAGATACAGTAAAGGCATATAAGGCAAAGAGTATCAGATATATAAGCATGAGACATATTTAGGACAAGAATTTTGGTTATAGGAATGGAAATGGCACATCAACTTAGGGGGAGTTATAAGATTTTGAGATATACAAAATTTTGAATAAGTTTTTGAAGTCTTGTAGATATGCCAAACAAAATGTGTAGTATACTCATAAAGATTAGATTTATAATGTCTAGTTAGGTGTTTTTACCACTCATGTCAAAGGGGGAGATTGTTGGTCTCAAAATGGTTTTAACATTTGAGTTTCAACACACTTTACCAATTCTCAAAGTTAATGCCAAGTATAATACAGAAGTTGAGCTACAATGTATGTTGAGCCAAAGAATTCAAGAAGTGTCGAGTGAACTTTAGGTGCCAAGCAAAGTTTAGGTGACGAGCAAAGTTCAAGTGCTAAGTAGAGTATAGATGCTGAGAGAAACAAAATTGCTATATGACCTGAGTGAAAAAAAATTGCTATAGGAGTCAAGTGAGCCAGTTTTTCTATATGTGTCAACCATCAGCAACTAGAATGTGTTGAGTAACATAGAATCTGGATATGAGTTTGTGCCTTCACAAACTCAAATGTAAATCATTTTTGGAGCCGACATGGGATGAATCTCAAAGGATCTTGAAGATAAAATTGAACCTTTCACATTACCTATGTAATCAACATGCAACCAATAAGAAAAATGTAGAAGGTATTTAACCAATAGGAAAAGTGCAAGAAATGAGTGGGAAATGAAGAATTAATATTGATTTTAGATTCATACCTAACCCTAAGCCTTTGAAATCTTTAAAAAGAGGATAAAAAAGGAGAGGATACATAGCAGAGGATATGTATGAGTGAAATATAGTGAAGTGCAGAAGGGTAAAAGACTTAGTGAAGAATAGAGTAGCATTGCAAAATATAGTTACTGAAGAATAGAGTATCAGAACCTCATAGAGTGACTTATCAAATCAAGCAAGGATCAGAGTGATAGTATAGAACAAGGATCTAGAATCAACAATTGAAGATTGCAAAGCTATCAGGTCAAAAGGCTTTCTAATACTCTCTAGCAATTGTATTAGATATGGAAATCCTATGGACTTTGGTTGGCCTAGAAACCATCTATAAATCCATTAACAAGGTGGCATTCCAAGTGGATGTACAAAAGTCCTTTAACTAGGCCTACTTTTAGTAGGGTAGTGAAATCCTTTAACAAGGTCACTTTTAACAAAGTGTAAACTCTTTAATAGGACATGCCTTTCATAGGGTAGACCATTCAAAGTGTTCAAAAATTGTAACCTTGAACAATTACACATTAGTGCAGTGATATTTTGTGGGTGTCATCCTCACCCCAGTTTTACCTTCTCATTTTGGAGGGTTTTTGGGTTACCAAATTTGTGTGTTATCTATTTTTCATGCATGTCTTTACTTTCATGTTTAGTAGATTAATTTGATGCATGTGAATGGTTTCAGTTAAATGAATTTGAAAAGGTTAAAGTTAGTTACTTCTAATTCACCCCACCTCTCAGAAGTAAATCTTCCCACTTGTTAATTCCAATAGGTGTGAGCCTATTAGAGGATTTAATTACTTTTCTAGGACTAGCCTTGTTAGAGGTCTTTAGACAATTCAATCTAGAGATTTATGAATAGTTGTTAAGCCAACTATGTTAATAGATTTATATCACTACTACAATAGTTAGAGAGTAACATTAAGATGACTTGATTTTTGATGTAACTAAATTATTGATTACATATCTAAATTCTAGCCTGTATTCTTGATTCTTTCTAATAAAATGTATCTTTCCAACTCTAAAAGGATATTCTTCTTATCCTTCTAATTCACTTCCTCTTTGCATCTTCTATATTTCAACTCACTTCCACACATTCAATCCTCAACTTGTCCTTTTCTTTATATCTTTCACATTGTCAGGTTAGCTTGAATGTAAATTAGAATAATTAACATTCATCTCCTTAGTCAACTAGAGCCAACAAACAAATCTATTGAACTTAATATTCTAAAACAAGAAAATCCTTCATTGGCTGACCCTTCTTGGTAGACACTAACTCAAAATTTTTTTTCCTATGTTCACCAAGTGAACTAGGTTAATATTGTATCTTCGCAAAGTTACTTTGGTAGGTGAGTGAGCTCAGTTAACACTAGTTGCATCCAAATTTTCCTTCATTAACTAAGTGAGCTCGGTTAACATTCAATCTTCAGTAAACTTCTCTTTGTTGACCAAGTAAACTCAGTAGAAACTATCTTCTCAACTTGGAAAAATTTGGAATACTCGACAAACATAGGAAATTGTCTTCATCACCCAAGTGAGCTTGACATAAACTTACTGGAAAAGATATGACATTTTTTGTAACATCAAAGACAATAAACAACTAACCAATTGTATTCAAAATTCTCCCTCTTTTGCATTAATGGCAATAGAACATGTCATAATATAATGATATTTTAGATCAAAATAAATTAAAGAAAATATTATTAGTTTCATTCTGATTATCCTCCTTGAGAACTCCCTCTATTAGTGTGAACTCCCTCTGCCTCTAGTTTCTCCCTCTATTAGAAAACTTTGTCTTCAACATTTTCTTCTAATAGTAAACTCTTTGTTTTTGACATCAGACCAAGTTCTTCCTTTTTGACATCACAACAAATAATTCTCCCTCATTACAGAACTTTCTCTATATAAAATTTCTATGAATATGACAATATACTCTCCCTCTTTGACATCTCATGCCAAAGAGAATATTTAGTGAATATTAATGTACTTGATATACTAAATCATACGCAAAGTTCCCTTTCTAATACTGTGTCAATTAACTAATCTTCAACATGCCCTATTTGATGTGACACTAAACTTCATTTTAATGATATTTATATAGGGGAATAACCCCTAACTTCTTAGATATAGAAATGCATCCTTAGGTAATGGCTTAGTGAATATGTCTACAATATTCTTTAGTATTCACATATTCCAATCTTACCTCTTTATCTTGCACCAATTATCTCAAAAAAATATATTTTATAGCAATGTGCTTGGTCTTGGTATGCATCATAGGATTCTTTGATATATTAATGCATCAGTGTTATCATAGAAGATAACAACTGGATCCTTGATCTCCACCTTCATACCTACCAACAGTTGCTTGAACCAAACAACATTGGAGCAATTAAATGTTGTTTTCCCATACTCTGCTTCTATTCTAAATTGAGAAATACAATTTTTCTTCTTACTTGTCCAAGACACTATTAGAAATACTATTCCACCAAGACAACTGTGGGGGGAGATAGTGGGGGTCAATCAGTTATCCAATTAAAACAATTATCAACCTTAATTAATCTTAAACATTCAATCAAAGTAAACAACAAGCATAACAAGATGCACATACACAATTACACTATATTTTTTAACTAGGGAAGCCCTTGATTAGAGGGGAATCCTTGATGGGAATGACACCCATAAAGATATACTAGTGTGTATATATATACATATTCATTGTTAGAGGATGAACCCTTTTAGGAGTCTATAGACACGTTCAATACATAAGAGTCCTTGTTAGGAGACTTTGAATCCCTGCTACGAGTTGTGCCAACCTTGTTAGGAGTTGTAGAAGGTAGAAGGACCCACTATCTAAAAAAATTCTAGGACAAGACTACCAAATGTCACTATCCAACTAATCTCTCAACTATTCCTTACAAAATAATTGTTTTGTACTATACTTTAACCTCTTTCCTCTATCTTGTCAACTAGACCCATCATTGTTAGACCTTGTAGAATAGCTCAAAAACTTTGGATCCAAATATCAAACCTCAAATCTCACAATAAAACATTGGCAACAAAGTTTTCTCCAACTGTTCTCTACTCTGGTTATCCTCACATATCAATTTGTTTCTCTTCTGTTCCACTCTTCATGATTATTTCAATCATTCATAAATTTGTATAGAATAAATGAAAACGTGCTTCTTTTATATGAAATCCATAAAGAAATTCCCTAAGTCAACTATTACACCTTCTCAATTAATTATTATAAGACCTAATTAAGAACATGTTATACTTAGCAATAACATTAATCTAGCACCTTGTAATTTGAATAAATTTATGTTCATGTACTATCATGATGAGAGAGCTTAGTCACATCATCTCCAACATGTCTTCTATATGCCTTTAACCTTACTTCTTAGGATAACAACTCTACTAAGAGATATCACAAGTTTACCATAACATGCTTTTGTAAACTCTATCTTAGAATAGTCTTCACCAAAACTTAATAATTTCTTCTAGACTTAATATCTTATGCTTTCAAGGTTAGTTTCATATAGTAGACACTATGTAGTATGTCCCTTTAGTCTCAGTAAAAATACTTAATGATATTTCCCTACCAACTTGATCTTTACCGTAGTTCTTCTATCAGATACCACAGAAAAATTCTATGTTGACATCAATGAAAAACACAATCATGAATGTAACGTATCATCATGATACTGATCTAATCATGTTTATATAATACTCTCCATATAAGTATCATCAAAATTCATGCTTTCAACAATCTCCCCAATTGGAATTGATGACAACATAGATGAATAACATCAAAAGCAGAGAATACCAACATTAAAGACTATTATGATTTCTTTACAAATCCTCTTCATCAATCATTCTTCCCCATTGATATACCTCAATGTGCTCTATATCAACCTATTTTTCATTTTGTAATCTCTCCCCCATTTACATCAATGTCAAAGGTTTCAAAAACCATCTATCTCGACAACAACTACCTCTAACTCACTCAAGTCTCCAAAGGCACTATTCAAAGCAACATCTATCAAGAGTCCTAGATTACTCTGTCCGTCACATATACTCCCCCATACAAGAAACATCAGCATTTAGTCCAAACAAATTGTAGTGCTCTATAACACTGGACTAATGCACTCTTGCATCTTTTACTCTTATGTAGGTAGGAACATAACCCTTAACATACCTTGCAAATACTCAAAAGTCTTTTTGAGAAGAGGATTGGTGAAAATATATGCAATATTCTCTTTGGTGCTTACATACTCCAATCTAATTTCCTTTTCTACAACTTTCTCTCTCAACATGTGATATTTGATAGAAATGTTCTTAGTCTTAGAATGCAACATTAGATTCTTAGACATATTCATTGTGTTTGTGTTATCACAATGTATGACAATAGGTTCACTAAATTCTATCCTTATATTCTTCAACATCTAGTTCATTCGAACAACTTGATTACAATTGTTTGCTGCTGCAACATATTTTGGTTTTGTTGTACTTTTTGAGGTATAGTCCTACTTCTTGCTTAATCAAGAAACCAATCTTCCTCCAAGAAAGAAAGCTCCACCATTGGTGCTCATTCTCTCTTTCTATTATCCATATCACCTACCTAATTAGCATCAATATAAGCATATAAAGTGAAATGATTAGATCTATCATACCACAATTTTAACTCTAGTGTTCCCTTTAGATATATAAATATCATTTTAACTACTGCATAATGTCCTTATTTGGGACTAGCTTGAAATCTTGCAACAATTCAAACTTCATTTTCTATATCTAGCTTTGTGTGAATCGAATATTGTAATCCTCCAATCATAGATTTGTACTTTTTTTTCTCAACAGTAGGTGTCTCATCCTTTTTATGTAACTTGTGTTTAGTTATCATAGGCATTCCAAGTATTTACATGTTTCCAAACCAAACCTTTTCAATAGATCTTTCAAATACTTAGTCTAATAAATAAATATTTCTTCTTTATCCTACATATTCTATAATCTTGAGAAGTATTTAATCTCTCGTATCATGCTCATTTAAAATTCCATCTTTATTTCTTTTGCAAACTTGTCAATTTCATCATCATTTCCTCCAAATATGATATCATCAAAAATACTACCAAAATCATTAATCCATTGTCTATTTCTTTCTAGTATAGATTACTATCTATAATACCTTTTCTAAATCCAAGCTTTTTCAAATGCTTTTCCAACCTTGCATACCAAGTTTTGGGTGCTTGTTTTAAGCCATACAATGCTTTCTTCAATTTGCAAACCATGTCTTTGTCATTTGTTAATGGAAAACCTTTAGGTTTTCCTATGTATACTACTACTTCAAGTTCTCCATTCAAAAATTTTGACTTGACATCCATTTGATACACTTTGAATTTCTTATGTGCTACATAGGCTAAGAATAACCTTATTTCTTCTATTCTTTCCATAGGAGCATACATTTTGTCATAGTCTATTCCTTCTTGCTATGAGTAACCTTTACATACCAATATCACTTTCTTCCTTACAACTTCACTTTGTTCATTTATGTTGTTTTTGAATACCCATTTTTTAACTATCACATTCTTGTCTACGAGTCTAGAGACCAATTCCCATGCATCATTCTTCACTATCTAATCTGATTCTTCTTTCATAGCTTTCTTCCAATAGTCATCTTTGCATGCCTTGTCTCCATTCTTTGGTTCTACTTGAGATACTAGACATTATTCTTCATTGATTTTTTCTTCTTCTCATCACACCTTTATCTCTGATGCCAATGATTTTCTCTGCTAGAGAATTCTTTATCATATTCTTACCAAAAGTAGGAGTAGTTATCTCAAAACTTAGCTCTATTCTAGGTTACAAAAATTTTTCTTGCCTTAGCTCTCTTTCATTCTATGCAAATCACTTTTAGTCTCAAAGAATACTCCATCATTCCTTAGTTTAGTAACATCAACATTCTCATCATCAAAATTATAGTTAGTTATTCTTTCTTGTATCTTGAATTTCTCATCAACTCTTACATTTGCACTTTCAACAATAGTCTTAGTTCTCAGATTATTACATCTATAAGATTTTATTTTCAATGAATAACCATGAAACATACCTTCATCACTTCTAGCATCAAATTTATTAACTCTAAAATTTATTTTCTACAAATTTTTTTGAAATACTTAACTCTAGGCGATTGACCAAACCACAATTTATAAGGGTCTTGTCTATGTCTTTCTTGACTTTTACTCTATTCATAGTGTAGAATCTTGTATTCATAGCTTCTATCCAAAAAATCTTGGATACATCATTCTCAACTAACATAGCTCTCGCTACTTCTGTTACCAACATGTTTCTTCTTTCTACAATGCCATTTTATTCAAGGGTTCTAGGAGCTAAAAACTCTATTTTGATTCCATTAGCTTGACAAAGATATTAAACTAAGTAAACTCTCCTCCTCTATCTAATCTTAAACATTTGATCTTCATATCTAATTTATTCTCAACTCTATTCTTGAATATCTTGAACTTATCAAATGCCACATATTTTTCTTAAGAAAAGTATCCCACATCATTCTAGAAAAGTTATCAAAAATAGTCATCAAGTACCTTTCACCATAGAATCCTTTAGTCTTTGTAGGACTACTAAGATTTGTGTGTACAATCTCCAACTTTCTTGTAGTAGTAAACTTCTTGCTGGTAAAAGAAGTTCTAGTATATTTTGCCAATACACACTCCTTGTCAATAGTGTTAGTAGGTTTTACAATCTTAGGAAAATCTCTAACTACAAACATACTACTAGATTTCACAATGTTGTCAAAGTTTATATGACATAATCTCTTATGTCATAACTAACTGTCATATACCTTTGCAACCAAACATGTGATTTTAGTGGGATTCAACTAAAAAACATTACCTCTAGATCTAGTTCCTATTCCAATTACCTTCCCATCTTTGTCTCTAATCATGCATGTCTTCTTTGAGAGCTATAATTGCTAACCTTTATCCACTAGTTGTACAATACTCAAAATATTATGTTTCAAACCATAAAAAAAAATACATCCTTGGTGTTAGTCTTACCATCAAGAGTTATAGATCCAATACCTTTCACATGGAAAGTTGCATTGTTTCCAACTTTGGCAATGCCTCCATCATAACTTTTGATGTCAATAAACTTGTTCATATCACCAATCATATGATGTGAACAACCACTATCAATTATCTAGTTAGATTTCTTTTCAACCTATGATACCTAAGCCATTCTCTCTGGACTTTCTTTTTTAATAGCTATAAATCCTATTATATCATCACTATCACTTACCACATGTTCATCAAATCATCTTCTTTATTTGCATACAAACAATCTCTATCTCTCCTAGGTTTGGACTTTTATTTATAAATTTTCTCTCTTTTAGGACACTTAAATGCTTAATGACCAAACTCATTAAAAGTCTAACATTTAAAGATTTTCTTACCATCTTTTTCTCTTCTTCTCAGAAGGGCTACCCCTTCTTTTATCTTTTTTTCCTCATCAGATCTGCTAATACTATAAAATAATCCTCTAACACTTGTGCTTCTTAAAAAACTAGGTTGAATGTTTAGGGAATTGAAAGTTGTCTCTATTCTAAACAATTCTCAAGACTATCTAAGCTCATTCTCAACTAGTTCTATTCTCCCAAGAAATTCTTCCTTTATGAAATTTTTAGTACAAGAGATCAACAACTATATCATTTGAAATGCTTGCTTAAATGGTGGTGTGAAGCTCTTCAATATCTTCTAGATCATCTCATCATCTTCCTTGATTCCTGATGCAGGAGCATCCATAGGTATAACGGCAATCTTGTGTCACCCAAAAAAAAAAATGTACTTAGACTTAGTTTCTGTTTCATGTCTTTACATTTTTGGATACCCATTTGAGTCAAATAAAGGTTCCAACTCTCACAGTTCAACTATCAGTGTGCTAGAAAATCTTGAAAAAATAGGAGCATGCAATTTGGCCATCATTTTGGTGACTTAAAAGGTGTGAATTGGCCAGATGATTGTAATTGTGATTTAGAGCATTTCAAAAAAAGAATCAGGTCAAAAGGCCCCATGGTTTGAAAGTTATTGTAGTTTTTTGGGTTTTGGAGACCTCCTAAGAATGCTTCAAAGTCAGGTTAGGGGCATTAAATGACCTCAAAAAGGGTCAAAAAATGGGGTATGGGTGAAGCTTTTCCATTGGGCTATAGAGAGCTTTGAGAGCTTTTCAAAAATGTAAACGGTTTGTCAATCGGAGCTACGGTTCAAAAGTTATGCCTCCTGAAAGTTCGGTTACTGTTTCTCGATTCTTCTAAATTTGTGCCAACTTCTACCACAGCTTTCAAAACCTTCTATTTGGTCGGCGGATGCCTACTAGAACTTTCTAGAATGTACTCCTAGTCCTTAACCCTCTGAGGTCTATTAAAGGAGATTTTTGGCATTGTAAAAGGTAGTTCGGAGTGGAGTTTGAGAGGAGGTACTGTAAGGAGAAATTATCTCCAGATTTATGCTATTGTAAGCCCTTAGGGCATGTTTTGAAGTTTATTTCCCTGTAATGTTGTACTAGCTTATTTTCTCAGTTAATATAATTTTCCCTTTTCTGTTGTGTCTATTATGCTCTTGGGTTGTGTCCCCATCAAGTGGTATCAGAGTTGGTTTTCCTGAGAGTGTAGACAGAGCGCCGACTATGAGGCAGTTTGCACTAGGACTGTGTAGTTGTGGGTTCGAGTTAGAAGATGCCTCCATGAAGAGAGTCTAGTGGAGGGGCCAGAGCTATTAATCTTGAGGAGGTTAGAGCCCTCCAGAGGCAGGTACAAGCATTGCAAGAGGAGCTCCGTAGAGGAGCAAATGTTGCAGCAGGTGACAACAGTGAGGATGACAATGAAGAAGAAGTAATTGGACTAGAAGAAGAATTTGATGGGGAAGTTTTGAATCATGCAGAGCAAAGGCTTTTTAGGGCCATTACTAAGTTTGGGAAAAGACCCACAATTGAAGTGGGTGTATTTTCAGGAAATCTGAAACCAGATGAGTTGATCTATTGGATCAATGAACTGGAAGAATACTTTGAGTATGAGGATATCAAGGACCCAGATAGGGTTAAGTTTGCAAAGGTGAAACTAAAAGGCCATGCCAAAATCTGGTGGCAAGAGGTTCAATTGGAAAGAAACAGAAGAGGAAAGGAGAAGATCACAAGATGGGATCGCATGGTGGACAAATTGAAGAAGCAGTTCATTCCTATGGACTACGAGCTTGATTTTTTTAAGAAGATGCATGGGTTAAAGAAAGTAGGAAGATCAGTCCAAGAATATACAGAGGAATTTTACCAACTCTTGATTAGAGCAGGGCATGCAGTGTTGAAAATATTCAAGTCTAACAATGTTACTGAGAGGGGAGGGGTGAACCAGTAAGCTTTAAAATTTAAACCAATTCAACATAATAACAAATTCACCATTCATTTATCTACTTTACTATATGCATGAAAAGATTAACACACTGATTTGGTGACCCAGAAAGCTTTCAAATTGAAAGTAAAATTGGGGTGGGGATGATGCCCACAAAACTTTAATACTGCAGTATAAATTTGGCCGGTTAAGGCTTACAATGATCACTTTTGGTGATCTGCCATGTTAGGAGCAAGTAGGACTACTAGATCCACCTTGTTAGAGGATTTACAAACATACAATGAAGTATGCACTCTGTTAGGAGAATTAAAAAAGACAGTTAAGTCTACCCTGTTAAAGGATTTACAAAATTGATTCACCTGTTAGGATGAAGCAGTGGATCTAGTTACAACTGGTTTGCTGATTAGATCTTATGTACTGATCACTTGATGTGATGGATATATCTTTGCTATTCCTTGATAACCTTGTTGAATACTCCCTTGCTGATTCTCTTTTAATTCCCTCTTACTACACTGTTACTTCTCTTCATCATTCATAAATGGCACAATAGATTACATATATACCATTCCAATATTTACAGCAACAAGGTCGGCCAAACACAAGTGGACAAAACATTACTGAGTTGGCCAGAAAGTAGAAAACTCAAGTTTCTCAAACTCACTCGGTGACCTTCTGACACACGGCATCCACTACATTACTTGGCATCATCATGCACTCGGTAGAGGTAGGGGCTCGGTCCATACTAATCGCTCTGAGTAGCTTGGAACTTGGTAACCACTAATGACTCGGTAAACATTGTGTCACTCGGTAGAAACTAACTCCTTCGATTCACTTGGTAAGCACTGAATACTTCTTTTACCTTTTTGTCTTGGTAATCACTGAAACCTTCATTTACCTTCCTGACTCGGTAAATAATAAATCCTTCATTTACCTTTCTAACTCAGTAAACATTAAAGATTTCGTTTACCTTCTTGACTCGGTAAACACCAAAACCTTCGTTTACCTTTCTGACTCGGTAAACACTAAACCTTCATTTACCTTTCTGACTCGGTAAACACTAAAACCTTTGTTTACCTTTTTGACTTGGTAAACACTGCTGAACATACTTGGTAACCAACGAATGCTCGGTATGAACTGTAAACTGAGTGATAAACTCGGTAAGCATTCAGAATCAAATAAGTGTTGTAACTAATGACAAATGTATCATTATTCCAACAATCTACCCCTTTGGCATTAGTGACAAAAACACTTATGAGCCAAAATTTATATACAAGATCTGACAAAACTGATTTGATTCTGTTGTGCTGAATATACATGGGCTACGTTACATATAACTCCCCCATACAATATACACAAAGTTTTTACATGAGTTATATGACTTTATTCTTTATTACTTTATTACCTTCTCCCTTTTTGTGTCTGATTTTTCTCTATATATTATTTTCTCCCCCTTTTTGACAATAATGCCAAAGAATAAAGAATGTATTTACACGGAGACACCAAAATGTGTGATAAACTCAAAATGTATGTGAAGAATTAGTTGCAGAGTTTTATCCCAATTATCTTGCAATTTTTTACATGTGGAGAGAGCTACTTGAACTTCTACAGAAATTTCAATCATATGGTCTGCAACAGAGAAATTATTGTCATGGATCAATATTTTTGAATATGCAATGTGCTTCTGCATTGTGTTCATGACAGGAAGGATCATATTCTGAATGTCAATCAGAGTAGACCTGATCCTTGCTTCCTCTCTTAGCAATTCTACCTGTTTCTCTGACAAAAATCTTATTTTATGATGATGGGATGAACTTGTACTGTGGTCAGATTGCAGCATTTGGGCACTAACCTTCATGTCCTCATCAATTTTATTCAACTTTTCTTTGATTTCTTTGGTATACTCGGTAACATCACAAATTTTACCAAAAAGTGAAGTTACATTATTAAAAGAATTCTTAAAATTACTCAGAATTGTAGACAATTCTACCTGTTTTAATGCAATATGCTGAGCAATGTGCTCAAGCACCTTATTGTCAAATTTCTTCTCTGCCTTTTCAATCAATTTTTCTTGGTCGGAGGTATCCTCATTGAATTTATATACAGCCTCTTCCAAATGAATCAAAATGTGTTGAGTAGAATCTACTTCAACACCTATAGCCTCTGTTATTATATTTTTAGCACTTTCAATAATGCTATATTCCTAGTCTCTTTCATGCCTGAGCTATTTTTGCCGTGCCTTTTGCTCTAATAGCTGACTGATCATTCTCATTTCATCAACTGATTCAGTATCTAAATCTATCTTAGGAATGAAAATGTCCTTATCTAGATCTATTTCTTCATCTACTGCCTTACTGGAAAACATGTATCTCTTTGGTTTTTCTGCAGTGACTGCACCTTTGCCCTTTGAAATTGAAACAATAGTTGATGATGCTGGACTGGCTATCAAAATTGGAATGGGACCAACTAAAGGCAAACTAAGAGAAGTGTTGGCTGTATCAAAACTTGATATACTTCCCAAAAATGATATGCTAGTCAAAAATGATGTACATACTGGTATTTTTACAATTGGAGAACTGACTGGAGTAAAAATTGGGGCCAATGTGGCTGAGGAAGATAAAATTGATATGAAACTTGGAAGACTTACTATACAAGCTATAGGTGGAAGAGATACACTCGGTGAAGTAGCTGCTGCAGTGGATGACTTGGTGGCTGATGATGTGCTTGGAAGCTCGGTAACTGAAGAAGTGACCACCAGCTCGGTAGATGAAGTGCTTTGCACTTGTATTGTAGAAACTTGGAGCTGAGAGGAGACTGGAGGAAATTGAGCAATGGATGTCTCTATTGTGCTCACAATTTTTCTTGAAGATCCTATCTCCATAGTAGATTTTACAGTCTTTGGTGGAGAGTGAGGAAGGGAGGCTTCTTCTTCCTCAATTTCTTTTTTAGCTTCTTCTTCAATTTCTAACATTAATGATTGCAAGTCTTCTAGTATGTCTTCAATGTCATCACCCTCATCATCATCATCATTATCATCACTGCTGTCATTGTCCGTGATTTCAACAGTATCCTCACTGGGTTTTTGTAGATGATAGATATTTTCCACATGTTTGTTGCATCATTTACTATATGCTCAATGTCTTTGACAAGTATCAAGCAAGTGTGGAATCTAATCATCATATTACCTTCGTGATCTTTCAGTGATTTTTTCACTTCAACATTAGAGAGACTTGGCAGGAGATTCCTTAGGGTCTGCTCATAAATGTCTTTGACAGTCTTGGTTGTAGCTTCCCATCTTGGTTGCAATCTTTCCAATAGCTCTTTGGAGATCTGAGAGGCTATCTGGTTTGGGGAGTATTTCCATTTACCCATTTTGTTCAGTACTAGATCCTCAATCTGCATTTTCTCCTATTTTGTTCTGGTTTCGAACTTTAATGCTTTGAAGTTTGTGAAGCTACCTCCTTCATCTAATTGCTTTAGTCTTGCTTCAAAGGTGAGTGGAGGCTTAACAAATACAGGTTCCTTCTTTCCCTGTCTTGTTCTCCTAGAGAATACTGTAGTGGTTTGGTTTGTAGGTTTGGTGATAGTCACCTTACCTTTCTTTCGTTGAGGCTCTTCTTTTTCTTCTTCCTTTTCTTCATCTCCTCCTCTCCCGTCTATTATCATGAGAGGTCCAGTATCAGCTTTTAGATTTTCTATCTTTCTCCTACCTTTAGAGATTGCTTGAGGAAGCTTGATTTCAAGCTCTATTCTAACCTTAGCCTCTTCATAGGTTCCAAATGCAGGCAACTTGGGATCCACTGGTTCATTTACCAGTACCTCAATGATATCTCTGGCATCATCAATATTTATCTCATAGGGCAATGGTTTTACCCATGCTACTCGAGGTTTGACTGCCTAGATGTAGACTCTATCACAGTCAACCATGAAATAGACATCATCCTTATACTCTTCAACAAGTTTTGGATGTATCTTGAACCTATTGTTCATCCTTTCCTTGAAATCTTCAAAATAATTATCCATTACCTTATCAAAATTCATACCCATTTCTGCTATGAATTCATTTATTTGATACAAAATTGGAGTATCTTTCCTCCATACAACTGCACCCTTAGATGGAAATAATTTCTGTACATAGAAAAATAAACAAACTAGCAAAGAACCAAATTTACAAGGGTTTGTCTTTGCAATCCTTATGCTATCCATGTTTTTATTGAATTGTTTTAATAGCACATCAACTAGGTCAAACTCCATATTTTTCTTTACAATTTTATATGCCAAATCTACAGCCTCACAAGGTACACTATTCAGCCTGCTGGAACTATACAGTTTGTATGCAATAACACAAATACCAAATTTCAATTCTATATCTGAAACATTGTTGAGCTTTAAACCTTTGCCATCCCATTCAGCTTGGGTTAATTTCTGGAGGTCATCTCGACCTAGGGTTTTAGTGGTTTTGGCTTTGGTCAACATTGGTAAGCTCGTGATCTTGTGGATCATCTTCTTTGTTATGAGGATGGGTTGTTCTAACCACAATTGTCCATTATGCACACGGCTTAAGATATACCTCACCCATTTCACTTGGAAACTCCTTGGTAGATGCAGGATATAGGTTAAGCCTTTGGTTTCCAAATGTTTGAACTCAAGTTTTAGGGTTCCATCCACACATAACTTGGCTAGGGTACTATCCATATCTAGCATCCCTATTTCTTGCACAGTACACTTGAAATAAGTATGAATATCATTGATAAGAAGTACCTTTGGAGGGATCTGCGATTGAGCTCCATGTGGGTTGAGTGATTCAACGATGGCAGGAACAATTTTGAAATTGGGCGCCTCCCATTCGACTCCCTTCACAAGCATTTCAAAACCTCTCTTCGCCTTGCTACCATTGGTGCTTGTGGATGCCATTGCTACTTGGTGAGAGAATGATTTCATAACACAATTTCTTTGCTGGAAAATCACTTCAGATCACTTGAACTTGCTTGGATGCACTTGAAAATATATTTGCTCTGTGAACTCTGAATTCACGGTGGAAAAATGAGATCAAATTCTGCCTTTTTGATCAAAATCCTGTCATTAATGCTCGAGTACATAGGTAGCTGAGAATTAGGGTTTTATAAATAGTCACCGACTTACTCGGTAAACATTGCAGCTCGGTGAACACACAAAACCTTTCTTATCTTCCTGACCAAGCTCGGTAAAGTCTGAAAACCGACCTTACTTGGTAGATGCAACACTGTGAATTATGACCTGTATCTGCAATATTGATTTTTCATTTCCACTTCTTCTTTTTGGAACTGCCTAGGATATGGCTTGAAGATGCAGTCCCTTATCCTTCTTGATAAGTCTTAATTAGATATGGTGGAGTCACCCATTTCTCGAGTGACATTTCCATCATTTGAATTTTCTTGCTTGGTAGACTCAAGAATCCACTGTTGTTTCATTTGCTTTCTAATATTATCAGCTCTAGTTTTCTTTTCATCTTCAACCTTTCCTATATTCATGCAATTCTTGGCTATATGACCAAGTTCTGTACATGTATAGCACCTTACAGTAGTGTCCTTCTTCCTTAGGTGATGTCTAGCACAATTTATGCCAGTATATCCATATTCTCCACAATAGTGACATCTGCACCAGGTTTTGTAATCCCATCTTAATATAGCTTTGACAAGTTGTTCAGCTAGATTGAATGATTTGGATTTGCACTGGAATGCCTTATGACCATGCTTTTTGCATTTGTGACAATTGCCCTCAAATTTTGGTTTTTCTTTACACTCATTTGCCTTGTGACCATGCTGATTGCAGTTCAAGCATTTGTCATTGAATTTTTCTTTCCCATTGCTCCAGCATTTTTTTGATGTATGACCTAACTTGCCACAGTGATTACAAGTGAGTCTTTTATTCCTTTGTTCACCTTGTTTTGAGGATTCACCTTCTTTCTTGTATCCAAGACCAGCTTTACCCTTTTGTTTATAAAAATTCTGCTCATTTTGCTGATTCAATTGATTCATGTCTGCTTGAGATTTCATCATCCTTTCATTGACTTGTTTTTCAATTTTTAGATCACTTTCCAAGCTTTCATTGGTTTGTCTCTCAGTTCTTAAGTCATTTTGTAGACTTTCATTTTGTGCTCTGAGAATCCTGATTTCTTCATTTGCATTGGATAGTTGATCTACTAGATCTTCATGTTCAAGGGATTGATTTTGAGTTTCATGACTTCTATCTTCCAATTCTTCTTGTGCTTTGTTTCTTTGTTCCAAAACTTCACATAGCCTAATTGACTGTATTTCTTGCTCTCTTTTAAGCTTTCTTACCTCTTCTTGCAGAGATCCATTCTTTTCTAAAAGTTCTTTGATTACTTTGTTAGCTTCTTCTGAATTACTTGATGGTAACAAATCTTCAATCCTTTCTTCAACATAAAAATGGTCATTTATTTGTCTTGAAAGTTCCTTTCTTCTTTTTAGGGATTGAGAAAGATTTTCCTTTGCTTCTTTGAGTTGAACCATGGCCATCTCCAAATCTAGCTTCTCATTCTCAATAGTTTTGTCAAGTCTGAATATCTCCATTGTCCTTGATCTTTGCTCAAGCTGTCAAGCTCTGTCCTCAGAACCACAAAGCTCTGATACCAATTGTTGAAAATATTCAGGTCTAACAATGTTACTGAGAGGGGAGGGGTGAATCAGTAAGCTTTAAAATTTAAACCAATTCAGCATAATAACAAATTCACCATTCATTTATCTACTTTACTGTATGCATGAAAAAATTAACACACTGATTTGGTGACCCAGAAACCTTTCAAATTGAAAGTAAAACTAGGGTGGGGATGATGCCCACAAAAATTTAATATTGCAGTATAAAGTTGGCCGGTTAAGGCTTACAATGATCACTTTTGGTGATCTGCCCTGTTAGGAGCAAGTAGGACTGCTAGATCCACCTTGTTAGAGGATTTACAAACATACAATGAAGTATGCAATCTGTTAGGAGATTTACAAAAGACTGTTAAGTCTACCCTATTAAAGGATTTACAAAACTAATTCACCTGTTAGGATGAAGCAGTGGATCTAGTTGCAACTGGTTTGCTGATTAGATCTTATGTACTGATCACTTGATGTGATGGATATATCTTTGTTGCTCCTTGATAACCTTGTTGAATACTCCACTGCTGATTCTCTTTTAATTCGCTCTTACTACATTGTTACTTCTCTTCATCATTCATAAATGGCACAATACATTACATATATACCATTCCAATATTTACAACAACAAGGTCGGCCAAACACAAGTGGACAAAACATTACTAAGTCAACCAGAAAGTAGAAAACTCAGGTTTCTCAAACTCACTCAGTGACCTTCTGACACACGGCATCCACTACATTACTTGGCATCATCATGCACTCGGTAGAGGTAGGGGCTCAGTCCATACTAATCACTCTGATTAGCTTGGAACTTGGTAACCAATGGTGACTCATTAAACATTGTGTCACTCGGTAGAAACTAACTCCTTCGATTCACTTGGTAAGCACTGAATACTTCTTTTACCTTTTTGTCTTGTTAATCACTAAAACCTTCATTTACCTTCCTGAATCGGTAAATAATAAATCCTTCGTTTACCTTTCTGACTCGGTAAACATTAAAACCTTCGTTTACATTCTTGACTCGATAAACACCAAAACCTTCGTTTACCTTTCTGACTTGGTAAACACTAAACCTTCGTTTACCTTTCTGACTCGGTAAACACTAAAACCTTTGTTTACCTTTCTGACTTGGTAAACACTATTGAACATACTTGGTAACCAACGAATGCTTGGTATGAACTGTAAACTGAGTGATGAACTCGATAAGCATCTAAAATCAAATAAGTGCTGTAACTAATGACAAATGTATCATTATTCCAACATGCAAAAGCAAATAAGGAGAAGGTTACTCGTTATATCAGTGGGTTGTGACCTACCATCCAGGAGGAATTAAGTCTGGTAAGAATGACCAACATTGAAGAGGCATACCAGTTTGCCCTATGAGTTGAAGAGAAGCTAAATAAAAGGTTTGAAGGAAGACAAAGAGGGCGCAGTCAAGGAGGAAGGGGAAGTGGTAGGTCATCTGGAGGCCGCAATGAAACCCAAAAGAAAAATGAAGATGAGGGTACTAGAAGGAACCAGAGGAATGAGGGTTTCAACCGTTCCCATGACCAAGAATTTGGAAATCAGAGAGGAAGAGGTAGAGGACATGGACAAGGAAGAGGAGGCTTCCATGGTACCTATTTCCATTGCAATGAAGAAGGTCATCATGCCTTTGAATGCCCTCAACGACAAGGAAGGATAGATAGGAGAACTGAGGGCCAGGCTAGGGTTGCTCATGTCGATGAGGATGCAAAATCATCACATTTAGAGGATGCAGAAAGAGGAGAGACCTTGGTAAATGAAAGAGTCCTACTAAATGGTGAGATTGAACAAGGACAACAGAGGAGTTCATTTTGTACTAGATGCAAGTGTGAGGATAAATGTTGTGATGTGATCATTGATGGTGGTAGCATTGATAACTTGGTATCAGAAGAGATGGTCTCTAAGCTGAAGCTCAAGAGGGAGAAACATCCCCAGCCCTATCAGATTGCTTGGGTAAAAGATGATCATAAGGTCTTGGTAAGTGAACAATGTTTAGTGAAATTCAAAATTGGGAGTTACCATGATGAAGTTCTCTGTGATGTTATTTCGATGGATGTTTGCCATCTATTGTTGGGTAGACCATGGTAGTTTGATAGACATGCAGTACATGATGGACATGCAAACACATACTCTCTGAAAAAGGACAGAGTTTGCCACAAATTGAAGCCCATGAAAAAGGAGGGTGAAAAGGTATGTGGTAGTGCTAGGATTTGTCTTGTTGATGGAAGGAATTTTTTAGATGGCATGAAACATAAGCATATGTGCTATGCTTTGATTCCTATGAAAGATAAAGAAGGTAGTAGTGAAATACCATTTGAAGTTTCAGATTTACTAGGGGAATTTGGAGATATTATCTCTGATAATGTTCCAGATGGATTGCCACCAGTAAGGAAAATCAGTCATCAGATAGATCTAATTCCAGGAGCTAGTTTGCCTAACAAGGCTGCCCACAGGATGACTCCTACTAAAATAGAGGAGCGAAATAGATAGGTTTAGGAGTTGTTGAGGAAGGGCTTGATTCGAGAGAGCCTGAGTCCATGTGCAGTACCTGCAGTACTTGCACCAAAGAAGGATGGAGAGTGGAGGATGTGTATAGATTCTCAAGCTATAAATAGGATCACCATCAAGTACTGGTTTCCTTTACCAAGGATGGATGATATTATGGACTACTTGAGTGGAGCTCAGTACTTCACAAAGATAGATCTGAAGAGTGGTTATCACCAGATATAGATTCGAGAAGGAGATGAGTGGAAAAAAGCCTTCAAGACCAAGGAGGGTCTTTATGAGTGGTTAGTCATGCCCTTTGGATTGAAAAATGCCCCAAGCACCTTCATGCAGCTCATGAATGAGGTACTTAATAAGTTCTTGGGAAAATTTGCTATTGTCTATTTGGATGATATTTTAATTTTCAGCAAGACTTTGGAAGAACATTTATTGCATATTCATAGTGTCCTTGAAAGGCTAAGGGAAGAGAAATTATTAATTAATCTGAAGAAGTGTAACTTTGCAAAAAGGGAGTTAGTCTATTTGGGGTTTGTTATATCACCTGATGGCCTCAAAATGGATCTGGAGAAGGTAAAAGCCATCTTGGAATGGCCTACTCCAAGGTTTGCTACTGAGGTAAGATCATTTCATGGTTTGGTTAGTTTTTAAAGGAAGTTTATTAAGAATTTCAGTGGCATATGTGCACCCCTAATTAATACAATAAGAGGGGATAGAAAAGAATTCAAATGGACTGCAACAGCTACGAGAAGTTTTGAATTGCTGAAGAAGAAGGTGACAGAACAACCTGTGTTGGCACTTCCAAATTTTAGAAAAGTGTTCCAGGTGGATTGTGATGCTAGTGGCAGTGCTGTTGGGGTTGTATTAAGCCAAGAAGGTAAGCCTATTGCATATTTTAGTGAAAAATTGAATGATGCAAAGAAATGGAGGCATTATTTATTGCCAAAAGAATTTTTTTTGTATACTGATCATCAGGCATTACAGTACCTAAATAGCCAAGGTAAATTGAATCAAAGGCATATGAAGTGGGTAGAATTCCTACAGAGTTATACATTTGTGTTGAAGCATAGAAGTGAAAAATCTAACATGGTTGCAAATGCACTAAGTAGGAGACAGTTGTTGCTTACAGTAATGCAGTTTGAAGTAGTTGGGTTTGATGAACTCAAGAATTTGTACCCCGAGGATCCTGATTTTGCTGAAGCATGGAAAGCTTGTAAAGAACCTGTTGCTGTAGATAGAACCAAGTGGTTAGACTATTTGATTCAGGATGGCATGTTCTTCAAAGGTAGTCAATTGTGCATTCCAAGGAGTTCCATGAGGGAAAATCTAATTAAGGAGAAACATAGTGGAGGGATGGCAGGACATTTTGGTCGAGATAAGACCATTGCCATTCTTAGAGAACATTATTTTTGGCCTCAAATTTCATAGGATGTGAAGAAGTTTGTACAGAGTTGCTAGGTTTGTCAAGTTGCCAAGGGGTTTAGTCACAATACTGTCCTATATCAGCCATTGCCTATTCCATCAAGGCCATGCAAGGACATAAGTATGGATTTTGTTCTTGGATTGCCAAGGACACAAAGGGGTAATGACTCAGTATTCATGGTGGTTGATAGGTTCTCCAAAATGGCACATTTCATTCCATGCCACAAAACTCATGATGCTGTCCATATTGCAGACTTGTTTTTCAAAGAGGTGGTAAGACTACATGGTCTTCCAAGGAGCATAGTTTTTGACAGAGATACTAAATTTGTGGGGTATTTCTGGAAGACATTGTGGAAAAAGTTGAGAACATACTTAAAATTCAGTTCCACACATCACCCACAAACTGACGGCTAAACAGAAGTGGTAAACAAAAGTCTGGGCAATTTGGTGAGATGTTTATTTGGGGATAAGCCCAATGGATGGGATTTGATTCTACCACAGGCAGAGTTTTCTTATAATAACTCTATAAATAGGAGTACTAGAAAATCACCATTCCAAAATTGTATATGGGAATAGCCCAACGACTGCACCAGAGCTGAGGAAGATAGAACACAGGGAGAGGATGAGTGCTAAAGCTGAGGAATTTGCTGAACATATCAAGCGTCTACATGAGCAGGTTCAGGCACACATAACCAAGATGAATCAAGAGTATAAAGCTAGGGCTGATCAAAGGAGAAGACATAAGGAATTCCAATTAGGGGATCTAGTCATGGTGCACTTATGAAAAGAAAGATTTCTAGCCGGTACTTACAACAAGCTAAAAATGAAGAAATTTGGCCCCTGCAAATTTTTAAAGAAACATGACTCAAGAAATGCATATGAGGTGGAGCTGCCAGATGGTATTCACATTTCTCCCATTTTCAACATTGCAGATTCAACAGAGTATCATGATGATGGTGCAGATGAGGAGCTGGTGTTAGAGCCATGTCCAATTCTTGCTTCTAAGAAGGAGGAGATAGAAGACATTCTAGATCATCGTGTTGGTAGGAGTACCAGAAACAGGTAGTATGAAGAGTATTTGGTCAAATGGAAAGGACAACCGATCAAGGACTCAACTTGGATTTCAGTAGCTGAGGTTTCCCATTTGGGATTTCCTCTACCATCCATAAAGTGATAGGGTCACTTTTCAATCTACCCTAGGTGTCTGATGTAGGAGCATCTAGAGGTATAAGGGCAATCCTGTGTCACCCAAAAAAAAATGTACTTAGACTTAGTTTTTGTTTCATGTCTTTACATTTTTGGATACCCATTTGGGTCAAATACAGGTTCCAACTCTCACAGTTCAACTATCAGTGTGCTAGAAAATCTCAAAAAAAATAGGAGCATGCAATTTAGCTATCATTTTGGTGACCTAAAAGGTGTGAATTGGCTAGATGAATGTAATTGTGATTAAGAGCATTCCAGAAAAAGAATCAGGTCAAAAGGCCCCATGGTTTGAAAGTTATTGCAGTTTTTTGGCTTTTAGAGACCTCCTAAGAATGCTTCAAAGTCAGGTTAGGGGCATTAAATGACCTCAAAAAGGGTCAAAAAATGGGGGATGGGCAAAGCTTGTCCATAGGGCTATAGAGCGCTTTGAGAGCTTTCCGAATATGTAAACAATTTGTCAATCAGAGCTACGATTCAAAAGTTATGACTCTCGAAAGTTCGATTACCGTTTCTAGATTCTTCTAGATTTGTGCCAACTTCTACCGCAGCTTCTGGAACCTTCTATTTGGTTGGTGGATGCCTACTAGGACTTTTGAGAATGTACTCCTAGTCTTAACCCTTCAGGGTCTATTTAAGGAGATTTTTGGCATTGTAAAAGGCAGTTCGGAGTGGAGTTTGAGAGGAGGTACTGTAAGGAGAAATTATCTCCAGATTTATGCTATTGTAAACCCTTAGGGCATGTTTTGAAGTTTATTTCCCTGTACTATTGTACTATCTTATTTTCTCAGTTAATATAAATTTCCCTTTTCTGTTGTGTCCATTTTGTTCTTGGGTTGTGTCCCCATCAATTCCTCCTTGAGATCTGATACCTACTATAATTTTTGATATTTTGCCTACATATGTTCTTATAGATTCATCGTCCATCATTTAAGCATCTTGAAATTCTCAAATCTAGCTTTGTAGCCTCAAGTTCTTAGAATGTTCATCACCTTCAAAACTAGTTTCCAAAGATTTCCAAATCTTATAAGTATCAAGTGTTTTTACCTAGTTGTACTCAATTTCAGGAAGTCCAGACAATAAAGCTTCTCTAGCTCTCATTTTACACATGAAAATTTCTCTCTCATCTTCAATACAAGTTTCCAAAGCACTTTCAACAATAATTTTATTTTTTGATTTTGTCAAGATCTAACATCGTAGACCCATACGCAGCAGATGGATCTTCATCTTTTCCTTCTAGCTATCATAATTTGTTCCATCAAACTTTAGACTATCCTTTCTAAATATGTTTTCCATGGATCTTCCAAAGTTAAACTTTATCTTCAAGGACCTAATACTCTGATATGAATTGTTAGAAAAAATAGCCCACCAAGATAATTGAGAAGCGCACGCAGGGGGGGGGGGGGGGGGTGTGAATTAGTTATCCAATTAAAACAATTATCAGCCTTAATTAATCTTAACAATTCAATCAAAGTAAACAACAACCACAACAAGATGCACATAAAAAATTACACCTGATTTGTTAATTAGAGTAACCCTTGATCATAGGGAAAACCCTATTAGGAGTTGTGCCAACCATGTTAGGAGTTGTGGAAGGTAGAAGGATCCACTATCCAAGCAACTTCAATGGAAAGACCACTAAACTTCACTATCCAACTTTTCTCTCAAATATTCCTTGCAAAATAATTGTTTGTACTACACTTTAACCTCTTTCCTCTATGATATCAACTAGAGCAATCATTTTCAGACCTTGTATGCTAGGTCAGGACACTTGGATCCCAATATCAAACCTCAAATCTTACAATAAAACCTTGCAAATAAAGATTTTTCCAACTTCCCTCTACTCTTCTTATCCTCACATATCAATTTGTTTCTCTTCTATTCTGCCCTTTGTGCTTCTTGCAATAATTCATAAATTCATACATAACAAAGGAAAATTTCCATCCTTTATACCGAATCAATAAAAAAATCACCTAAGTTGGCTATTTCACCTTCTCAATTAATTTTTATAGGACCTCATTAAGAACATGTTATACTTAGTGATAACATTAATCTATCACCTTGTAACTTGAATAAATTTTCATATATGTAATATCATGATGAGTGAGCTTATCGTTGCCATCTCCATCATGTCTTCTACACACCTTTAACCTTGTTTCTTAGAATAACAACTCTGCTAAGACATATAACAATTTTACCAAAACATGCTTCTATAAACTCTATCTCAAAATAATGTTCACGAAAACTTGTATAACTTCTTCCAAACTTAATATCTAATAATTTTGAGGTTAGTCACATATACTAGACACTTATTAGTATCTCCCTTTAACCTTTCTTAGTGAAAATACTCAACGATCTGTCCCTACCAACTTGATCTTTACCATTGTTCTTCTATCAGATACCATATAAAACTACTATGTTGAAATCAATGAAAACCATAGTCATCAATGTAAAATATCATCATGATAATTATCTAATAATGTTTCTACAATACTCCCCCATAGAAGTATCATTAGTATTCATGCTTTCAATAGACACTAGTCTTTAACTAAGAAAGAATGCTCCACTACTGGTGCTTTTCTTGTCATCAACACTTCCTACCCAATCAACATTTGTAAAGGATTTCAATTCTAGATCACCTCCTTTCTTTTAATATAATCCATACTATTTAATATCCTTAATATATGTAATGCCCCACCAAGAGATCCAAAAGAATTAACCTAAATTTTTACTATGTTTGCCAAACAATTTTTTTTTTCAAAACAAAAAAGATAAACCATTCATATCAAATACATAGTAGTGGAAGTAATAACATACATACAACTAAAAAGATACATAACAAGTTACATTCCTTAAGGATCCCAAGATGTTGAGTCACATTTAATTTAATTAATACTAAGTCTAACCACTACCACATCCACATGAAAGAATAAATAGAAAGTCCAACGTCCATAATATACATAAGAAATCTAATCATGAAAAATAAAGCATAAGATGGTTCTACAAAGTAGATAACATCATCTATCACATGCTAATCATCAATATAAAGAAAAGAAACATGTATGTAAATAACATCCATCATAAGATCCAAGAACAGAATGAAGATAAATACCAACCAAGAATGCTCCAACCACGGTGTCTACAGACGGATCTCAAATGGTAAGAGTGAAAAAGCACTACCACCCGACCGTGTGGGACCTAAATGGCCCACTCCCACCATGCTGAGGAGATAGTCTCAAGTCCCAAATAGGATATCAAATCACATAACACAAGATAAAAAATCACATAACACAAGTATTCTCTATGTCCAGGAAATCCTAAAAGTATACTAACTCAAAGGTTCCAACACACAGATCGACATCTAGACCCAAAGGCACACAAGACATGTAGGAAACCTACTATGTAAATGGGAAAGTGTCATTGCATGGATCACACTAGAGTTACCTTGATAGTCTCTTAATAGACCGCAACCCCCTAGTGATCCCTATGCGGCCACTAGTATCCTCTCATACTGATGAAGTATATTAAGAAATGTAAGGTCACAACCAAGTATTCTCTCCACTCCCATCATATTCTGTACTAGCACTCGAGGAATGGGCAAAAACATACAATTATCTTATTAGGTTCATTTAATCCCCATTTAGTGTAAATTTTTTCACTTATTAAATAACTTACAATGAGTTACCTTGGCAGCCACTTAGGGTCCCGACCCCCATTGCAAGCCATTTCCTAACACTACAAGTAGATAACCTAACCTAGGCTCATGGAATCATAAATCACAAAATCACCTCAATCCTATACAAGTGACTAAAAAAATACCAAAATATAATCCATAATAAGAACATCAAATCTCCATGATCAACTTAAAAGTATCCATTGATAATCATGACCACAATAGTTCTCTATTGGAAACTGAAGGTATCAATGATAATCACATTATCCATTGGTTCTCAACAAGCAACCAAAAAGACATCTCAATGCAAATAATGTTGATCAAAGACCCAAAATGGTTGACTCAAAACATGTCACAACATGACAACATCAAGAAATAAATCAACACTTTAGTCCCATCATGGCGACTGGAAAGTAGTCCAAGGATAATTGATCAATGCCTCAAAAATGGTTAAGTCAAGTGTCTCAAATACATACACCTCAACTTCACATAAGAAGACTGGAAAGCAATAACAATCAATGAATACAAACATCTCATAGAGGATACCATCACATTACCATGGTTGGGTTTAGAAATATTGAGACCAAATAACATCAACATGCCATCACATTCGCATAACTCCCAAGCCTTTGCTAGATGTCTGAACTGGTCAACACTCGAGGACCACCCAAACCCCAAACATGGATAGCATAAAGAGCAAGATACAAACACATATTTTAGTTTTCTTTCGCAATCACATCATTAAGCCAAATATTAGGTTTCAGTTTTCATTTCAAGTATACTTCAAGTGTATAAGATTCTTCATTTAATCTACAACTCAACCCACTTATCTTTTTTGAATAAAACATAGAATTATCCCTCCATTATTTTAAAACAATTTTCTAAAATAATCATAAGATAATTATTTACTTATTTAAATCATTGAACTAGTTCCCATTGACTTTTAGATAAAATCATTCACATTATTCAAAACATTAGAATAATACTTATCAACTTTCAAATAATTAGTTTACAATTTCTTTTAAAAACTTCAAGGAAAATCATTTATTTAAAATAATCCTCATTGATTTTAAGTAAATTCAATCTCATTAATAATTCAATTATTTAATTCCACTTATTAATATCTCTTTTCTTTTAATTTTCCCTCATTTAAAAATCCATTTACTTAATTGACTAATAATTACACTTCTTCTACGATTAACTGGTGTAGGAGCACCAAGGCCAAGGACAAAAGGCCTAGAGGAACTAAGGTCACAAAATAGATCCTAGGGGGATCAAAGGATGAACATGACCTTGAAGGGTCATTTGATTGTAATAAGTCCAAAATGGTCACTTAATAATGTTTTGTTTATGTTTTAAATTTTTTGATTGATCACTTTGTAAAAGGATCAATGATGTAGCCTTAATGGCATTTTGGGAGTTAGTGTATCTAGGGTTCACTTCGAGATTCTAAGGTAGATGAGTTATTTAAAGACTTTCAAAGGTCCAATTTATTTTAATATGGAAAGTAGAGCCATTATATGGTGTCAAATGCACTTGAAGTGCCTAAAAATGTAAATTGCGAAAAATTGGCAAAATGAAGCCTAGAAGGCTCGTAGAGGGTTTATGGGATTTAAGAGTGGTTTGAGGATTTAAAGTTGGGATAAAATTTTTTAAAATACTTTTGAATATTAATAAAATTCATAATGATGTAAGGCTATCAAAGTTGACAACCATGTTGTCAACTACACAATAAAACATTCAACTAAATGTAAACAGTCATAACTAACTGTAACTGGTTTGAGGAAGTTGCAACTAGTTTGAAATGTATTATTAGCATTGATGAGTGTGAGTTTTAGGAGGTGAGGAATGGTAGGGATTTTTTAGGGTGTCTATGGTCGAAATGATTCAATGTAACAAAGTTTCATACAATACCAAATTAAAATCTCTGCAACGTCCTAGCTTGCTACTGTAAGGGCACAGTCTGCTTTTTGTATTGAAAGGACTTCTCATTTAGATAAAATATTGAGTATAAATTTCTTAGATATATTTTGGTTATGTTTTTAATTCATTCAATGCTTTGATAGATTATTTTTGTGAAGTTTAAGCACAAAGAACTCTTGGTTATGGAAAATGGATGAATAATTGTCATTGAATAAAATAGTCCTAGTACGGGGCCATATCTCCCTAATGAAACATTGGATCAAACCAAATTTGAAATTTGTTGGAGAGGGCCAAGTTGCACCAAATCTAACTAGAGCGATCAAATAAATTTGGTCAAGGTAAAAAGTTATGAATGTTTGAGTTTGGGTCTATGTAAGGGACAACAACAAGGCACTTTATGATCAATTTCCTTCATAAATAAAACTAGGGTTTCCTAATATTTTCTTCGCAACCAAATAAAAATTAACATAAATATCTAGACTCCAATTTCAAGATTGAATATTTTTTCATGGAGTATATTTAGACACAATGAAGATAGGAAGAGAAAGAGTGCAAATGGAATATACAAAAATCATGAGTGCACCTAGATACTGATGCTAATTTGCTATGCCTTAGAAGTCCATAGAAAAATCCCTTCCTTCTCCAACATTTGTCATTCCTCCAAGAATCAAACCAACCGAAACCCCCAAGTGACTAGAAGTGCTTGTAGAAGTATATGAGCATGTAGAAGCATATGAGCTTCTCGAATGCATGTAAGCTTGTCCATACACACTAGGACAACCTCTATATAAAGGCCTCTAAGATGCATCTAGAATGTGTCTAGAAAGAACTAGGAGATAAGCATGACAACTAAGCACGTAAATTTTATGACAATAAGATAGACATGATGAGGTCTCTAGAATTTTGTAGAGACCATGTGCTCAAATAATTTGCCAACTCCTAAGTGTAGACAACACGTGCATAATTAGAGTGCAAACTCTTGTGTTGTCAACATGACAACTCACGAGAGCTCGCATACTCCTACGTGAATAAATATTAAAATAATGCACATTAATTTATTTAATATTCACTTGACTCCTTTTTAAATTAATTTATTAATTTTAAAACTCATGCACTCAGTTTATTAAATCCACTTGTTTTATCTTAATATATTTTAATCACATGCACACATCATGTGATCTAGAATCTTTTAATAATTTTAATATCTTTTTCACTTTTAAATTTATTTTTGAAACTTAATTGATAAAATATGTAATAATATTATTTAGAATTTATTTAAAAATGTACTCTAAATATATTAGTATTAAATTAAGTAAATATTATCACATTCCAAATCTAAAATTATAACTTTTATCTTCAAATTTAATTCTTTTTATATAATTAATTTCCCAATTAATTAAATAAAATATAATATTAAAATATCATTTTAATTTTCATTTAACTAAGTCATTAATTAAATCTTTTAATTACACTTATTTAATAGAAAAATACACCAAAGACTCATAATCTAAAATACAAAAACCCATCATAGCAAAACACATACAAAATCAAACCAAAAGGGTTAATATCACAAATTACATCATCTGACGTATTCGAAGGGTACCCGACTCAAATACTTGTCCTAATTTTCAATTAGGACAAATGGCTTAAAGGGTTGGGATTTGGACTTGAGAATTTATCTCCCCTCTCTTACCATTGAGATAATGTGATACGGTACGCTCATCCTGACAGTTCAGGGAAGTTGATACTTGGTACCTACAACTTGCATAAAATCCATGCATGTACATACACAATATATACTAAGCTAAATAGGCAATGGAAAGAAGTGGTGCATTGTGTAGATCCCGACTAGCAGGTGACTACGACTCCCTTCCTTAACCACATCAAAAACACCATACACATGCAAGTATGGGGTAAGTATCCATAACAAAACACATATGATAATAAATTATCTTACTAATCATCATTAATAACTGCAAACACTGTAACAATCATCTTACATACATGAAATATCAAGTACCAAGTAATCTCATAATATATCAACTGAATCTGAAACAATATCTAATAATCATAAAATAATGTCACTAATAATCATCAACCATAAAACTATCCTAAAAGAGTTCGACAATGATAACAAAAATGTGATCCAGGGGCAGGCACTACAATATACCTCATGATTCTCTTTACTGAAATCATCTAATTTTGTCTAGGATTTATTGAGAATCTTGCCACAATACCAATTGCTAATGCAATATAAGGCCTTGTCTACACTACATATTGCAATTTTCCAATCACTGATCTATATGTGGTCTAATCTACCTCTTTGAATCATCATTCTTGCAAATATTATGTCCAGTAGACATAGGTGTTCCAAATGGTCTTGAATCTTCCATTCCAAATTTCTTTAGTATCTCCTTGATGTATTTGGATTGAGTAATGTAGATACCATCTTTCTTTTGTTAAATCTGTAATCTAACAAAGAATTTTATCTTTCCAAACATGGACATTTTAAATTATTTACTCATTTTTTCTAAAAAATATTTGTGCAAGTCATCATTTCTAGTAAACATTGTTTCATCCCAAAAGATTTATGCCAATATGATTCTTTTGTTTGGCTCTTATTTGATATACATGTTACTATTATCATTTGTTCTTTGAAAACCAATCTTTACCAAGTAGTTATGAAGTATTCCATACCAAGCTCTAGGAGCTTTCTTGAGTCCATATAATTACTTATTCAATTTACAAACCATATCCTTTTTTCTAGGATCTAGAAACCTTCTAGTTGTTCTATGTAAAAAATTTCAAGAATTTTATTCAAGAATGTAGATTTTATATCTATTTCAAAAAATTAAATCCTTTATGTGTAGCATAAGAAAGTAAAGTACTAACACCTTCTAATCTTGCAATAGGAGAAAAAGTTTCACCATAATTATTACATTTTCCTTGAGAATAGCCTTTTCATACTAACCTTGCTTTGTTTCTCGAGACTTCCCCATCTTCATTCAAATTATTTCAAAAAATCCACTTTGTGCAAATTATATTTTTATCCTTTAGTCTATAAACAAGAGTCTAGGTTTTATTCCTCTCTATCTATTCTATCTCTTCATTTATAGCTTCAATCCAACCTTCATTAGCCAAAGCATCTTTGACTGATCTAGTTTCAAACTCAGTAAGCAAACATTTGCCTTTCAATTTGTTTCTTATTATTGTTCCATCTGACTTGTGTCCAACGATGTGATCAGATGCATGGCACATTCTAACATATATTGCTAACATATGTACTTTGGATTTAAAACTTATTCCACTAGCCTCATTATGATCTTATGTATCAAACTTGGATCCCACTATCTATGACTCGAGTCCTTTAGATTCAATTTTCTCTAGCAACAACTTGCTAGCTTTTGACTATAACTTGGGTTGCACTATTTGAAACTCAGTAGCATTTGGAGATCTTGGGGACTCAAGAGGTGAAGTCTACTGACTTCTAATTGGATTTGACAATGTGTCAAGTTCATAGTAGACAAACTTCTTGTAATCGTCAAGTTCTTTGCTGCTCTCTTCTTCACTCTTTCCTACAAACTCATCAATTCTTACATGTGCACTTTCTATGATCTTGTGAGTTGATAAATTCAAAAGTATCCTAGGACTATATCTTTATCTCCTTTGACATCAAATTTACCTTTCCTAGATTACTTAAAGATATAACATTTTCTACCAAATACTTTCAAGTAACTTACATTAGGTTTGTAGTCATACCATAGTTCATAAGGAATTTGATTTGAGTATTTCTTCAACTATACTTTGTTCAAGTTATGCACTACAATACTGATTTCTTCCTTCTAGTATTTGATTGCAACATTCCTTTCTATTATCAAACTTCTTGCATAATCCATGATGAATCTATTCCTTCTTTCAGCTATACCATTTTGATGTAGTGTACCAAGGGCTGGTACTTGTTTCTAAATTCCTCTTTCAATGTACAATTCATTGGAAATGAAGTCACCACCTTTTTTTGAACTTAAACACTTCAACTTCTTTTTAGTTTCTTTCTCTACTCTTGCAAGATACCACTTAAACTTTTGAAATGATCCAGACTTATCTTTTAGATACATTATAATCATCATTCTAGATTAATCATAAAAAAAAGAATAAAATACTTATCTCCATTGTAGCTCTCTATTCCAATAGGTCCACATAAGTCTGAATGAATTATCTCTAAGACTTTCTCTAAATGATAGTTCTTTCTTTTGAAACTTGTCTTGCACATCTTACCAATTTGGTGATTTTTGCATAAGCCCATATTAGGTTTCCTCAAACTATGAATATGTCTCACTCCTTTATTTTTTCTTATCTTGATCAGATTATCAAGGTTTACATGACATAGCCTTTTATGCCATAACCAAATTTCTTCTACTTGAGAAATGAAACATGAACTTTCACTGAAATCTAGGTAGAATATATTATCTTTGGTTTTCTTACTAGATCTATCCAAATTTCCTTTTCCATCTGGTAGCTTGGCCTTTCCATTCATGAAATATACCTTGAATCCAATGTTATTGTGCCACACTTAGTAGATTATGCTTTAGTCCTTCAACCCAATAAGCATTATCACATCTAAGTTCACTAGTTAGTTAGATATAACTTTTTTCCTTTATGCAACATGGCTCATTGTTTCCAAATCTAACACTTCCACCATCATAATGTTCCATATGTTCAAACTTTTTTTTTTCACCATTCATATGATGTGAGCAACCACTATCAATAATCCATGTATCAATTTTTGTAACATCAAAGCTAAGTGTCATTTTATCTCCTTCATCATCAAATTCATCTTTTACAACTTTATAGACCATTTCATCACCATTAGTAATTTCTAAATATTTAGTCATAAAATAAGATATTTTACCTTTGTCCTTGTAGTCCTTGAAGTTCTTGAAATCATTCTTTCCTTTCTACTTGTGCTTATTTTCATCTTTATCTTCTTTGTTCGGACATCTTTCAGTAACGCGTCCAAATTCTTCACAAGAGAAACATATCAAAGAAATTTTACCTTTCTACTTCCCTTTTCCTTTGGGATACCTCATTGCAAGTAATGACTCAATAGTTTCAATATCATTGTTTCAACTACTTCCTCTTCACTTTTAGATTGTTTGACTTTTGAAGTTTTAGCTTTCTTCTTGAGTGATAACTTGGCTTCAAATGTAGAATCAAGAATTGCTAGAACTAGGAAAATAATTATCATAGTTATCTAGTTCAAATGTTGTTAATCTTCCAACTACTACGTCCAATGTTATATCATTCTTTGGATTACATCTCATTTCTTGAATTTTTGATACTCTAATTTCACATATAGGAAGAAGTATTCTAAGAAACTTTCTTACCACTATCTCATCTTAAATCTTTCCTCCTGAAGCTTTGATTGCACAAACATTGGCTTTGATTTTGTCACTATACTTTGCAATGTTCTCATCTTCTCTAATATTTATTTGATCAAATTTTTCTCTGTGACTTTCATCTTTAGCTCTTCTTACATTATCATCTCCTCCATAGATTCCTTTTATCTTGATCCACATTTCATAAGCAGTTCCACGATAATTGACTTTTTTTAATTCAACATAGTTGAGAGATGAAGCAATACCAATCATCATAATGAACTATGACTCTTCTTTTTTGCAATTTCTTCAACAATCATATTTCTAGTAGGTGTCCTGTATTTGGTTTCTAGGTACTTTAGTCTTGAATCTCCAATGGTTCCCAAGTGTAGCCTCATGATTTCCTTCCATGCCTCAAAGTTATCATTGTTCAGGTTCAGAATCTCCCTTCTATAAGACATCCTGATCTTTAGCTTAGGTCCTTGAAACCTTCTCTACAAGCACCAAGAATCTCTTTATACCAATTTTTGGAAGTATAAGAGTAATAAAGAGGGGAGGGATGAATTAGTTACCACTAAAATAAATCCTAAATCCCTTAAATGTTAATATAGAACACAAACTCCACTGAAAATACTGATGCTTGGTAAACACACTAGCACTCAGTTTACACTAGTAAATGTTGTAACTTAGTAAATTCTTAACACACAAATCTTAAGATATTATCTGTGATTAACCTTACTTAATTTATTTTCATACACATGAAAAAAATAGCATGAACACAAGTGACACCAAGATTTAACATGGAAACCTAATTTGGGAAAAACCACCAATTGCAACTAGTTACTGATTTTCACTCTTCTAAACTGAACCCTATTAGATGCCAACCATGTTAAATATTACAAAACACACTAATAGGTGTGACCCTACTAGAAAATTTAATCACCTTTCTAGGAGTGGCCTTCTCATAGGTCTGTAGACACTTCAATCTTGAAATTCCACCTTGTTAGAGGATTTACAAATAGTTGTTAAGCTAACTCTATTAAGATATTTATATTATTGCTACAATGGTTAGATGTAACAATGAGATGATCTGATATATGATGTATTTAAATTTTTTATTACATATCTCAATTTAATCTTGTATACTTAATTATTTTTGATCAAATGTATCTTTCTAGCTCCACGAGGATATTCTACTTATCCTTCTAATTTGCTTCCTCTTTGCATCTTTTATATTTCAATTCACTTCCACAAATTCAATCCTCAACTTGACCTTTTATTTATACCTTACACACTGTCAAGTCATCTTGAATACAACTTAGAGTAATTTATATTCATCTCCTCAGTTGGCTAGAACCAAAAACCAAATCTATTGAACTTAATATGCCATAACAACCAAATCCTTTCTTAGCTGACCCTGCTCGATAGACACTAACTTAGAAAAGATTTTTTTGTGTTAAACTACTAAACTTAGTTAACACTACATCTTCACAAAGTTTTTTTGGTAACTAAGTGATCACGGTTAACATTGGTTCCATCTGATGTTTCCTTTATTAACCGAGTGAGCTTGGTTAACACTCAATATTCTACAAACTTCTCTTTTTCACCTAAGTGAACTCAGTAGACACTATCATCTAAACTTTGAAAACTCTAAAATTCTTGACAGAATAGAAAACTATCTTCATCACATAAGTGAGCTCAACATACACTGACTAGCAAAGATATGACATTTTATGTAATATCAAAGACAATTCACAATTAACCAATTGTATTCAACAAGATGTACCTTGGAAAAACATCATTGAAGGAAAACAACCAGCCTCCAAAACATCCATCTCCATTTATTATTTAGCAAAAAACACCATTGCAATACAACCAAGAAAGCCTTCAAAGTCATACTCACAACCAAAGAATCCATATGGCAAGCATGAATCCACACATCTCATACCATGATTTCAACCTTTACAAATGCTCCCTTGGCTAACCTATCAAGCCTTGTCTTGCTCAACTCTTGTCCATTTTTCTTTTTGTCTTGTCAGTACAACTACCCTTTTGTGGCTTCTTATAGAGTAAAATATCCCACAAAACCACAAAGTGGTATTACATAAAACATGTTTTAAAACCCATGTGCTAGCTAGCCCATTCACCCCCCATTTAATATCAGACATTTAATTATTTTCCTTAATATTAAATAATTACATCAAATATTGATCACAATATTACAATAAAAATCATCAAGTATATCCCATGGGAATTTTTACACATTGCACTTCCATCTAGGTGCAAAACTACACAATAAAATTAAATAATACAATATAATAACATTATAAAATGTGTGCAACACACATAATCTCAAAAATCTCCCACTTGTTGTATACATTCCATAGGGTCAATCTATAGCCACATAAATGAATAATGAAACAATCCCTCCTAGCACAACTAGCATCATGGATCAAAGTACACCATGTGCTCCATCTTGGTACCTACAACAAAATCAAAGTATCCAACCTCTTTAACATGAATGATTCCACCTCCTATTAGCTACTACCACTAGACATACATAAAAGTCATCCAAAAAGAAAGCTACCCAATGTGTCATATAAGAATTATAAAATCCTATACCAACTGAAATGCCAAGTACAAAAACATGGTCCAAAGGTAATTACATGTATCCATATTTGTAAAAATCCATAGTTGAAATAACACCTAAAACAAGTGCTAACCCATCCAACTATCTATAAAACCAAAGGTACACCAAGTGAATCTCAGATCATCAACATATCCAATCTGTAACCTATAATTACAATCCTCAAGAGCAATACCTACCACATATATACCAAGAAGCTCCCACTACAAAATATAATGTTAAATCTATAACCAATCTAGTCACAACATCTCAAATAAGTGAATTCATCTAGTATCAAGGATATCCATAATACATAAAAATCAATAACTTGAAAGAACAACTCCCATAACAAGTATCCAATTCTATCCCATGTTCTTCACAACCAATAGAGAAAAGAGATAAAGGAATAACCATGTCATCTCTCACATGACATACATAAACACAAAGTTGTGATCACAATATCTAACCAATCTCAAATCCAATATACATGTAACTAAACCTATAAGAAGATGACCAAGGAATAATAGAAACCATGCAAATAATAACTTGCATCCTGTCCTTCTACACACACCTCTAGATATGAACTACACAAGTTTGATCTCCTCCATTAAACCCCAAAAAAGAAGCCACAACAACACCAAAAGAATAACATATAACTAATCATGGATGTAAGCCTCTCACAAGAAGATCAAACTCATAAACCATTCTTAAACCAAAGAATAAACAATCCTAATCCAAGTAATATGCCCAATATAAAGCCATCTCCCAAACTCAACCAGTGTAACAACACATGCACAAGGATATAACCAATGCTAAACCATCTCTAAAATGAACTCTCCAAAACTAACTCATATACCATAGCTCAAAATCCATATCCATGAAAGAAAAGCATAAAAATAATGCACCCAAGAGAAATAATGGGCTATACCTCTCAAGTAGAAAACTATGATATAGACCAAGAGTGGGGAATGTGAATGTTCATCAAGATATCCAAGTCTACAACCATGACTCATTTAAGAACAATCTCCTCTCAAGTCTATATCAGGTGAGTTCCCTTTAGAATTCCTACTAAAACCATCTCCCAAAAAATACTTCTCTAATCTAAGAGAAATCAACATCAACACCATCTCTAAGCATCCGTGAGCACCTTTAACCAATCAATCCATGAAAACTCCGAATGCAACATAGCAATATGATGAAGTATCCAAAAAAATATTAATGTATTCAATACCAAAAAACTAAACTATGATCAATGTAAGGGTTATAACCATGGCCCCAGGAACATAAACATGATAACATGATCTAAACCATCTCAACTAAAGAGATATCATGCTCCATATGAACATACCATAACATGTTAAAACTCTAAGTGTGTATCAATATTATACCATGATATAATAATGATATCATCCTAACACCAAGGATAACATGTAAAATCAAAGAATAAATAATATTTCTACCAAGAACTCCATGAGTCCTCAAGATGAAACCTTCTACACACAACATGAAGAAAACCATCTCATCTTACAATAAAGAACTATATGTAAGGTCCATCCTCATATGTACTTATCAAATATGAATCCTCTATTAAAACCATTCTAAGAGATTGAATTAGATATGAAGTAATATTTTATGTTGTGAATGTCCTAATGAAATTGAGAGTAGTTGATATATCCATATTCTAATACTTAGTGATTTGAGAACTACTACATTATGTTGATTGTTTAAACATTAAAATTTCACTAACAATGATACAAGGCATTTTCACCTAGTGATGAGGGTGTTGATTTTGGTACCTCAATGATTAGGTTTTATGCTTTTAGAGATTTTAGTATGCCCTATTGATGATGTTATGATGTTTAATTATATGCATGCCTAACGATGATTATTCTAATAATTTAATCTGAATTAATGAATAAAGTTTTGTCATATTGATTATGTAATTACTGATGACTAAATGTGTGTGCTGAAATTAGAAAGGGTTATTTATATGAAAGCTTTATGTTTTAATTTATGTAATTATCTTGATGAGTTACACACACACACACACACACACACACACATATGCATGTGATTTTCTTGAGCTACTGATGTGTGAAATGAGTGTGAAGGATTTATTAGCCATAGAATCTAATGGAGAATTAGAACTAAACCCTATGTACTATTTATGGAAACCAAGTTTGAGTCTAATATAAGATGTAGATCCTGTTGTTCATATTTTATTTGTATCATGAATTGAATGAATGTATCATTCTATAATCAATAAGTGTTGATATTTTGTAATAGTGATTTTATAGTGTTACTTGACACTTGTAACTCATATATGCATTTTGAGATGATGAGTACGAGTAATAGAGTAACCTAAACTTCTAAGTTGGACTAGGTTAGTGATATTTTTACCAATTAGTCAGTAATCAAGTGTAATTACCCTAATTAGGATTAGTGATTAATTTGCATTTTTGAGGTTTGTTAGAAAGTCCAAAATTTTCAAGCTTTTTGATAGGTCCCTAATTAGCCCTAGAGGCCAAAAATCATGAAAACTAAGTACCTAAGGGGTATGGGTATGGGTTGGGGGCATTTTCCACCCCTCTAGCCCCTTTTTTTGACTTTTGTGGTCACTCAAATATCCCATTTTTTCTTTATTGCGAAAATTGAATGTTTTTCTATGATTTGGATAAGTTAAACTCCACCTTGAGGGTAGCCTTATGAAAAGTTGATTTAGAAGACTCTAGAAGCCTTTAGGCAAGTGGGGGAGTTATTACTTTTTTGAGGTAGTTGAGTTAGAAACTTATTTAGAGGCAAATTTGAGAGAGAAAGAGTATTCACCCAACCTCTAGTTTTAGAGAGCAATTCAAGATTGAAGGAGAAATAAAAAGAAAGGGAGGGTCATCTCAAATTGTTCAGATGCCATAACCTTATTATGAAGGAAGGATTCCCTCAAGCTCTTTTTGTTCATGTTGTGCTTCATGCCTAAGTAGTTTTCTCGCATATGTATGTTCATATATTTGAAGAATATGTTTGGGAGGGATTGAGATGGATTTTTCTTAAATGTTTTTCCTTACTAATTTTCTTTGATTTTCAAAGGGATTGTATGTTTTGTATTGGCATTACTCACCCTCAGATAGGATAGAAGTGGCCATGTATGAAAGGAGGTCTTTTTTTGGACTTTGACAATGCAGAGTCTCTTCTCAGGATGAGGAGAGGGAGAGAGAAGGGTGTTATAAGCTCCTTCTCATAAAGAAAAACCATGTTTTGAGTTTGGAATTTAAAAAATTGAAGAAAAAAAGTTTTTGATATTATAGCCCCAAAAGGGCACCTATTATGGTGTTGTGATTGACATCTCCTATTGAAAAAATCCACCTTCTTCCTAGTTTGGTTCAATGATGAACCTATTGTGAAAACCTAGATGGGAGTACATGATTGATTATGTCTTCATGTTAAAATTGTTTATCTCCCAATCAATTTCATTCTCTCCATAGTTACCTTGATGTGTTTGCAGATTTTCAAAATGGCTACCCTATTGTGGAACCAAGCAGGAAACTTAGAGTTATTTTTTAATTTAAAAATGTGTTGGGAGATTTCTCCTTAGGATTAAGATCCTGTTGTAAAAATGTTAATGTTAAACTTATTGTGGAAATGACTATGATCTCAAGTTTTCTTCCTTGGTTCTTTCCTAAGGGAGTCCTTGAATCAAATGATTGAATTAAAAAATGAAAAATGGAGTATGTTCCTTTCATATGATACTTCTTGCAATTTAGTTTGTATGCATGTGTTTATTGGAAAGTGGATACAATGATGTTTTACCCTTTTCTGTGGAATTCTTATGGTTTGAAATCATATTCATTTGACTAGTGTTAATTAGATAAAATGATGATATACATTGAGTTATGCAATTTGAGTTTAAAATATGTTAATAAAATTTGATGTTACGATTGTTACTTCATTTGTATTCTCATGTTTATCAGGAAGCATAACACTCCTATTCTAATATTCAAACATTACATTAAACCTCTTTATTATAAATCAAATTAAAAAATATATACATATACTACACTTGCCATGAAAATACAATTTGCATTCAAAATTTAACACTTAGAAGGAAAAAATGGGTCTTGAGAAAATTATTCATTCTTAGAGCTAAAACTCTCTACCTTTTGTGTGAAGAAAGATATAAATCCCATTTGCAACAGGGCATATTCCTTTTAGATCTTTTTATTAGCTTTTGTTATTATTTAAATTAATATTATGAATTAATTAAATAAAATAAAATAATTGTAATATCCATTTGTATAAAAAAAATATTATCTTACCCTACCTAAAGTCCCACACACAAATCCTTTTGTAATAACTTCTCTATCCTATCTCTTCCCAAACCCACCTAAGCTACCGCTTATCTTTATTCCTCCCCTTACCTCATGCATTGGAAATCACCCTTTGCTGCCATGTGTACTTAGTTGTGGGCTGAGGAAGGTAAATGTGTTAGCATTAATATAAACTTTAACTCCTTTACCTCCCCAATTTAAAATGTTATTGGTGGACAAGATCTTGTTGACTTTTATCAAATTTGCATACTACTCACCTATTCATACCACCCTAAAACAACTTTAGCAACATGTATGCAAGTTGGGCAGTGCATTATCTCCCTAGGACATCATGCCAAAAATTTGAGGACACCTTGATAAGTTTAGATGGGTTTGTGATGGATAGTTGGGTTAGGAGTTAGTTTAGGGTATAGTTAGTAAGTTAATGTTAGAATATATTTTGTGAGGTTAGTTGGAGTTGAGAGTTAGTGGGTTAGTTTTATTTAGTATTAATTTATATTTGATTTTAGTGTTGTAAATCATTTTTTAGTAGATTTTTTAGTAAGTAAGAAAGTTAGTTAGTAGTTAGGATGTGTTAAGTGTTAAGGTTAGGATATTTTTCTTAGTTAGTTGTGTTAGATTTTAAGTAGTTTAGTTTATTTTTTTAAAATTTTAGTTTCGTACTTTGAAAAAAAAATTAGTATATGGTTAAGAATTTTAAAATAGGATTTCAGTAATTTATTATCTAAGATTTATTTTCATAAGATTTAGTTAGTAGGAGTTTAGGTGATAAGTATCCTAGTTTAGTGGATAATATTTATGTGTTGAATTTAGTAATTATGTTTAGGTGATATTTAATTGGACTTAGCATTAAGTTATTTCTTCTTAGTTTGAACATTTAATTAGTATGGGAAATGTTTGTTTGGGATTTAATAATATATTTTTCTTCTTAGTTGGATATTAGGAGGATTTAGTAATGGTTAGGTTTGTGTTAGAGTATGGGAATGAAATATTGTTTTCAAGTTGGTATAGGTTGAATTATTAATTGATGACTTGATATGATATCTATATAATATAAGGATGGTGTTTGACAAAAATAATAATAAAAATCCAATATATAGGGCTTAAGATAGAAAGTTGATACCAGTAAAGGTTAATGTTTTGAAAGTGTATAAATTAGGATTAAGTAGATAACATGATGGGATGTGTCTAGATTATGTTAGAAGATAAAATGTATGTCATAACTAATTCACGGATGAAATTTTTTTTTTTTTAATTAGCTCTAAATAGGTTATGATAATATCCAAAATTAAGTATTAACATGTTATCATAGATTAACCTTTAATTGTAGAATTAGATTCTCCTAAGGAATGATCTAGTATAGTGTTAAAAGGAATATCATCATGGTCAACTGAAGAACTTGAAATCCCTAAATTGTATCCTAAACTTGATATCATACCTTTGTAAATAAACCTAAAAAAGTTAATCGATCGATTCTTTCAAAATACAACTATGTGTTCCTGTAGCATGGAAACCTAGGGTTTTAACCTAGGTGCATTGTGTTGAGATACCGACTCTACATCTTTATGATATGCTTCTGAAAGTCATTCTAATCCTTGGTCAAATTTTTCAAAAAAATTTGCAGTGTAGCATGCTTTTATATAGTGAATTAATTTTTTTTTTTTTAAAAAGGTGTGTTTTTGCCCTGAATTTTTGGCATGACATTTTGGTATCATAGCCCAGTTTTGTGACACTAGGGCAATCATGGGTCCATGTTAAGTATGGACATTTAAATTTTACTACATAAAATAGGGATTTACCCTTGTAGAAATTTAATAAGAAAATGTATTCCTTCTAATGTGTGACACCAATAATTAAACCTAAGTAAAATTTGAACCGATATTAACAAATGTAAATGGTTAAACCATGTCAGATAACCCAGTCTTAATGACTTGAAATGAATGATTAAATGTAAGAATATTACATTTATATTAAAGTAGATTATGATCTCATCAAGAATTTGAAATTTTTTTAAACAGGACCACCTTGAGGGAAAACGAAATTAAGAGCCCTAAAACAACTTTGTATCAGGAGAGTGGAAATGAGTACATAACCTAGTAATCAAAGAGAAAGTGTTTCACATCGTTTGGAGTAGAAGTCAGATTTTTACTTGACCCAATCACTCATGGAATTTTTTTTCAGTTCAAGTATGGAAGTGATCAAGTAGACCACTATTGAATTAGACATTACAAACATAAGCAAAGGAAATCTATGATCTTCATAATGTAATTTTGTACCTTTGAGTTGATATATTGAATAGATAAAATGAATGGTGAATAAATAGGAAGGTAACACTTGAAGAGTATATCACATTAACAAGTTATTGGGATACGTCTAACCTATTACAAATTTAAAATGTATTGTTCTAGTAATCCTCAAAAAGAAAAAGAAATCTAAATTGGAATCTACAAGTAACCTTTGGAAACACCGAACGATAAGATTACTAATACAAGAATCTATTCAACAAGTGAGATATCTAGGAACACACAAAGAAAAGTGACTATCTCAGTCTACTATGAGGAATGGAATTATAATTAGGGAATAAATCAATCTAAATATATGGTGCTAAGAATAAAGTTAAATGACAAGAAGTATGTAACATATATCATTGAATTGATAAGATAGAAAATGTAAACTTCTGAGTTAGGGTTATGTGAGTCTAGTTATGTTAATAGGCTTATTGTATAAGCATGAGTAATACTAAGTTTTAACTATCAAGTGAATACTCGTAGACTTTGGTATTGAAATTCTTGGACCATTTATAACCCTACAATATAGAGCAAGTAAATTCGTGATGAGGTCATCAACCTAACATGAACTAAAGGTTTAGGTATTAGAGTTAAGAAATAAAGCAGATTATAAGCCACGAGGTATGATAAGAATAATGATGATGACCTATATCATCAGCAAGGAGATAGTTGAGTAAACATTGGAAACATCCTAATAATAGTGCTATACCTACCTAGTTGTAAACCTACAACCTAAGGATGAAATCATAAATTCATTCATGGAGACATAGAATATGGAATTATAGATAAGAACAATAGAATTTAGTACATTCTTAGATGATAATTAGAACTTGTGTAAAAAATGGAATAACATGGGCAGTGATGTATATATGTATACAATATCATACCAAATTTGGTGAGAGTGATAACACAACTTCAGCTGGTATATTGTGGTGAATTTGACCTAAGAAAGATTATGGGTAGGATCCATAATATATAATTATAGTGAATTAAGGATAAGAGATTTTATATTGTAACTGTAACTCAGAGTACAAATCTACTGACACTAAGGGCCCCATAGGTTAGATTATTCAAAAAGAAACCAATGCAACAAAAAGAGGATTGAAGGGGACTTATATTAGTATCCTTGCATTTGCATTTTTGAGCAAGTTGTGGTTAGGCCAAACCCCTTGGTACAGTAAACCCTTATTAGATGGTTATGTCGATAAAGTGAGCTATATAGTTAGTATGTGGGATCAATCACAGTTTGAGTGACATGTTTGTTAGACCACCACCTAATTTCAAATCAAAATCCCTACAAAATATTTGGAAGACCTAAGATTCCTCATTTTCCTTGGTGACCCTAGTATGGCTGCATTATGTTAGTAATTGGATTTATTTCCTTATTTGTTTGATTTTAGATTTTGGTACTCTTAATGTTCTCCCTTTTTGCCATCAGTGTGATGTGGTGTTGTTTAGCCAACTATATTATTGATGATTTTATTTTACCTCTTGGTTATGTCTTTATTTCTTAATTAAAAATTTTCTATTGTGGCCACTCTTTATTTATTTTGATTCAAACTTTTTGCATTGGATGTTTCATCCTTGATGTTGAATTTAAATTTTGAGGTACTTTCTTGTAAATTTTATTGGCAAAGTGACATATGATGAGCCTATCAAAGGTATTCCCAAAAATCATGTGGATGCACAACAATAGGGTGTGGGGTTATTAGTGAGACTATTCATGCCCCACCCTCTCCTAGGACTTTGAGAATAGGACTAGTGTTATCCATTGACTATTATGAGTAATGAAATTTCACCCCAACATAAATTTGGTTAAGATTACAAGTTAACTGAATGGACTTCTAGATAAAAAGGTGCAGGTGTAGCGATAGACGATTTAGTATCCTATCAAGAAATCAGTATGTCATGGAAATTCTAAAGGAAAAGTGACTAACCTTCAATAAAGATCCATTTTGCATTATAAGAAACCTCATTTAAAGGAGTCTTGTATCGCTGTTACCCCAATGAGTGGGTATGTGGAATTTAGAGTATCTTATGATATTGTTATTATTAGAGACTCTATAAGTATCTTATACCAGATTAGAAGGTTGTTTATATGTGACCTATATGTTATAAGAAGTGTTTGACCCTGGAAAATGTAACCATGTTAGGGTTTTGGATTTAACTTCACTATTAGTAAGAATAATTAGGCATATATGTTATCGTCCCTACGTATATATGTGAATTTTTAATCATTCTTTTTTATAAGAGTAAATCTTGGAATAAGTCTAGACAAGATGTAGCATAAAATGAACATTTTAGTTGTCTGACTTCTTGGAGGAAGTCAAAGGCTAGTGGGGGAGGATGTAAGGTCCCTCTTTGTATGTACTTATCAAATATGAATCTTCTGTTAAAACCATCATAGGAGATTGAATCAAATATGAAGTAATATTTTATGTTCTGAATTTCCTAATGAAATTGAGAGTAGTTGATACATCCATATTTTAATACTCAGGGATTTGAGAACTAGTACATTATCTCGACTATTTAAACATTAAAATTTCACTAACAATGATATAAGGCATTTTCACTTGATGATGAGGGTGTTGATTTTGGTACCTCAATGATTAGGTTTATGCTTTTAGATAGTTCAATATGCCCTATTGATGATGTTTATGATGTTTAATTATATGCATGCCTAATGATAATTATTCTAGTATTTTAATCTAAATTAATGAATAAAGTTATGTCATATTGATTATGTAATTAGTGATGACTAAGTTTGTGTGCTGAAATTAGAAAGGGTTATTTATATGAAAGATTTATGTTTTAATTTATGTAATTATCCTTGTTGGTGTTTCAAACTATAGAACAAAAAAATGTTGAATACTAGAATGATAACACTCATATAACTTAAGGATCAACCAATTCCTATTATCAGCTACATAAGTAAACCATTTGGACCCAACTTCGACAAAACCATTGGTGGTTTTCTACTCTTTAGGCTCTGTAAAAGTAAAGTGGTTATACCTAGGAATGATTCTAATTTTTACTTCTTTTAATGTTCTCAAACTTGAATGCATCCCTTATCAATAGATCTGGTCATCTTTCTCCTTGAATTTACAAATATTCTTGAAAATAGCAGCTACCTAAGACTCAAAGAATAGATATAAATGAGTATTGACCAGTATATATAACTTTAAACACAATTGAATTAAAAATTATTTTTATTTTATAATTGGTTTGATGTGCAGAAACATAATTTATCCTTGTTCACTTCTGACTTATATGACCAGTACTTTATCCATTGGGAAAACAATTGACTATTGGTGGGAGATCTAATTAAAATAACTTGTAAATGAATTAATCAGTTGTAATCACCCATTTCCATTCATATGAAATATCCTTTCTATAAACTCATAAACCCTACTAACTCATTGAAGCATTTATATAATTCCTTGAATTAAAAGAAACTATGATATCAGCATACAACCCATCCAGATTGCATTCAACCAAATTAAACCTTATTTAAAATGACTTCAAAGTAGAAAAACCCATAAAAAGGAGACACAAATTGATGACACAAATATACTGTAAATACCCCTAGATGACTAATACAATGACCAATAGAAACCAATTGAAAACCCAACACAGATTTCCTTTTCTGTCATTTCAGTATGTTATTAGAGAGTACAATTGGAGGAAAACTCAGAAAACCTACATACTATTGGACTGACTGAATGTACTTTTCTTGAGAAACACAAAAATTCTACAATTTTTAGACCCTCACAATGCCTTGAAAACTCATTTATATAGCATGAGTTGCACCAAGCAAACGAAAATTGTGTTTTGACAAGTGTCCAAGAAACAAAACATCATACAAAAAACAAAAATGGTCACAATAGAATGCCAAGCACATCAAATATTCTTTAGGTAAGCCTGTTCCTATTATTGTTGTAAATCATCAACTTTTGATTTATCTCTCACTATTCCAGATCTTTAGAATACGTGGCTACCAAGCTAGCCATTGAAGGGTTATCTTGTGATGCCTCTAAATAAATTTTTTCCTGTGGGTTTTCATTGCTTTCACCTTGAGCAGGCACTATTACTTTTTCACCTTCTTCTTTCTTTAGTTCTGGTACTGATGTATCAATGACCTACACCTCACCTTTTTGTTCCTCATCATCATTTGAACTGCCTTCTTCTAATTGCTTATCCAAAGGAATATCTGCCATCTAGGTGTTAAATTGTATATCATCCAGCCAGCTAAACTATATGATATCATCATGTTTCTATAATATATAATTAGCCTCCTTTTCAAAACCAACAAATTCTTGCTTCAAAGGATTAAAAAAAATTGGACTTTAACCAATTCCTCTGTCGTGGTGGCCCACCAAGCATATCCCTTTTCATTCATAACTTTATTTATCCTTATGTAGAAAAGGTCATCTAGTTCTTTACTCCATTCATCCCTATTTTTTCAATTTATTCTTTCTATCCAAGGCACAAGGAAACAGATCAAATTTTTTATTCTTGTACTTATTCAAATAAGAAACAATTTTCAGTTGCAGAGCAACTCTCCTATTATCAAAATCTGATAGGTCATTAGCAATATCATACAATTTTTCAATATGGTCATGGGAAGACCTTATAACTGAATAATATAAAAGGGTGATTTCTTTTTCCCTTTTTCCCCACTTACTAACAATAGTTTTGATTGTTTCATCATGGGTTTTCAGTTCCTCCCATATACTTATTACTCTTGCCAACTGATCAAAGAATAAGGGCCATTCAATTTTATCCACTAAATACATTAGAGCCTTTCTAAGCTTATCCTTATACTACATATTTAACTCTACATGCAAGGCCCATAGTTTTCTTTTCTCTTCCTCAAAATCCTCAGCTGTGTAATATTCTAGCCTTTGAGGTGTGTCTAGTATTTCTACAAGGGGGGTGGATTTAATGATTCCACTGGAGGATGGGAGTATGTTATTCTTGGCCTTGTGGACTTCCCCATTAGCTTGTTTTCAAGCTCAATTCTCCTTCTTAGCTCCTTATTATAGGCCTCAAGAATTGTTTCATATTTATTCTGTAACTCAAACATACTCTGTTCCTCCTTCTTAGCAGTGGCCAAAAGAATCTTGGAAGAATCCACATTCCAATATGCTGCCTGCACATGTGAGGTATCAACAACCCTTCTTACAAGTATATTTCCCATCAACCCAGACTCATCTGGCTACGATGATGTGGCTATAGATCCTTTTCTCAATGACCAACTGACCAATGCAGCTTGATCTTCAATGAATACAGTGCCTTGGAAGTCTCTTTTATTTGGGTCTTGCAACTCCAATTTATTAGAAATAGAATTGAAAATCAATGCAACTGCAATGTCCCAATTAGGCAATAATAAAATGTTAGATGCCTTTATCATTTTCCTCCCCTCCTCAGGGCTTATATTCTACAATTTTCTTATCATTTCTTCTTTAGTTTGGTTCTACATGGAGGTTTCATCCATTTTTGGATACTCTATTTTCAACCTTTTACATTTCTCCTAAAAAATGTTCATGTTTGCCCTCCATGCAAACTGCTAAAAAGCCCTACATTTCACAAAACTGTCATCAACCAAATATTGATGACATGCCTATTCTAATATAGGGTCCAATTCCCTGCCTCAATAATCAGCTATTATTAGATACAAACTTGGGAGGGGAGGTTCTAGAGGGTTACACTCATTTAATTCTACTTGAGTAATAAAAATGCCTCCCTGTGATCCCATTTGTTCAATTTGTTCACTAGTGAGTTGCTCTTCTCCAATCCTCAAAGGGGATTGCATGGGTGAATATTCTTCAAATTGAGGCCTTTCTTCTGTTATTACCTTCTGCCTCTTGCGACTAGGCTCATCAAGTCTCTCCTCTTGGGCTGTACCAGTGGACCCTATTATTTTCTTGCCCTTATCTACAGGATCCCTTTTATTCTAAATTATAGTATACCCAAGCTTCTTTTGTAGAATTATTTGACCAGCTCCTATATTTGGACTGAAAGCCAATCTCCTCATGACTTCTCTGGCCTTATCAGGATAGGAATCAATAAAAAATTATTTCTTCTCATTCATAACTTCCATTACTTTAGGGAAGTTATTCATGAGCTTACTTATTTTGTCAGCCTCTATATTAGCATTATCTAAAGGATTACATTTCTGATCAAAGCAATGAATGAATTCTAGGACCCAGGAGTAAACTCTCTATTTTTCCTTTTTACTTTCCTACTCCTACAATGAGAATTCATTCCTTATAATGTCCTATGGATAATAAGAATCATGCTTGACCTGTTCCAGCTTAATTCTATGCCTCAATGTCTGATTGAAAAATCCCTTAGAATCACAAAAATGGGGATGAGAGATAGCCATCATATACTGCTCCAAAATTTTATGCAAAAAGAGCCAACCTCCTTAGGTAATCACAAACTAATGGGCCACTGTGCAGGTAGGGAAAATTGACCCTAATTTCCTTTTTAACAAAAACATTTCTTCTACTCCTCCTAATTGCCACAAAACTTCAGCCATTCCTACCTTCAAAGGTACTTGGTAAGGCAAGGCATGAGTACTCTCTTTAAAACCATAGATTTTGAAAATAGTAGAAACAGAGTAAGGGATGATATCTCCCCAATTATGTGAAACTTTCAAATTATGGGGGTTATCCATAGGCATGATGAGACTCATTAGTACCTTAGGGATTCTAGGATTGTCACTCATTATGAGGCATCTCAATTTAGAAGCAAAATACCTATAAAATCTGACAAAATTGGCATTACTTGCATCCCAAGTCATATCTGTGCTCCACAACTAGACTGGCAGTGTTTCCCCATTCTCCTCTCCATTCAGTTCCATCTCATTACCAAAATATGCCACTCCTTTGAACAAAAACATATGCATTAATAGAGAGTAGTGGCCAAAATTTTTCTCCACCTTGCCCTTTGAAATCCCAACTAAACCAATGTGAATTTCTTCAGCCAAAAAGGAAGCAAAATCAAAAATAACATCTACACTAAAGGAAGCAATTTGAACCATCATGTACATGAAGCCAATGGGCATGAACTCCTGCTCATCTTCACCAAAAACTTGGCACAAGGTATTGTATATCTCTATAGCCCAGGATGTGAAAAGACTCTTCCTAAAAGGCTCTTTAGAGGCTATAGTAATTACTAGAAAAGTTCTTATTGTACCAATATGTGCCCTTAGAGCACCTCCCCTAATTACATCCTTCTTTTTTTTGTATTCATTCTCTAATTCTGGCAGATTGATTTGCACATGGTAATCTTACAATGGTTCTAGGTGAAAAACCTCTCTAATTTCTTTAGGACTAATTAAGATCAGAGGCACACCATCCTTTCTTCTTACAACCCTAATGGCTTTGTCATAATTATTGGCAATGGCTTGAAGAAAATCATAATCCATGAAAACACTCAAAACTACTAACTTTCCCAAATCAAAATTTCAGACATTAGCATGCGGGGCAAACAACTTCCTTTCTGAAAACCATTTTTTAAACAAGATAAGACTAGTTTGAGTAGTTGTTGCATCCCTAACCTAGTTCCCCTTATCATATAAGCCATCAACAATTTTAAGCCTAGGGTTTAAGGAAATTAACCTTTTAACTTGTTCAGGCTCTATAGTGGATTTTGGGAGTAATTCTAATAAATCATCGTGGACATTCCTATCCAGATAATTAATTTTCCCAGAAAATGCTTTCTTAGGAGGCATCTTGATAGTTTTGAAAGAACTAGAATGCCATAGAGGTTGTACTATGAGTACTTACTTGACTTGCTGAACTTGTTTTTCTCTGAACTTCTATAATTGATCTCAAACATTGTAGGAATAGCTTCACATCTTTACCAGGCTTAACACAATATAATCAATAGGCTCTTGTTCTCAAAAAACTTGCAATCTTTGTTTGCAGGGGACTGCAATTAATGAAAATCTCCTATGTTATACTTTGTTTCTCCCACATGTGAAGCTTTCATTTATCATAAATGTGCAGAATAGAAAAACAGAGTGGCATCACACTTTCTTTTAAATGTGTGTTGTTGATCCTTGAAAAATCCTACGATCCAAGGATGAAAACTAGGCTAACTCTGTTTTCTTCTTAACATGCTAGTAGTCAAGCCAATAAAATGCCTCCATCTGTACCTTTCCTTCAATAATGGTGTTTGAAACTAGGCCCATGGATGACTGAGGACACGTGTCATCAACTCGCTACCTCACTATACTTAACTTTCAAGCACCTTTCTATAGGGAGTATGCGACAACCATTTATTTTTCTTTAATCGTGTGGCAAATATTTAAAACAACCTTTAAGAGAACAATGGTGGGCCCCTCATTCACTAACTCACTATACATAATCTTTGCGCATCTTTCCATAGTGAGTTAATGAGTATAATCAATACATGCATGATCTGATGATCAAAATTCTTCATATGGCAGGTGGGTCCAAGTACTGCTATTGTTGAGCTGGCTTAACATGCTGGCACACACATATATATTATTTTAAACCCATGTTGACATCTTGTGTCCTTGGCCCTTTCGTGATTATTATTTTCAGGCAAGTCGCTACATTGCTACTGAAAAAATCACTAACTACCCAGCTAGTGATATAGCGAATTCTGACACATTCAAAAAATTTGGTTTACAATTGCTTGGTAAGATACCATCGTGTCATTTGATCTGCATAGTTCAGCTTTTTCATGTCACTTGCTCAGGGGCCACCTTTGAGGGTTTTTTGTTACATCACCACTTTTTGAACAGTCGCTACATCGCTACTGGCAAAATTACCAACTATTCGGCTAGCGATATAGCGACCTCCCGGTCACCATTAAAAATGATGCACAAAAAAAGAACTATGAATGACATAATCTACAAAGAAATAAAAGTGAAGCATGTATCATATCTTCCTCAGGATCTTCAAAATCACTTCTTACTTCAAAAGAATGTCATCTTTTGCAAAATCTGGGCATTCGCTATATCGCCATCGATAAGTCACATGGTTGTTAATACATAGATGAGAAAGGCAGGGGAAGGAAAGGGGGAATGATTCATAACCCAGCTAGTTGAGTCACTAGTAGCAGAGGCCTACTATTCTAACTCGTTGCTTCTTCGATAGGCCCGAGTAGATAAATTTGAACTCCGATGACACCACTTGCAAGTTTTTTCCACGTGCATTTCTTCTTGAAGCTAATAGCCCTGGGACATAGCACGTGGTCATAATGTCTTCATGTTAACACATTTTGCAGCATCAAATTTGACTTTTCAGTATCACACATAATTCTCCGATGGTCACTACCTCGCTATGCGTAACATGTGAGCATCTTGCCATAGTGAGTATTCGACAACCATAGATTCAAAATAGATCCGATAGTAGGATAAAAACCCCTTTCAAAAAAGACTCAACAACGACGTTCAAGAAGGTGGGAAAAGAATATTCACTCCTTATTTAAAAAAAAATAAATTTTGCACCAGGATAAAACTTAAGAAGCCAAACCTAGGGTTTTTCATAGATTTTAAATGCATCAAAATATACTAAACCAAAACCTAAAACCCTATGACTTAACAAAAAAAATCTCATCTAATTTTTTTTACCATGATTCTAAGAAAATTTGATACATAAAAAATCAGACCAATAGTCCTAATGAGTTATATATATATATATATATATATATATATATATATATATATATATATATATATATATATATATATATATATATATATGCATGTGATCTTTTTGAGCTACTAATGTGTGAAATAAGTGTGTAGGATTTATTAACCAAGGAATCTAATAGAGAATTAGAACTAAGCCCTATGTATTGTTTGTGGAAACTAGGGTTGAGTCAAATAAAAGATGCAGATCCCATTGTTTGTATTTTATTTGTATCATGAATTGAATGAATGTATCATTCTGTAATCAATAAGTATTGATATTTTGTAACAGTGATTTTATAGTGTCACGTGACACTTGTAACTTGTATATGCATTTCAAAATGATAAGTAGCAGTAACCAAGTAACCTGAAGATCTAAGCTGGACTAGGTTAGTGACCTTTTTACTAATCAGTTAGTAATCAAGATTAATTACCCTAATCAAGATTAGTGGGGTATGTGCAAGATCATGGTTTGCCAAAAAGTGGTGATCTGAAAAATCTGTAGTTCTAAAATATCTCAAACTATTTCAAAATCTATTCCAACTTTTTTCCCACCCACCTTGATATTAAATGAAAATAATTATTATCTTCATAAGGTCTACTATATCTTTTGATACCAAACCTATATGGTCAATTCTAAAAACATCCTTAAAATGTGCTTTTGACCTATTTTTATGTGATTTTTACTTCAAACATGTAGCTGATGACTTTTTTTCCATCAAAATTTGATGAAATGAAAAGGGTTTCTTAAGAATGTTCTTATATTTCCATAAATATAAGGCTTGCCAAATTATGAGTTTAGTAAGTAATTATTACTTATTTTCTAATGGAGTTACATATAAAGTGCTAACTGACACACTACTTGAAAAACAACTATAACTTTCAAATGGTACAACATTTTTTAAATCCAAAAGATGCATCACATTCTATGTTTCTTCTACTACAAGGAAAAAAATGAAAAAATGAATTTTGCAGAGTTTTGAATTAGTTAAGGTGGTCAGACATGAGAGTTTTTTATTCCAAAAATACTAAAGTCAAAAATTAATTATTAATTATTTAATTAAAATAAAAATACCCAAAAATATGTGTCACATCTAGGCATGAGTCTACAACTTATATCTAGAATATTATTAAAAAATATTATCATTTGATTTTGATTAAGGCAATTAGACATACATCTACTTTATTTTTGTTCTAAAGTTTTTGTAATATTGCATTAAAATTCAAAATTTTGATTAATAAATTTTTATTTTTTTGAGATAATTCCTAGTAGTTTAGAAACTATATTCAATTTTCTAAATATTCTTTTCTCTTAACTTTTTGATATAAAGTTAATAACAAGTAGAAAATTGCACATCAAGTTGACATAACCCTTATTTTTAAAAATTTTTATTGCCACTTAAGAGCATAGTTTGGTTGACCATGATCCTACACATACCCAGTAATTAATTTGCATTTTTGAGGGTTGTTAGAAAATTCAAAAATTTTAAGCTTTTTGATAGATCCCTAATTAGTCCTAGAAGTCAAAATTCATGAAAACTAAGTACCTAAGGGGTATGGGTATGGGTTGGGAGAAATTTCCACCCCTCTAGCCCTTTTTGTTCACTTTTGTGGTCACTCAAATATCCCATTTTTTCTTTATTGTGAAAATTGAATGTTTTTATATTAGTTGGATAAGTTAAACTTCACCTTGAGGTTATCCTTATGAAAAATTGAGTTAGAAGACTCTAGAAGCCTTTAGGCAAGTGGGGGAGTTATTGCATTTTGGAGGTAGTTGAGTTACAATCCTATTTAGCGGAAAATTTGAGAGAGAAAGAGTGTTTAACCAACCTCTAGTTTTAGAGAGCAATTCAAGATTGAAGGAGAAGGAAAAAGGAAGGGAAGGTCATCTCAAATTATTCATTTTCCATAACCTTATTATAAAGGTAGGAGTCCCTCAAGCTTTTTTTGTTCATGTTGTGTTTCATGCTTAAGTAGTTTTCTTGCATATGTATGTTCGTATGTTTGAAGAATATGTTTGGGAGGGATTGAAATGGATTTTTCTTAAATGTTTTTCCTTAGTATTTTGCTTTAACTTTCGAAGGGATTGTCTGGGTTGCATTGGCATTACTCACCCTCAAAAAGGGAAAAAGTAGCCATGTATGGGAGGACATCTTTAGTTGGACTCTGATAGTGTAGATTCTCTTCTTAGGATGAGGAGAGGGAGAGAATAAGATGTTATGGGCCCCTACTCATCAACAAAAACCATGTTTTGAGTTTGGAATTTAAGAAATGGAAAAGCAAAAGTTGTTGATATTATAGCTCTGAAAGGGGACTTGTTATGGTGTTGTCACCGATGTCTCCTATTAGAAAAATCCACCTTCTCCCTAGTCCGGTTCAATGATGAACCTATTGTGCAAACCTAGATGGGAGTAAATGATTGATTATGTCTTCATGTTAAAATTGTTTGTCTCCCGATTAGTTTCATTCTCTCCATGGTTACCTTGATGTGTTTGCAAATTTTTGAAATGGCTATCATGTTGTTGAACCAATCAAGAAATTCAAAGTTGCTATTTAATTTCAAAATGTGTTGGGAGATTTCTCCTTGGGATTAAGATCCTATTGTAAAAATGTTAATGTTAAACTTATTGTGGAAATGACTATGATCTCGAGCTTTCTTCCCTGGTTCTTTCCTAAGGAAGTCCTTGAGTTAGATGATTGAATTTAAAAATAAAAATGGAGTATGTTCCTTTCATATGATATTTCTTGCAATTCAGTTTATATGCATTTGTTTATTGGAAAGTGGATACAATGATGTTTTAACCTTTTCTATTGCATTCCTATGGTTCAAAATAGTGCTCATTTGATTAGTGTTAATTAGATAAAATGATGATATACATTGAGTTATGCAATTTGAGTTTAAAATATGTTAAGAAAATTCAATATTATGATTGGTACTTCATTTGTATTCTAGTGTTTATCAGGAAGCATAACACTCCTATTCAAATACTCAAGCATTACATTAAGCCCCTTTGTTATAAATCAAATTAAAAAATATATATACTACCCTTGCCATGAAAAAACAATTTGCATTCAAAATTTAACACTTAGAAGAAAAAATGGGTCTTGAGAAAATTGTTCATTCTTAGAGCTAAAACTCTCTGCCTTTTGTATGAAGAAAGAAAGAAATCCCATTTGCAATAGGGCATATTCCTTTTAGATCTTTTTATTACCTTTTGTTATTAATTAAATTAATATTATAAATTAATTAAACAAAAGAAAATAATTGTAATAATATCCATATTGTATAAAGAAAGATTATCTTACCCTACCTAAAGTCCCACCCACAAATATTTTTGTAATAACTACTCTATCCTATCTCTTCCCAAACCCACCTAAGCTACCACTTATCTTTATTCCTCCCCTTACCTCATGCATTTTAAATCATGCTCTACTACCATGTGTACTTAGTTGTGGGTTGAGCAAGGTAAATGTGTTTGCATTAATATAAACTTAACTCCTTTACCTCCCCACTTCAAAATCTGATTGGTGGACAAGATCTTGTTGACTTTTGTCAAATCAACATACGCCTCACCCATTTGTACCTCCCTAAAATAGCTTGGGCAGCATGTATGCAGGTTGGGCAGCACATTATCTCCTTGGGACACCATGCTAAACCTTGGAGGACATCTTGACGAGCTTGGAAGGGTTGGTGATGGATTGTTGGGTTAGCAGTTAGTTTAGGGTATAGTTAGTAAGTTAATGTTAGAATTTGTGAGGTTAGTTGGAGTTGAGAGTTAGTGGGTTAGTTTTATTTAGTATTAAGTTATATTTGATTTTAGTGTTGTAAATTAGTTTTTAGTAGATTTTTTAGGAAGTAAGAAAGTTAGTTAGTAGTTAGGATATGTTAAGTGTTAAGGTTAGGATATTTTTTCTTAGTGAGTTGTGTTAGATTTTAAGTAGTTTAGTTTATTTTTTAAAATTTTAGTTAGGTAATTTGTAAAAAAATTTAGTATATGGTTAGGAATTTTAAAATAGGATTTCAGTAATTTATTATCTAAGATTCATTTTCATAAGGTTTAGTTAGTAGGAGTTTAGGTGATAAGTATCCTAGTTTAGTGGATAATATTTATGTGTTCAATTTAGTAATTGTGTTTAGGTGATATTTAATTGGACTTAGCATTAAGGTATTTCTTCTTAGTTTGAACATTTAATTAGTATGGGGAATGCTTGTTTGAGATTTAATAGTATTTTTTCCTTCTTAGTTGGATATTAGGAGGATTGAGTAATGGTTAGGCTTGTGTTAGAGTATGCAAATGAAATAGTGTTTTCAAGTTACTACAGGTTAAATTATTAATTGATGACTTGATATGATATCTATATAGGGTGAACCCACAATAATGGGTTCCACTTTAGTGGGACGAACAAAAATGAAAAAAATTGTAAAATGAGAAATTGAGTTTACCATATGTTTGCGTGAACATACGTATTATGTTCGTGCGAACTTTTTTATAAATCATGTTCCCACGAACATATGCGATAAATATGTTCACACAAACATGATAAGCATTTTTGTGTGAACATGGTAAACATGTTCGTACGAACACCATGTTCGCGCGAATGCTATGTTCGCACGAACATACAAAATCACAAAACTTTTAACCTTTTTTTCATTTTTTTTTACTCTTTTTACTTCCATAATTGCAAGAGAATGATCTCCTACTATAAAATAAAATATGTGAAAATGTGCTACTGGGAGCAAGCTTTCCAATGTCTATAATTTTAATACATAATTTAATCATTAAGACTTTCAAATATGAGTTTAACTCATTATAGGTTCATTACCGATTGAACATCAACGAACTTTGACACCTCGAGAAAATTAGTAAATTAGGTCAAATTTTTTTTGAAAAATATGGAGGAACTGGCTTATTGAGATACCTTTCTACTCAAAAAAAAAGAAAAAAGGTTTATGATAAATTGACTTCAAATTATCTGTGTCAAACGGAATGTATGTTTGAATTATGGTTCATGTCACTTCAAAATTTCATAAACTATACAATATTCAACCTTGAAATAAATCAAACCGAATGCATCCTCTGGATATTGATGTTACAAATCTAACATCAAAAAAATTACTTCATTATCATTTCTAGAAAAAAATTTATGTGTGTCAAATGGACTATCACTTTTTAAAATATTGAATTTTATTATGTACCACTTTTCAGAGAAGATAAAAAAAAATTGACATAAATAATTTATTTTTTTAGATTAAAAAATATGATTACAAAGTAGGAATAAAGTACTCAAAATCACTAGTTTATGTCATCTTGAAATTATTTATAGTTTTGGAGATATAATCACTTGAATGTGACGTTTGTTGCAAAAATATTGATTTCAATGTCAAAATTGGTCAAAATGTGGAACCCATTATTGTGGGATCACCCTATAATATAAGAATGACATTTGACCAAAAAAAAAAAAAAAAAAATCCAATATATAGGGCTCGAGGTAGAAATTTTTTTATCAAGTAAAACATGTTTTACACCGATTCTGAAACCCAAAAGTTTATAGCATAATAAAAAGAAAATTAAAAAGTCTAGCTAATAAGAGACTACTGCTAAAAGCCAAAAATTGACAAAATGCCCGAGGCTAGGAGGAAAAGGCTAGAAACCAAAACAAAGAAAAAACCAAAAGTGAAGCAGACTATTGGTTGTCCTTCTCTAGGTCCTATAGATTTTTTGCAGCTTTGTTGTCCTTTTGACTATCTGCTCCTTCTTGTTTCCTATTCTGGGTCTCCATCTGGTTCGTCTTGTTCATCTAGTCCCTAGCTTTAGTTTGAGAAAACTCCAGTTGCTCGAAATCATCTCAATCTTCTGTATAGTCTCCCTACCTAAGCCAACTCTCATTAGAGAGTCACCCAAGTTTACAATTTTCTCATTTAGATTGTGTAGGGTGTCCACAATTTTTTTAGTTAGCACCTAGTGGATGGATTCAAACTTTTGGAATTTTTGTTCAACTAAGGAGAGTTTTTCCTCTTGTCCATCCCTAGTGTCCTATCTGCCATGAATGTTCTGGTTACCAACCAGGGTAGTATTCTTTCATGTGGTCTCCTAAACCTTACGATTATTCTAACAAATGTCCTGGTTGTTCTTTTCCTTAAGGGCCTCAATTTCCTAAAACTACCATTTGATAGAATGAAAATTGTCTACCAAGAAATTCTTCGCATTTTTTAGGAAATTGAAGCCAGTTTCTCATGTGTTGTCAAAGATGACCAACATAGCAGGGTCAATTAACTCATCATAGTGGGTTCTGCCATCAAGGTCCTCCAACACCTAGATATTCACGGGTTCTCTGACAATACCCAACCTAGTTGTGTACATGTTAAAATTTCTCCAAGCCCTCCTCTTGTTCTTCCTTACCACCTCCCCACTTCTTTCCACCATAATTTCATTCATCTCCTCAGGTGGGGATATGGGTGGGTCAAGGCCATTAGTTTCAAGAATCTGTGCTTCTTCCTAAATCAAGGCCTGGTCAACCTTTCTTTTCCTGGGGTTACACAAGGGGAAATAAGGGTAGCCTCCTCCTTGTCGCTATTCCTCCCCTTCTCCTCCTCACTCACATTGTCCTTTCCCAGCTCCTTGTCCTCTTCCTCTGAATTAGTATCCATCTCCTCCTCTTCCCTATTGTCAATTTTCTCCTCCTAAGGCTCAGGCTTGGGGGAAAGGGGGGCAGCTTCTAGGACACTTTCTACTGGGCATACTAGGGTTGCGAGCAATAGAGGTGGCTTTGGTGGGGATTTCCTCATCCTCCATTTTAATGACTTGAACATCCTCTGAGTTTGAACTGGCAATATCCTCCAATTCACTAGTCAAATCACCAAGGGATTTTCCTCTAGTTTAGGTTTTCAAAAACTCCTAAACTAGGAAAAGAAGGTCATCGCGGAGGGTGGGATTAGTAACAATTTTTTTCTTGAAACCCTCAATACCCTTAGACATGGAACTATAAAGATAGAAGGGAAAATAAATTTTAACACCATGCCTAAAGTGGTTCAACAAAACAAAATTGTGTGTTTTTATCCTATCGAACCTAGGATCAAGAGTGATGTACTCAATGAGGATTCTGAGAACATACCTCCATAATTTCTTGATGGATTCAATATTGTAGTAGGTGTCAATATTGATGAGCTTTTCTCTCTCCTTATCATCCTTGAAAAATTCATTTACAACATTGAATGACATATTTTTATCCCTATAAAATTTTATGCCATCCAACGAGATTTCTATCACCTCTACGATTAAGCCCTTAGAGATTTGGTGGGTGACACCATCAATTTGAACTCTCCCATTGCTCCAAGAATCCACCTTGACCTTTGTAACCCCAACATTGAAACCATGTAGCTTCTCCATAAACTTGGTTATTCCACCTTTTTTGAGCTTGTACCAAACCTTCTTCTTCTCCTTCAAACTCTCTAACTCCTTCGAAGGCTCTCTTTTGATCTTTTCACCCACCATGGTAGTCTTTGGCTCAATAAACTTGAAACCACTAGCAATATTATAGAGCACAGAATTGGTTGGGATGCAAAAAATGAAAACATTTTTATGATTTTTAGTGGTTCTGTTTGAGCCTCCCTTCAAAGCGAGCCTTTCGTACGCATAATTATATCTTGAAAAGGGCTCCACATTACTTCTTATTACTCTACTTCTGACGTGCGATTTGGAAAATCCTATCATAATTAAAAAGGAATAATATTTGTGCCCTAGATTCAGTCTAGCTAGAGTAACTTAGTCACCAAAACCAAAAATTCATCATTGTTCCTCCACATCATCACTGAATTTCTTGTGAGTACATCATTCGCAAACTAGTCAGCAATTGGGTTGGCCTCCCTAAATATATGGCTAAGATAAGTCTTTTTGAACTTGTTGAGGTTGGATTTCATATCCTCAATGACATTGGAAATAGTCTAGGATGGTGTGGTGAGACCTTTGATATAGTTGATGATGTTTAAGGAATCGCCCTCAACCCAGAGATGCTCAATTCTGGAAGCAAAATCCAGTTTAACAATATGGTTGGCTGCACTAGCTTCAGTGAAGTGGTTGGTCTGGTGACCAAGAGGGAAGGATATGAAAGTAATTCCTCTGCCCAAACTATTTTTAATAATGCCTCCACTTCCAGTGGGACCAGGATTCCCCTTTGCTACCCCATCAAAGTTGGCTTTGTGCCAGTCCTAATGGGGAAAGGACCATCTAGATTCCTATCTCCGCTTGTCCCTATCTTCCTTTCTAGCCTTACAATTCCCTACTTCCTTAATGTTTCCACCCTTGGTTATAGCATAGTTCTCCAAGGTGAGACCTTCAATTTTCTCAACAATTATAAATTCTGGAGATTCCCTTTCTCTAAATATTCTATTGTTGTACTCTTTCCAAAGTCCTCAGTAGAAGTGTGGAAGAATCCATAAGCTAAATAAATGTGAATTCATGCCAGAGTAGTGGCTTCTCCATTGGTTGAACAATTCCTCGAAACTAACCGAGGGGCACCAACTAAAATTGAGGTCTGTGGTTAGGAGGTTCCACACCTTGGATGAGAAAGGGAAGTGAATGAACAAATGATTAACCATTTCTAGGTCATGTTTGTAGAGGCTGCATCTATTGGGTCTAATTTGGCCTCTTTTGGCTAAATTATCCAGGGTAAGGATTTTTTCTTGCAGGAGAAGCCAGAAGAAAATGTTGATTTTAGGAGTGAGACCAGAAATCTAGGCTTTAGCCCAAATTGGCTTCTCCATCCTATTGCATATGGAGAAATATCCTGAGGCAATAGAGTACTTCCCACTCGAAGAATCCCCCCAAATGAATGTATCCCTACTATTGTTGAGGAAGGTGGCTTTAAGATAAACCATCACAGAGTTAAGGTCCAGGGATAGCTCAGACAGGTCATGTCAATCATTTCTAGATCTATAATCTCTAACATATAGACCATATCTTTTTATACTTTGTTCAACCCATCTACCAAAGAAAGGGTGATTGATTAGAGGTCCCTAACATGTACAGTTGTCATGCCAGAAAAGAATATTGTCGCCATTTCCAACTTTCCACCTGGCCTTAGATTTGGCCAGAGGCTTTGCCTTCAAAATCCCATTCCAAGTGTAGGACCCCTAGGGAATATTAGACCCATCTATTAGGGAGTTGAGAGACTACCTTCTCAGGAATTTCTTAGTTAGGATATCCCTCCAGACACCTAAACTTTGAAAATGTGACATAAAATGTTGATACTAGGTAGAAAGTTGATACCAATAAATGTTAATGTTTTGAAAGTGTATAGATTAGGATTAAGTAGATAACTTGATGGGATGTGTCTAGATTATGTTAGAAGATAAAATATTTTTCGTAGTTAATTCACTGATGAAAATTTAATGTTTTTAATTAGTTCTAAATAGGTTATGATAATACTTGAAATTAAGTATTAATGTGTTATGATAGATTAACCTTTAAATGCAAAATTAGATTCTCCTAAGGAATGATCTAGTATAGTGTTAAAAGGAATAGCATCATGGTCAACTTAAGAACTTGAAATCCCTAAAATGTATCCTAAACTTGATATCATACCTTTGTAATTAAACCTAAAAAGTTAATCGTTTGATTCTTTCAAAATAGAGCTACATGTTCCTACAACATTGAAACTTAGGGTTTCAACCTGATGCATTGTGTTGGTATACAACCTCTACATCTTTATGATATTCTTTTGAAACTCATTCTAATCCTTGGTCAAAATTTTCAAAAAAAAAAAAATTAGTGTAGCATGTTTTTATATAGTGAATTAATTATTTTAACAAAAAAAAATTTTGGTGTATTTTTGACTTGAATTTTTGGCATGACACTATATCCACACACCATGAAGATAACCAAGAACCCCATGAGTCCTTAAGATCCTACCATCTTTACACACTATGAAGATAAAAAGTGCACCATGCAAATGTCAAAGACACTTCTACAACAACATGATCTAAGAGAAACCTCCAACATCTACATACACTTAATTAAAATATCAATTCCAAAAACTCCCACTCAGTTGTGGTACTGAGTCACCCATGGCATCATAAAACCCATCTCCTACATGAAGATCATCCAGGTCTATACATGTACAACTAAAGTGTCAATACCAAGTAAAACCAAAGATCTCCAAACCCAGAAGATTGATGTAGGAGCATCTTGCATAGGAAAATTAAAATTTTAAAAAAAAAAAAAGAAGAAGAGGAGAAAAAAAAATTGTGGAGGAGAGAGAAAGTGACGAAAATAGAAGGAAAAATAATAAAAAAAATAAAATAGGAAAAAAGGAGAAAAGAGGAATTTATATTTTCAAGGTGCTTAGGTGGCATACAAAGAAAAATAATAAAAATAGTTGTCATTCCATTAATCGTGGTGTATAGGTGGAAATTTAGAAGTTTGTGGAAAGTTTGAATTGTGTATTTAATATTTGTTGGGTGCTTAGTTGTATTTGGGGTGGGAATTTAATATTTATTTAAAGATAGTTGTATTTACCTTTTATTTCACATTGGTTGTGTTTGTAATGTCTTGGGTTAGAAGTGCCTATTTAAGCAAGGCTTATTATCATTTGTAATCAAGTTCAAGAAATGGAAGCTCTTCTAAAGGAAGTTGGAGAAATAGAAGCTCTTCAAGTGAAGCTCTTCAAGTAGAAGTTCTTCGGATGTAATTTCTTGTAGAAGCTCATAGAGAGAAAATATCTCTTATATTGTAAGAATTTGGAGTCCTTTCATTTGGAGGATATTATAATGAATTTCAAGTATTAATGGATGATGCTTTATGAAGCATTTTTGTCATCTCTCTTGTCTCCATCTTGTTGTGATCTTGGTTGTGAGATTGCATGGGTGGTGTGGCCCATCATCAGTGGTATCAGAGCAGGAGTTTCTGAGCGTGCAGACAGATTGCCGGACCTGAGGCAGTTTGCACCAGGACCTTGAGTTGGGTGAAGTTTGTGAAGAAGTTCTTGATTGTATAGACAAAGCGTTGATTGTGAGTCAGTTTGCACGAGGTTCTTGTTTTGGACAAGATTTTTCTTCTAAAGACTTGATTATGGAGAAGAGAAAGAAGAAGATGACTTTTGTGATTGGATGGATTTTAAGGATTCCTCGACTTGAGAAATTTAGAACAAGAAATCAACAGTCATTGCTAGTTGATTTGCAAAAGCAAGTGAATGAATTAGAAGCTGAGTTGCAGAAACGAAGAGCATGTCACCAAAAAAGAGATGTTGATAATTCCTTGGATGTGGAAAAGAAAGATGATCCAGTGGAAGAGCAAGAGGATGCAGAGGAAATTATTTGCGAACCTAAAATTGAAGAAGATGAAAGAGAAGAGGAAAAACATGAAGATGACAAGATTTATGAACTTGAAGTAGATCAAGATGATTTGAAGATTGCAACAATGGAGGAAAAGTATAGTGCCTTCGTTGGAGATCAAGCAAGTGAAGTAGTTACATGCATTAGTGATGACATGAAAGAAGCAAGCACAAATGAATATGTCAAAGAGGTAAATTTTTATGAATCATGGGATGTTTTATTTGATATGAGTTTGAAAGATATTAAAGATGGTTTGCATGAGGATCTTGTTAGTGATGTGTGGTATGCAAAGAAAGATTGGTATGGTGTTGCTGGGTTTATTACAGGTGTGATTAATTCAACAAGATTGAATGAGGATGAGATTTATACTTGGACAAAGTTCATTGTAAAGGAGAAATTTCAACAACAGACACTTGTTCTGACTAGGTATTGGAAGAGAAGAAAGAAGGAAATATATTGGCATCGGATACTTGTTCCAGCTATGTGTTGGAGGAAGAGAAAAAAAAATGTCAACAGTGGCTACTTTATTTTGTGAATCCATACTCACAAAATTTTTCCTACCATGGGAGTCGGATGCAGGAGCATTATGCATCAGCAAAAAAAATGTGGAAGATTTGCATGTTGGTTTTCTTGTCCCTATTGAGGTGGAAGCTTGTGGTGAAGATGAAGATGGTGGTATATCTTTCTTTTGGCGTCAAAGTGTGGGACACACTTTTATATCTACCAAGGGAGTCTGATGCAGGAGCATCTTGCATGGGAAAATTAAAATTTAAAAAAAAAAAAAAAAAAAAAAAAAACGAAGAGGAGAAAAAAAAAAAAAAATTGTGGAGGAGAGAGAAAGTGACGAAAATAGAAGGAAAAATAATTTAAAAAATAAAATAGGAAAAAAGGAGAAAAGAGGAATTTCTATTTTCAAGGTGCCTAGGTGGCATAAAAAGAAAAATAATAAAAATAGTTGTCATTCCATTAATCGTGGTGTATAGGTGGCAATTTAGAAGTTTGTGGAAAGTTCCTTGAATTGTGTATTTAATATTTTTTGGGTGCTTAGTTGTATTTGGGGTAGGAATTTAATATTTATTTAAAGGTCGTTGTATTTACCTTTTATCCCACATTGGTTGTGTTTGTAATGTCTTGGGTTAGAAGTGCCTATTTAAGCAAGGCTTATTATCATTTGTAATCAAGTTCAAGAAATGGAAGCTCTTCTAAAGGAAGTTGGAGAAATAGAAGCTCTTCAAGTGAAGCTCTTCAAGTAGAAGTTCTTCAGATGTAATTTCTTGTAGAAGCTCTTAGAGAGAAAATATCTCTTATATTGTAAGAATTTGGAGTCCTTTCATTTGGAGGATATTATAATGAATTTCAAGTATTAATGGATGATGCTTTATGAAGCATTTTTTTCATCTCTCTTGTCTCCATCTTGTTGCATTTTTGGTTGTGAGTTGGTACGGGTGGTTTGGCCCATCATCAAAGATATAAGCCAAACTGGGATCTACTTGATCAAAATTGAACATGCATTTTATATTAAATCATATTATATTATTGCTAATGACTTTTCAATTTGGATTTTTCCATTCATCTTCTAATAAGAATATAGATGGAGTGATGTTTCAACTTCCATGAAGATGTATAAAGAGACTCAAGATGAATTAAACAACAAAGAATGATATGGACATACATTTTCTTTGCATCTTATATATGAAGTTTCTGGGTAGACATGTCAACCACAGGATTGCCTAACTCCTATAGAGTTTATGAGCATACATCTCATTCACAAGATATCCCAACTTTTATGAGCTCAGACACACAACTCCTCTGTCCAAATTTGATTGATTTGCAAGCATACATCTCACTTACGAGATTGTCCAAGATTGTATGAAATTTTATTTAATATTATAAATAAATTGAGTTCTTGATATTGTTTATTATGTTTTTAAAATACCATTATTTCTTCCTTTATTATTATCCTCTAAATTGAGAAAACAATTCAGATCAATGGTATTAGTGCTAGGAGAGCTTGCAAAAAAAACTTCTAGCTTGCGTCATCTATCAGACTTCAACGATTGCACCAATGAATTGAAAAGATAATTTGATGAGATAAATTCATCATTCAACCGAATATATGTTCCAAACTATGTTATGGCCAGTGAGAGAGAATTCTATTCATTACAAAAGGAGTTCTACCTTTTTGAACTCCAAGTAGACAATTGTATTTGCGAGAATCCCACGGAGTGCATACAATACTCGTGTCTTCCATTGGTAGAGTTTAGTGATATTTTTAGTGATGTATAGATTTGTGTGCATGATTTAAGCCAAATAGAGGATAACTAGATACTCATAGAGGTATTACAAATGACAAAAGGCATACCAATCCAAAGAATTACTAAGAATTATCACAAAAAAAATAATGATTGTGAGTTTTGTTTCAATGAAAAATTTGACGAAAAAAATTGGGTGAGTTGTGTTATTTTCCTTGCAATGAAGGTTTCATATTTCATAGGTTTTGCATTAAATTTAGGTTGGAAAATGTTTCCAACATGATCTATCAAGATTATAAATTGATAAGTGATGTTAGCAAGCTGATAAAGACATACAAGATCATAACTTTGCACTTCAACTTTATATGTTTAGGAGACTTATCAAATCATTACAGAAGGTGTTTGAGCTCTATAGACTTGAAATTGATCACTATATATATGATTATCAAAGCGATGGATGCAAAAGATACAACGATACAATGCAAAGGTGGAAAAGGAAGATCAATAGTCAAATATTGTGATTAGAGATAAATCCCATTCAATCCCCATGCATACTCATTTTTAAAGATGTTAGCTAGATAAGGAGGGCATGGAAATGAAAAGGCATATAGAGATATTTAGAAGCATGTTTTGATCCTAAGGAGATGGTGAAATTTTTGTTTCTCCATATGACAAGTTACTACATCATGGGTGGTACAGGTTTCAACTCTTCATGGCTCTGGCGAGCCTTAGTTTCCTTTTTGTTTGCTGTGGAGTATAGAAAATCAGCTCTGAGATGGTTCATGGGGTGATTTCTAACATCTTCATGTTGGGGACAGAATTCTCAATACTCTAGTTTGTGCTATTGATCTTAAAACTTGGAACATATGTAATGACGACATTAACAAAGGATTATGTTTTCTTCAAAGATGTATTCTAAAAATAAATACTGGAGATGGTGTTCATCTAATTCCCTTCGAGATCATATTTCCTTCTTTAATGGAAGATGCTAAAGCTATGAACTTAGACCTTCTTGATCACATAATGCTTCAACTTCCAAGATCTACCTTATTTATCTTTATTCTTAGATTATATCTTCCAGGCCAAATTATATTACAAGTGGCTTAAGGAGGTTTTCATCAACATTGAGAGTATGCAAATTAAAGCCAGTTTATTTATTGCAGCCTTTGGATGCCACATGATATATTTCTTAAGATGAAAAGTTTGATAGTCTACTATGAGATTTTTCTATTGGAAGCCAGAGAATAAATTAAGGGAAGATGATTTTACCATTATTTCCTCTTAAAGTGATTGAGATCATGACAACTTAGAGGAAGGTGATAAGGCAATGGGGCCCATTGCCTCATAAGAGGGAAGGGAATTTTATATTAAATCATATTATATTATTGCTAATGACTTTTCAATTTGAATTTGTCCATTCAACTTCTAATAAGAATATAGATGGAGTGACCTTTAAACTTCCATGAAGATGTATAAAGAGAAACTCAAGATGAATTGAACAATAGAGAATGATATGGACATACATCTTCTTTGATGAGATTTCCAATTTGTATTAGATCTTATATATGGAGTTTATGTATAGACATCTCAACCAAAAGATTTCCCAACTCCTATAGAGTTCATGGGCATACATCTCATTCACAAGATAGCCCAACTCTTATGAGCTCTCACACACAACTCCTCCATCCAAATTTGATTGATTTGCAGGCATACATCTCACTTATGAGATTGTCCAAAATTGTATGAAATCTTATTTAATATTATGAATAAATTGAGTTCTTGATATTGTTTATTATGTGTTTACAATACTAATATTTCTCCCTTTTGTATTGTCCTCTGAATAGACAAAACAATTCAAAACACTAATCCTGCACTATCACCTCATCTCTATCACAAGCTCTCACTAAATCTTGCATCCAAGCTAACCATGAAATTATGATGAGTAAAACATCCTCTAACTATGAGAATAAACCAAGGAATCAAACCACCACAGAACTCAAAGTGCACATCATGAGCTCCTCAAAACAAACCAAATAACCATGATCCTCAACCAAGAAGATATACTACCACCATAACCAAATGAGGAATCAAAATATATGAACATCCAGGATGTACCCATATATCCAATCATGTCATAAAAAAAATTGCATGAAACCATGATCACATCCATAAATTGAGAAACTAACTCTCAAATTGTCCAACCTACTAGCATAAAATAGTCAACCATAATCCTCCACCATGATTGTACCTAGTAACAACATCTCATCCCTTTTCCATTAAGAAAAATCAAAAGAATCATGTGAATAAGGTCATAGACAACCCAAATCCAAGCCACCAACTTTAAATATGCATCAATAATGAAAGATCATGGGAAAAGAGAATCTAGATCCAAGTGATAAATGAAATTTGTATGCATAGACCGCTTACAACATTGTACAACTTATAGACCCAATAAGTTATTTTACATATCCAAACCAAACATTGATGACCATATCATCATGAAACCAATCCAAAATATAACTTGAGTATAGAATGACATCAAAATCAAAATCTCCAAAATATATAATCTCATAAACTCACACTATTACCATAGTCAATATATCATTAACCATACATATCAATATATCATCAAATAGATAATTGCTGAGATAATGGGTGTTGCACACATTGCATAATATTGTTATTTTTTTATTTTATTTTTTTATTATGTAATGTTGTGCCTAGATGGACGTGCAACATGTAAAGATTCCCATGGAATATTCTTGATGAGTTGTATTGTAACATTGTGAGAATATTTTATGTAATTATTTAATATTGGGGAAAAGAATTAAATGCCCAATATTAAATATGGGGTTAGTGGGTTAGGTAGCACAAGGTTTTAGCACATGGCTTATGTAATACCACTTGGTGGTTTTGTGGGACTTGCTACTATATAAGCAGCCACAAGGGTAGTTGTTGTAGAGAGAGAAAAAAGAGAGAGAGTGACAAGGAGAAGACAAAAGGCAAGAGTCGAGCGGGACAAGGCTTGACAGGTTAGCCAAGGGAGCATTTGTGAAGGTTGAAAGCATGGCATGAGATGTGTGGATTCATGCTTGTTCACATAGTTTGCTCGGTTGTGGCTATGGCCATGAAGGCTTCCAAAGTTGTATGACAATGGTATTTTTTGCTGAATAATACATGGTGCTGGATGCTTTTGGAGGCTGGATTTTTCCCTCAATGAGGGTTTCCCAGGGTATATCTTGTGTCACAATTTTGTGGGTATGTTGTCTATTCTCTTGCATGTGGATTTTAATTCCATGATTATTTTAGATTTATTATGGGTTATGTAGAAACAGTTATATTCTTTATTGCCAAGTTTCCTTACAAGTGGTATCAGAGCTATGGTTTTATTATTGTAACCCTAGATTGAATCCATGGGAATGCATGAGAGGATAAAAGAAAGGGCAAGATATATGAATGATTTATTGCAAATCTGAGGGTTTTGGATTTACTGTTATGATGGGATGTTAAAAGATTTGGGCATGTGAAATTGTTGGACAAAAGATTTTTTGGATGTTTCATTTAAAATGAGGGTTTTTGGGGGTAGCATGTAGAAATGACCTCCTGGATAAAAACAGACCTCACCACTGGATCCGGGTCAACATTTCCATAAATTTTGATATATAATATGCCCTAGTTTGGCCATGTTTAGAGGAAATGAAAGAGTCTTTTAGTTTCAGCCCATGATGGCTGTCAAATTTTATCCCGTCGAAATTTTCGTCACTGAAAAAATAAAAAATGAAAAATCGTACTGAAAATGGTAAAAAGACTATCTTAGTAAAATGGCCATAACTTTCTCTCAGAATATCGGATTTTAGAGTTCTTATAGGCATTGGAAAGCTAATTTAGAGTACTACAAGATGGTGTAAGTTTGGTTCTATGATTTTGAGATTCTTTTAGGTTTTAAAAGCCCTAAAGTTAGATGTTGTTTATTTTGAGCACAGATTAGGGCATAACTTGGGCATACGGAGTCGGATTTTGGACTTCAAGTAGTCAACGGAAAGCTCTTGGAGAGCTCTACAAATTGGTTTAGATTTGGTGTAGATTTGGAATGATTTATTTGTTGATATATTGATCTGAACAGTTTATAGGTATATTTTGACTATGGTAACATTGTGAGTTTATGGCATTGGAGATTTAAGTTTTGATGTCATTGTATACTCAGTTCATATTTAAGATTGGTCTCATGATGATATAGTTATCAGTGTTTGGTTTGGATATGCATGATGACTTGTTGGATCTACAAGTTGTGCAGTGTTGTAAGCGGTTTATACTTACAGATTACATTTATGGCTTGGTTATGGGTTGTCTTTGCCAATTGATCTTTCATTATTGATGTATATTCAGATTGGTGGCTTGGATTTAGGTTGTCTATGCCCTAAGTCACATGATTTTATCTTCATGTAGAAGGGATGAGATATTGTTACCAGGTACAGTCATGGTGGAGGATTGAGGTTGACTATTTTATGCTGACAAGTTGGACACTTTGAGAGCCAGATGCTTAGTTCATGGATGTGATCATGGTGTCATAGATTTTGGCATGACATGATTGGTTATATAGGTACATCCTTGATGTTCATTAGCTTGAATTTTCTGATTTAGTTATGGTGGTATATCTTCTTGGTTGAGGATCATGGTTATTTAGTTTTTTTTGAGGAGCTCATGATGTGCACTTTGAGTCCTTTGATGGTTTTATGCCTTGGTTGATTCTCATGGTTAGAGGATGGGTTTTCATCATGATGTCATGGATAGCTTGGATACATAGTTTAGTGGGAGCTTGTGATAGTGATGGGGTGACAGTGCAGGATTAGTTCCTGGTTTGGTTTGGATCTTCAAGTAGAAGATGGATTTTATGATGCCATAGGTGACTTGGTACCATAGTTGAGTGGGAGTTTTGTTGGCATTGATATATTTATTGAGTGTTTGCAAATGTTGGAGGTTTGTCTTAGATCCTGTTGCTGCAGAAGTGTCTTTGACATTTGCATGGTGCACTTGTTATCTTCATGGTGTATGAAGATGGTTAGATCTTGAGGACTCATGGAGCTCTTGGTTATCTTCATGGTATGTGGAGATGGTTCTTCCTGGTATGTGGAGATGGTTTTCTTCATGGTGTCTGGAGATGGTTGCATCTTGAGGACTCATAGGGTTCTTAGAAAAGGTGTGGTTTATGCTTTTATTTGACATGTTATCCTTGGTGTGAGGATGGTTTCATTATTATGTCATGGTATACTCTTGATATGCGTTTAGATTTGTGACATGTTATAGTATGTTCATGTGGAGCATGTTATCTTTTTGGTTCAGATGGTAAGATCATGTTGTCATGTTTATGTTTCTGAGGCCATGGTTGGAACTTTGACATTGATCTTGGTTTAGTTTCTTGGTATTGAGTACACTGATCATAAGCTGGATACTTTATGATATTGCTATGTTGCATTTGGAGTTGGCATGGATTGATTGGTTATAGGTGTTCATGGATACTTAGAGACGGTGGTGACGCTGATTTCTCTTGGATTAGAGAAGTATTTGTTGGGACAATTGATGGTTTCAGCAGGAAGTCCGAGGGGTAGTCACCTGATATGGACTTGAGAGGAGATTGTTCTTAGATGAGTCTTGGTTGGAGACTTGGGTATCTTGATGAGCATTCTCATTCCCCACTCTTGGTCTACTCGGCGGTTTGCTACTTGAGAGGTATAGCCCATTTTTTTCTCTCAATTGCATTATATTTATGCTTGTCTTTCATGGATATGGATCTTGAGCTATGGTACATGAGTAAGTTCTGGAGGGTTCATTTGAGAGATGGTTTAGCATTGGTTATCTCCATGTGCATATGTTGTTATGCTGGTTGAGTTTGGGAGATGGTTTTATATTGGGCATTTTCCTTGGATTAGGAATGGTTATTCCTTGGTTTAGGAATGGGTTTATGAGTTTGATCTTCTTGTGAGAGGCTTACATCCATGATTAGCTATATGGTATGGTTTAGGTGTTGTTGAGGCTTCTTGTTGGGGTTTTATGGAGGAGATCATACTTGCACAGTTTACATCTAGAGGTGTGTGTAGAAGGACATGATACAGGTTATGATTTGCATGGTTTCTCTAGTCTTGATTATCTTCTTGGATGTTCAGTTTTGCTTACATTGGATTTGAGATTGGTTAGAGATTGTGATCACTAGTTTGTGCTCATGTATGTCATGTGAGAGATGACATGGTTATTTCTTTCTCTTTCCTCTGTTAGTTGTGGTGAACTTGGGAGAGCATTGGAGACTTGTTATTAGAGTTGCTCTTGCAGGATATTAGTTTATGTATTATGGATGCCCTTGATACTACATGGATTCACTTCTTTGAGATGTGTTGAGTGGATTGGTTATAGATTTGACATTATCTTTTGCAGTGGGAGCTTCTTGGTATATATGTGGCAGGTATTGCTCTTGAGGCTTGTGATTGCAGGTTACAGATTGGATATGTTAGTGATATGAGATTCACTTGTTATACCTTTGAGGTATGGATAGTTGGATGGGTTTGGTACTTTGATGTGGGTGCTATTTCAGCTATGGATATTTTGACAACTATGGATAGATGTGATTACCTTTGGATCAGGTTATTTGTGCTTGGAATTTTAGTTGGTATAGGATTTTATGATCTTCTAATGCGACAGGTTGGGTGGTTTTCTCTTTGGATGGCTTCTATGTATGTCCAGTGGGAGTGGCATAATAGGAGGTGAGATCATTCATGTTCGAGATGCTAGATACTTTGATTTTGTTGTGGGTACCAGGATGGAGCACTTGGCGTATTTTGATCCATGATGGTGGATGTGCTGGGAGGGATTGTTCCCTTGTTCATTTATGTGGTTACAGATTGACCCTATGCAATGTATACAACAAGTGGGAGATTGCTGAGATAATGGGTGTTGCACACATTGCATAATATTGTTATTTTATTTTTTTATTATGTAATGTTGTGCCTAGATGGACGTGCAACATGTAAAGATTCCCATGGAATATTCTTGATGAGTTGTATTGTAACATTGTGATAATATTTCATGTAATTATTTAATATTGGGGAAAAGAATTAAATGCTCAATATTAAATGTGGGGTTAGTGGTTTAGGTAGCACATGGTTTTAGCACATGGTTTATGTAATACCACTTGATGGTTTTGTGAGACTTGCTACTATATAAGCAGCCACAAGGGTAGTTGTTGTAGAGAGAGAAAAGAGAGAGAGAGAGTGACAAGGAGAAGACAAAAGGCAAGAGTCGAGCGGGACAAGGCTTGACAGGTTAGCCAAGGGAGCGTTTGTGAAGGTTGAAAGCATGGCATGGGATGTGTGGATTCATGCTTGTTCACATAGTTTTCTCGGTTGTGGCTATGGCCATGAAGGCTTTCATGGTTGTATGGTAATGGTATTTTTTACTGAATAATACATGGTGATGGATGCTTTTGGAGGCTGAGTTTTTCCCTCAATGAGGGTTTCCCAGGGTATATCTTGTGTCACAATTTTGTGGGTATGTTGTCTATTCTCTTGCATGTGGATTTTAATTCCATGATTATTTTAGATTTATTATGGGTTATGTGGAAATGGTTATATTCTTTATTGCCAAGTTTCCTTACAATAATGAAAAACCTGCACCAAATTTGAACCAATGTGTAGAGCTCTCTAAAGCTTTTCATTGACTACTTGAAGTTCAAAATATGATCCTATATGCCCAAGTTATACCCCAGTTTGTATTAAAAAAATAATAATATCCAACTTTTGGGCTCTTAATACCCGATAAAAAATGTCAAAATTGCATAATCAAACCTACACCAAGTTGTAGTGCTTTGAATTATATATGTTTCCAATGATTTAAGAAGTCCAAAATCTAATATCTTGAGAGAAAATTGTGGCTATTCTACCAAGATAGGCTTTTTACCATTTTCACTCTAATTTTTCATTACTTTTTTGACAAAAATTCCAACAAGATTAATTTTGATGGCCATCATGGATTGAAAATAAAAAACTTTTTCATTTTCTATCAACATGGCCAAACTAGGGCATATTATATATCAAAATTTATGGAAAACCCAACTCAGATCTAATGGTGAGGTACATTTTTACCAAAGAGGTCATTTTTGCAAGCTTGCCCCTAAAACCTTCATTTAAATGAAACATCCAAAAAATCCATTTGACCTACAATTTCACATTCTCAAAATCTAACAACATCCCATCATAATAGCAAACCCAAAGCCCTTAGATCTACAATTAACAACCTATGAAACCTTCATATCTTTCTCTTTCTTTTATCCTCTCATGCATTCCTAGGGATTCAATCCAGGGTTACAACAACACAACCATATCTTTGATAACACTTTTAAGGAAACTTGTAACAAAAATATTATCGTTTCCACATAACCTATAATATATCTAAAAGATAAGAAATTAAAATCCACATGCAACAGAGTAGAAAACATACCCACAAAACTATGACACAAGATATACCCTCGAAAACCCCCATTGAAGGAAAAAATCTAGCCTCCAAAAGCATCCATCACCATGTACTAATTAGAAGAAAACACCATTACAATATAACCATGGAAGCCTTCAAAGTCATGCTCACAACCAATCAGTCCATATGAACAAGCATGAATCCACACATCTAATGACATGATGTCAACCTTAAGAAATTCTCCCTTGGCTAACATGTTAAATCTTGTCTTACTCAACTCTTATCTTTTTTCCTTTTTGTCTTGTCATTACAACTACCTTTGTGGCTTCTTATATAGTAGAAATTCTAACAAACCACCAAATGGTATTACATAAACCATGTGTTACCTAACCCATTGACCCCACACTTAGCATTGGATGTTTAATTATTTTCTCTAATATTAAATAATTACATCAAATATTTATCACAATGTTATAGTACAACTCATCAAGTATATTCCATGGGAATCTTTACATCTTGCACATCCACCTAGGTGTAACATTACATAATAAAATAAAATAAAATAATATAACAATATTATGCAATATGTGCAAAACATGTGATCTCAAAACAACATGGATGTCAAACTACCATGACCTACCCAATAACATATGACATATGTTTGTATGTATGATATAACAAAGCACCTCATCCTAGTAGCTTCCAATCTTGAAGTTCATGAGACATTGCTCATTGAGCATGCCCTTGTGGTCATCTTGTACCTAGGTAATATGTATGGATGTGAGTGTTTCTACCTCTTGAGTTTTGACTTTGTGGCCATATTTGCACCTTGCAAAAAAAAATCCTCCTCTGATCAAGCTCATTCTCACCACTCTGCAAGTGTCTTTAATTAATTAGTAGTCCTCCTCCTTAAACATCTTCAAAATGAGATAATTTGGCATCTTCATCAGCATGCACAACTGTGTCCTAGGCTTCAGTTCTTCTATCTATTCTTCCTTGGTTCTTGAAACATTCAAATTCCCTGTGTCCTTCTTTGTAGTGAAACCATTTCCCATGAAAACCTCCTCTTTGAGATCCTTTCCTTCTTTCTTTTCATCTCTAATATCTATTGTTATCATCATGGAAATAATTGGAATTATTTACTTTGTCATTCTAACTGTTATTGTCAACATCATCCTTGTTCTTTTGATCATCATTTTGACCTCCACACAACCATCTTCCAGGTTTTCCACCGTGACCTCTTCCACTATTCTTGTTACTAAACTTCTTGTTCAACTTTTCCTAAACTCTTATGAAAAAATGGTATGCCCATATTCAATACTACTCATTTGAGCTAGACTTAGCTCCTCCTAAATGCTTAGCCTCAACCCATTAAGATAACCAAAAATTTTATCCTTATCATCATTTAGATGATTGGTTCTGATGTGAACTTGGTACAACTCCTTGATATACTCTTGAACAAATCTTCTCACTTTCTTCAACCCTTGCATTTTCTTTAATAGATTAAGCTCATAATCCACAATAATGAATTGTTAATTCAATTTAGTTATCATTCAATCCCATGTTATTTTTTCCTTCCCTCTTTTATTTGACTCCATTGAATCTCCTACCATGAAATCTTTGCATGTCCCTTCAGTTTTTCTTTCACAAACTTGACCCTATTAGGATCCTCAATATCTTCATACGCAAAGTATTACTCCAATTCTTTAATTGAAATGATAAAATCCTCTGGGTTAAGATTTTCTAAAACTGTGAGAACCTCAAACTTAGATCTTTTTTCAATCTTTGAGATGGCCTTGAAAAAGCATTTTTCTTCTTCATCCTAATGCTCACTTTAATAACTTATGGATAGATTTATTTGTATACATATTTTTTTCTTTCAATGTTTGTAGCTATATCTAGAGCACTCTAAAACCATCAAGTGTAATACTTATAGCTCATCCACCACACTCACTTTGTGGAGGCAATTTTGTGCTTGCACCAAAATACTAGTGCAAACTACCTCACAAGTGGCAACTTGTCTACACTCCTAACCCAAACCACAATCCTAGAGCAACTACCTCATAGTCAGTGATCTATTTATACACTAAGGAACTCCTTCTGTGATACCACTTGATGAAGGCTACTCCCCTTAATATCAAATATACATAACATAAAAAAAATTCAATAACAACAATTTGTGAGAAAAAATATGGGCTTCTTAATATCACTGCAAATGTAGAATTATAAAATTTTGAAATACAATATGCAAACCCATATGGGCACCTTCCAAACAATAATTTGTGACAAAAAGTTGTGAAATATCACTCAGAGTTGTCCTAGGCAATGTACAAGCATTCCTTATATAAGAATTTTTACAACACCTAGAAAGTTTCTAGACATCAAACCCTAACCGTTGACACTAACTGATTCAAAAATTACAAATAGAGTTCGTCCTATACACTTTTGACACTTAATTTGGAAATTTTGGTTGACCCAACAATAAAATGCTATAAATTTTGAACCGTCACTCTGATTGGCTATTATAACTACTTTTGAGAATCCTCGACTTCTGATTTGTATGACTAACTTATGCAAGCTCCAATCAACCCCATTTTGGAGCCAATCTAGGACCTCTAAGGCCATCAACACTGAGCCTAATATTTTTATATAAAAATTGTGTACCGAAAATCCACAATAACTCAACAAATACTCATGTTATGGCACTGAGCACCAACTTACAAACACTAAGTAGAAAACTTCTAGAAAGAAAAACTCTACACTGAGACAACCTTTATTCAAGAAATAAACAAGAATTTATTTTGGGTGATGCATGATTGTTGTTACACCTAGGATGCTCCTGCATCACACATAGATACTAAATAGTTCCAAGACAATTTGTAATTTTATTTTCCATGATTGTGTTTATGTTGCTTCTTTGTGATAAGGAAAGTGTTCTAAATGGTAATGATTATCTAGTGAATTTTTTTCATTCTAAAATAGTATGGACAATTTACCATATATAGATCTCAGTGCCCATCTACATGTTATGAATGTGAGAGTTACATACAATGCAATGTATATTCTATTTCCTTATAATGTGATATATGTTTTGTTACATAATGAGGTATTTGGTTATATGTGTCAAATTAAAATGTTGAAGTCCTATATATGCATAGAGGAAATGTGTTCAAAAAAATCTTAAACTCTAAAATGAATTGATATTTTTGTCTATAAGAATATAGGCATTCAATTGAACTGTCAACAAAAGGAGTGTACACTATTCAAGCAAATAAGCAATATGTTGTGTCGCATTCTTGTGATGTTGTTCATGTGATACCAATTATTGCTTGGCCATTATCATGTAAGGTGTGAACATAGAATCCATTAATTATGGAAAATAATGCTATGTTTGAGAAGTTGTAACCTCTATAAATGACTCCATAGCATAATGTTTATTTAGAACTTGCAATATGTAATAGATCATGCAATATGCAATAGATTAGCATGGAATAATAAAGAATTTCATCTCTACATTAGTAGAATTGTGTGTGCTATAAAATTCTCTATTTTTCTTATGTGTTGTCAACACCTCTTCCTTTTTATAAGCTCATTTGTTTGCTTACTTTGTTCAAGAAGATGGTAGAAATTTTTCTTATTATATAAATTTTAATATAAATTATTTTCTTTTTCCTATTGTAGATTTAACCTTTGACTAAGTTGATCAATTTCCTTTTTCTATATCAATTGCTTAGTTGGCTTTGGTTATCATATAATCAATCTTTAAATAAAGTGTGAACTTTGTTTCTCTTCTATGCAAGAAAGTGTCTGGTGACAAATTCCTTTCTATGATCTTCTATATTTATATTTCAAATGATATAGATTTTATAACTCATTTTCTCAAAATAAAAATAATTCTTTGATACTAAACAAATTCCTTTCACTCCTTTGTGGGCTAAATCATAGTGTAAACTAATAAATTTTGAAGAAGGTTCGGTGATTATTTATTTACAAAAGAGCAATGCTTGTTTGTTGAACACATAGAGTTGGTCATATAGAAAACATGTTGATTTTACATATCTAGCACTCCTCTTTGGAACTACAAAAGGTGGTAACGACTTAAACATCACACACTAAGTTGAATTCCTAGACAAAAACACAAAAGCTTATTTTAAAAAGAAAGGTGCAACTACAAATATACAAAAGCATATTTGAGAAAGGTCTAAAAGCTTAGAAGGATGGATAAACACTCAAATCTAACTCTCCTGTTCTCATGGAAGCTCACAAGCTTGTCTGACTAAGGTAGTGAAACATTCCCACTCCCATCTTCACATTCATTATTAAGCTCTAAAATCTTGTTAAACATTGGAAGACTTACACTATCAAAATGCCCTTTTCTTTGTCCATTGGCCACTTGTGGTATTTTTCATGTTTGAAGTCCATTATTAAATAGCCTAGGAATCACATCTCTACCCATTCCCATCTTCCTACTGCACATCTCAGAGCATGGAATTTTCTTGACTGTGCAAGCATTTGATGGCCTCATATTATACAAAGAAGAGAGTACTTACAACATACATATAGGAAAAATGGGAGTTAGGAAATATTATTACTAGCTTTGCAAACATAATGAAGAAGTATAATTTTAAAACTTGAACAAGAAGTATTATTAAGCATGGAGCAACTTATGTCTACTTGAGTTTGAAGCTATTTTACATACTCCATTTCTTCATTGAGAACAAAAGCTTTGTCTTCTCATAAAAAAAAAAAAGGGAAGAAGTAGTAACTTGCATATTGTTGGTGATTCATTCCAATTGGTAGTTCTGTTTAGTTTTGACAGTGATTCACTGGCAGCTTTGATAAGTTTTGGCGATGATTCTCTTCATGCATAATTGAAGATTTCAATTTTTATTTACAGATCAATATCCTTCAATTAGTTGATAACCCCCATCTTTCACCTTGAATTACTCTTATTCAGTGGAGTTAATTGTGTATAAATCATGCATGTTATATATTGATTTAACAATAAATGATCAATAGAAATTCATTCTTAATTAGCTCTATTTTTTTCTATTTTTGTAATTCGTATTTTTTACTTTTAGCAAGATTCATCATTTATTTTTTAGATTGATTGTAAAATCTCACATGGTATCAGAGCATAGGGAGCTAGAAGAAGAAGTAATATTTTTGTTTCAAGTATTGTAAATAAAAGTTTTTTTAATGATGAATTTAGTTCATTAGACTGGGGGTTGTTAATGTGTTTCTATTTGTAATCATGAAACGAGATAAACTTCCATTTTGAGGGAGATCAATGATGTCTAGTATGTATTTTCATCCATCTATTGTCAAGCTAACCTTAGAAAATTATCTATCTTGGAAAAAAGGGATAAAGGATCATTGCATTGAGCAAGATCTAATGCCCTATCTCCTTAGACACATTTCTAAGCCAAGCAAGTATGAACAAAAAATTGCATGGTTTAATAGTAACGATATTTTTATGGACTAATATGTCTTACTATTACTGAGGATATTTTATATCATATTGAGCACACAAAGTGCCCTTTCATTTCTTGGACCATCATCCAACAATTGTATGAAGACATTAGTTCTTCATTTGAAACAGATAATTCCTTGGATGATCAAGCTTCTATGGGTGATACTAAGATTTTTGTTGCCTCATCTTGTGTGGACACATCCTTCTTGGATGATCAGTTTATTAATAACACTAGTGCTTCTGCTGTCTCTTTAGAGATTAGATTTGCTTCATTGAAAGCTTCCAATGTTTCTTTGGAGCAGGATCATTTGTGTCTTCCAGATACAATTCATTGGGATAGATTTCTAACAAACATATCATTTTTGTTTGTAGAATCCCTCATTTGGATCTAGATGATAGTATTGATTTCATACATCTCCTCTTTGATGATAGTGATTCTTCTTAAATTATTGTGAGGGAACCTTTTGTTCCTCTTCTTCCTTCTCTACATGGTCAATCTTCACAGATTGATACGAGTTTGGATACATTTGCACAACATTTTGAGGACATCTATTTACCCTTTGAGGAGATAAATATATCTTTTGATTATGTTATTCACCAATTTCTAAAAGATTCAAGCTATTTCAAGATCTACACAATGACTATGGAGCAATTTTCAAAGGTGCCATACATTTTGAGATTTCTTCCTACATATTCCTTTCAGGATTGGGGAGACTTCATTCATACGTCTTCAATTTTGTTTCTTCCTAAACGAAAGAATGTTGTTCGAAGATCATGGACCACCTTCTGCACACACTATTGAGCATCTACCATAAACTACGCATTGTGGAGGGATCTATCTTCTCTTCCATTTAGATTTCTAAGAGATCTTCTTGAGGTGAAGAAAATTGTAGTATAGTATGTAGTGCCTGCCCCTAGTTCACATTTTGTTATCATTGCTGAACTCTTTTAGAGCTAGTTTCTTGTTGTTGGTTAGCAACATTCTTTTGAGATTATCAGATATTCTACTATGGATTCAGTTTATTATGTGATGAGATTTCTTAAACTCTACATTTCATGTATGCATGATGATTATTTTTAGTGTTTGCAGTTATTAATGATGATTAGTAAGATGATTTATTATCACATGTGTTTTCTTATGGATACTTACCCCATACTTGCATGTGTATGGTGTGCGTGTTTGCTTTGCGTGTTTGCTTTTGTATGGCATGTCTAATGTGGTTAAAGAAGGGAGTAGTAGTCACCTGCTAGTCGGGATCTACACAATGCACCACTTCCTGCCATTGCCTATTTAGTTTAGTATATATTGTGCTTGTATATGTATGGTTTTTATGCAGGTTGCAGGTACCGGGTATCGACTTCCCTGAATTGCCAGGATGAGCGTACCTTATCACACTATCTCAATGATAAGAGAGGGGAGATAAATTCTCAAGTCCAAATCCCAACCCTTTTAAGCCATTTGTTCTAATTGGAAAATTAGGACAAGTATCTAAGTTGAGTACCCTCCAAATACATTGGATAACGTAATTCGTGATTTAAACCCTTGGTTTGATTTTGTATGTATTTAGGCTATGGTGGATTTTTGTATTTCTACCTTATGAGTCTTTGATGTATTTTCTATTAATTAAGCCTAATTAAAAGATTTAATTAATAGTTTAATTTAAATGGAAAATTAATATGATATTCTAATATTTATTTTCTTTAATTAATTGGGAAATTAATTGAATAAAATAATTAAATTTGAAGATAAAAGTTAAAAGTTAAAATTTGGAATGTGACAATATTTATTTTAATAATAATATATTTGGAGTTCATTTTTAAATAAATGACTAAATAATATTATTATTAAAGCTAATAAATATTTTAAAAATTAAGTTTTGGAAAATAAAATTTAAAAGTGGAAAACATATTTAAATTATTAAAAGATTCTAAATCTCATATGATTAAAATATAAATATATTAATATTGAAAAGTGGAATTATAAAAGTTAGTGCATGAGATTTAATAAATAAATAAATTAAATTGGGAAGAGTAAATCAAATATTATATTAATGATGTGCATTTTTTTAATATTTGCTCACATAGGAGTTGGCAAATTATCGAAAGTTGTCATGTAGACAACACTGGAGTTTGCACTCTAAGAATGCACTAGTTGTCTACACTTAGAAGTTAGCATTTTATTTGAGCACATGGTGTCTACAACCTTAAGACTTATCTAGAAGGTTGGAGAAGACCCATGCTTGGTTGTCATGCTTATCTTCTAGTTGTTTCTAGAGACACTCTAGATGCATCTTAGAGGCCTTTAAATTGAGGCTCTCCTAGTGTGTTTGGAGAAGCGGAATGAAAGCTACGAGCTACAAGCTTAAATGGAAGCTACAAGCCACAAGCTAAAATGGAAGCTTCAAATCTTACATACATTGGAGAAGCTCATATGCTCATATGTTCTTACATGCTTCTATGTTTCTATAAGCACCTCTAGTCACTTGGAGGATTCGATTGGCTGGATCTTGGAGGAATTTTGAATGATAGAGAAGGAAGGGATTTTCTATGGAATTCTGAGGCATGGTGAATTAGCATCAGTGTCTAGGTGCACTCGTGATAATCTCATACTCTATTTGCACTATTTCTCTTCCTGTCTTTATCATGTCTATGTGTCTGAATACTCTTGTGATTTAATTGAAATTTGTATCTAGATATTCTATTTAGAAAACCCTAGTTTCAATATAGAAAGAAAACTAGATCTAAATCGGGTTTGGGTTCGAAATAGAATCAAATTGAGAATGATGATTTCAAATTTATAGTTAGACTTATTGGATGGATTAATGGATATGTTAAAAAATAAATTAAAAAAATAAAAACAATTATTTAAAAAGGAAAATTCTCGTTTAGAAAAGCCTTTTAATTCTATATATATATATATATATATATATATATATATATATATATATATATATATATATATATATATATATATATATATATATATATATATATATATATATATATATATATATATATATATATATATATATATATATATATATATATATATATATATATATATATATATATACATATACATACATATTCTTATATACATACATACATATATATATATATATATATATATATATATATATATATATATATATTCTTATATACATATATATATATATATATATTTGTGTAAGTCGAAATGAGAAACTTTATTTATCAAACCCGAATCGCACGTTTTATTGCATAGTAGAAAATGTTATTGCAAACGTTTCATTAAACAAAAAATATATATAAGTGGGAGGGACTCCAACGTACCTCGTGGTGGCATACCTTCGACCCGCGAGTCGCATGGCCTTTCCTCGAGTATGGTTGGGCAAGAGTTTTAAAATGTGTGTGACCATTAACACTTCCACTAACGATGCGTCAGGTCGCACGGATATTATTAACAAACCGCTCATGACATTGCACACGACTGTGACATGACACAACACTTTTATAAAATGCCGACAGTGATTCATTGGGCAGTAATGAGGATTTCGGATTTTGCAATTCAATTTAATAATATTATATGTATATATATGTGTATGAAATATACAAATGCATATATATGTATATATAATATTGTAATTCGACTTTGTAATTATTATGAAGTATTGATCATTATATATATATATATATATAATATTAGCAAGATTTTGTTTATGTTGATAATCGAGTTATTGAAATTTCAATAGAGCAATATAGTTAGAATTTATAACTACTTAATTAGTCTAAAAAGACTAATAAGAATGTTTTAAAAGAATTAATGGGGATTTTCATAGGAACGATTGTAGATAGAACTGATGGAAGAGATATATTAAATAATTTAGAGATGGTAATTTTATACTACGAAGATGATTTTAAATTAAGAGACTCAAATCTTAATGATATTGGACAATGTGTCATTTCTACAATATAACATCGTTATAACATTATGATAATGTTAATGCGTTCGAATTATTAGGTAACTTATTGTTATACCTTAATCATACTAAGAGTTAGTTAAATACTAACTAATGAAGTTTATGTAAAGATTCTCTATATCGATTAATAATAGTTTATTATTTATTAATGTTTGTTGGGACTAACAAACTATTAATAAATAATGGTTTAAATAGATATCAAATAATTCAATTAGATTTAATCTAGTGGAGATTATTTAATGATTAAAGTTTTGAAGTATAATTGATTTTAATCAATTAATAAGTTGTCAATATAATTAAATGTGATAGAGATTTAACTAGGAAATGATTATCATTAATACGAAATCGTTAAGAAAGATGAATGTAGTCATTATGGATAAGATTTCCAAAATAACTTGTTAATATATTAACATTTGTGTTGACTTTGAAGTACAAACTATTGTTAGTCAACTAATATTCATTAGGTTGATTGAATGGCTGTGCAATTATTGATTAAATCAATTAATGAGAGTTAATTAGATTTAATTAATAATTATGTTATGTAATAGAGATTTATCTGATATAATTATTTTAATGAGATTGTAGAGATATTGATATCAAAGTTGATAAGTCTTATGACTTGAATTATGACCTTAGATATTATATGGTTGTCAACGATGATAACGATTAAATTAAAAGACTCAAACTTTAGTAACACTTAATTAAGTTTCTAATTGAAGACTATTAGAATGTTAATAGGTCATGGATGGTGTACCTATGTTAATTGATTGATCAAGTTGATCATTTTAATTAAGTTATAGTCTTCTTATTCGAAGATTGATAATTGGTTCTTTTATGAATGAGTGATGATCCTTTGATAATGTTGAAATGTAGTCAATTAGTAATATGGATCTTGGTCAAATAAAGAGAACAATTTAATTAAAGGTCAATGATGATCAGTTTAGTGAATATTTATCTTTAAGTTATTCTTAGAATGTAATTCTTAATAATGGAAGGATAATGATATTGGGGGAAACAAACGGGTTGACTAGTAGGTCAAATGATGAAACTTAGACATTTGAAGTATACTTGCAAACAGAGAAGTGAAACCTCTACACTTAACTCATCCATGAGATATTAGTAAACCAAAACATGTGTTTGCATCGTGTATTCTATATGCTTCTTGTTTTGGGTTTTTGGGTTGACTAGTGTTGACCAGTCCTAGGTTGTTACCAGAGGCTCGGGGGTTATGAGATGTGTTGGCATGTTGATCTTATTTGGTCTCAATCTTTATAAGCCCAACCATGGTAATGTGATCGTATACTCTATGAAATGTTTGTATTTGTTCATCAGTCTTCATGTGTGAAGCTGAGATGTATATGGATCTGAGACACTTGAGCTAATCATTTTTGAGTCATCAATCAGTTATCCTTGGATTATTTTCTAGTCGCCATGATGGGACTAAAATGTGGATTTATTCTTGATGATGTCATGTTGTGACATGTTTGACTCAACCATTTTGGAGTCTTCGATCAGTATGATTTTGAGATATTTGATGAGTATGATTTTGAGATATTCTTCGTTGCTTGTTGAAGAACCAATGGATATGGTGATTATTTTGAGATATATTTTGGTTATTGAGAACCAATGGATACTTGTGATTATCAGTGATGCTTTCAGTTGCCAATAGAGAACTGTTGTGGTCATGATTTTCTATGGATGCTTTTTCAGATGCTCATGGAGATTTTGATGATTCTTATTATGGATATTTGATGCTTATATTGTGGATATTTGATATTTTTTTTATGGATTATCTTTTGGATTTTATTTACAGTTGCTTGTACAAGACTGTGGTGATTTATGATTCCATGAGCATTAGGGTAGGTAATCTACTTGTAGTCGGGAAGTGGCTTGCAATGGGGGCAGGGGCCCTAAGTGGCTGCCAGGGTAACTCATTGTAAGTTTGGTTAATAAGTGATAACATTTACACACTAAATGGGGATTAGATGAACCTAAAAAGATAATTGTTTTGGTTCTCGCCCATGCCTTGAGCGCTTGTATAGGCTAGGATGGGAGTAGTGAGACGCATGGTTGTGAGTATGCCTTGTTAGTATGAGAGGATACTAGTGGCCACATGAGATCTGTATGGACCCGTGGAGTTTAGCTAACTGCCAGGGTAACTTGTACGAGATAAATGCGATGACACCTTTCCTCTTGCAGAGTAGGTTTCCTACATGTCATTGTTGTGCCTCTGGGAATTAGATGTCGGTTTTGTGTGTGTTGGAACCTTTGAGTTAGTATACTTTTAGGATTCTTGGACTCATAGAGATTTGTGCTATGTGATTTGGATAACCTGTTTGGGACTTGAGATTATCTGCTCAGCACGGTGGGAGTGGACCATTTGGGTACCATGCGGTCGGGTGGTAGTGTTTTATCACTCTTATCATTTGAGATCCGTTCGAGACACCGTGGCTGGAGTATTTTTGGTTGGTATTTATCTTCATTATGTTCTTGGATGATTATGGTTGATGATATACCTTATGATGGATGTATTTATTGGCATGTTTCTTATATTGATAGTTTGCATATGTTAGATGATGGTATCCTATGCTTTGCTTTGCATGTTAGTAGGATATTTTTAGGAGTGACATTCCTACTATGTTTATAGCCGATGATCTCTTCGGTGCTTTGAAATGTTATGCACGGAGGGATGGCTAGGATCCATGATGGTCTAATGATGCTATTTATGGTTGGGAGGAACCGTGCACTTAGTTAGATTATGTTGTGATATATGGTTATCTTTTATGATGGATGTTTATATATTTATGATGATGATGTATGGTTATGGTTTCATTATGTTATTGCATCATGGATTAATATTAGATGATGATATACTTTATTTACATGGATGTTTATTCTTTTAAGCTTTTCATACCTTGTAACATGTATAGTGGATGATTGAGCAATCTAAAATGTACACTTGTATATTATTTAAGTACATTGGATGCATCATTGTTATTTTATAAGGATGTGATGTTAGATGAATAAGTTATGATTAGAAGTAATTCAACATTAAGGGATCTTTAAAGAATGTAATATGTTATGTTATGTTATTTTCAATTGGATGTTACTATTGCTTCCGCAGATGTTATGAATGATTTTACTTTCATGTTTAAAAAAAAATTGTTTGGCAAACTTAGTGAAATTCTTTGGATCCCTTGGCGGGGCATTACATAGTTCTATTGCCTTATTAGCATCTATTTTGAGGGAGGGTTTTATGCCCACTGGGTTTTCCCTCTTTCCTCTCCTTAGATTTCTCTTTTCTCCATGTTAGAATTAGGGGGGGTGCGGGTGGGGGTGGGGTTGGTGATTAATTTCAACTGGCAGTTCTGTTTAGTTTTGGTGGTGATTCATTGGTAGTTTTGATACGATTTGGTGATTCTCTTCATGCATAACTGAAGATTCCAATTGTTATTAACAGATCAATATCCTTTAGTTAGCCGATAACCCCAATCTTTCACCCTGAATTACTCTTATTCTGTGGAGTTAATTGTGTATAAATCATGCATTTTATATATTGATTTAACAATCAATGAGCAATAGAAATTCATTCTTAATTAGCTCTATATTTTTATGTTTCTGTAATTCGTATCTTTTTCTTTCAACATGATTCTTCATTTATTTTTCAGATTGATTGTAAAATCTTACACATATTAGTTCAAAGATGAAACTCTAGTATATAAGTAAAAACCGTGGAAATAAGCCAACCTTCTTCAAGTTAGGAATGAGAAGTTGGAGAACTTTCGATCTCTCATGGATTATGCTTCTCCTTGCAGGAAAACTCTTCGACTTAGATTCTTTATTCCAAGCCATTGAGTAAATACTGATAACAAAATTACATCAAATCATGGTAGCTATATAAAGGCAATAGGAGTTCAAAGAAACAAACCTTATTCAGACAAATTATGTACATGGCTAGCTCAGTGGCTTTTGGAAGAGTCTTTTGGATACGTAGGCAAACTTGTCTTCATGTTCTCTCAAGATTTTATATATAGTTGCCATATATTTGCTTTGACGATCTTCTAGACATATTTTTCTCAGACTATACATTTAGTAACATTATAATATAGGCTTGTAAGATAGTTTTGTCTGCTAGGTTTAAATATTTTGTCTTCTACATACATGAATGGCGGTACAAAGCAATCTACGAGTCGATATTTGAGCACAAAATATTGACAGGACGACACTTATCTGACATACTCGGTACACAGAAATTAAAGCAAACCATAGATGACCTTTCATACACTCGAACGGTCCAAGGCCCTCCAAGACGCTAAGCACAATAATCAATGTTCCACGTAATTTTTCGGTAGCTGTCTTGACAAAACTAATTTTAAATAAAGATAAAACATATGATTGATAAAAAAGTATTAGTAATAAATTTATGATTTGTAACCTGAGTTGTAATTATAAGGATGGACTATTGTTTAATTCTTTTAATGATAATGTAAAGTGGTGTTTTGAGTCATATAAGGATTGAATAAGTTCTTGTGAATAAAAACAAAATCGAAATGAGCAAATCATAATCACATGTATCTTATAAACATCTTTTATATGTTTATTATGTTTTATCAAGAAAAATATAGATTAATCTTGTTATTTTCCCTGTATTTTAGTATTTGTTATAGCAAAGATATGTTAAGTCAATTGAGTAAGTTGTTTTGAATTATAGGTTTTAATATAATAATACGCAAACAAATGTCTAGTTCTACATGGTTATAATAGATATATAATAGAATATAAGAACCTTCAATAATAACCTTATTCCTTTCTTCTTTTAAGATTTATGTCACATTTAAGAGGCCTTAATGGAAAGTGTTATTTTGATTATTCATTTTATTATAACAAAATATTTGTCTTTCACTAAAATGCTTATATACTATATATTCGGAAGAAAGAACTAGGTAAGGAGGAATGCATCACATTAACCTAACATTTGTGATAGGGACATTAGAAGTTGATTTCATATATAATAAAAACACTCACTTGCATTTGTCATTATAGAATTTTATAGCTTGTTCCAAACCTCCCATGTCTGTAAGGGGGAAGTTGGTATAATGTTTTGTAATTAAACCTCTATTTTCTAATTATAATTACTTGAAAATATCCATACTATTTTGAACAAATTCAACCTTTGCCATTGCTTAGTCTAAAGGAGCCAAACTTTGCTACAAACAATTTGCCTAAATGGCATATATAGTCTAATGTATACTAATTCATTTTGTGTGTTCTAATTTGCGTATAATAATAAAAAATAACTGAGATATAAGAGTTTACCAAATATACACGTTAAAGCACTAGTTCTATATATGGATAGAAATGAAGTACATATTACAAAAGAAAAATGTTAGGATTCTTTTAAAATTATTTATCTCGTTCAATACCTCATTATTGGGATGTAATATTGTTTAAATTCAGAAAATTCAAGAGTAATCTAGAAATAGTCACTATTGAGCAGTGGGAGTACCCACAATAATGCATTACAATTCTTTAGAGGAAGAATTTCCTTAGTTTTAGGAAAAAATCCTAAAATGGGTGGAGGGAGAATGGTTGATCAAAAAGAGGCTTAATCATAACCCAAAAATAGTTTCGAACAAAATTTTTGAAATCTTATCGAAAGTTTAATCAAATGGGGTTTCAATTGAAAACCCACTCAAAAATTATTTTATCTCATGTTGGTGGGTTTCATTTGAAATCTCTTACATATGGGGATTTGACTAAAACCCTAATTAATAAGGGTTTACCATAGGTGAAACTACACTATACGATTATGATAGAAACAATAGGGTTCCTTCTGTGGTGAAAGGAGTTTTAGTGACATCAAAAGAGCTAATTATTTTTACACAAAAATCATTATTATATTCTTTACTATTATATACGCACGTACACACATACACACACACGTGCACACATGCGCGCGCGCGCGCACACACACACACACACACACACACACATCAATAAGGTGAAAAAGTGTGTGTTCACCTTATTGGATAGAGGAAGGAAAATATGGATTATAGAAAGAAATGTGATGTGAGGGGAAATAGAGGATCTATCCTTAACCTAAATTCCTAAAAGTATGATCCAAATTGATCAATCACAAAGAAGTGGTTGATGCACAAATGAACCAAATGATGGATAATATGAAGAAATGAGGAAATCCTATAATCTACTATAGAAAGTAAGTACTTGAAACCTGGAATGTATAAAAGACAAATACTAACCTTGAAGTAGAGTGAATTTGTAAAACGCTGATTTCTGATGTCTATGTACAGTTTTAGAGAATTTTGCAACCTGCTTTGGACTAGAAATATTGAGATGAATAAAACCTAGTAAAATTTTGTTCTTTTGAAGGTAGGTTGACCTTGACCCAGATAGTAGGGCACAATCTTAACCTAGGGCACAATTGTGCCCCAAAAAGTCAACTTTGAGTTGCATTGCTTTGACAAAATTTGTGTGGTCACAAATCCTATGAGCTCAACGAAAAGGGTATCCAAATCTACACTTTAATTCATTGTTCCACATCTATATCTACAAGAAAAAAGGTTTTATTGTTTGAATCAAGGGTTTTCCTTGGTCAAACCCTAGTTTGGAATAAACTTTGAAATGTATTGGAAATTACAATATAAATAAACAATGTAAACATAATTATTCACCTTGCATATATTGAAATCCTCATGGAGGATTTGAATACTTGAATCCACAAGTACAAATGCTTCAAATGAATGTACAAATATATGTAGGGTGTCTCAAATCAATAGCATTAGATATTCAAAACCAATCTTGAATGGATCTTTACATCGAAAAAAGCTTGGATGAATGTGGATGGAGAAACCTTCAACATGAGGGCTCCATAGAGATTGAATCCTTCTATGGCTAACAATGGATCTCCTTGATGAATTGGATGTTTGAATGCTTGAATGCTTGAATTCTTGAACACTTGATGTATAGTATATCTTCACTTCATAGACTAATGGATGCACAAGATAATGGTTCATAGAAAGTGGATTCTCTCATGAAAATTAGATAATAGATAGATGTCAAAATGAAGGAAGAATGCTTCCTTATATAGAGATCTAGGGCACAAACTTCTAGAGAAGGTTGAAATGGGAGCATGAAATCCCCATTAACCTTAAACCCTATAAATGGACCTAGATTAAATGTAATTTAAGAGAGTACCATTCAAAAACCCAAAACAACTGACCCAAAAGTAGGAAAATGAATTTTTTTAAAAATTGGACCTGGGGTGAGGGATGAGGTCAACCCTACCTTAAGTTAGGGTTAAGGTCAAACTTGACCTAAAAGATCATCCTTGACCCAAAAAATCAAATTCCTGAGTTTCATAGAGAAAGTTGTCAGAAAGAGGCTAGAGAGAGAGAGAGAGAGAGAGAGAGAGAGAGAGAGAGAGAGAGAAGTGGGAAAGCAACCATATTCCATGCAAAGACCTATTCAAAACACTTGACATGGCACCAGACCACTTAATCATAAGGTTAAACATTCTTAACATGGAATTGCTTCCATTTTAAGATGATACACTAAGCCCCCACTTTAGCACCCCCACTTTAGCAATAGTATGGAATTGATGCAAACTCTTGGTAAAGTAGATTGTAATGAAAAGATAATCTTATTAAAATAAAATGGACAAAGAGATCCTTTAGCCCCCAAAGACTCAAGTCTTTGTCAACTCCAAGATCACAATAATAGAAACATCTGTAGAAAAAGAGAAAAAGAAAAAGAGCTTTATTATCTCAATCAATGAAAACATACATCTTATTGTAAACCACACAAGAAAATTATACAACTAGAAAGATATAATTGAACTACTTAGTGAATGTGGATACTCACTAGTCAACCCATCAACAATTCACTCTCAAGAATATTATATTCTATAAGAGTAAAACTAGAAAAAAAAAGATATCTAACCTCAAGGACACCTTCAAACTTAAGGGATAAAAAATTTGAAACTGGTAGGATCAAGAGATTCTAAAATATAAATCCATACTTTAAGGATTAGTCACTAATCTAAAATGGGAGAAAAAAATATCTTGAAAAATAATATATTTCTATCAAAAATTGTTTTTGTTCAATAAGTGAGAAGGGCATATTCCCCCATGTTAAACTCATTGCTAACACGTTAACAGGAGCAATGACTTTAACAAAAACATAAACAACTCCACTAATTATGTTTCCACTATGACATGCCACCAAATGAAGACAAATAAAGGGAAATACCATATAAACATATAAATCTATATATTATATTATTTTTAATGAATTGAAATCATTCTCCAAAGAAAGTAGAACTACAGTTGCAAAGGAGGAAAGATCACATACAAAATACAAAGAAGAATCTTTTTAGACCATGACTTGGAGACCGAAAGTAATTAGTGCTACCAAGTCATGAATCCAAGATTATCACACAAAGAAACATGTACAAAAAATAGCATGTTTACAACATAACATTAAAAAAAATATGTAAGAATAAAGATACATATAGAGGATTAATACAACATGTTTGATTCTTTTATCACCTTGTACCAATCGAGCAACAAAGATCATATAAAAGAATCTGGTAACATTTAGAAAACACATCACAGGAGAAGTACAGTACAACTGACAAACACACAAAAGGCTACCATGAAAGATAAGCCAATCAAGTGCATCACCTACTCTCCCCATCTCATTATATATCATTTAGGGAAGGTGGGTAACTTGTTAAAGGGACTATATCCAATATAGTATAAATAATAGCTAGTTCCAAACAAGTATCCTCTTGAGAATCACAATATTCGATATTAGGTGTAAGTGTTAATTGTGATGAAAGCATAATAGGTAAAGAAATTTCATTATCAATAGTTTCATCATTAATATTAGAAATATTATCTTCTTCAACTATATTAATCAAAATATGCTCAAAGCTATGAACGGAATCATCAGAATCACACATCTTAACATCATTATTAACAAAAAATTCTCCTAACACATTATGCATAGTTGTATACAAAGAAGGTAAAGATTTATGAGCTTTAGCTTGAGCACAATGCTTCTTACGAGGTTAATTAGCAGATTGATTACTTTTTTTCTTCTTTGAAATGTGTTGAGAACTAGGAGGAATAATTAATAGATCCTTTATAGGTTCTATAAGAGGATTAATAGGATTATCAATAGATTGACAAGCCATAGGAGGAGTTTTATTAACAGATGTAGAAGCCATAGATAAATGAGCTAGGGAAGGTGTAGGAAAAAGACCATGATAGAGATCCATAGAATATGTAGGAAAAAGACCATGATTGAGATCCATAGGAGGAAAACTTAACTCAACAATCTTATGATGCTTATAAGCTTGATATGATTGAATAAGATGATCAGGTTGAGAATGACATGAATTAGGTAATGAAGGCAAATAGAAGTCAAGTGTAGCACAATCCTTGGGCCTAGAAGTGTGATATAAACTATGATTAATCATCTTCATTTCTTCATCATGAACAAATTTAAGACATTTATGAATAGTGAAGCAACAACATTCATGGAATTTAACCATGGAAAAAAAAGATTAACATGAAACTAATCAGAAGTAGCAACAACAATAAAAGTAGTATTCACATTTTTTCTACAAAGTTCAACTGGTAAATCAGTAGAAAAAAGTGATGGATAAAGAAAACCATTACAAGTTTGAAACCACACATCCAATGTATCATGAATAGAATTGTAATCTTTTCACAAAAAAGATTTTCTTCAGTAATAACATTGACTAAGGATGTAGGATCAACAAGACAACCATGAGGTATCTGAGAAATCCTAGCAAAACTATAAAGGGGACCATCGGGAGCTTTAATAGTATCAGAATCATCAAAGCTAATGAAAAATTCTTGAGGTCTTTTATTCTTAGGTTGTTGTCGAGGTTTAGGTTGAATCTTAAATTTAGGCTTAGGTTTTAGTTGAGCTCAAGCTAAAACTTGAGATTGAAGAAAAGGTTGAGGTGGAGATACAAATTGATCAATGTGCTCCACTTGATTAACAACATGATTAAGATCATCCATCTCTAAATTATATCCAATATCAATAGAAGATGGTTGAGCAATAGTATTAGTATCATGTGTAGGTAAAGGATTCATATAGATTTGTAGATTTTGATTACAAGGAGAAACAAACTTATTCCCACTACCATCAAAATTATCAACAGATAAAGCATTAGAATCAATTAAATCTTGAACCCTATATTTTAAAGAATAACATTTCTTAGTATCATGACCATTTTGAAGATGATATTGACAAAAATCTTTAGAATCAAAATATTTAGATGCCATTGTAGTAGGTAAAATATTTTGAATAGGAGGTAAAGTAATAATATTAGCAATTAACAACCAATTCATAATAGAATGTAAAGATTCAGAAAGCTTAGTAAAAATACAATTTAATAAAAAAGTAGTGGATGCAAAAGTGGAATTATGAGATGCAACAACAACTTGATCAATATTTGTATTTTCTTTTTTATTTATCTTGACATAGTTGTTGAATTTTTCAACTTTATTTGGATTAAAAGCAACCTCAATTTAATCAATAGGAAACAGATCCATTAGAGTTGTGTTCTCAAATTGACTCACTTGTAATTGATAATGATGAAGCATTGCACAAAGTTGTTGAAAAGAGGTAAATTTAGTAAGCATAATCTTGTCTATAATATACTTTTGTAAATTTGAAATAAACATATGTTGAATATCAATATTAGGAAAAAGATAGGAAATCAAAGAATGTAAATGCTTAAATCTATGAATAAATTCAGTCATTTTTCTTAGAATTTTGTTTACAATGCATCAAATCAGTCAAAGGCACTTGTTGACCAATGTTGTTTTGAAATTATTGAATAAAAGCATTGGTAAGTTATGGAAATGAATTAATAGAATAAGAAGGCAACATGATTGTAAGGCAAATTTAGAGCAAACAACTTAGCTAAAATCCTATGGTCATGAGCATAATCACTACAAAGGATTTGAAACATTTTAAAATGATGAACAAGGTCTCCTTTAATATGGTGCACCAGTTCTCTTAGAAAATGATATTTTATAGCAATGTGCTTGGTCTTGGTATGCATCTCATGATTCTTTGATCTATTAATTGCACTAGTGTTATCATAGAAGATAACAATTGGATCCTTGATCTCTACCTTCATACCTGCCAACAATTGCTTAAACCAAAAAACATTGGATCAATTAGCTATTGCTACCACTTATTCTACCTCTAATGTAGACTAAGAAATATAATTTTTCTTCTTACTTGTCCAGGACACTAGTCTTTTACCAAGAAAGAATGTTCCATCACTTTTGCTCTTTTTGTCATCAACAATTCTTGCCCAATGAACATCTATGAATGCTTTCAAATCTAAATTGCCTCCTTTTTTGTACCATAATCCATAGCCTTCAGTAGCCTTTAGATACCTCATGATTCTTTTTATCTCCATCATATGGTTTTCTTTAGGATTTGCTAAAAATCTTGCCACCATACCAATTGCTAATGCAACATCAAGCCTTGTATGCATTACATATTGTAGTTTTCCAATCATTGTTCTATATGTGGTCTGATCTACCTCCTTGGAATCATCATTTTTGGAAGGCTTATTTCTAGTAGACATAGGTGTTCCAACTAGTCTTGAATCTTCCATTCCAAACTTCTTTAGTATCTCCTTGATATATTTGGATTGAGTAATGTAGATACCGCCTTTCTTCTATTGAATCTGTAATCTAACAAAGAATTTTATCTCTCCAAACATGGACATATCTGTAAGAATTTGCCTAAGGGAAAAATTCACTCAGGAACTAAGAACTCAAACACAAGCACAACTGTAGACCAAAAATGGATATGATCAATTAATTAGAGTATGTCTGAATAGATTGCTCTGTTTAGAATGTGATATTCAACACACTAGGAGTGCCTATATATAAAGGCCTCTTAGGAAGCACCTAGAATGTCTCTAGAAACAACTAGGAGATAAGACAACTAAGCACCTTATCCAACATTCTAGATGAATGGATAAGAATGACAAAGTGTCACATGTGTGTAGAAGATTCCTCTGTTGTAGACATCATGTGCTTAAAAAGAGGTGTGGACCCCTGTGATGTCATCAAGACAACTCACAAGAGTGCACAAACTCCTAAGTGTCTCACAAATAAAATAATGCAAAATAATTAAATAATGCATAAACCTAAGTAAACTTAAGTAAGTGTAATAATTAAATACTTATTTACACCAACACTCCCGCTTAAGTGCAACTTAGGGGAATACCCTTAAGCTTACGAAAACTAGGATGAAGATGCATAATAAGTCTCAGCTACTAGGCCATGTTAGGTACCCATGTACATAATGAAAATGCAAATCTCTTATAAAGCAAGGAAAGAGGGGAAACCTCATGGGAAAAACCCTCCCCCAAAAAGAGAGATAAAAGGGATGCATGGATGGATGGAGTAATCAAGACCCCCCCATTATGACATGCATCCATGTATATACAAGAAAGAATGGAGAAGGACAAAACTTCCTATGAGGAAAAAGTCCCCCCCAAAAAAGAGAAGAAGGAGATGAGGTAGTCCCCTACCCCCCACACCCCCCCCCCCCCCCCCCCAAAAATAGTGTGTCGATTAGTGAGAAATGCTCTAATGTAGAAGTTGATCCATGAGGTCTGTATGATGTTCCTCCCCTTTGGAAGAAACAAAGGCAAGGGTACCTGTGAGATGCATCCCCTAGATGGAGAAGGAATCTCTATGATGACTAGTATCTCTAAAACTTGTTCAAAAATCCCTGTTTCGATACTGATGATGGTTTACTGCTAAAGAGAAGAGTAGATTGAACAAGGAAGGAGGTAGAACCTATCTCAGGAAACCAACAGTCTTGTCAACCGATGAAGAGACCTCCTGTAGATGTTGTACATAAGAATCCACAATCATGCCAACCTGGAAGGATTGATCATGTAGAGAATGGAGTTGAGGGTCAGAGTGGGCCCTCACAACAATTGTAGAAGACTCCTTAACAAAGAGAAATGAGAAATCATCATAAGAGTCTCCCATATCTATTGTATGTGACTCCAAGAATAGAGTTGAAATGTCTGGCAAGAAATCATCACCTAGAAGACCATGAGTACCCTGCAGTATTGAAGTACATGAATCTGTCACTGCGAAAAAGGATGGAATATCCGCCTCAAAAAAAAAGATGAATTTCATCAATAATATCTCCCACATTTTCAATGTGAGACTCCATGAACAACTATGCAATATTTGAAAGGAAGTCTTTGCATGAAGGTAGAGTAGGAAGACATAAAGTATCCTGCTGCACTAATTCTGAAGCATCTATGGCTGAAATAGGATCAGTAGGAGCAACAGGAATTGGAGGTGTGATCTCATCTAAAGAGGAGTCAACTACAATTGGAGGAAGAAGATCTTCTAGGAATGGAGGAATAGCTGGATCTCCATAATGCTCCCAAAGATACAACCAAAAAATATATGGATCAGATGACTTAATTTTGATCAAATTTTTTAGAACTTTATATTCCATATGTAAATAGAGAGTACACCAAATGATGTCATGCTGATCAAAAGTAAACTCAAGATCTGGTGCATAGGGCAATACATTGTGCTGATGGAGATATCTGATAGCAAGTTGACTCCATTCGTGATAGTTGTGTGGGGTCAATTCAATCAAATCTGACTCTTCCATGATGGACCAATCAAAGAAACCTCCAAAAAAATCAAAGAACACCCCTTGAAAAAGATGATGTTGGCACTTGAAAGCCACTTGCCAATTTAGGGCCTATTTCTAAAAGTAGAATTTTTATTTACAAAACCTATAATTTGATTGCAGATTTGGAAAGTAGACAAAAAAAATGCACTTTCAAAAAAAATGGAACCTGATTTGGAGTCCAGATGAGCCTGTACCAAGCATTTTAAGTGGCAAAATTCAAGATTTTGGAGTTGCAGAAAAATCTAGAAATAGAGATCTCAAACCACCTGCACCAATGTGTAAATCATGAAATCCTACCCCAAAACAAAAACAAATGCTCATAAAAAGGAGTTCGTATGAGGAAGATATTGCTATTTGAAAATCGTTGCTACTGTTATTTTTTTTGAATCGCCATCGCACCTCCAAAAAAACAAATGGCTCTAGATTTTGCCTCAGATGTCCGATTTGGATGAAACAAAATTTGATCTGGGGGTTTTTGGACCTTTTGAATGTGATGCAAATATCAGATTTGCACCAACAAGCTTCAATCTTTACCTGTAAAAAATCTCTCCTATGGCCCTATGGCCAAAAAAATTCCAAAAAATAATGCAGATCAAAAAAAAAAGTAGAGATGCAGATGAAAAAAATGTAGATCTAAAAATTAAATGTATAGATCTGAAATGATCATACCAATTTTGCAATTCAGTCCTTCGAGTTCTAGTTTACAAAAAAAATCACCTCATAATTTTGACTTTGGCCTAGGGTAGGCAGCTTTGTAGCCGATTTTCACCAGTTCAACATTCTAGATGCAATGGTGAGGTCAGATCTGGCTCTAGACGCTCCCAATTTTTGCAACACTCTAGATTTAGGCTGAGATGATGAAGCAAGCGTGGTCTCGAAACACCTATGTGATGAGAAAGTCTCCAAGTTGCTCTGATACCATGTAAGAATTTGCCTAAGGGAAAAATTCACCCAAGAACTAAGAACTCAAACACAAGCACAACTATAGACTAAAAATGGATATGAACAATTAATCAGAGTACGTTCGAATACATTGCTCTATTTAGAATGTGATATTCAACACACTAGAAGTGCTTGTATATAAAGGCCTCTCAGGAAGCACCTAGAATGTCTCTAGAAACAACTAGGAGATAAGACAACTAAGCACCTTATCCAACATTCTAGATGAATGGATAAGAATGAAAAAGTGTCACATGTGTGTAGAAGATTCCTGTGTTGCAGACACCATGTGCTTAAAAAGAGGTGCGGACCCCTATGATGTCATCAAGACAACTCACAAGAGTGCACAAACTCCGAAGTGTCTCACAAATAAAATAATGCAAAATAATTAAATAATGCATAAACCTAAGTAAACTTAAGTAAGTGTAATAAGTAAATAATTATTTACACCAACAATATCAAATATTTTTCTCATCTCTTTTGAAAAAGCTTTACTTAAATCATCATTTCTAGAAAATATTGTGTCATCCACAAAGATTTTTGCCAATACTATATTCTTGTCTAGTCTTTCTTTGATATGCATGGTATTGTTATCATTTGTTCTTTGAAAACCAATGTTTATCAAGTAGTTATGAAGTCTTTCATAGTGAGCTCTAGGTAGTTTCTTGAGATTATACAATGCTTTGTGCTATAATGCCCCACCAAGGGATCTAAAGAATTAATCTAAAATTTCACTAAGTTTGCCCAACAAATTTTTTTTTTTTTTAAACATGAAAGATAAACCATTTACAACTTATGCATAGTAACGGAAGCATTTGCAACAATTCAATAAAATTAAACATAACATACATAACAAGTTTCATTCTTTAAGGATCCCTTAACATTGAATTACATGTAAATTAACTATTCTTCTAACATCACATCCTTAGCAATGATACATCCAGTGTTCTTAAACAATATACAAGTGTCTTTATAGTAATTACATTTTAGTTAAGCTCAATCATCCACTGTACATGTCACAAGGTATGAAAGGCTTAAAATAATATACATCGTGTAAATAAAGTACATCATCATCCAATATTAATTCATGATGCAATTTAAGTAAATGAAACCACATGTCATACATGATACATCATCATCATAAAGATATAAACATCCATTATAAAAGATAAACATACATCACAAACATAAATAACTAAGTGCACGGTTCCTCCCAACCATAAATAGCATCATTAGACCATCGTGGATCCTAGCGATCCCTTTGTGCATAACATTCTAGATCACCGAAGAGATCATCGACTATTAACATAGTAGGAATGCCACTCCTAAATCATACTACACCATATGCAGAAAAGAAATCTACATGCAAGATAAAGTATAAGAAACATTACCACCAATATGTGTCTACCATCATAATCAAGGAATGCATCAGCCACAGTTTCTCAGACAGATCTCAAATGATAAGAGTGGAAAAACACTACCACTCGACTGCATGGAACCTAAGTGGTCCACTCCCACTGTGTTGAGGAGATAATCTCCAGTTCCAAATAGGCTATCCAAAACACATAGCATAAAAGTACTCTCTAAGTCCAAGAATCCTAAAAGTCTACTAACTATAAGGTTCCAATCACAAAACTAACATCTACTTCCCAGAGGTACACAATGACATGTAGGAAACATACTATGCAAGCGGGAAAGTGTCATTGCATATATCATGTAGATGTTACCTTGGTAGTTAGCTAAACTCCACGAGTCCCTACTGATCCTCATACGGCCACTAGTATCCTCTCATACTGACAAGGCATAGCATGGAATGCAAGGTCACAACCATGTGTTCTCTCTACTCCCATCCTAGTCTATACAAGCACTCGAGGCATGGGCGAGAACTAAAAAAATTATCTTTTTAGGTTCATTTAATCCCCATTTAGTGTGTAAATGTTATCACTTATTAAAAAAACTTACAATGAGTTACCCTGGCAGCCACTTAGGGCCCTAGCCCCCATTGCAAGCCACTTCCTGACACTACAAGTAGATAACCTACCCTAAGCTCATGGAATCATAAAATCACCCCAGTCCTATACGAGTGACTGGAAAGAAATACCAAAAGATAATCCACAATAAGAATCATCAAATATCCACGATAAAAGCATCAAATCTCCATGAGAACATGAAAAGAATCCATAGATAATCATGATCATAATAGTTCTCTATTGGCAACTAAAGGCATCACTGATAATCAAAAGTATCCATTGGTTCTCAATAACCAAAATATATTTCAAAAATCATACTGATCGAAGACTCCAAAATGGTTGAGTGAAAACATGTCACAACATGACATCATCAAGAAATAAATCAACATTTCAATCTCATCATGGCGACTAGAAATTAATTCAAGGATAATTGATTGATGACTCAAAAATGGTTAAGTCAAGTGTCTCAGATACATATAACTCAGCTTCACTCAAGAAGACTAATGAGCAATAACAATCAGTAAATACAAACATTTCATAGAGCATACAATCACATTACCATGGTTGGGTTTAGAATGATCAAGACCAAATAAGATCAACATGCCATCACATCTCATAAACCCTCGAGCCTCTGGTAACAACCTAAGACTAGTAAACACTAGTCAACCCAAAAACCCAAAACAAGAAGCATAGAGAAAACACAATGCAAACACATGTTTTGGTTTTGCTAAAAACACATAGCTGAATAATGTGTGGAGTTTCAATTTCAGTTTACCAATATACTTCAAGTGTATAAGAGTAATCATTTGACCTACAAGTCAACCCATTTGTTCCCCCGATAACATTATCCTTCCATTATTTAAAATTACATTCTAAGAACAACTTAAGGGTAAATACTTTACTCATTAAACTGATCATCATTGACCTTTAATTAAATTGTTCTCTTTATTTAACTGTGATCCATATTCTAATTGATTAACTCTTCTTTAATGTTACTTAAACTTTCAACATAAATCAAGGATCATTATTCGTTTAAATTATAAGAAAGCCAGATACTAGTCTTCGAATAGGAAGATTATAACTTTATTAAAAGGATCAATTAAATCAATCAATTAACATAGGTACACAGTCCAAGACCTTTTTAACATTCTAATAGTCCTCAATTAAATGTTACTAAGTCTTCACCATTAAAATATCTAAGGTCATTATTCAAGTCATGAGAGTACGACTCATCAACTTCAAAGTATATACTTCACAAATTCACTAGAGGAATCGATATTAGCATATCAATTAAACTTTATTACATAACTTAATTATTAATTAAATCTAATTAACTCTAATTAATTAATTTAATTAATAATTACATAACCATACCAACAACCCAATAAATATCTGTTGATTAATAACTAACTATAATTTGTACGTTAAAAGTCAACCATAATCCAGTACACAAACATTCATATTCATAGTTCAATAATAATAACTTGTTAATATTTAATAACAAGCTATATTGGGAATCTTATTAATAATTCTATAATGACCACATTCGTCATTCTTTCAATGAATACTAATATTCCTTAACAAATTGTATTATCGATAATCATTTCAATTAAGATTCTATCACACAACTTAATTATTAATATCATAGTTATAATATCAACTCAATGAATATCAATTGATTAAAAATTAATTATACTCCAAATCCAAATATCTTTTACAAAACTTTAATCATTAAATAATCTCCTCTAGATTAACTCTAATCGAATTAATTGATAACTATTTAAACCATTTATACTATTATTTATTAATAGTTTGTTAAACCCAACAAATATTAATAAATAATAAACTTATTAAAAGTATTATTAATCAAATTAGAGAAACCTTCCATAAACTTAATTAGTTAAGATATAAGTAACTCTTAACACGATTTAAGGTATATCAATAATATATTTAATAATACATAACATATTAATAATACCATAGTAATTCAAATTCTCATTACCAATAATCAATTTCAAATACATAACATAGCAATGTTATAACAATGTTATAATGACTTTTATTAACCTTAACATATTAACAATATATTTTCATTGAATAATAACTATTGTCAATGTCATATCGCAAAACTTAACAATACTATTATCAAGCTTAATAGTGTTATTAAAACTTTTTAGTAAATAAAATATCAATTAAAACATATCATATTAATAACATATAATATGTATATATTTAAATAAAAATGAATTAATATTTAACAATATACACATATTAATAAAAACAAACATATATTAAAAAGTCAAAATAACATATATCATAAACATTTTGTAAAAAAATGTAACAAATGCAAACACTTGTATTATTACCGCTGACGTAGTTGCAGGGCCTGCGGCGACAGCAGTACTGAGTACCGCCTGCTGTTGTAGTACCTACGACGCAGGTACTTGGCATTCATTGCCAGTGGGGTATGGGCTTCGCCCTCCCATATGCGATATAAACTTTGTTATAATATTTTTTTTAAAAATGTTTTTGAATAAATGTTTCTCAAATGCAATTCAATTCACATTTCAAAAGCGATTCGTAGTTTTAAATATATTTTCCATTGTGACAATATACATCATTTTACTAAATACATATATATATATAAATGTATGCAGATTTGAACATATATGTAATTTTTTTTTTTAACAAAGAATATAGTTATTAAATAAAAGGGCTATCTTAATCTATAGGCTAAGAATTTTCATAAAACAATTGCTCTCTAAATTATCCATTAATAAAAAGGGTTTGTTCATATGCATCTAAAAATATAATTTGATAGAAAGATTACCTCTAACCATTCAAATTTTCAACTTAGAATTTCCACCTTAGTTTCAAATCCTATCTATCTAATTTCACAATATAAATTCAAACCCAAACTCGATTCAGATCTAATTTATTTTCATGAATGGAAGCTAGGGTATTCTATTGTTTCATTCACATTCAAATAAAAATTAACATATATATCTAGATTCTAATTTCAAGATTGAAGATTCAATCACAAAGATTATTCAAAAACATATAACAGACATGATGAAGACATGAAGAGAAAGCGTGCAAATAGATTATGTGATTATCACGAGTGCACCTGGACACTGATGCTAATTTGCCATGCCTTAGAAGTCCATAAAAAATGTGACTAGAAGTGCTTGTAGAAGCATATGAGCATGTAGAAACGTATGAGCATGTAGAAGCATATGAGCATGTAGAAGCATATGAGCTTCTCAAATGCATGTAAGCTTTGAAGCTTATCCAAACACACTAGGAGAGCCTCTATTTAAAGGCCTCTAAGATGCATCTAGAATGTCTCTAGAAACAACTAGAAGATAAGCATGACAACTAAGCATGAGTCTTCTCCAACCTTCTAGATGAGTCATAAGGTTGTAGACATCATGTGCTCAAATAATATGCTAACTCCTAAGTGTAGACAACTTGTGCATACTTAGAGTGCAAACTCCTGTGTTGTCTACATGACAACTCTTGAGAATTTGCAAACTCCTATGTGAGCAAATATTAAAATGATGCACATTAATTAATTTAATATTTACTTTACTCTTTCCAATTTAATTTATTTATCATTTTTAAATCTCATGCACCAACTTTAATAATTTCACTTATTTTATCTTAATATATTTATATTTTAATCACATGAAATCTAGAATCTTTTAATAATTTTAATATATTTTCCACTTTTACATTTATTTACAAGATTTAATTGCTAAAATATTTATTAATTTAAATAAATATTATCACATTCCAACTTTAAAATTATAATTTTTTTCTTCAAATTTAATTATTTTATTTAATTAATTTTCTAATTAATTAAATAAAATAAATATTAAAATACCATATTAATTTTTCATTAAATTAAACCATTAATTAAATCTTTTAATTAGGCTTAATTAATAGAAAATACTCCAAAGACTTACAAGGTAAAATGCAAAAAACCCATCATAGCCAAAATACATACAAAATCAAACCAAGTGTTAATATCACGAATTACGTCATCCAACGCATTCAAAGGGTACTCAACTCAAATACTTGTCCTAATTTTCAATTAGGACAAATGGCTTAAAGGCTTGGGATTTGGACTTGAGAATTTATCTCCCCTCTCTTACCATTAAGATAACGTGATAGGGTACACTCATCCTAGCAATTCAGGGAAGTCAATACCCGGTACCTACAACCTGCATAAAAACCATGCATGTACAAGCACAATATATACTAAGCTAAATAGGCAATGGCAAGAAGTGGTGCATCGTGTAGATCTCGACTAGCAAGTGACTATGACTCCTTTCCTTAACCACATCAGACACGCCATACATAAGAACAAACACGCACACCATACACATGCAAGTATGGGGTAAGTATCCATAAGAAAACACATGTGATAGTAAACTTTCTATCTAATCATCATCAATAACTGAAAATAATGTAATAATCATCATGCATAAATAAAATGTAAAGTACCAAGTAATCTCATCATATAATAAACTGAATTTGAAACAATATCTCAAAACAATGCTGCTAACCAACAACATAAAACTAGCCCTAAAAGAGTTCGACAATGATAATCAAAATGTGACCTAGGGGTGGGCACTACATGTGCAATTTATAGACCATATTCCTTTTTCTAGGATCCACAAAATCTTTAGCTTGTTCTATGTAAACTTCCTCTTCAAGAATTCCATTCAAGAGTGCAAATTTGACATCCATTTGATAAACTTTAAATCTCCTATGTGCAAAACAAGAAAGTAAAGTTCTAACACCTTCTAATCTTGCAATAGGAGACATTTTTTCACCATAATCAATATCTTCTTCTTGAGAATAACCTTTGCATAGTAACCTTGCTTTATTTTTGGAAACTTCTCCATCTTCATTCAACTTATTTCTAAAAACCTACTTTGTGCCAATTACATTTTTATGCTTGGGTCTAGGAACAAGAGTCCAATTCTTATTCTTAATATCTATCTATTCCATCTCTTCATTCATAGCTTCAATCCAACTTTCATTATCCAAAGCATCTTTTATTGATCTATGTTTAAATTCAGTAAGCAAGCATGTACCTTTTAATTTGTTTCTTGTCATTGTACCATCCAACTTATCTATAGTGATCTAATTAGGTGCATGGTGCCTTCTAACATATCTTTCTAACATAGTTACTTTGGATTTAATATTTGTTCCACTAGCCTCTCCATGATCTTCTATATGGAGCTCAGATCCCACTGTCTATGACTTGCATCGTTAAGACTTGATTTTCTTTGGTTACAACTCGATAGCCTTTGATTGAGAGTTGGGTCCTTTTGATAGTGACTCAAGTTACACTAGTTTCTAACTTGAGTTCTTTTGGAGATTTTACAGACTCAACAGGTGAAGTCTCCTAACTTCCAATTAGATATGGCAATGTATCAGGTTCATAATAAATAAACCTTTTGTTATTCTCAAGTTCTTTGTTGCTCTCTTCTTCATTCTTTTATACGAACTCATCAATTCTCACATGTGCACTTTTGACAATCTTATGAGTGGATAAATTCAAACATTTATATTATTTACTTCTACTGGAGTATCCTAGAAATATACCTTAATCACCTTTAAATCAAATTTACCTTTCCTAGCCTCTTTTAGAATATCATATTTTCTACCAAATAATTTTAAGCAACTTACATTAGTTTTGTAGTTGTACAATACTTCATAAGGAGTTTGATTTGAGTCTTTCTTTAGTTTTACTTTGTTAAATGTATGCATTGGAGTTTTGATTACTTCCTTCTAGTATTTGATTGCAATAATCTTTTCTACCATAATTGTTCTTGCACAATCCATGATGGATCTATTTCTTCTTTCAGCTATACCATTTTGTTGAGGTGTACCACCGACTAATATGTGTTTTTTAATTCCTTTTTTAGTGCATAATTTATTGAACTCATTAGAGATGACTTCACCACCTCTATCTAATCTCAAACACTTTAGTTTCTTTCTAGTTTCTTTTTCTACTCTCGCAAGATACCATTTAAACTTTTGAAAAGCTTTTGACTTCTCTTTCAGATACATAACATTCATCATTCTAGACTAATCATCAACAAAAAGAATAAATTACTTATCTCCATCGCATCTTTCTATTCAAATAGGTCCAAATAAGTTTGTATGAACCAAATCCAAGACTTCTTCAAAATGATAGTTGTTTCTTTGAAACTTGTCTTGCCCATCTTACCAATTTGACAATTTTTGCATTGGCCCAAATTAGGCTTCCTTAAGCTAGGAATACCTCTCAGTCTTTTTTTTTTTCTTATTTTTATCAAATTATCAAAGTTTACTTGACATAACCTTTTATACCACAACCAGCTTTCTTCTACTTGAGAAATAAAACATGATCTTTCACTGAGATCTAGGTAGAAGAGATTACCTTAGGTTTGTTTACCGAACCTACCTAGATTTCCTTTTGCATCCAACACCTTGGCCTTCCCATTCATGAATTCTACCTTGAATCCAATGTTATTCAATTATGCCATACTTAGTATATTATGTTTTAGTCAGGCTTCAAGCCAATAAGCATTATCCTATCCAAGTTCATTAGTTAGCGAGATACAACCTTTTCTCTTTATGCAACATGGTTCATTGTTTCAAAATCTCACACTTAGACCATCATAATGTTCCATATGTTCAAACTTGTTTTCTTAGCATTCATATGTTGTGAGAAAACACTATCAATAATCTATGTATCATGTTCTTCTAACATGAGATATAAGTGTCATTTTATCTCCTTCATCATCAGATTCATTTTTTACAACATATAGACCATTTCATCATCTTCACTACTATTTGAATCTTTAGCTATGAAACAAGATTTCTTACCTTTTTCCCTATAGTCCTTGCAATTGTTGAAATCCTTCTTTCCTTTGTATTTTCTATGCTTCTTTTTATCTTTGTCTTCTTTGTTTTGACTCCTTGTAGCAATGTGTCCAACTTCTTTACAAGAGAAATAAATCAAAGGAATTTACCTTTGTACTTTCGTTTACCTTTGGGATAGCTTCTTGCAAGTAATTCTTCAATGGCTTCAAGATCACTATCAGAACAATCTTCCTCTTAACCTTTAGATTTTTTGTTTGTTTGACCTTTTATCTTTCTTCTTGAGTGATACCTTGGCTTCAAATGCAGACTCAAGATTGTTAGAACTAGGCATATAATTATGATAGCTATCTACTTCAAATGCAATCAATCTTCCAACTAGAGCATCCAAAGTAATATTACTATTTGGATCACATCTCATCTCTGGAATAGCAAACACTTTGATTGCATATATAGGAAGAAGGGTTTTGAGTACCTTGATTACCACTGTCACATCTTTAATTGTTCCTCTAGAGGCTTTGATAGCACTAACACTGGCTTTGATTCTATTAACATATTTTAAAATGTTTTCATCTTCTCTCATTTTCATATGATCAAACCGACCTCTCAATTTTTATGCCTTGGCTCTTTTCACATTATCATATCCTCCATAGATATCCTTTAGTTTTGTCCACATGTCATAAGCAATTACACATCCTTTGATATCATCAAATTTAGCATAGTTAAGAGCTGATGCTATGTCAATCATCATAATATTATGATTTCTCTTTTCAACAATATATTCCATAGTCAATGTTCTAGTGGAAGCCTTGTAAGAATTTTCAAAATATTTCAAACTTGAATCACCGATGGTTACTAGGTGCAACTTTGTAAGTTCTTACCATGCTTCAAAGTCATCTTTGTTCAGCTTGAGAATCTCTCTTCTGAAAGACATTCTGATCTTTAGCTTAGGTCCTTGAAACCTTCTCTACAAGAACTAAGAAGCTTTGATACCAATTTTTAGAAATATAAGAGGAGTAACTGAGAGGGGAGGGGTGAATCAATTACCACAAAAATAAATCCTAGATCTCTTAGATGTTAGCAAAAAAATAAACTTCACTGAAAATATTGATGCTCAGTAAACATACAAGCACTTGGTTAATACTAAAAATCTGTTGTAACTCAACAAATTCTTAGCATGAAAATCTTAAGATATTATCTATGATTAACCTTACTTAACTTAGTTTCATACACATAAAAAAAATATCTTGAACAGAAGTGACACTAAGATTTAACATGGAAATCCAATTTGGAAAAAACCACCAATTGCAACTAGTAATTGATTTTCACTCTTTGAAGTGAGCCCTATTAGGACCAAACCCTATTAAAAGTTATAAAACATAGTGTTAGATGTGACCTTGTTAGAGGATTTAGTCACCCTATTAGAAGTGGCCTTATTAGAGGTCTCTAGACACTTAAATAGAAATTCCATGTTTTTAGAGGATTTATAAATAGTTACTAAGCCAACTATGTTAAGTGATTTAGATCACTACTATAATGGTTAGAGACTAACAATGAGATGGCCCGATTTCTAATGCAACTAAAATTATGATTATATATTACAATTCTTTCTTGTATACTTGATCCTTTCGGATTGAATGTATCTTTTTAGCTCTACAAGGATATTCTTCTTATCCTTCTAATTCACTTCCTCTAGACATCTTCTATTTTTCCATACACTTCCTCACATTCAAACCTCAACTTGACTTTAACCTTATACCTTATGCATTATCAAGTCAGCTTGAATACATCTTAAAATAATTAATATTCATTACTTTATTTGGATAGAACCAACAAACAAATCTATTGAACTCATTATGCCAAAATAAGAAAATCCTTCGTTAGCTAACCTTGCTCAGTAGTCACTACCTTAGAAATGATTTTCAGCTATGTTAACCAAGGGGTAAAAGAACAAACTTGTGTCACCTTTTTATAAAGAAACATGATATTAGAACGTGACAGTTCAACATTAGTGACAAAAAAAATGGTATTTGTGTTTAAAATATGAAGATGATGTAAACTGATGAAATGTGTAGAATTGGATGAATTTTATGCCTCTAATTTTTATAACTTTTTTGAGTAGGAATGTATTCATTTTATTTTATTTTGAAGTCCCTTTTTTAACTATAAAAAATATAGGGTGTAGTTCTCGTCAAACATGTATATGCAAATCATCTTTTTTTGTTCTAATTTGAAAATATCTTATAGATGACATGTATAGCTAGTGCACAAAAAAAGAAATAATTATTTTTGATGTATATTTTCTTTGTTATAAGTACTCAAGTTCGACCTTATCAGAATCCAATAGTTTTTTCCTCCTTTCAAAACTTTCCTATCAAATCTATACCTTCTTGAAAAAAAATTACATATTCGTGAGGAAGATTCGCTCCTCTAGAGATAAATATAATTTTTTAATTTTTTGATATGATTTACTATATTTTTTCCTTTTTTGAGGGAGCATCTTCTGAAATGTTTAAATATCGACTTATAATACTTTGAGATTATAACATATTATAACTAATCAAAACACTCAAAAATTTATATAATGATGATATTGAATCTGAGATCTATAAAAGGGTATTTTTAGTTTTTGAAAAAAATCTAGTTTTGATAGAGAAATGAGATTTGACCAAAATAGGTTTTGGTATCACAAACGGTGACACATATCTGTGCTTTTACCCCAAGTGAACTTGGTTAAAACTACATCTTCACAAAATTTTTTTGGTAACCGAGTGAGCTCAGTTAACATTGGTTCCATCCAACTTTTGTTTCATTGACTGAGTAAACTTGGTAGTCACTAACTTCTAAACTTGGCAAACTCTAGAATGCTTAGGTGACATAGGAAACTATCTTCAATGCTTGAGTGAGCTCAACATACATTATCTAGTCAAAATATGAAATTTTGTGTAACATCAAAGACAGTACAAAATTAACCAATTGTATTCAATAGGCTCGCTAAGGTACAAATGATATCTTGAGACAAAGGACTTCCAATGTCACAAGTAGGAATAGTAAACTTGTTTTGAGTCAAGGTAGCAAGTTGTTGTTGTAAAGATGAAATGGTTTGAGCCAAAATGATAATTGTTGCATCATTAGAAGAAATAGGAGAACTAACAACATTATAAACACTAGGTAAAGTGTACGAAGCTATGAGAATGGAAAATACAACTAGAGGAACACTAGGAACTATAGTTGGTAGAGGATTGGAATAAGTAAAAGGAAAATTATGATCAGAAGGTTGTCATATAGGAAGGGACATAGGAGGAAAAATGATAGGAATAGAGGGAACCATGCAATCACAAAAGAAGGAGTACAAGTAGGCACACTAGGGAAAGTAATAGAAGAAGGTTCCACACTAGTGATAGGAGGAAAAAACCCTAATTCATGAACTTCTTGAGCTAAAGGTTAAACATTTGAATGCACCTAGTGAGTAATACCACACAAGAGATTAACACCTTGATCACTATCATGAAGAAATTTCTTAAGAGCCTCTATAGCTTGAATAAAATCTTCATTATGGTTTTCTTGAATAAGCCAATCACCCATTTTATCAAGTTCAATTGAAAGTTTTTGGACTTGTTTAGGAGGAACTCTTAAAGCCTCATCCTCATTACGAAATGGGTGAGAATATTTTTGCTTCATAATAGGATTAGAATCAAGAATATTGAAATTATTATCTAGAATCCTAAGGAAAGGAAAAGAAGACTCAAGATCAAAGGAACTCGTAAGTTGATAATTGCATCTAACTAGAAGATTAGAAATAAGACTAGAAGTAATAAAGCTCATAAACCAATGTAATGCAAACATACTAAACTTGGAAAACATAAAGCATAATGATTTTGTATTTTGAAAGAGATTTTGCAATTTTTTGTATTTTTTAATTAGAAAATAAAGGAGCCTAAAATAAATCTTATCTTAATAAATGAAAAACCTAACAAATATGAAATGAAATTTAATAGCACAAAACAAAATAGGGCATCTAATTCCACAAAAGAAAAGACGATAAACATGTCAGGGTCGCCAAAATGAATAAGGTGAAAAAGTGCATGTGTTCACCTTGTTGGATAGAGGATGGGAAATATGTATGATAGAAAGAAATGTGGTGTGAGGGGAAATATATGATCTATCCTTAACCCAAATTCCCCAAAAAGAATGATCCAAGTTGATTAATCAGAAAGAATGATTGATATACAATGAACCAAATGATGGAGAATATGAAAAATGAGGAAATCATGTAATATAGTATAGAAAGTAAGTACTTGAAACTTTGAATGAATAAAATAAAAACATTAACCTCAAAGTAAAGTGAATCTAGAAAATGATGATTTTTGATGTCTATGTATAGTTTCGGGGAATTCTACAACCTACTCTAGACTGGAAATGTCGAGATGAAGAAAGCCCACAAAATTTTTATCCTTTTGAAGGTAGGTCAACCTTGACCTAGATAGTAGGGCACAACATTACCCTGGGACACAATTGTGCCCCAAAATGTCAACCTTGACTTGCACTTCTCTGATGAAATTTATGTCCATGGATCGTGCAAGTTTGACAAAATGGGTATACAAAGATGCACTTTAATTCATTGTTCCACACTTGTATCTACAAGAAAATTGATGTTCTTGTTTGGATGGGGATTTTCCTTGGTCAAACTCTAGTTTAGAATCAACCTTGAAATTTAATTAGAATTGCAATATAAATAAACAAAGTAAATGGAACTATTCACCTTGCTTATATTGAAATCCTTGTGGAGGATTCAAATCCTTGAATCCACAAGTATGGATGCTCCAATTGAATGTAGAAATATATGTAGGATGTCTCAAATCAATGGAATTAGATCTTCAATACCAATATTGAAATCATCATTGAATAGGAAAATGCTTGGATGCATGTGGATGGAGAAACATTCAATACGAGGGCTCCATAGAGATTGAATTCTTTAATGGCTAACAATTGATCTACTTGATGAATTAGATGCTTGAACACTTGAATGCTTAAATGCTTGAACACTTGATGGATAGTAGATATTTACAACATAGAATAATGGATGCACAAGATAATGGTTCATTGAAAGTGGATTCTCTCATGGAAAGTAGATAGTAGATAGATGCCAAAATGAGGGAAGAAGGCTTCCTTATATAGAGATCTTGGGCACAAACTTCTAGAGAAGGCTAACATGGGAGCATTAAATCCCCATTAACCTTAACACCTAGAAATGGACCTAGATTAAATTAAATTTAAGAGTGGACCATTCTGAAACCCAAAAAGTCAACCTAGAAGTGGTAAGATGAAACTTTCTAAAGCTTGATATCCTAAAATTCTTGAAACTTGAAAGTTGGACCTAGGGTTAGGGATGAGGTTGACCTTACCCTAGGTTAGGGTCAAAGTTTTCCTTAACCCAGGTTAGGGTCAAGGTTCACCTTGACCTAAAATATTTTCCTTGACCTAGAAAGTCAAAGTCCTCAATTTGATAGAGAGAGTTGTCAAAAAGAGGTTGGAAATAGAGAGAGAAGTAGAATAGGGGGGAAATAGCTAGATTAATGCAAAGACCTATTCAAGGAGCTTGGCTTGACCCTAGACCACATAATCGAAGGGCTAAATGCTCTTAACATGGAAGTTCTTCCATTTTAAGATGGCACAATGTATACATTGAATGTCTATATATAAATGAAAACACACATATGCATGTACATATTTGTATATGCAAATGCATGTATTTCAATGTATAAGCATATACATCTATGTGTGTGTATGTATATATATACCTAATATATACATACATACATTAAAATATACTATGTAAACTATATATATATATATATATATATATTTATGTATGTATTTTTTTATACATACACACATGTATATATATTTATACATTTTTTGATATATATGTTGACATATACAAATAAACATACATTTGTGTGTGTGTGTGTGTGTGTGTGTGTGTGTGTCTATGTATATGTGTGTGTGTGTGTATGTATATGTATACATTTATATATACATATATATATACACACACACATATACATATATATTTACATATACACATACATACACACACATGTAAATATAGGTGTCCGTGTGTGTACACACAATCGCACATACATGTATGTTCCATTTGTACATATCCACCAAAATTTTAGAAAAATACATGATTAGTGATGGTCCTTAAAAATTCATCATGTTTTTGTATCTTCCTTTATGATTCAAATTTTTTTTTTTTCAAAGTTAAGAAAGAGGAAAAAATGTTAATGTTTTGTATGAGAAATCAAGGAAGATCAAGAAAGAAAGCACACAAATACTTCATGCGGAAAATTAATTGTGCACATTACAATTTTTCATAGTACATTTGCAAGGTGAAAGAAACAAGGCTAGGAAATATCCTTAGAAGAAAAAGAGTTCTTAATTTTCTTGTTCCATTATATCATTCAACCATTAAATATTTAATCATAAAGTAGAATATATCAATAATGAGTATGGATTAGAACTCTAGGCTTGGGGGCTTGATTTTCTTGTCAAATATCATTAAATCTATACAATGTTGCTTCATTATTATTCAAGCATTAAATTTCATACTAGGGTTTTAATCTAGGCATTTATATCTTGTAATTGCACATTAAAATCTCATACATGACCATGGCACACATTACCATTGACATAACACATATTTGTGGAGGTGGAAATCATTAAAATAGAGGGTTGAATAAGATACACATCTACGTAGCCACCCCATATTACCATATTTCAGATATCAACAGATCATGGTAGGAAGAATAAGTTATGCTTCGAGTATCCTTTTTGTCATTTGATGGAAGTATAAAATTATAATCAAAGTCTTACATAGTTGATTAGTGATGTAGTACTACCTTGCTTTAGGAGAATGTTGACATTGTTAGAACATTGAACAATTTATGGGTTTTGCATATTTCATGGTTTCAACAATAGATCCAACTTTGTTCATCCACGAGAATAACAAAACAAGTTAAAGTTCAAATTAAAACATTAGATCTTGTTTTTAGATAAGTCCTTAATCCGTCTTTGTCAATTAAACATTTTATGCTTCTTACATTACATTGTATATGTTTCATAGATCTAAGGTAATTAATCAAGATCTCATGGGGTGAAATGCATTCTTTGACCTATCTTCATAATTGTTATGCCTTGTTTATAGTTAGTTATCTACTATCATTTGAATTTCATTCACCTAGTAAAGTTTAATAAATTTGAGGATTGGATGGAAAGAATCCTTTTCCTTGAATCCATCCTCTTGAGGTGTGAGGCTATGTGATGAACATAGTGTTTATTTCCTCGATTCACATTTCCCCCTACATTTCTTTGTGAACCCACTTGCGAAAACTCTTTCTATATGGTGTTATATTTATTCTTACATTTGATAATTTAATTTAAATACAAATTAGATTCCACTTCTTATATGCTCTTACATTTACTTATTTCCAAAATAGGAAAATGTCATATTATATAAAAATAGAAAATTATTTTTATAAAGTTGTCATTTTATATTTGCATTGATGATTTTATAGAAACATTTTTTATGAGACTATAGGTTTAGTAATAGTGTAATATAGGTCAAAAATTACTAGAGCTACTTCAGCTAGGACTTTACTTCCCATCGATGTAGTTGTTAGGGCTTCTTTTGGTGTTCTGGGATCTATTGGTGTTGTGTCTATTGAGGCTAGTGATGCTTCTACATTGGTCTCCCTTCCTTTTGGAATTGTATCGACCATTAAGGCTTTGAACATGGTTGGTGTGGTGTTATCTTCACTTGTTGGGGCTTCAACTAGATTCTAGGAATCTTTTGAGGCTAGTAATGCATCTGCCCTAGTCTCCCTTTCTACGAGCACTCTGTTAACCATAGAGGCTCCAAATAGGGTTAATTTTATGTCTTTCTCTAGTAGTTCTCCATATGCTAAGGTTATTTATTCTATGACTAGGGCTTCAATCTCTTCTTCCTTTGTACATTCTATGTTGGTAGATTGGGTTCCTAAAGTTTCATTGGCTGCTCATATTTTTGTATGCACTAGAGCTAGGGTTTTAGAAGTGGCTAGAGATTCTAATTTTGTTGAGACTTTGCATGTCTCTCAAGTCGTGTCTCTAACTAGTGCTTTATTATTGGCTAAAGCCTCTAATCATTTAGGTGTTGAGTTTCCTTCTCGAGGGACTATGTTTGGGACCATTCCTTTCTACTAGGACTGTAGGAACCTTATCATAGGCCAATATGGTATCTATTGGAACTACTTGACAAATAGATTTTGTGATGCTAGAAATGGTGGTAGCTTAATATTGAAAACCATGCAGTCTTTCCCTTTTTCTAACCCTATTCAGATATCTTTGGTTCATAAAATTTTAATAGAAACTAAGGAGGCTTCATTTGAGTTTTTCTCTCGTAGGATTATCTTTCACTTCATGGTTTTAAGGACAATTCTTCCTAATTTAAATAGTTTGATAACTTTTCATTGGGAACCTTTAATCTCATGTACTCTTCATATTTTCCCTATGGATATGGATTTTTTTGTTGCTAAATTTGATATTGTGAAAGATAGGAATTTCACTCTATTTAATAATTCTTTCATGTGGGAAAATCATTTTAAGTTGGTTGTGAAGTATTGGTCCCTTGAATTTCCCCCACTTTGGAAATCTTTAACATGAACATGATTTGGGAGAGGCTTTAATATCATCCTCCTCATCTTTGGGTTGATAATCTTTTGGAATTTATGGGAGATGCACTTGGAGAAATTTTTATGGTAGATGAGTTATCTAATGATATGATGTACTCTACTTATGCTTTTATTCTAGTAGAGATTGATATTTTTAAGGGTTTACTAGAAATATTATTTTAGAATACTTAGGTGGGGGTCTTAGATTTAGACTCTAGACTATGAAGGGATTCCTTTTAGGTGTATAAAGTGATTTAACATAAGTCACCTTGTAGGTCACTGTGCTCTATATAAAGCTAAGAGTAAGAAGTCTTCCTCTTGGTGGAAGGTTTCTTTGATTGAACACTACACTCTTTATAAGATTTTTTTTTTTTATGGAGGGTAATGGTGCTTCTCGTAAACTTGATTATGTTGTTCCTAAATCTGAACCTATCAAGGATAGAAAAGCTACTCCTAGTATTAGATATCTTGTTGTTGATACATCTACTAGATTCTCTGCTGCTACTATAAGTTGTCACCCTACTACTTTTTCTTCTGATAAAATTGGTCTTAGTTCTATTCTTCTAGCTACTATTGGTAGTTATGGACTTGGGATTTTTAATGATAGTTCTACCAAGTTCTCTAGGCATTCCCAAAATAATGGCCCTATTATTCATTCTATTGCTAAAGGTTCTATAGTTGATTTTATTGTTGGTTCTTCTTATATATGCTCTAATACTATAGTCTATATTGCTATCTCTACTTCTATTGTCAAAGATTCTATTATTGTTGTTATTCCCATTGAAATTGGATTTGATACTAATTTTCCTACTACTCTTGTAGTTAGATCTATTATTGATGCTATTAGAGTTGTTACTAGCATTACCATTATTGCTGGTAGTTTTTTTATTGGCACTGCTATTGTTGTATACTACAAGGTAGCCAATTCTACACCTATTCTCTTGGGTACTCAAGAATTGGCTTCGCAAGATTGGAAAAAGAAGGCCTCTATGGTGGAGGGGGGTGGACTCCTATTATTGAAAAAAAAAAAAAAAAGTTCCCTCTTTAATTTGATATGGACTTGCACTCCTAGAAATAAGGGGGGAAAGGAGAAGATTAATCTTTTGTATGATTCTCTTAGGGTGCATCAAGAATGTGATTCATTTTTTTTTAAAATTTAGCTACCAGATCTCTTGGGGTTTCAGGGTCCCTTCTAAACCTATCCGTAATTTTTTTAGTGGCAAATATTTGTCAATTAGTGATTTTGTCTCTTTGAGAAACTAAAATTTGGTGAATAAAACCTACATATGGCCTATCAAATAAGTCATTGAGATATTAAATAATTTGGGTCCGAATCCTGGACTAATCAATCATTAGTTTGCACATAATTGGTCCCAAATCTTAATCCAATCAATAATGTAATCTACATTTAGGACACAGTTTTTAAAAATATTTTTAAACCTTTCATAATGTCTTCTTATTTGACCATGTCATTTCACCCTTAGAATAAAGTAATATTTTCCTTGGGGCCAAGCATCACCTACCATTTTACCAACACATGTCTCCAACTACTTGCATTTTAGCCATCTATTTTATATTTAAGACTTTGGGATAGGTGTCTTGATTTCGAGAAGAATTAGAATTTATGCTATAATTTTTAAAGTTATTCCCTAAATAGAGGTAACACCATTGATATATGTTACATTGATGATATACATGAATTCCTTTTACGAATCATGATAACAATGATAACATGTAAGGTGACAAAAACCAAGTTGGCAACAAGAAGGGACACATTATTAATCAAATCTTAATGAATTAGCATACTTCAAGTACACTATACATCATACACTTATCATATGGTCCATGGCCCATTGGTGACTCTATAAATTCACTAAAAAATTAAATATTCTCTTGATAGCAACTCACAAATTACCTAGCTATATTAATATTTTGCATTATATAAAACTATTAATTTTCCTCTTATATTACAAATTATTTTTAACCAACAAAAAAATTGCTTACATTTACTTGTGTGTCACCAAAAAAAACGCCACAATTATTTTTAAATTTTGATATGGAAAGGAATATTTTGTCAATAGAAAATAATTTCTTGCCTTGCCTCAAAATAAAAATCACCCTTGGTTGGAAATTTTTCCTTCACATTAAATGTTGAATTCGGGAATATTTTACATATTTTTCTTAGGAGGGGTTTCTTAAAGTTATCCCTCAAACCAGTTGTTTGTGGGGGATTTATTTTGGCTAGCTTCCAATTTTTTCCTGCCTTTTTTAATCGTTCTTTTGTTTCTTTTGGTAGAGCTTATTGAATATCTTGGATTTTCATGTCTCGTTATTTAAAACCTACTATGTTCTAGTTTAAGGTCCCTTGAAAACATATTTTCATATCTAAAGATATTATAATATATGATTGTAATATATTTTTGTTCAATAATTTTAGATTTTATTTTTTCTATATACATGAATGGTGGTACATAGAAATCACATCGATATTCAAGCACACAATATTGGCATAATGATACTAGTCAAATTATCATACTCAATACAAGATAAAATTCAAAATACATATATTAATGCATACTATAATATTCTTCCAAATACATGAACATTCAATGACCCTCCTACATGCCAAACAAAAAGGTCAATGTAATTGATGGATATAGTTCCACCTAATTTTTCCATAGTTGTCTTGACAATCTAATTTAAAATATAAGCTTGATAAAAAGAGTAATAATAATAAATTTTTGATTTTTGATCTCAATTGTATTATAAGCATGGACTCATTTTTAATTAATTTTTATGATAATGTAAAGTGATATTTAGAATCATATAAGGATGAAATGATAAGATTAACTAAGTTTTAATTTATTTTTTATGATAATGTAAATTGGTATTAATAATCATAGAAGGATGAAATGACCTTCTCTCAATAACAATCTTGATCAAATTAAACAATTCTAATAGCATGTCTGTTATATTTATCTTTACTATATGTCATCAATTTTTTGTACATAATTTTTCATTTTCAATTTTTTGGAAAATCCTTATAGTAAGAATATCTTAAGCTAATTGAGTAAATTATTATGTTTCAATTATAGGTCTTAATGCGAAGAAACACAAATAAAATCCTAGTTCTATGTGGTTATAACTATAAATTTAATATTAGGTTAGACATTTCAACAATCATCTTATTCCTTTTTTTCTTTTAAAATTTATGTCACACTTAAGAATCTTCAAAGAAAATAAGTTATTTTGAGCATTGATTTGATTATAACAAAATATTGGTCTTCCACTAAAATGCTAACATATTATATATTTAGAAGAAATAATGAGCACAAAAGAAATATATCATGTTAACCAAATATTTGTTATAGGGACTATTGGTGCTCAAAATTGCATTCTCATTTTGAGCGACAATTTAAAATTTTGAGTCAAATCAAGCCCTATGAATGCCCATAATTGCATGTATACCCGACTGTAACTAAAATGCCCCTGAGGTGTTTAATGTTTCTAACATCCTCCTTTCAGCCTGTTTATGTGTTCCATGAAGATCAATTGTCATCCCGAGTCATTTGGTGAAGTCTTGTTTCAAGCATTTGTCAAATTTGCAATTTTGCCCTAGTGTCAAACAATGACAAGAGGCCATGTTTGCATCTAAATATCTCGCACCCAGAAATGTGTTATGATTTGCCACTCTGGGAATATCTAGTGTCCATACCTGAAAGCCTATCTTTCAGATTTCGAGCCGTCTTGAATCCATTTGACTAGGTTTTGAATCCCTCAAAGTTGGCAATTTACTATTTTCAAAAATTTGCAAATTGTGCATATTTCCAGGTAGCCTTGTTTGACAAGCTGTAACTTTTGACCAGTTGATCCAAATGATAAAATTCCTTTTGCATCATATTCTAGGGGTTAGACACTTCGTATGTTCAAATTTTAATGTCATCACAAATCCATCTGATCAATTTGCTAACATGATTAAAATCCCAGTTTGCATTGTTTTTTTATGACTAAGGTGTCCAGATTGATCCGTACCCCTATTTGGCACATTATAACTTTGGTCCTGTGACTGGTGAGCCTAACTGGATTGTACCATTGTGTTGTGTCCAAAAAATTCTTGAAGTATGCCAATTCTTAAGTCATGACGAATCCATTTGCATACTTTCACATGTCCGTACATTTGCCAAAAACTACTTTTTGACATATTTGCCAGTTTTAAAATTTCCAAGTGCCTGTTTTCGGAAATTCGCCAAATGTTCCTTGTGATTTTTCATGAGCCCAAAACACAGAATTATAATCTCTTCAAGGCAAAGAACTTGTACCCTAGTTTTTAGAACCCCAAGTGATCAATAACTCAGTTTATAATGCCGAACTCGAGTCCAGTTTATGTTTTTTAACATTGTTTGCCTATAGGATAATTGAAGTATGAATGTTTGGAAATTAAAATCTTTTCATTGAGAATTCCTCATGGGCTGAAAATTCGCAGTATGGTAGAGCATGTGTGATTGAACACTCATGCCAATTTTCATAGCCCGATTACTTGATTGGATCAAGTTTTAATGCCAACTGGCAGGCCTCCAAACACATTCACAATTCACAAGATTAATTAAAAAGATTGATGAGTTTTGAGACAAAGCTATGCATAATTACATAAGAGGAAAGGTGCATATATGTAAAATATTCGTGCTCCAAATGTCATGAGATTATGAAGGACTTAGCACTTGATAGGCATTTTTTTTTTTTAAAAAGGTGGGGGGCAAATATTATAATAATTTTAATCATTATAAACTATTACAAGAAAAGAATGAGAAGAAAAAACAATTTAAAAGGAGATTCGGCATATGGGTAGAAGTTGCAAGCAAATGTTCAGGAAGAAATCTATGTGTGAAGGAAATTCCACATACAAACAAAGATCTCCACACACTATGTAACAAGTAAATTGGTAGTGAAAAGCATCACCAAAAGCCAAGACAAGCCGTGGCAAATACAAAAATGCAGTCAACACCAACAAACACATTTTCATTTAAAATTTTATATGTGTTTGATAGCTATCAATGCAAAGGCAACAGCAATCCACGGCTCATAAGGCCCAACAAGCATTAGAAAATGGAGGTCACATTTTTAAAAAGGAGATCCATGCCTGACAGAATTAGCAGGGATGCCAAATGAGCATTCACAACTGGCAGATTGAGAGAATTGGCATCCAACACTTGAAGGAACTGCAGCCATCATTCATGACAGGTTGTAGGAGTCTTTTAAAGCAGAAAAATGGTATAATTTCCTTCCTTTTTTTAGAGGCACTAGCACAAGGATAGCCTGCGGCAAGAAGCCTCAAAGCACCCATGCCAACAGCAAGAGCATCAACCAGTCAAAAGAAATGCTTACGTTAGGAGGAATAGAGTAGGAGAGATCCACCACAGGTCTAAGGAAAAAATGCAAACAGAGGCAATAACCATAATAGTCATCACATGGAGCTCTCACCAGGCCATGGCATAGAGCTTTCAATGCTAAAGCAATAAAGAAGCATCAAATAAAAACACCCACACAGTGTCTAAAGAGATGAAGCTACGGCACAAATAAAAGGAGATCACATTTTTTAAAGAGAGAAAGTCGCTACCTTCATCCAGTCCAAAAAAAAAAGGGAAAGGAGCAGACCAAATTTGAAGCCCTAGTTGATCCATTCACACAGATGAAAAGCAAGAAATGGTAGACAGCGAAAAGGGTTTTTAAAAACATTTATCCCACATTGTGTGTATGGAGAGTATTTTCGTCTTTGAATACAATTGCACTCAGATTATATTGTGAATTGAAGCGCGGGCCTTTTGAAGGCAAGGCTTGAGTGTGCGGGTCCTAGGCAGTGGTGGATGATGTCAGTTGGAGGCAAATAAGAGAAAATTTTAAATGAAAAAACAAAGATGATGACATGGCAAGTTGATGAGTAGACGCACGAGATGCTGACACGTGTCAGATCGTGCGAAGCTCGCATTCCCGCATTATCTAGTTGTGCACTACTAAAATAATGCGAGAAAGCAAAATTCTACCACGTGGCACGGGCCCGCCCAGTGATGATGGGGCACTACATTTGAGAGGTCAACCAATCATGGAGTGCCACGTGGTGTCGGTCAAATAAAGAGTTGACCACAGATTGAAAAGATGAGGAAAATGTTGAAGAGTAAAAATTAAATATTTTAGTCATTTTCTCAGTTTTAGTTGCACGTTAGAGCTTTTAAATTTCAAAAGGATTAATTCTAAAGTTTTGACTTTAGAATTTTATTTTTCAAAAATAAATTTAAAAAACAAATAGTGCAATACCAAACTTTTATAGCTAGAGAAGCATTTTTCAAATTGACTTTCTGGGCATTTCTTGAAGGCAAAGTATGCCTTATCATATACTGCCAGAATCGTGGAAGTCTAACTTTTCCGATTCTGAGGTTAGGTTTTGCACATGAATGCATCTGTTCAAGCTACACAGGTTTTTCTCCTAGGTTTCCAACTTGCAACCAATTTCAGGTGAGAAGGTTCAGAATTGGTTTTTGGCAAGGTAATGACTTGAATATGCATAAAAGATGGTAAAAATGTAGTTGGGGTTGAATTGGTTACATTAAAATTAGTAAAAACTCACAATTTCTCTAGAATTGCATAAGGTTTCAGATATTTTAGATGCAAAAGGATTTCATCATTAGGCAGAGATATTTCAAAGCAGTTAGAGTGTAATGATGAAACAGTAGATCAAATCAGATGGAAGAGAGAGGTTAGAGAGAGTCTTTTTAGTTGCAAGAGATGAAATTCTAAGGGGACACATGTCGATTGTAGGTTTAATCTGGGAATTCATCTTCATCCTATATTATTCTTTCTTTCTTCCATTTGAAGGGTTCCAGTTTTTTTCTAACTAAGACACCATTCATGGTTCCAATCTTGAGTTCTCTCAAATCTGTGATACCATTCTTCAGCAAATTTCTCATGTAACGAACAACAAGAAATAAGAATACAGATAGTCTAATCTATTAGGTAGCTTTGCATTTAAATTTCATGCATCTTATTGTAATTTGTTTCAAGGAAATGAATGATAAGGCAGCAGCAAGTCAATCTTCATTCTGATATCTTGTCTCTCATTCATGTTGTTTGTGATCTTTTGTGTTTTGTAAACAAAGAATATGAAACTCAGTTGCAACTTATTGGTTGTATATGTTGATTTATTTTGCTTATGACTCAAAGAGTTATGTAAATTCTTGATTCTTCATCATAGGATTGCAAATTTCATGAAGGGATAAGTTGATTATGAGGTTCAGAAGGATGCGGATGTCTAATTCACAAAGTGGTTAGATAGATCAAAAAGTCCTGATGTATGGCACATGTCAGTGATTTTTAGGGATGTGTGTTAGGTTTTTGTGTGAATTTCCCAATAGATAATGCACTAATCACTTATAGGATCACCTGTTATACTACTGCATATTTGAGGTTTTGCTGAGATCAACATCAATAATCAAACACTTTTCCCCTTTCATGTTGAAGAGCTATAATAGAATGCCCTCACTCAGCTCATGAGATTCCTAGATCTGCATTTAGCTACTGTAGATGGATGTCATTTCATGAGTTATTAGGACAAATAAAGGTTTTATCTGCTTCATATTAGATTCAGTGTATGCTTTGACAACTGGTACCATATAAAGAATCTGTAGGTCCACCCGCCTAGGTTTTGCAGAGCTTGAAGAAGAAGAAGGGTCATGCCTTATAGTTGGCCTCGTGTCTAAATGGATGTGTTGATAATGGGATTTAGCTACCCCTAGATGCATCTTGTTCTCATCAGGGTAATTGGAAATGGGTAACATTTTCAAACACCAACAAAATGGCGACTTTGCTGGGGACTTGTATTGAATCAGAGGTAAGATAAACCTTGAGAATTTAAGAGAGGAGATTCAATATAGCAGAAGAAGTGCATAAAATTTTTGCAGCAGTAGGTTATCTGATGTGTTTTCTAGATCTCTTACTCAAATATCATGCACCCTAGTTGAGCTTTATTCATGGACAGCAGTATGTTGTAAAACTGGATGAAAATTGTGTGCTATGACTGTCATAGGTCTATCTTCAATCAGTTTAGTTTGCAAATACTATTGACAAAGTTTCAGAGTCAAGAATTCAATTTATAAAGTGTAAATTCTTTTCAAGGTGTTAGTGATCTGCAAGTTTCTCCTACATTGAAGGTCTGGTTCAGATTTGTCAAGTGACAAATTATGTTTTATTTCTCACAAAGTGTGAGTGGCGACTCTCAAATCTCTATACCAGTTGTTCCTAGTTGATTTCATTGCTAAATTTTGAAGGACTTTTAGTTGTATGGGCAGATCTCAGACTATTGATAGATCTTGGAAAAGAAGTTTTAAATTCTTGATAAGTTTTTAAGTGTTGTTTGCAATCTGCTGTTATAAATAATTGAAATGTAAAAATGAATCACAACAGTGATTATTTTATTCCTCTTGTAAAGAGGTGGGGGCTCTACAAAGTTTGATTAGTGGTGTAAAGAATTTCAGTCTTGCACCTATGCCAAATCAGCAGATCAAAACTCAGCATCAGCACTTGAGGTATTTTGATTTTCATGTTTCTTTTCATGGAAGTCAAGTGTTTAAAGAAGTTGCCTCTATTAAGTGATTTTCAGCACTAGAAAGAAGAGGTAAAAATTTTGTTTTATAATGGAGTCAGATCTCAGATCTGAGATTAGTTTGCCAAATTTTGAGAGTTTGGAAATTGTGAATAATAACATTGCTATGCTGAATAGACTGGTCTACAAAAGGATTGTCAGTCTTATAAGAATTGAAGTAGGCAGTATTCAAGGTTTAAGTGCCGAAGAATATTATTTAAGGCTTAAGTCAGTAATCAGTAAGATGTCTTTTCATTGTAGACCTAAGGAATCTTCCCTGCCTAGTGTTTTCCTTGATGTTCTAGTACCTAATTCAATCAATTGGCCAACACTTGTCAGATTACAAAGGTTTTTACAAATTGAAAGATTCATTGAGGAGATGGAAAATGATGATTATAGATCTCATGAAATATCTCCTAATGATAATGAGAGTGCTTAAAGCCAAGGTAGTAATGAATGCAATGAGTCCGTAGAGCAAGATAATCTATCTTTCGATTGTGAATAGGTGGATTCAAATGTTACTAAATCAGGTAATAGCAATCAGCATGAAAAGGATGGATATAAAAGAGAAGATAAATTTTGTTACAGTACATATGAAGTTGAAGAAAGTTATAACAACAATAGATCTAGTGATTTCCATGATAAAAAAGAATGTTGTAATAATTCTGATTTTCCAGATTGTTACACTAATGATCTTCTTGGTGTAAGTTCTTCATGTTGTCCAGATGATAACCGCAGTCGAGAGAAGATTTGTGAGGCAATCTTCTTGAGCTCCAATGAAATCTCAGAATTGTTGGCTCATGAGTTTGAAAAGCACGTAAGTATCTCTAAGGATCTTCATATGTTCTCTCATAATACTTTCTCATTCAGTCAAATCAATTCCCCAAAGTTTGACATGGAAAAAGAGGTAGAATTTGAACAATCTTTGTTAGACTTTGGAGGTATAGATGACAGTACCTCAAATGTCTTTGCATATGATGATTTTCTGGATATAGGGAATGTTAATGAAGGGAAGGTTAATGTTGTTTCAGATTCTTTTTATGTTGATCTTGCTAAACATTGTTTTGATGTTTCATTTGATGAAGAGGAAAATAGTGAAGATTGTCAATCAGATTATAGATTTTCTTCATGTGTTGATAAGTCTTGTAAAAATAAGTTCAAGGTGTATTCTGACTCTTAGTTTGATGAAGAAGATGATAGTGATCAACATAGTTTGGATCAATACTTTCAGAATGAGTTTTCAATTTTGGTGATTAATCAGTTGTTTGAATGTGAAGAGGTTTCAACAAAGGATAAATCTGATTTGATGAGTAACATGGTTGCAAGTAGGCAATGATCAAATTTCACATACTCTTCATTTACGAAAGAACAAGGTGAGTTACAACCTGCTCCATATAACTTGTCGAATAAAGTTGAATATGAGCACTTTGTGTTTCCAGTTGGAATAATCCATGATTTAGTCAGTAGTGATGAGTTTCAGTTTGATATTAGTTGTCATGATCATGTTGATCCATGTTTTCATAGTGGGCAAGGTGTACAAAGTTTTTCTGATTTTTATATGCGCTATGAAGATGATGATAGCAGTTTTGTTTTGCCTAATGAAGTAATTGAAAGTGTTGATGTGATGGGTGAAACAAATGATAATGAGAATTTCAGTTTACCTCAGGGAGATGTAAATGAGAATCAGGTTTTTGACAGAGGTAAGAAGTTCTGAAACTTTTGGGTGGCTCTAGGTCATCGTGTGTACAGAGTTACAGTAGTTTTCTTGCTTTCAATAAAGCTATTCGAGAAAGTTTTTTTGTTCAGGTGTGTGGTCTGCTTCTCTCGGAGATATGAAATCTTTCCATGTCTGTGAGGGGCTTGCATCCCCAGACAGAGCCACTGTTGGTGCTCAAAATTGCATTCTCATTTTGAGCGACCATTTAAAATTTTGAGTCAAATCAAGCCCTATGAATGCCCATAATTGCATGTATACCCGACTGTACCTAAAATGCCCCTGAGGTGTTTAATGTTTCTAACATCCTCCTTTCAACCTATTTATGCATTTCATGAAGATCAATTGTCATCCTGAGTCATTTGGCGAAGTCTTGATTCAAGCATTTGTCAAATTTGCAATTTTTCCCTAGTGTCAAACAACGACAGGAGACCATGTTTGCATCCAAATATCTCACACCCAGAAATGTGTTATGATTTGCCACTCTGGGAATATCTAGTGTCCATATCTAAAATCCTATCTTTCAGATTTTGAGCTGTCTCAAATCCATTTGACTAGGTTTTGAATCCCTCAAAGTTGGCAATTTACTATTTTCATAAATTTGCAAATTGTGCATATTTCCAGGTAGCCCTGTTTGACAAGCTATAACTTTTGACCAGTTGATCCAAATGATAAAATTCCTTTTGCATCATATTCTAGGGGTTACACACTTCATATGTTCAAATTTTGAGGTCATCACAAATCCATTTGATCAATTTGCTAACATGATTAAAATCTCAGTTTGCATTGTTTTGTTATGACTAAGGTGTCCAGATTGATTCGTACCCCTGTTCGACACATTATAACTTTAGTCCTATGATTGGTGAGCCTAACTGGATTGTACCATTGTGTTGTTTCCTAAAAATTCTTGAAGTATGCCAATTCTTAAGTCATGACAAATCCATCCGCATACTTTTGCATGTCCGTACATTTGCCAAAAACTACTTTTGACATATTTGCCAGTTTTAAAATTTCCAAGTGCCTATTTTGGAAATTTGCCAAATGTGCCTTGTGATTTTTCATGAGCCCAAAACATGGAATTATAATCTCTTCAAGGCAAAGAACTTATACCCTGGTGTTTAGAACCCCAGGTGATCAATAACTTAGTTTATAATGCCAAACCCGATCCCAGTTTATGTTTTTTAACATTGTTTGCCTACAAGATAATTGAAGTATGAATGTTCAAAAATTAAAATCTTTTGATTGAGAATTCCTCATGGGCTGAAAATTTGCAGTATGGTAGAGCGTGTATGATTGAACACTCATGCCAATTTTCATAGCCCGATTACTTGATTGGATCAAGTTTTAATGCCAACTGGCAGGCCTCCAAAAACATTCACAATTCACATGATTAATTAAAAAGATTGATGAGTTTTGAGACAAAGCTATGCATAATTACATAAGAGGAAAGGTGCATATATGTAAAATATTTGTGCTCCAAATATCATGAGATTATGAAGGACTTAGCACTTGATAGGCATTTTTTTTCTAAAGGTGGGGGGAAAATATTATAATGATTTTAATCATTATAAACTATTACAAGAAAAACATGAGAAGCAAAAACAATTTAAAAGGAGAGTCGGCATATGGGTAGAAGTTGCAAGCAAATGTTCAAGAATAAATCTATGTGTGAAGGAAATTCCACATACAAACAAAGATCTCCACACACTATGTAATAGGTAAATGGGCAGTGAAAAGCATCACCAAAAGCCAAGACAAGCTGTGGTAAATACAAAGATGCAGTCAACACCAACAAACACGTTTTCATTTAAAATTTTATATGTGTTTGATAGCTGTCCATGCAAAGGCAACAACAATCCATGACTCATAAGGCCCAGCAAGCATTAGAAAATGGAGGCCACATTTTTAAAAAGGAGATCCATGCCTGGCAGAATTAGCAGGGATGCCAAATGAGCATTCACAACTGGCAGATTGAGAGAATTAGCATCCAACACTTGAAGGAACTGTAGCCACCATTCATGACGGGTTGTAGGAGTCTTTTAGAGCAGAAAAATGGTATAATTTCCTTCCTTTTTCTAGAGACACTAGCACAAGGATAGCCTGCGGCAAGAAGGCTCAAAGCACCCACGCCAACAACACGAGCATCAGCTAGTAAAAAGAAATGCTCATGTTAGGAGGAACAGAGTAGGAGAGATCCATCGTAGGTCTGAGGAAAAAATGCAAACAGAGGCAATAACCATAACACTCATCACATGGAGCTCTCACTAGGCCATGGCACAGAGCTTTCAATGCTAAAGTAATAAAGAAGCATCAAATAAAAACACCCACGCAGTGTCTAAACAGATGAAGTTGCGGCACAAATAAAAGGAGATCACATTTTTTAAAGAGAGAAAGTCGCTACCTTCATCCAATCCAAAAAAATAGGGAAAGGAGCAGACCAAATTTGAAGCCCCAGTTGATCCATTCACACAGCAGACAAGAAATAAATGGCAGACAATGAAAAGGGTTTCTAAAAACATTTATCCCACATTGTGTGTATGGAGAGTATTTTCGTCTTTAAATACAATTGCACTCAGATTATATTGTGAATTGAAGTGTGGGCCTTTTGAAGGCAAGGCTTTAGTGTGCGGGTCCTAGGCAGTGGTGGATGATGTTAGTTGGAGGCAAATAAGAGAAACTTTTAAATGAAAAAACAAACCTGATGACATGGCGAGTTGATGAGCATATGCACAAGATGCTGACACGTGTCAGATCGTGCGAAGCCCGCATTCCTGCATTATCAAGTTGCACATTGGTTAAATAATACGAGAAAGCAAAATTATGCCACATGGCATGAGCCTGCCCAGTGATGATGGGGCACTACATTTGAGAGGTCAACTAATCATGGTGTGTCACGTGGCATCGGTCAAACAAAGAGGTGAGCACAGATTGAAAAGATGAAGAAAATGTTGAAGAGTAAAAATTAAATATTTTAGTCATTTTCTCAGTTTTAGTTGCACATTAGAGTTTTTAAATTTCAAAAGGATTAATTCTAAAGTTTTAACTTTAGAATTTTATTTGTCAAAAATAAATTTAAGAAACAAATAGTGCAGAACCAAACTTTTATAGCTAGAGAAGCAGTTTTCAAATCGACTTTCTGGGCATTTTCGGAAGGCAAAGTATGCCTTATCATATAATTTTGGAATCATAGAAGTCTGAATTTTCCTATTCTGAGATTAGTTTTTGCACAGGAATGCATCTATTCAAGCTACACAGGGTTTTCTCCCAGGTTTCCAACTTGCAACCGATTTCAGGTGAGAAGGTTCAAAATTGGTTTTTGGCAAGTTAATGACTTTGTACACCTTGCCCACTATGAGGGACTTTAGGAGTTGCTTTGAAAAAAATTAAAATATTCACTTATTTTTATCATAATAGAAATTTGTGATAGGCTTCCTCTTGGGACTCAAAATTGAAGCCTTGATTTTGAGTACCATTCTAAAAATCAAGGCCTATTAGCACTTTTTAATGCATGTGTACCCGACTGTCCATTTGAGGCCTAAGAGGTGTTTAACTTTTGTAACACCTTGCATTCAATATATCCACTTTTCCCATGAAAATAAATTTCTATTCTGAGTCATTCTGTGAAGTTCCATTTTGAGCAGTGTCCAAATCTGCATTTTTACCAAAGTGTCAAACAATGACAAGAGGCCTAGTTTGTAGTTAAATATCTTGCACCCAGTTATGTTTCATGAGTCACTTCTTTGGGAGTTTTTAGTATCAATATCAAAGAACCTATGTTTTAGATTTCAAGTTCTTTTGATATGTTTTGACTAGGTTTTGAATCCCTTAAAGTTGGTCATTTAGTATTATCATGCTAATGTAAATTGTTCAGAATTCTGGGAGGCACTGTTTAACTTGTTATAAATTTAACCTAGTTTTCCAAAATTAGAAAATTTATTTTGTATTATATTCTAGAGGTCAGAGACTTGCTATGCTTCAATTTTGAGCTGTTGATGAATCTGTTTGATCAGTTTTCAAACACAATTCCATATGCAATTTGTAAAGTTTTACTAGTGTCATAAAATGCAGATTGATTGGTACCCCTGTTCGTGGTTTCATAAATCTGAATTCATGATAGGTAAGATTGAGTGGATTTTTCCATTGCATTCTACTCTAAAAATTCTTTAAGTGCACCGATTTTCATGTCTTGATGAATCCATCTACACACTTTCCCAGGTCCATTCTGTTTACAAAAACCACTTTTCTGCTAGTGTTTCCAGTTCTACAAATTTGAGTCACCCACTTTGACCACTTTCCAAATGTACCCTATTATTTTTCATGACCTTAAATCCCATATTTATACTCTCCTTGTGACATTGAACCAATGCCCTAGTTTTCACGCCCTTAAGTGTCAGTTTGCCTTGTTTTCAATGTCAAATCTAAATGTGTTTCGTGGTTTTTTGACAAATTTTCTTTTAGGTAGTACTAAATAGGAAACTTTGATAGTCAAATATCATTTAACTGAGAATTTTTCATGAGTCAATATTTGACATGGTGCAAGAATGTGGAATAGAGACTCAGTATATCGATTTTCAGAACTCGAGTGTTTTGGTCAGTTTTTAAAACCAATCAAAGGACCCCTTGATAGGAAAATCATAGTTTGTAGATAAGTGGAAAAGTGAATTTCAATTTTTTTTCTAGTGATCCATTTTGATCAATATGATGGACTAAGTGGATTAGTTTGAGAGTGTTTGAATTCAATTTTTTTTAACCAGACCTACCTTGGGGCTCGACTAACTTCAAGAAATGTTTTAACTATGAGGATTCAAGATTTTATAGAATCTATATTGGGAAAATTGTTTTCATTTTGACCATAGAAATTTGAGGAGGATGTTTCAAAAAAGGGATTATAATGATATTAATCACTAGTGTTATATGCATTTATCATCCTTTCTTTGTCAAATAGATGAAGAGGCTTAAAAGACAAAAGATACATTAGATGAAGACAATGAAGAAATTAATCAATGTAGGAGAAAAAGGAAGCTTCCTTGAGTCTTAGTTTTAAAACCAATAAGAGTATGGGGTAATAGTAAAACTAAGTGGGAAGGACAATAGTATTACTATTAATTGAGCTGGGGTTTTCACCATGCCAAGAAACTATGCCACTAGTTCTATGAGACATATGTTCCTATAGAAGTTGAGTCTAGGGATAAGTTACCTTATAATGAAAATTGTAAATGTGTCGAGAAAGATTATAAACCTCATGTAGCTCCAGCTAATATGCCAAATAAGAAATGTATTGCTAGAACTATGCAAGTTGCAAAGCTTCCATGATAATGGAAAAAAATAAGGAGATGGATAATTTTGAAGTGTGAGAGAAGTTTATATTAGAGGAGATGTCCTATTCCAAATGAGAAGAGATGGTAGTTATTCTCTCCTCTTCCAATGGCAAGAGCCAAAATTAGAGGCAAAATAAAGCCATCAGCAATAGTGAAGGCACCCTTTTCCAATGAGAATGGAAAATGCCAAAGATTGAAGTTGAAATGCATTGAAGGAGAATGTAGGGACAACTTTAATGTCACCTCATCCTCACTCCCTCAAGAGAAACATTCAATAGTGAATAGAGGATTTATTACAAGTTTGACTTGCTAAATTTTGAACTGTGTAGCTTCTACACTGGTTTGAGCAAACAAGTGTTGGAAGCCACTAAATGAGGAGGTTTGAAAGTGTCATTACATTCTTTTGAACCACTTTTGCCCCATTTTTTTTATTTTATACTTTAAAAAGAAAGGGTCATCTAAAGATATTGGTAGGTTTTCACCTATTTTGGATTTGATTTTCATAAAAGGAACCATGGTGGCTAGTGCTTGGACATTCCTCGCGAATGGAAGAGACCATGTGGTAATCCATAGTGTTGAAGGAAGGAGGAAAAATTTTAGAAACACATTACCCCACATCCATGCAATGAGGGAAACAAATTTTCTTTAAATACTTCAATGCTTAGCTCTTAAGTGTCTAATAAGACACAAGGATTTTGAGCCACAAACTTCTTGCATGGGGGCACTGGATAGATTGTGACCAAGGAAATTTTGACCCAAACACACCAAACATAATGATGATGTGGCATGATGACTTGGACCCATAGGCCCAACTAAATTATGACACATGACACCATTTCAAAAAATAATAAACCAACAAATGACAGAGGACTTCAACCATGGTACACAAATTGAGTTATTGATGTGGCAGATAGTGGCATGTGTCATGACATGGCTATGTTGTGATGATGTGGCACCATGCTGAGGTGTCATGTGATATAGTGACAAGGTGGTGATGTGGTGTTTCCAACTGGATGTTGACATGGATCAAGGTGTTATGTCTTGCGATGTCACTATGTCACAATGATGTGGCAACATGCTGACTAGGATAGTGACATATCAACCGATGACATGGTATCCATGTGGTAGGAAAGGGGACCAATGAGAAAGTGACACGTGGTGCTCGAGTGGAAGGTGTTAGGTGACTGAGAAAGAAATGGGTGAATCAAAATGTGACACATGCCAGGGTTGGTCAAACCAATTTGACTCAAATTGAAAACTAGGAGGGAAAAAGGCACAAACATGAAAAATCAATTTTTAAAATTTTCCCTCAATGTACATGCATGGTCATTTTAAATAAAAAAATTGTTATAAGCTAAAGATTTAAAGTTGGAAAATTTTAAATATTTGAAATAAGATGTAGTTTCAAAGCCATGACATGAGCCTAAAATTCAAACTAAGATTCTGGGTGTTTTTGGTAAGAAAGTATGGCACTATTATCTATCATCGAAATTGGGAGAAAAAAAGCTTTCCATTTTTTTTTGTTAGTTTTTGTTGGGGAGTTCAAATTTGATTTCCAATGAAATGGTGAATCAAATGAACATAAAAGACAATATGAATATAGTTAGGGGAAAATTTGTTCACCTCCAAGTTAGTTAAATGAAGACTTTATTAGCATTTCAGATGCATTTAAAATATTTTGGAAACACAAGGGTTTTCATCATTGAAGAAGAGATATTTCAAGTTTACTACAAAATAATAATGAGAATAAAATCAGATTTTAGGGGTAGAAATATGAGGGATACTTTATAATAGCAAGGAATGGAGATTCAAGTGGACACATGGCACTTCTAGATCAAATACAAGATTTCATTCATCACCTATATCTCTCTCTTTCTGATTGATTGTAAGGGTTCCAATCTTGAGTTTTGTCAAATTTTTAAGACCAAGGGTTCTAGTTTTGAACATATTTCACTACTGTGATACCATTTTCTTGAGCATATCTCTCTTGTATGAACACTAGTAGATAAGATAATATAGATAGTTCTAATCTATTTAGTGGTTTTATGAATTGTTCTACATGCATCTAAATGTATAGTTTCAAATAAATGAATACAAATGAGAAAAAATATCTTAGTTTCATTCTCATTCTCATCTCGTATCTCTATAATTTGCAATATTTTGAGGTTTAGGGGAAAATAACTTAGACCCATTTGCATACCCTTAAGGTTGTATGTCTAAGATATTTTTTTGTTGGAACAAAGGGCCAAGTAAATGCTTGATATATTTCGTAGAGTTGGTGGTAATGTTTAATTCACAAATTGATAAGATAGATTTGATATCTTGATGTATGAAAGATGTCACTAGTATCATAGATGTATATGAGTAATTCATGGAATTTCCCAATGACTAAGGCACTGATCAGCTACAGGATCAACTTGTTCTTACTATTGCATATTTGGGGATTTGCTGAAATCAACAATTATAATCACACATTTCCTTTTCCATTTAAGAGCTAAAAGGATGCCCTCATTTAACTTATCAATTTCTAGGCCATGTTAATAGCTATTTCATTTATGGGATCTATGCATAAGTGTTAGGAGATTAAGGGTTTTATCAGCTTTGTTAGATTCAAGTGTATATTTTAGCACTGGTACCATATAATTGAATCTGAGGTCCACCCACCTAGGTTTTATAGAGACTAAAGTAGAAGAAGGGTCTAGCATTATAGTTGGCCTAGTGTATGAAAGGGTAAATTGAATGGGAAGTAGTTGCCCCTAGATATATCTTGTTCTCATCGGGGTAATTTGAAACCATGATGTTACAAAACACTAACAAAATGGTGACCCTACTCAGTATGATGGGCAATAAGCCTAGTTAAAAGGACAAGAATCTATGGTGTAAATTGAACATTTCAATTCTAGATTTTAGAATGGTTTTTCCCATCCGAGTCACCAACAAAATGGTGACTCTAGTGGGGAGTCTATGAAGAAATTCATTGTTATAAGTACTAGAATCTTTGATATGAATAGAATTTTTAGAATCTTTATGATAGACAAACCTTGAGAATTTGAAAAAAGATTCAATATAGAAGGAAGAATTTGTTACATCAGCAAGGTTGTGAGGTGTTTCCCATTTCTTTGCTGAATATTCATGTCTCCCAGTAATGTTTTATCCATTTGTAGTAGTAGCTTTGAGCTTGATTGTAAATTGTATTGCTAAGACTTTTCATCTTCAATCAATTTAGCCAAATTTTATTTTCAAAGCACTATTGTAAATTTAGAGTCAAGAATGAACAAAGTTGCATTCTCTTTGTAAAGTTTATAAATCTACAAGAGTGGTTTGATGATTTGCATTTCTCCTACATCAAAAGATCTGGTTCAGATTTCTCAAGTGAAAAAATATGTTTTATTTCTCACAAGTGTGAGTGGCAACTCTAAATCTCTATACCAATTCCTTACTAGTTGAATTCATTATTTTGAAGGACTTTTAGTTGTATGGGCATATCTAAATCTTTTGATAGTCTCTTGAAAAGAAAGTATACATTCTTGATAAGTTTCAAAGTGTTGTTTGCAATATGTTGTTATAAGAAATAGAAGTGTTTAAATGTAAATCACAACAGTGATTTCTTTATCCTCAATCAAGGAGGTGGCAGCTCTACAAATTTCTATCAATGGTGTGAACAATTTTTAGTATGCACCCATGTCAAATCAGTAGATCAAAGTCTTACATCAACACTTGAGGTATTTTTGATTTTCATGTTTCTCTTTCATGGAAGTCAAGTGTTAAAAATGGTTGCCTCTATTCAATTATTTTCATCACTAGAAGAAAGAGGCACAAATTTTATTTTAACATGGAGTTAGATTTTAGATCTGAGATTAGTTTACCAAGTTCTGAAAGTTTGGAGACTATGGTTAACAACATTGCTATCTTGAATAAACAGATCTACAATAAGATTGTTAGTGCCATAAGACTTGAAGTAGGAAATAATAAAGGTCTAAATGTCAAGAAATGCTATCTAAAGATTAAATTAGTAATCAACAAGATGCCTTTTCATTCTAGGCCCAAGGAGTCTTTCCTGCCTAGTGTTTTTCTTGATGTTTTGAAGCCTGATTCAGTTAATTGGCTAGCACCTATAAGATTTCAAGAGTTTTTTCAAGTTGAAAGATTCATTAAGGAGATAGAAAGTGATAATTATAGAATTCATATTATATCTTATAATGATAATAATGGGTTGGCTGAAAGTCAAGGTAGTAATGAATCTAATGAATCCATAGAGAAAGATAATTTGTCTTTCGAATGTGAAGAGGTGGATTCAAATGCAAATAAATCAAATGATTGAAATCAGCACAAGGAAGATGGATATGAAAGTGAAAATGAACTTTTTTCTAATGAATATGGAGTTGAGGAATTATATAATAGCAGTGGAGGTAGTTCTTTTCATGATTAGAATGAATGTTGTAATAATTCTGATGTTCCAAATTGTTTTACTAATGATTTTGTTGTTGTAAGTTCCTCATGTCATCTAGATGATAATCACAGCTAGGAGAAGATTTGTGAGGTAGTCTTCTTGAGCCCTGATGAAATTTTAGCTCTAGTGGCTCGTGATTTTGAAAAGCATGTAAGTGTTTCTAAGGATGCTCATTTCCCTCATAATTTTTTTTCATTCAATCATGTCACTTCCCCAAAGTTTGATATGGAAAGAGACATAGAATTCAAATAATCTTTGTTAGATTTTGGAATTTTATATGATAGTACCTTAGATTTCTTTGCACATGACAACTTGTTAGATGTAGGGGATGTTAATGAATGGATATTTCACACTATTTTAGATTCTTCTCATGTTGGTATTGATGTAATATGTTTGATATTTCTGATAATGAAATGGAAAATAGTGAAAGTTGTCAATCCAAATATGGATTTTCTTTATGCACTAATAAGTCTTGTAGTGATAAGTTCAAGGTCCATTCTGACATTTTGTTAGATAAAGAAAATGATTGTGATCAACATAATTTAGATCAACACTTTTAGGATAAGTTTTCATTCTTGGTGACTAATTAGTTGATTGAGTGTGAAGAGGTTGTAGTGAAAGATAATCCTAATTTGATGAGTACCATGACTACAAGTAGGCAATGATCAGATTTTACATACTCTTCACATCCGATTACACAAGGTAAGTTGCAAAATTTTGACACATGCAACTTTTTGAACAAAGTAGAATATGAATCATTCATGTTTTTAGTTGATAGCATGTAGCACTCAATGTAGATGATGGTTTTTAGATTGATCCTACTTTACATGATCATGCTGATTTGTTTTCTCATAGTGAGCATGATGTAGAAGTTAATGATGATTTATATATGCACTATGAGAGTGAAGAAAGTTATTTCATTTTTCCAAGCGATTTGAATCAAGATTCTAATATGATTGGTGAAATTGATAGAAGATATTTTTCCAGCTTACCTCCTGGAAGTGGAATGAAAATTAGATATATCACAGAGGTAAAAGTTTTTGTTAAAGTTTAGTGGCCCGAGGCCATTGTTTGTATAGTTTAGGACTAGTTGTTTTTGCTTTTAATAAAGTTGTCCAAAAGAAGTTTTTGCTGTCAAGTGTGTGGTTTTCTTCTTCCACAGATCTAAATCCTTTCCATGCCTACAAGGAAAATGCATCCCCAAATAGAGCCACTATTGGGACTCAAAATTGAAGCCCTAATTTTGAGTACCATTCAAAAAAAAGCCCTATAAGCACTTTTTAATGGATGTGTACCAGACTATCCATTTGAGGCCTAAGAGGTATTTAATGTTTCTAACACCTTTCATTTAGTATATCTACTTGTCCTATGAAGATAAATTTCCATTCTAAGTCATTCTATGAAGTTTTATTTTGAGTTATGTCCAAATCTGCATTTTTGGCCCAAGTGTCAAACATCAACAAGAGGCCTAATTTGCAGATGAATATCTTGGACCTGGTTACATTTCATAACTTGCTACTTTGGGAGTGTTTAATATCCATATCAAAGAACCTATTTTTTAGATTTCATTTATTTTTGATATGTTTTGATTAGGTTTTGAATACCTCAAAGTTAGTCATTTAGTAATGTCATGCTGATGTAAATTGTTCAGAATTCTTTGAGGCCTTGTTTGGCTTGTTATAACTTTAACCCAATTGACAAAAATGAGAAAAAAAACCTTTTTCATTGCATTATACAGGTTGGAGACTTGATATGTTTCAATTTTGAGCTCTTGATGAATCCATTTGATTAGTTTTTGAATGTGATTCCATATGCAATTTGTAAAGTTTTACTGGTGTCATAAAATGTAGATTGCTTGTGATCGGTACCCATATTCATGATGTCATAACTCTAGATCTATGATAGTTGAGATCAAATGGATTGTAGCATTGCATTCTACTCTAAAAATACTTTAAGTGTGTTGATTTTAAAATCTTGATGAAACCATCTGCATAATTTCCCAAGTCCATTCCATTTACAAAAACCACTTTTCTGCCAATGTTTCTAGTTCTACAAATTTGAGTAGCCCACTTTCACCACTTTCCAAATGCACCATGTTATTCATCATGAGATTTAATCCCATATTTATACTCTCTTTGTGATAGTGAACCAATGTCCCAATTTTTGTGCCCTCAAGTGTTAGTTTTCCCTGTTTTCAAATCCAAAATTCCAACGTGTTTTGTGGGTTTTTGACAACTTTTCCTATAGGTAGTTCTAAGTAGGGAACTTTGACAGTCAATATATTTTAATTGAGAATATTTTATGAGACAAGATTCGAAATGGTGCAATAATGTGGAATCGAGACTCGGTATATCAATTTTTAGAGCCTGATCGAAAGTTTTGGTCAGTTTTTAAAACTAGTCAAAGGACCCCTTGATAGGGAAATCACAATTTATAGATAAGTGGAAATGTGAATTTCATTTATTTTTCCAATGATTGATTTTGATTAGTTTTGGTGGGTCCAATGGATCAATTTGAGTGGTTAGGTGATTGAATTCAATTTTTTTTAAGCTAGACCCACCATGTGCTACTCTGATAGACCATCTCACCAAAGGTTACTCCAACACATTTACCAAGTATAGGTATAGCCAAATTCACTTACAATGATCATTTCTCGACCTTGGGGATCGATTGACTTTAGGAAATTTTTTAAGTATAGGGATTCAAGATGTTATAGAATCTATATTGGGAAAATTTTTTTCATTTTGACCATAGAAGTTTGAGGAGGATGTTTTGAAAAAGGGATTACAATGATATTAATCACTAAAGTGTTATGTGCATATATCATCCTTTCTTTGTCAAATAGATGAAGAAGCTAAAAAGACAAAAGGTATACTAGCTAAAGACAATGAATAAATTGATCAATGTAGGAGACTAGGGAAGCTTCCTTGAGTCTTAGTTTTAACACCAAAAATAATATGCAATAGTAGTGGAGCTAAGTGGGAAGGACAATGGTATTGCTATTAATTGAGCCAGAGTTTTCACCATGCCAAGAAACTAAGCAACTAGTGCTATGAGATGTCTATTGCTATAGAAGCCGAGTCTAGGGATAGGTTATCTTATAGAAAATATTGTGAATGTGTTGAGATAGATTATTAACCTTATCTAGCTCCAACTAATATGCCAAATAATAAATGCATTGCTAGAACAACTATGCAAGCTACAAAGCTTCCATGAAAATGGCAAAAAATAAGGAGAAACCATGATATTGAAGTGTGGGAGTAGTTTATATTAGAGGAAGCATCCTATTCCATATGAGAAGAGATTCCAATTCTTCTCTTCTCCTCTGTCAATGGCAAGACCTAGTGTTAGAGGCAAAACAAAGCCATTAGTGGTAGGCGAGGCATCCATTTCCAAATGAGAATGGAAAATGCAAAATATTGAAGTTGAAATGCATTGAAGAAGAATTTGAATAGTATCAACAATAGAGACTACTTTAATATTACCTCATCCTCACTCCCATAAGAGCAATGTTCAACAACAAACAAAGGATTTATTGCAAGTTTGACTTGTCAAATGCTGCTTCTGCACTGGTCTAAGAAGAATAAGTATTGGAGGCTATTGAATGAGGAGGTTTGAAAGTGTCATTACATTCTTTTGAACTTTTTTTGCCCCATTTTCACATTTTATTCTTTAAAAGGAAAACCTTATTTGAAGATATTGATAGGATTTCACTGATTTTGGATTCGATTTTTATAAAAGGAACCATGGTGGGTAGTGTTTGGACATTCCTCACAAATGGAAGAGACCATATAGTAATCTATAGAATTTTAGGAAGGAGGAAAACATTTAGAACACATTATCCCACATGCATGTGGTGAGGTAAACTTTTTTTCTTTAAATACTTCAATGCTTAGCTCTTAAGTGTCTAATAAGACACAGGGATTTTGAGCCACAAACTTCTCGTGTGGGGCCCCTAGATGGATTGTGACAAAGGAAATTTTGACCTAAACACACCAAAAAAGATGATGATGTGGCATGATTACCTAGACCTATAGGAATAACCAAACTATGACACATGGTAGTAGTTGGGAAAATTATAAATTGACACATGGAAAAGGTCTCCAAACATGTCACAAAAATTGAGGTAATGACATGGCAAATAGTGCCACATGTCATGACATTGCTATGTTGTGATGACATGGCACCATGATGAGGTGTCATGCAACATAGTGATTGATAACATGGTGTTTCAATTAGATGCTGATGTGCATCGTGGTACCACGAGTCATGATGCCACTATGTCATGATGATGTGGAAACATGGTGACTAGGATAGCAACATAGTGACCTATGACATGGCATCTACGTCAAAAGATAGGGGACTAATGAGAAAGTGACATGTGGCACTCAGGTGATAGGTGTCAAGTGATTGACTAGGAAATTGGTGAATCAAAATGTGACACATGTTAGAGCTAGTCAAACTAGTTTGTCCCAGATTGAAAAGTAGGAGGGAAAAAGACACCGTCATGAAAAATAAATTTTTTAATATTTTCTCTCAAAAGTATGTGTATGGTCATTTTAATTAAATAAATATTATAAGGTAAAGTTATAACTTTAGAAAATTTTAAAAATTTGAAATAAGATGCAGTTTCAAAGTTATGACAAGAGCCTAAAATTTAAACTATGATTTTGGGTGTTTCTAGTAAGAAAGTATGGCACTATTATATATCACCAGAATTAGGAGAGAATAAACTTTGCATTTTGGAGTTTATTTTCATATAGGAAGCCACTAGTTCATGTTATGCGAGGTTTTTTCTCAACTATCCATTTTTCAATTTCATTCAATTAGGGCAATGCAGATTTGATTTCTAGTGAAATGGTGAACCAAATGAACATAAAAGGCAATATGAATGTTGTTAGGGGAAAATTTTGTCACTTCCAAGTTAGTTAAATAAAGACTTTATCAACATTTTAGATATTTTGGCAACACAAGGGTTTTCATCATTGAAGAAGAGATATTTCAAGTTTGTTACAAAATAATTATGAGAATCAAATAAGATTTCAGGGGTAGAAAGATGAGAGATGCTTTACAACAACAAGGAATGAAGATTTAGGTGGACACACATCACTTCTAGATTAGATCTATGATTTTATTCATCTCCTATATCTCTCTCTTTTTTATTTATTTTAAGGGTTCCAATATTGAGTTTTCTCATATTTGTGAGAGCAAGGTTTCTAGTTTTGAACATATTTCACTATTGTGATACCATTTTCTTTAGCATATTTTTCTTGTATGAACAATAATAGATAAGATAATATAGATAATTCTAATCTATTTAGTGGTTTTATGAATTGTTTTACATGCATCTGAATGTATAGTTTCAAAGAAATGAATACAATTGAGCATAAATCTCTTAGTTTCATTCTAATTCTAGTCTCCTATCTTTGTAATCTGCAATGTTTTCAGTAGACCCATTTGCATCCCCTTAAGGTTGTATGCCTGATATTTTTTTTTTGGAAAAAAGGTCCAAGTAAATGCTTGATATGTATTTTATAGGGTTGTTGGTTATTTGAGAAGGATACTTCATGAGAATGAGGTCTTTATAAACACTGGTGTCTGATTCACAAAGTGATAAGGTAGATCTAATATCTTGATGTATGGAATATGTCACTTTTATCATAGATATATGTGTGTAATTCATGGAATTTCCCAATGGATAAGGCACTGATCAGCTATAGGATCAACTTGTTCTTACTATTGAATATTTGGAGATTTGCTAAAATCAACAATTATAATCACCCATTTCCCTTTCCGTTTAAGAGTTGAAAGGATTCCCTCACTTAGCTTATCAATTTCCTAGGCCATTTTATTAGCTATTTCATGTCTAAGATCTTTGCATAAGTGTTTGAAGATTAAGCGTTTTATTTTCTTTGTTAGATTCAAGTGTATGTTTTAGCACTAGTACCATATAAGTGAATCTGAGGTCTACCTACCTAGGTTTTGTAGAGTCTGAAGTAGAAGAAGGGTCTAGCCTTATAGTTGGCCTAGTGTCTGAAAGGGTATGTTGAAGATGGGAAGTAGCTACCCCTAGATGTATCTTGGTCTCATTAGGGTAATTTGAAACTGTGATGTTTGAAAACACCAACACCTCCAAAAGGTCATCTTTCTGAGTTCTTTTTATCTTGCTTTCAAATAGTTATTTTGGAAATTGCCATGACTTGATGGTTTCATGCATATGAACTTGTGTGTGTGTGTGTGTGTGTGTGTGTGTTTGAAGACATGAAGTAGAAATATGGATAGTTTAAATATGTTATACTTTCTTGAATTCATAGACAAAAATAGTATAATGAAGTAGTTATACATGTTGATAAATGGTTCCCCATCTATGTTACATTTTGGGTAGTTTTCTTCTTGTAGGCATAGGACTTGCAAGAGTGTTAATTGGAAATTTACAAATTTTCTCTAATATTGATGATGAGAATACACACACACACACATATATATGTACATGTATATATATGGAAGGTCATGTGCACATTGATTATTTTGTAGGTGTTTTTTGTGGCCATTCAAGAATCAATATTTCACTGCTGGAGTAGTCAAAGCAAACCATGAATTGCTAGACCTTCACAAGCGGGGCAAACAATTTCTTTCTTTCTACCATTGCAACACATGGATGTAGCTTCCACAACATGCTATATTCCTAGAGGATCTATTCATGGTTAATTTTCTTTCTATTTTGAACTTTATGAGACTGTAATTGATCCTCATGAATGGAGTGATCTTATATTTAGGAAGTAGTTGTAGTTTCTCTTAAAATAAGAACTATATTTTAGAGAGTGGAAGAAGTAGAATGAGTTGATCTTCATAGAAACACTATTGTGATATTTTTTTTCAATCAAGTTTTATCTTTCTCCATGAATGAATATAATGTATAGTTTAAGTTTATATCATATATCTTGATTTATTTCTTGATCACTCATCCAAGGGGGCCCACTTGTTGAGTGAAGTATGTTGTTAGAGTAGATTTCATTTCCTTGTTTATTTCTATGTAAGGTAGAAATCTATTACTCCTATAGCCATCGATAATAAAACCAGTGAACTATTCCTACAACATAGGTAGTTAGAGTAGCCTTTGACCATGATTACATTCTTCTTTAGAGTAATTTCATTTACTAGTTCTAGTTTAGTTTTCCTAAAGTTCAAGCATTTAAATTTAATAGGTTAAGCTTAAGATTGAGAAATTTTAAAGCATATAATTTGAAAATACTATTTTAAGTTTACCTCCCTAGTTGGTAATTAAATGAGACTGAATAATTCATTTAGAAATAAAGTAGGGTGTCCAATCCTAAATAGCCAATCCAATGATGTAGGTTTCTAATACCATTATTTGGCCTACCATTTTGGCTTCATTTTTGGGGATGATATTAATTTAAACTTGTCTTAAGAGTTGTATGTCTAGTTCTAAAATTCTACAACTAAGTTTGAAAGAATTTTATCATAGAAGGAGAGACTATTGACACTAAGATCAATTTTTCTATTAGTGACACAACATTTAGTCAAATGGTTACATTGATACCAAGATCTATAGTTTCTATTGCACTTATCATTCATCCAGTAGTGTTAACCAATTTTCTTAGTTGCTATTAAGATAAATAGACAATTTGTAGTTCATGCCAAGCTATGCAGCATCTACCAAGCATCAGAGATAGTTTATAGTATAGCCTAAGCATAATAGTGTCTCCGAAGCTATCCAACGAAAGTAATGGAACCTCTAGTGTTAAGTGAGCACTATATAGTTTTAACCAAGTTCTCTAGTGTTAAGACGACTCATAGTGTTAACTTAGTGAATCTAGTATTGATCGAGTCATGCAGTGTTAACCAAGTGATTCAATATCTACCGAGTTTCTTAGTGTTCACTAAGTCACACAATATTGACCAAGTTTGAGCTAGTCAAAAGTGATTAGTATGGACCGAGCTTCAACTTCAATTAAGTGCCAGAGTTTTTTGATCATTAACAATATTTTTCATATATTAGAACATCACTAAGTTTGTATTTAGAACTTGAGTTACATTAGTTGGGTCATCTTTGTGAATCATGATGAATTTGGTATTCTAGCTAACTCCAAAAGGTAATGAATTGGATTGGTATATATGTAATGCATTTTATCATAACCAAATATGTATGGAGAATGTCCTATTGCTTTTGCAAATGTCTAAGGATCATCATTAATAGCATGAATAAGAAGACTAGAACCTGCAGTATGAGAACGGGTGCGATGAGAAGTTGAAGGGTCACCAGCCAGAGATCTTGTAGCCTCAACTATAGCTCAAGCCTATTTAGGCATCTAGGGTGGATCCTATGGTGGAGTTAAATGGGGATCACCATGATCATCATCCTCATTATTTGTGGAACAACTTGGAAAAGAGGAGGGAGTAGTGGGAGATGAAGTAGGCATTGGATGCAAGGAATGAACTATAGGAGGTCTCTCATCAAATTGGACATCCCATTGAAATAGGACCTCTTTGGAATTAGGATGAAACAACCTATAAGCCTTAACATCCTCATAGTAGCCAATAAAAATGAGTGCTTGACTCTTCTATTCCAGTGCTTTCCTTTAAGCACTAGGTACAAATGCCCATGTTGCACTCCCAAAAACTTGAAATGATGATACATCAGCCTTGACATGACACGAAGCCTCCTTAGGAGTCATATGTCAAAGTTCTTTGTGAGGCATCCAATTTTGAATATAGTTAGCACAATTGACTACCTCTACCCAAAAACACAAATCCATGGACTTGAACTGAATCATACAATTAGCCATCTCTCGAAGTGTTCTATTCTTTCTCTCAGCCACACCATTATACTGAGGAGTGTAGGGCACTGAAAATTGATGTTGAAGACCATGCTTAGAACAAAAATCTCTAAAAGCTTGGTTCACATACTCCCCCCCCCCACTATCTGTGCATATCCACCGAATAGAAAGACCAGATTGCTTCTCTAAAAATGCCTTAAAAACTTGAAATGAATTGAAGACATTAGACTTGTACTTGAGAAAGTACACCCATGTGCATCTGGAGAAGTCATCAATGAATGTAAGCACATATCTAGCACCCAAAAAGGAAGGAGTAGGAAATGACATGAGGTCACTATGAATCAACTGCAAAGGTGCCAAAGAATGAGTGACTTGTCCATGTGGAAAAGAATCCATATGTTTCTTGCCAAGTGCACAACCCTGACAAACACCATCTAGATAGGAAATCTAGGGAAGCCCAAGAACAAGTGCCTATGTGCTCATTTGTTAAAGATATCTATAATTGACATGCCTAAAATGTTCATGCCAAAGTCTTCTTACTGAATCTGCATGTGCAACTAAACATGAACTTGTGTCATTAGAAGACTCAAATCCATCAAATCTATAAAGGCTAGATGTAGAGTCAACACTCCCAATAGCCACATTCATCTTAGAATCATGGAAGTCCTAAATAACCACATCATGTGGTGAGAACTCAACTATCTTACCAAAGCTAGAGTGGAAAATTTGATAGATAGAAAATAGGTTCATCCAAATATTAGGGACACAAAGAACATCCTAAAGAGAGTCCCTAACTACTGCAATAGAAGTAGAATCCAAAACTGAAAGTTGTGATGAGTTCCCAATAGCAATCTATGTGGTAGCACAAGGAGCAACTGAAGTAAGCAACTTAGGAGTGTTTTTCATATGGTGAGAGGCATCAGTATCAAGAATCCATGTAGGCCCTAAAGTTGTAGTTCGAGAAGAAATAGCATGACCTTTCGCTATATCAGGGGATGAAGAATGCAAGGCTAAAACATGATACTCCTTTGAAGGGTTTGCTAGAGGAGTAGCTAGAGGCTCAGGATCAAATTTTGATGTGTCTTTCTTTGATTTTCCTTTCTTCTTTGATTTCTCCTTAGAATTTTGAGCAACCAATGCTTGGCTAGAAGAGCCAAAGGCATCCATCTATTGGATCTTTGTTTGTTCTCATGTCAACGGATCACAAAATGTCTCAAATGTAGGCATCCTATGTTTGTCACCAAGGGCATCCATAGTGGAGTAGAAAGTAGAAGAAAAAATCTAATACTATCCCTGCAACTTTGAGAGTATCAAAAAAATGCACTCATCATCTGTTTTGATTTTCCCACATCCTTGTAAAATTGCATGTAGAGATTTGAACTTCATCAAGAAGTCTTCAATGGTGGGAAAATTGGTTGGTGACAAAGAAGTCAACTTTGCATCAAGCTGAAGTGCCTAAAACTCATTCACTGTGCCAAAAAAAGTCTAAAATTTGAGCCAATAAGCCTGTGGAGTGGTCAATCCATCCAAGTGAAACAACAGATTGTCTGAAATGTTCAGTGCAATCAATCCCATGGCCTCATCCATTTTTTTGTTGTGGTAATGAACATCAAAAGCTCATGCAAGAATAGGTTGATTCTCATCTAGAAATGACCATAAGCCCCTTGACATGAGAAGCTGAGTCATTTGTGCCTTCTAGGTGTGATAGTTATGTGGTGTGAGATGTGTCATAGATGGATTTTCCATTGAGAAAGAAGAAGATGGAAGTAGAAGGGCCTTATTCTAAATTAAATTATAGAAAAGGAAATACCACCCCAACCCCCCCCCCCCCCCATAATAGATAATGATATCACTCAAATACCACAAAAAACAACTATGGGAAGCAATACAAATTGAAAAAGAAACTAGATTCTGGATGTAGAGAAGGAGGAAAGAAAAGCCTTTACATTGATGCCAAAAATAGGAGCTCAAATGAACTTAGAATGTAATAAAACAAGTACCATTTTCTCTATCTCTGAGTCAGCTTTCTAGCACTTCTTTTAGATTGGAAAAATACCTTTGTATGCTCAAGTTATTGCCAAAAAAACTAACTACTACTCCAAAATACCACCTTGCTAGAAAAATACAATCACTGGATTAAATTTGACACCCATATGGTCATCACCTATTCGTCACTAGAAAATAATTTGGTCACTAGTTTTCTAATGTCAATAACCAAAAAGATGACATCACCCATCTAGAAAATGATGTCAGTATAGGGTCCAGCAACAATGATGTCAATGGCCCAAAAGATGACATGTCACTGGAAAAGTGACTTCAACTGACAGTTTGTTGATGCAAGATGCTTGTAGTGTGACATCACTCACCAGAGTAGTGATAGGTAGCAAAGCACTAGTGACAATGGTGCCTGAGAGGAGAACTTGGTGGCGCATCGACTGTGCTACTAGCAAAGGCAGAGTGGGCATTGTGCACTGGTGGTGGCTGGGGCTGAGCACTACATGAGCAATGCGGCCAGTCCTTGGTAGAGCATGGGTGGTGTGCAAGCAGCCCTGTGGTGGCTATGAGCATTGTTGTGGTGGCGACCCTTCATATATTTATTTTATATTTTTTTCATCTGTACAGTCCATATGACAACCTATAGGGGGGCTAAAAAATTTTTTCCTAATGCTCAAAAGCCAAAATTTAAAATTTTGATATGAATCTTGGCTATAACTAGCCTTTTAGATCCAATGGCAGTGTTCATTTGGGCCCAAAGTGCTCTAAAAAATTGCTCTACCCTTGGATTGAAGAAAAATGCACAAACAAAATAGAGTTTGTGTCTGCAAATCATAGCCTCAAAAATCCTTCGAACAAGAAGTAGTAGGGTCTCTAATACCATGTAGGAGTTGATAAAATCCAACTTCAAAGTGCATCAAGATCACCTGTATGCAAATAACTTGTTGAAGAGAAACTGAATGAGCAAGAGCTTGAAGCAAACAATGCAAGAGAAAATATTTCACAATAGGAAAATAAAATTGCTATGTGAATGAATGAATTTACAATGAGAGAGAGATTGAATATAAAGGGCTCAAGGAAGCTTGTAGAAAAATTTGGAAAGTGGAAGAAGATAAGTTTGAAAACCAAGCACACTTCTACAAAAAAGTGGAACATGCTAGAAGGGAACAAACTCCCATGTTGTCAACAACTCATCATTACAACAATTCACTATATGCATTAACCTAAGTAAGATTAAGTAAAAGAATAAATAATTAATAATTAATTAATTATTTACTCTAACATATATACCATTTTTGGTTTAATTAGAGAGTGAGAAAGGAATGTTGGTATTGTAACTTTTACCTCTATTCTTCTTACTAGCTAGGCTATGGCCTGAAAGACTACTACTTGAGGAACCAGGTCCAACTTGAATGACTTCTTAATCCATTACTTGGTCAACTAGATGATATGATTCTCCTTGTAATTGATATCTTTATTTTCTTCTCTATCAATTTCTATGTTCACAATCAACCAATCATATATCTTATCCTGATTATACAGGGGATCCAAGACATCTGAAGTGTCTTGTTGAACAACCTTCAATGAGACCTTTATTTTCAAGGCACTGCTTTCCAAATAAAGAGTCATCCTAAAATAATCCCTTATCCAGAAATTTTAGTCATCTACTAAATTCATCCAATGATCCTCTATGGCATCTTCATGTTCAAATTGTTATCCTACAAAATATTGAACTATGCCAATATTGTCAAAACATGAATGAGGGGAGTTATACTCCTCCAAGGGATACTAATCTCATTCTGAATCAAAATTTATGATATCCCACTTCTACTTAACTCCAACTAGACCTATGATGATGGGCCATACCCAGGTTTTCTTATGTTGTTTCCTCACTTTGTCATATGTAGATTAGATTTGTCTCACAATCTCCAATAAAATGAGCCCATCTAACAAACATCTTGGGAGTTTCTTTGGATTTATAGTTTTGTGTACTACCCTTAAGTAGGTGAATTTCTTAAACTAAATGTGGTAGGTGCCTATTTCTACAATCCTTGTTGAAACCTCTACTAGCATCCTTTTCGCATAATCCCCCTCAATGAACTAGATGACTACAAAAATGAAAGTATCATTCACTATTTTGTATTCTTTTCTCTAATCGAAGAGCTTCTTCTTTACTAACTAGAGGTATACCACATAAGGAAATGAATTAGCATCTTGCATGCTTTCCCTCTTAAACAATCATGGATAATCTATGGTCCTTGTTGCTAATAGATATACCAAATAAGATGTCATATAAAACATTGGATCAGCTTTGACCACCACCATCTATTCATCTAAATTCACACTAAGAACTGTGTCCCAATAAATTGGTATTTTGGCCATTCTAATGGTCTCAATGAAATGTGCCATCCATTTGTTCAAGTGTTTTGTTGATGAAGGGTCCTCTGCTTAATACCATAAACACATAACAAAAACAAAAAAATAACAACAAATGGGAGAACAAAATATTGACTTCTTATTATCACCACAAATACAAAATTATAGAATTCTCAATTACAATATGCTAACCCAAATGGGTTTCTTCATTATAGTAATCTACAAGACTATGATGTGAACTACTACCTAGAGCTATCCTAGATAATGTTTGGGCCTTTCTTAAATAGGCAATTTTATGCTACCTGAGAAGGTTCTAGATGCTCAAACTTAATAATTAGGGCTAACAAACCCTAACCATACATCTAGAGTTAGCCAAATATATTTTTATCATTTATTTTAGGAATTTTGAGTAACCAAACTTTGAAAGGCCATAACTCTCATACCATTCATCAGATAGGCTATTATAACCAACCTTTGAAAATGCCAGCTCATGATCTACAAGCTTAGAATGATGCTGACACTCTTCTACCAATTTTTTAGACCTCATCCATGTACTTTTACACCTCCAATAGTGAGCCTAAAGATTTTTTGCAAAATTTTCCACCAAAAGTCCACAATAACTTCTCTAATACTTAAGCTAGAGCAATGAGATTTTTATTGCAAGCTTACAACTCTAAAATGAACCTTCATTTTAAAAAATGAGAACATTATAAGCTCATATAAAAAAACTCATTGAAAATAGTAAGCTCCCATAAATAGCAACCACTATGTCTACTATTCCTTATTAAAATAGAAAGGCTAAAAATAAAGATATTTTTGGATGATGCAAGATTGCTCTTACATCCAAGGTGCTCCTGTAGACACCCAAGGTAATTTGAGAAGTGACTCATTCATGTCTTAGGTGTTTAGAGGAGAACCAAGATGGTTAACCTTCTCCCTTGCTAGCCATGATGAATCCTCTACTAGCCTCTCTTTCCATTTGACTAAGTATTCCTCACAAGTTTTGTTCCTTGTAGTTTTGCCAACACAACTGACCAATATCTCCTTAGTCTCCTTTGTAGCCAAACTAGCTACTGGAATACTCTACTATGCTTCTACAACTTCATCTCCATCACCTACTTCATAATACTCTATCAAATCTGAAATGTTAAATATCGGTGAAATATTCAATTTAGTAGGCAACTCCACTTCATAAGCATTTTTAGAATTATGCATTTTCACTATCTTGCATGGTCCAAACTTCTTCACTTCAACTTATTATATATACCCACTGAAAAATGCTCCTTTCTCAAATGAACCATGACTTCATCTCTAATCTAAAATTCCTTATACCTCCTTTTCACACCTTCCTTAGCCTCATATTGTATATTCATCTTTATGATGTGTTTCCTCACCTACTCATGGATGTTCTTCAAATGTTCAACAAATTCTTCTTCTTTATCACTACTTATTTCTCCTTTATCCAACTATCACAATTTAGAAGCATTTCTAGGACTACTCCCATATACAATCTTGAATGGTGATTTACCAGCATTTCTATTAAAAAAATTATTATATGAAGATTCTACCTCAGGTAAAATTAGATCCCATTCTTTTGGCTTGTTTCCAACCAAACATCTTAGCAAATTTTCCAAACTCCTATTCACCACTAATGTTTGTTCATCAGTCTTTGGATGATGTGATATATTGAACTTCAACTCTTTCTTGGACTTATTTCACAATGTACACCAAAAATACCCAACAAATTTGGTATCTTGATTTGAAAGTATACTGTTTATTAGACCATGTAGGCTCACCACTTCTCTAAAAAACAACTCTTCCACATGAACATCATCACAAGTCTTCTTGCAACAAATAAAATGTGTCATCTTTGAAAATCTATCGACCACCACAAAAATAGAATCACACACTCACTGTGTCCTTGGTAATCCAAGAACAAAATCCATGCTGACATCCTCCCATGGCTTCTCTGGTACAAGTAATGGCTAATACAACCTTGTATTCTATTCCATTCCTTTTTCCATTTGACACACTCTACAACTTTGGACAAACTTCTTCACATCTTGTTGCAACTATGGCTAGTAATAATTCTTAGTAGCCAAAAACTATGGTTTTATCTTTACCAAAATGTCCAACTAATCCTTCATTATGCTTCTCCTTGATGAGATTATCTCTCATTGAACTTTGGGGAATGCACAATTGCCTTCCTTTGAACAACATACTATCCTAGATCAAGAGATCCAACCACTTTGTCCTATCAAGTGTAACAGGTTCTGTACAAGCCTTCCATGCTTCACCAAAATTAGGATCATTTGGATACAAAGTTCTAAGTTCCTTGAACCCAACCACTTCAATCTACAATTCTATCAGCAAAAAATTTCTTCTACTGAGAGCATCTACAACTTTGTTAGACTTCCCACTCCTATGTTTCAAAAATAATGTATAACTTTACAAAAAGTTCAACCCACTTTAAATGCCTTCAATTTAATTTTCCTTAACTATTCAAATATTGAAAAGCTTGATGATTAGTATACAAAACAAAATCATTAGGAATAAGATAGTGTCTCTACTTCTTAAATGCTTGAACTATAGCATAAAATTTTTGATCATAAAAAAAATATTTTCTTTGTGCATCATTCAATTTCTCATTGAAATAAGCAACATGTCTACCTTTTTTGCTCAAAACAAGTCCTATTGTAGTACCACTAGCATCATAGTCTACCTGAAACACCATATTAAAATGAGGAAGTGCTAAAATAGATTTCTCAGTAACTTTGTGTTTCAACAAATTAAAACTCTTATGTGATCCTATAGTCCACTTAAACTATTTCCTATCACCTCTCATTGTTTCAATTAAGGGTCCACAAATACTATAAAAACTAGCCAATCCATGAAAAGATGTTACCTCTATAGCACTCCTTGGAGTAGGCCATTCAAGGATAGCCTTCACTTTCTCTTTGTCTATTTTCAAACCTTCTACTGAGACTACAAATCATAAGTACACCAACTCCTTCTTTACAAAACTACACTTCTTTAGGTTTATCAACAACTTTTTTTTGCTAAACTTATCAAACACCTTACAAATATGGATCAAATGCTCCTCCACTATCTTACTAGAGATCAAAATATCACCTAGGTAAACAATGAAAAACTTACTCAAAAACTCATTCAATACCTAATTCATGAAACTTCTTGGTGCATTGGTTAGCTCAAATGGCATGACTAACCACTTGTATAGTCCTTCCCCTGTCTTGAAAGTAGTCTTCTATTCATCCCCTTCTTTGACACGAATATGATGGTACCCACTCTTTAGATATTTCTTTGTGAAATACTCAGCCCCACTCAAATAGTCGATAATATCATCCATCCTTGGCAATGAGAATCGGTACTTGATTTGACCTTGTTGATAGCATGAGAATCTATGCACATCCTCCATTCTCCATTCTTCTTTGCTGCTAATATGGATGGTACAACACATGGAATACAACTTTCTCAAATCAACTTCTTTTGAAACAACTCATGAACTTGTCTATTCAACTCTTCACTTTGTATTGGTGTCATTCTATGCACTACCTTATTCCAAAAATAGGCTCCTCGAATCAAATCCATCTGGTGATTGATCTTTCTCATTGGGGACAATACATCAAGTATATTATCTATTACAATATCAGAAAAATCTTCTAACATATCTACAACTTCTTTAGGCACCTCCTCTACTTTTATCTTTACTATTCTTGGGAATTATAGCGAAACACATATGCTCATGATTCATACCTTTGAGAACTATTTTTCATCAAAAAAACATATTCTGGAAGTGCTACACATCTTTTCTTCTCTATCAGTCAATAGTTTTAACTTATGTTTCACTCCATCCTTGGTTAGAGTGTAGGTATTTTCTCACCCATCATGTACAAAATGCCTATCAAAATATTACAACCTACCTAACAACATATGATATATGTTCATAGGTATGATATCACATATTACCTCATCCTAGTAGCTTCCAATCTTAAACTTCACTAAGAAATCTTGCACCTAAGTAATACGATATGGATGTGAGCATTTTTGTTTCTTCAACTTCAACTTTGTTAAAATCATTTTTGACACTATATTATCAATACTTCCACCATCAATGATCACACCACAACAATTATCTTCACATCCACACCTTGTACAAAACAAGCTCCTTCTTTAATTAGGGTGCATTCTCACCACTCAATAGGACTTCTTCTCTTTCAAAATATTTAGAATGTGATGATTTTCCATCTTCATCAAAATGTGCAACTCTAGCATAGCCTTCTTCTTCTTTTTTATGTCCTTCCTTTGCATTGGGAATATTCAAATGCTATATGGCCTTCTTCTTTGTAGTGAAAACATTTCCCATAGAGGCCTCCTCTTCTAGATCCTTTTCCTCTATCTCTTTTTCTTTGATCTCTATTGTTCTAATCATGAAAATGATTGGAAATGCTTCCCCTCTAGTTTTGACTACTACTTCTAGCCTCATCCTTGTTCTTTTGATCATCACTATGGCCTCTATAAGATCATCTACTAGATCTTCTACCATGACCTCTTTAATTATTCTTGTTACCAATTTTTTTTCTTAGTTTCTCCTCAACCCTTAGGGAAAACAAATATGCCTCCTCAATACTGGTCACTCAAACAAGACTCATCTCATCTTGAATACTTAACCATAACCCATTAAGATAACCAACAAATTTCTCTTTATCAACTATTGGATGACCAGTTCTAATGAGAACTCGATAGAACTCTTTAGTATACTCTTGAATAGATTTTCCCACTTGCTTCAACCCTTGCATTTTCTTCAATAGATCAATCTCATAATCCATAGGAATGAATTATCATTTCATTTTAGCTACCATTTGATCCCATCTAGTGATTTTTTCTTTCCTCTTTTATTTTGATCCAACTGGATCTCCTGCCACCAAATCTTTGCATGACCATTTAGTTTGGCCTTAGTAAAATTGACCCTATCTAGATCTTCAATATCTTCATATTCAAAGTACTCTTCAAATTCATTGATCCAGTCAATCAATTCCTCTATGATTTTCTAAAAATTTGGGAACATCAAACTTATGTCTTTTTATAGCCCTAAAAATATTTGCCTCCTTTGGGTTAAGAATATCCTCAACTACATCTAGGTCTATGTTTCCTTGTTCTTCTCTTTCATCCTCAATTTCATCATCTCCTATGAAAAGATTCATTCCTCTGTGAATTTGTTCTTGCATTGCTTGCATTTGCCTCTAGAGTGTTCCAAAATTGTCAGGTGTAACACCTTTGATTCTTCCACCATGTTCTCTTCATGGAGGCCTTTTCATGCTAGTATAAACTACCTCACAATTAGTGATTTGTCTACATGCTCAACCCTAACCATAGTCCTTGTGTGAACTGCCTCACAGTTGATGATCTGTCCATACACTCAGGAACTCTAACTCTAATACCACTTGATGAAGGGTGCCCCTCTTAATACCATAAACACATAATAGAAAAAAGGAAATAACAAAAAATGCAAGAACAAAATATTGACTTCTTGTTATTGTTGGAATTGTGGAATTATAGAATTCTCAATTACAATATGCTAACCCAAATGAGCACCTTCATTATAGTAATTCTGCAAGACTAAGTTGCAAACTACTACCCATAGTTATCTAGACAATATTCAAGCCTTTCTCAAATAGGCAATTTTATGCTACTTGGGAAGGGTCTAGATGCTCAAACATAATACCTAGGGCTGACAAAGCCTAACAATACATATAGAGTCAACTAGATATTTTTTTGACATTTATTTTAGGAATTTTGGGTAGCCCAACTTTGAAAGGCCATAACTCTCAAACCATTGCTTTGATTGGCTATTATAACCACTTTACAAAAATGCCAGTTCTTGATCTATAGACTTGGAAGGGCACCAACATCATTCCACCAAGATTTTGGACATCATCTAGAAACTTTGATGCTTCCAATGGTAATCCTAAATATTTTTCTACAAAATTTTCCACCAAAAATCCACAATAACTTCTCTAATACTTAAGCTAGAGAAATGAGATTTTTATGGTAGGCTTATAACTCTAAAATAAACCTTCTTGTAAAAAATGAGAACATTTTGAGCTCATATGAAAAACTTACTAAAAATAGTAAGCTTCCATAAGTAGTAACCACCATGTCTACTAGTCCTTATTAAATTAGAAAGACCAAAAATAAAGATATTATTGGGTGATGCAAGATTGCTCTTACACCCAAGATACTTCTATATCAATTTTTTTTAGAAAACCCATGGTTCTACTCAAAAGCACAATAAAAATTTTGATATCATCCTTCATGTACCATCTAGTCATGTCAATTTTCTATCTCTTCATTCCATGTGTGTTCTGTCAATCAAATATGATGATTGAATGATTTTTGTAGCTTTCTACTCATTATCCCTATACCACCTCTCTACTTGATGATAAGTTAACCTTACGTATTGGTCTAACCTTGGGAGATGGAAAAATTTCTCAATATTCTTTGATCTTACATCTAGGATGACTTCTCCTATGGTACTCTTTATCACTTTCTTTTCTGACACAGTTCTCTACTAAGGCCATGTCAAGCTTTGAAGATTGCACTAATGTAGGATGTGAAGCCGCATTAACAAACCCTAACCTGATGGGTATTAAAACCATTAGGGACCTCTGATTTAGCTTGTTGTAGAGTACTAGGAATAAATTCCAATTAATATGACCTAATTCAATGTCTTGATTCTCTGAATGTGCATTCTAGAAGTGTGATTTCATTTGTACACCTTGAAACTTAAAGACAACTAGTTTTTGGAGAAATTTTTGTTTTGAGGGAAGATGAGGAAGAAGCAATTTTATCTACGCAAAACATAAACACATTAGTTTGAAAGGTTGAAAATAAAACCCTAAGAAAACCCTAGTTACTAAAAAAATTAGACCCATAAACCTGAAACATCACAAAAACATGAAAAAACCCTATTTATGCCATTTTATATAGTTTTTTTAGCATGCCTTCTGCACCTTGAGGGTGCACTAGGTGTGCTCAATTATACTGAGGGCATAGGAAAAATCTAAAAAATGAGTGTGCACACATAGTGCACCTTGTGGGGTGTATATGTGCACACCTTAATCCTATGATGAGGTTTATCTATGTATACAAATAATGATGTGCACATGTGCACCTTGGACAATGTGCCCATGTGTGCACCATCATCTTGGAGTTTTTTGTTAGTTATTTGAAAGGTGTGCATATGCACACCTTGGATAGGTACGCATATGTGCACCTTTCACTTAGGTGAGGGTTTGTTCTTTTAAATTTTGTGAGTAAGGGTGCACACTTGCAAAACTTGGACAAGTGTGCAAGTGCACACCTTTTAACCTTAGTGTTTTTTTTAATGTGTGTAGGTACATGAAGGTAAAGTGCACCTCTGAGGGTGTGGAAGTATGCTCGATCATGGATGGAGAGTGAAAATGAATACATAGGACAAAGGGGTCTCAAGATTTTATAGGCCTGGGATGAAGCACACCCTTTGGGGGTGCGCACTTGTGCATGTGCATAGGTGGACATTTACTAAGGGAAACACCTCCACACTAGTATATTTAGTACACTAGTGCACTTTGAATGGTTCCCATGTGTGCTAGGTGCACTAGTACACTCCTTGGTATACAAAACCACTCTTTCTCACTAGAATTTTTAATTTTTGGGATCTGGATTTTTTAGGAAAAGGGAAAAGAAAGCTCAAGACTCTAGGTAGAACCCTAAAAATGAATTATACCTTGGATGAGGAGATTGGGAAAAAAAAAATTATTGGGGGGTCCCCATTACTAGGAGAAATGGGGTGTGTGTTGTGAAAACCACAATAGGATCCATGTGATTTTTCACGTGATATAAAACTCAAGTCAATTGAACAACATGTCATGTGAGGCAATTGATCTAGCATACAAGGTGGTGAAGAATAACTTATCTTTCAACCTTGCTAAGTTATTACTGATATAATTCAACAAGAATATGGTAAGCATGAGAGTGTTGAAGAATAACCCATGTATGTTTGATTCTCATTTGACAGTCTATTTTTCTTTGTTCAAAAGTTTTTCCCTTCAAAAGGACCTATAGTATGGAGAAAGGATGTTCTATTATTGTACCAAATCAATAAATACATAGTAGAAATGGATGAGAATTTTAGTAGCATTATGGATAATTATTTTGATTCATTAAAGTAAAAGATACAAACTAGATTAAGGATACCCAGGAAGCTTGTAGAAGACTATGAGCAAGATATCCATTTCATGGATAACTATGACAAATTTTATATTCAAGCAGTCAGACCTAGAGTGACATGGGTTAAGCCCCTAGAATATGAGTTTAACATTGAGGATACTACAAATATCATTGAAGCTCTACTAAATGATATTGTGGATCCTAAAGCCACCTATTTTAGAACATATGAAGAAGCTAAGGCAAGAATTCAGCTTGAGATATAGCTACCTCAAGTAGTTAGTAGAGGAATGAAGAGGATAGAGAAAACAATCAAGAACACCATTTCATCACGATCTCCTCTAATACTTACCAAGGGTAAAGGAGATAATGTAGAAGATGAAGATGAAGAGGATGAAGCAAAGGAAACTAAATCTAAGAAAGAATATCCTCCCAAGAAGAAGAGGAAGGTTATTATAACTAAACCTACTAATTCCTCTTATGTACTATTTACAAGAAGAGAAGATAAATCTAGGAAGAATCCAAAGTTACATGAAGATGAAGCCAAATAGATCATCTTTAAAAGATTTGCATCTACACTTCAAGAAAAATTGAAGAGGATAGAAGAAGGATCTGGTATGACATAGTTTAAGTCCCTTAAGTATGAGACTAGGAATGATGAAGAGAAACAATAGATTGAGGATACCCTTATGGAAAATTTGGGTAAATAGAAATATTCACCAAATGAGCTTTCAAAGAAAAATCTTGATGAACTTTTGAAAGACATTAAACCTAGATGGGAAAATGCAATGAAGACTGCCAAGGTCATCTATGAACAAACTTTGAGACAACTTATGTTGATTCTTAATGAGATGGAGGTGAAGGAATCCTTGAAGCAGAATGAGAAGAAGTTCACTCTAAAATTCAATACATGTATGATATTTCTTAAGGATATTGAATCTATGGTAAAGACATATGCTACCACATGGAATAACATCTGTGGGTTGCAAAAACCTAGTGACTTTGTGGTGCATGTCGATGATAAGGATGGTGAAGATAAGGATGTAGAAGAAGAAGTAGAAACAAGAGATGATGGTATAGATGATGTTGATCTTGATGATGAGGAGGAAGGTTGGGAAGCCACTAAGGATAGTCTTCCACAAATATGGAGCATTGAAGAAACTAATACAAAGAAGATTGCAAAATTAGTTATGACATCGTTTCATCACACTACAAACAAAGCCTTAGTGCAATTAGGATCAAAGAAGGATTCTACCATGTTGGTTGAGGTCAAAACTACTACACCAAGCAGACAACCAATCTCTAGATCTATATTGCCAAGTATTTCATTGACTAAAGTACCCAACACTTCATCTATCAAGCAACTAGTCCCTCCATCATTAGAATTGACCAAGAAACAACAAGGTATTCCTATTGTCAGTATTATTTCTATATTTATTGTTATTCCATCTATTTCTACAATTGATTCAATTCCAAGTGTATCCATAGCCAATGCAATGCCAATTGAGAATCAGTCTTAACCAAGAACTGAAGTTTTAAATAAGGGTAAAGAAATTGTTTCTACCATTCCAAAGGTTAAGTGTAAAGAAGAAGAGGAAGAAATGGATCTAGATGAGGACATTGTTATTCCAAATTGGGATACCTCTATCCTCACTCCTAATCAAATGGATACCCTAGGTGAACTCTTGAAGAAAAGATCTAAGAAACAAAAGATTAGAGAAGAGAAGAAGAAGAAAACTCAACTCCTTGAGGATATAAAGAACATATTTAATGATGTTCTAAGTATTGAGTTTGATAGAAAATAATCTATTCTAGATCAATTAACTAAAATTGTCCACACAGATAATGAAGATTTGAATGGACAAGAAAATTTACTACAAAGAGATAAAAGGAAATTTGAGAGCAAAGTGTTCAAGAAAGTTGCACTAAAAGTCGTAGTAGATCAGATAGAACTGTCTAACATTCTAGCTAAACTAAAAATATCTGTAAATAATGTTGTTTCATTATTTATCAATGTGAGTGACACATCTATCTTTACAAAGAGATCAAGGATAAAATTTCCAAGATAGATGAGGATATGAAGGTAAGTGCACTCCAACTATTACTTGATCCAAGTTATAATTCTACACATTTCACAAAGATTAGATATCTAACAAATCTATAGGTAGAATTATCAAGGGAAGATGCTAAAATCATGGCCACACTTGAAGAAATTTAGGGCATAATTCTTCCAAATATGGGTGCACTACAAAATCACATTGCACATGCAAAGACTCTCATCCATGACAATAACTTCTCCATAGATGACCACATGATGGAACTATCATTAGAAGTATAGATAGCCTTGCATGCAAGTAATGTATTACAAAAAAATTGGGAGAATACTATGGTAATAAATTTGAAGTTATATTTTGATTTCTTTTCACATTTTGGTATTAACTTGTAGATATTATTCACCTTTGGTATTTATGTCAAAAAGGGGGAGAAGTGTATATATGTTAGGGAAAGAAGATTATATATATATATATATATATATATATATATATATATATATATATATATATATATATATATATATATATATATATATATATATATATATATATATATATATATATATATATATATATATAATGTTATTTGATAAAAGGGGAGAATAATACTTTACTCTAGACATATGCATATAGGAAAGATTAATCTATGTGGGAGTAGTATAGCAATATGTAGATAGATGTACAAATAAGTAGAAAATATGTGTACACAAGTAATTTTGAAAAATCATAAAAATAGAGTATTCTACCAAGCTATAGCCATAGGAAGTCCAAATCAAGTTGAAGATACTAAATATTGATAAAGAGAGTTTTTGACTTGTAATTTTGAGTATTCAGATTTTTGGTTAGATAAATGGTTTTGTCACTAATGCCAAAGCGAAAGATTGTTGACATTAAGGTCAATTTCTGTATTAGTCAAACAATACTTAGTCAAATAGTTAAATTGCTACTAAGCTCTATAGTTTCTACCAAGCTTATCATTCATCTAGTAGTGTTAACCAAATATCTTACCTCCTACCAAGCTAAATAGATAGTTTGCAGTTCATGTCAAGATGCACAACATCTACCAAGAATCAAAGACAATTTACAAAATAGCAATATCTATCGAGCTATCTAGTGGAAGTGATAGAGAGTGTAGTGTTAATTGAGCTCTCTAGCATTAACCAAGTTCTCTAGTGTTAACCAAGCTCACAATGTTAACTTAGTGAATCTAGTGTTGACCGAGTCATGTAGTGTCAACTGAGTGATTCAATAGCTATCAACTTTCTCAGTGTTCATCGAGTCACACACTGCTGATCAAGTTTGAGCTACTCAAAAGTGATTAGTATGGGTTGAGCTTTAACTTCAACTAAGTTGCATAGTTTTTCGAGCATTGATAGTGTTTTCCTTGTATCAGAACATCACTGAGTTTGTCTTTAGAACCTAAGTTATAGCAATTGGGTTGACTTTGTGAATTATGATGAATATGGTATTGTAGCCAACTCTAGAAGGTAATAAATTGGATTGGTATAGATGTAATTTATTGTATCATATGCAAATATGTATCAAGAAGAATATGAAGTACATGAGTGTGATTTGAAGAAGGCTACAAGAAGTATAAGGGAAAAAAAAGATTTATCTATCTTAGCTAGGTGATCATTGAAATACAAGGAATCTCATTTAGTAAATTAGAGTTATAGATCATAGATCAACCACTGATTCATCCTAATAGATGTATATGTGAAGACATGAAATAGAAATATGGATAGTTTAAAGATGCTATATTTTCTTACATTCATGGATAGAAATGGTATAATGAAGTAGCTATGCATGTCAATAAATGTTTCCCCGTCAATGTTATTTTTTGGGTAATTTTCCTCTTGTAGCCATATGAATTGCAAGAGTATTAATTGGAACTTTACACCTTTTCTCTAATATTGATAATGAGAAATACATGTATATGGAAGGTTGTGTGTGCATTCATTATTTCATAGGTATTTGTTGCAGGTATTCAAGGATCAACATTTAAGCATTGGAGTAGTCAAAGGCAACAATAGATTGCTAGACCTTCGGATGTTGGGAAAATAATTTATTTCTTTTTGTTGTTGCAGCAATGGATGTAGCTTCCACAACTTGCTATATTCCTAGAGGATTTATTCATGGTTAATTTTATTTATGTTTTGAACTTTATGAGTCTATAACTTTTCCTCATTAATGGAGTTATCTTAGATTTAGGAAGTAGTTGTAGTATCCCTTAAAATAACAACTATTGTAACTTTGATAGAGTTTAAGAACTAGTATGAGTTGATTTTCATAGCAACACTATTGTGATACTATTTTCAGTCAAGCGTAATCTTTCTCCATGAATGAATATAATGCATAGTCAAGTTTATATCTTTTATGTTGATTGTATTTCCTATTCACTCATCCAAGGGGGCCCACTTAGTGAGTGAACTATTCTTTTAGAGTAGATGTGATTTCCTTGTTCATTTCTATGTAAGATTTATTTCTCCTGTAGATAGTGATAACAAAATTGGTGAATTGCTCTTGCACCATAATTGGTTAAGTAGCCAGTAGTAGAAATTTGGCAAATAATTGACTGCACGACTAAAAATTTTATTCATGTGAATGAAGTTGATCAAATTCCACTAAGTTTTTTCTATTTAGAATTATAAATGACTAAAGAAATGACTAATCTCATCATTAGGTAAAATTGTAACAAAATAATTAGGTAGACAAATAAATATGACTTAATAAATGACCAAATAATCAATCACCTTGATAAAAATGAGTAAACTAATGATTATTAATATTTTATACTAACATTTGATAATATCATTTTAATCACCTATTTTGGTTTAGTAAATGATGTTCTGCTAATCTGAATAACTAAATTAAATTAATCATTAGGCTCTATTATGCATTCAATCAATTTTATATAATTAAAATAATTATTAAATATTTAATCATTTCATCAAATAGCCATTAATTGATAATATCTTAAGGTTTGATCACTATATCATAAGTTTATTTTATTAGAAGAACCATCATCCCTTTTAATTAAATAATCAAAATCCCCTTTCTTATATGCACTTTAAATTCTATTTCTAAAATAAAATATAAGAAAATAACACCACTTAAATGCACAATTTTGGGAAACTTCTAAAATTGTGACCACATAGATCACAAACAATTAAATATCCACCATTGCTTATTATTACATATCATCTGCTCAATCATTTCTACAATCTCTAAAATGAGGCCTCACCCTGATTTAGAAGGATTTCATATCCGTGTTATTGTTATGCTACTAGTTTAACATATGATTTTCTTTGAGCAATTTAGGTTTTTTTTATTATTTAACTTGTATTATCTTGTATGTTAGCTTAAAAAATCTATCATACCTAGGATGGTTGTAATACATTCATGAGATTCATGAAGATCTTGCAAATCCATTGCATGCTTCCTCCATGAATTTGCTCAATCTGCAAGCACATCATAGGCCATTTTTTAAATATTAGCTTGTTTCAATCTTTAAAATTAATGATTTATAGAAGTGTTGGTGTTTAGATTAGCAAAGATAAAATCATAGACTTGTACAGATTACTACATAAAAAATCTTAGTGCCTTTCATCCATATTTGTTAATGGTAACTTTTATTTTTAGAGGATTACAAACACATCTAGTATTTTTTCAATTATATGGTTTGTAAACTTATATTTATTGGTGCAATTGACAATGTAATATATACAAATTAAACTATTTCTAAAAATATTTTTATACAACAAATGTAATTATTTTCTTAAAAAATAGAGATGTTCTATATATTACTAAAATTATTCCACTTGAAACTATATTGGATAATTCTTACAAAAATCAATTCAAAATCAATCAATTATAATTTTTTATTGGTCAAGTTTAGCAACTTCTTGAACAAATCTAATCTAAATTAACAACCTTAAAAATTGAATAAAATTTAATTTAGAAACTCTCTAATGTGTGCAAATTTTAATAAATTTTCTTTATTTTAGATATTATTTGATAATATAGTTTTACTTTTTCTATTAAAATTTTATGGTAAATTTTACTTAATGAATATAAATTAGTTTTAATATTTTATTATTATTAATAAAACTTATTTTTTTATGTAGTAAACATAGCATTAAAATTGAAATGAGATTTCCTTCTATATTATTATAATTCATTTTTCATGTTAAATTTTTTTATACTTAATTATGTATTTCTTCAATACAATATTATAATCAATAATGTAGAAACTATTTTTTGATATTCATAAACTACATTTCTTAGTGTAAAATATTATTATTATATATGACCATAAAATATGAGAATAGAAAAAAAAAATGTGAATGAATCAAATCACAAAGAAAAAGTGTATAGAATTATCATATCATTTCTATAGGCATGAGAGATTTTCCCTAAAGCGTGATTGTTCGAGAACTGATGTTTTTGTTCAATTTTAAGAATATATTGCTAAATTCTAAGATTTGAATAGGAAATATAAATTCTTATTTGTTATTTTTTGAGAATAATTTTTCTTAAATAAAAAAAGAGCCCAGATGTAGTAATTGCATAGTAAGGAGCTACATTAGACTTCAGAAGTGACATTAATTACCTATTTATTTTTTTCCTCCTCATTATGGACATCAAGAAGATAGAGACAACGATTTTGAAGATTGATTTTGAGAAGTGTGAAATTTGGTGGGGATATGTTGTGAGGTACATCTTTGGTCTCTGTTAATTTTTACAATTACATGCCCAAATTAATTGATGCACTAAAATTTGTTTGGATTTAGGGTTTTTAGAAATTGTCAATGCAATTAACAATAGTAAGCATTTCAACCATAAATTGTAATGGCTAAGAATTTGGGCCTTTGTTTTTAGATTTTTTGTCATCATGAAAATCTAGATCATCTATAGTGTTGTTTCTACTTGATGGTGTTGTTTCTACTTTTATGGTCATGTATTTAGTATTTAAAGATTGATTATTGTGTATGCATATATGTTAATTTGTGCTTATGGGGAGAAACCCACCAAAGAAATTCAACTATCAGAAGAAAAAAAATTGAATTAGATACTAATCTGGGTAATTAAATTATGCTTTCTTACTTCCTCCTCTAAAAATTCATTCTCAAGCTCATTTTCAACCTCTTAAGGCACAATTTGAACCATGACCAAAATTAAATGAGAGCGTCTTTTTCCATCCCTCTATTCTTCCTTGACCTTGAAGGGATGAGCAACATAGGCAATGTTGTAAGTGGCCATACCCTCCATTGACTACCTATAGACAGACTCCATGAAAGGAAGGGTTTGTGAAGTGGATATAAATTTTCTAGTTTTCTTTATTTGTTGAACCCTCTAAATCCCTTTGTGTGGCCACTATATCACATTTCCATCTAGAGAAAGGACATGCTATTTGAGATATATTACAAGGAAATATCACACCCCAAAGAAATTTAATCATGAAGTAGAACTTCCTATGAACAAAAAGACCATATGATGGGCATATTTTCCTAAATACATTTTACAATATTCCTAATTTTGATTAGATTGACCTCATATTTATCTTGCAGATTTTTAATTTCCTAAGCACCATTCACAAATTTGAGCCTTCCCTATGTAAGGAGGATACTAGATGAGGTTGGGGAAAGTAGATTTTACACCTACCCATGTGCATTTACTTGATTTTCTACATTCATTTTAGGCTTTTTATTTCCACCAACATATTTCTACAAATAAGATTTAAATAAAATGCATTGAATTTATGTCCATACTTGTTCCATGTTTCCCATGCTTTACAAATAGAAAATGTTGTTGTTAAGCATGTCACACAATCCTCCTTCCATTTTTTTATGTGTATGTCCAACTCTAATGTTCCTGAACTATAAGTGGTTGTAGATATGTTGAGATTTTTTACAAGAAATGAAAGACATTATGGTGAATATACCTAATTTTGACAATGAAGATTCTTCAATTTCATCTTCAAAACTCATTCTTTTATATTTTACAATTTCCATGGAGATGAACAGTGTATATGAGCAATGTTAGTATGCTAATAGAAACCAAATTTAAATAAAGCTTCTACAAACTAAAAAAAATTCATAAACTTCAAGATAGACTAAGATGAGCTCTCAATTGAGAATATGAGCTATTAATGGGCTCTCTCAATGAGAAGCTCTCTTGTTGAGTAGCTTTGTCTAAATAGATAGGATGTATGCTCAAGCTTTATGCTTCAAAAAGGGCTTCAAATGGAGTTGGAATTTGGGTGTGAGTGTATGGTTTTGATGTAAAATGGCTTCTTAAAATGGAATTATGACTTTACTTCATGGATTGTGTTGTTTTACAAAGGGGAAGGACCCAATTTATAGGCAAGAGGCTTGAGGGATTGAGGGCTAAGATGCAAAGATGGGAAAAAGCTCATGGAGGGCTCAAATTGCATGAGAGGAGAGCATATGGATTGTGCTTCCTTACAGCCAATCAGGGAGTGACACATGTCACAGGGTGAGAGGATGGAGGAAAGGGGAAGGATGAGTCAACAAAGGAGGCTCAAGGGATAAAATCTTCATAAAGACCCTCATAATGGCTTGTAAGAGCAATAAAAGGGCTTGAAAGAGTCATTTATGGCCTAGTGGGCTTCATAAAGTTTTATGGTTGGGATATTTTGAGGGATATGAGAGGAATTTCAACTTGGGCTTGATTAGGAAGGTTTTAAGCTTGCTTAGGATTGTGCAAATGATTAGAGGATGGATTAGGATGGTTTAGGATTAACTTAGGGATAGGCAAGTGGATGGCATTTAATGAGGGTGGGTGAAGGAGGAGATATTTGTTAACTTTGGCTTGGGTTAGTAAGTCTTAACCCATGTTTAGAGAATGTGACAAGGTTAGGAGGGGATTAAGATTAGGTTTAAAGACATCTTCTAGAAGAGTCTAGACTTTGGATGAGGATAAAGACTTTCTAGAATAGTCTAGAACTTCCTAGGATGAGGATGAAGACTTTCTAGAAGAGTCTAGAACTTCTTAGCATGAGGATAAATTAGATTTTTAGGAAATAAATAAAGTTTTATTTATTTCAAGGGTTTGGGTTGAGGAGATATTTATTAAAACTTTTTTTAATAAACATGAGGATTAATATTTAATCTTAATTAAATATTTTGAGTTGGGATTAGGGGTAGGAAATGATGGGATTAGCCTTTAATCAAAATTAAAGAAGGATTAGAAGATTTTGGAAGAGGTTAGTTGTCTTAAGGAAATTGGCCAAGTTTTGGGCAAAAAATAAATTTTTAATTTATTTTGGGTTTTTTGGTCAATTTATTAATTAAATAATTAATAAATAAGGAAATAATGTTTAAATAAGATTTATACATTTTTGGGAGGGATTCCTTAATTAAATTTTTTTAATTAAGATAAAGGGATTTAATGGCATAAAAATAAATTAATTAATTAATAAATGATGATTTTATTAGGAATTTTTCAGAAAATAAAAATACTTTATTTTCTAAAGGTTTTTAGGTGTCTACAAATAGGTCACCAAAGTTTGTAGAGAGTGACTTCATGAGATTCTAGCTAACAAAATTTGAGCTTCCCCTCCTTCTAGGTTGGAATATATTTGTGAAAATTCCCAAAAATTACTCTTATTGCAAATATCATTTGAAAACTCTCATATCCAATATTGTATGAAATAAAAATACTGTTTGAAATCAACTTGAGCAATTTCCAATATAATGTAAGACCCCTCATGATACCAACATATCACATCTAGCATCAAGCTTATCCAACCTACAAGGAACCTCAAAAATTACTTGCATGATCATAGTATACACGATATTTTGATCAATATTAGAGGATGAGATACTTCAAAATTAATTCTAGTATTGGTATGTCATAAAACACACATCAATAACACCTCCCTAGTGCTAGTGAAATAAAATAGACTCTAGTCTTTATTAAAAATTTTTTTTTAAAAAAATCAATACTATTCAATAGTGTGATAAGTATTCATTGTCATATTCCAAGAGATTGCCACCAAATATAAATTTGTAGCCTCTATCACTAGTTCTGGTCCATGTTTACATGTCCTTAAGTGCAAGTATGACTTACTCATGATCCATCATTAGTTATGAAATATAGATCCTTGAAGTCAAATGACATGCATGAAAATGAAGTGATAGGTGCCATGATTGGAAAGAGGGTTACAATATTGTCAACCATTTACAACTCAAAGAAATAATAATCTAAGCTATATTACATTATCATGTTAAATATACCACATAGTGAATTTATTTGGATGATATGTCTACTTAGTTTGGAGTGCCTTTTGCAATGGGTATGCATCTTTTATTCTTTTTTGGTTGAGGAGTATTATATCCTTCTAAATATGACATCACCAAAATTGGATATGTGATAGCCATGAGAATGAGACTCCAATATAACTTTTCTTGTATTCTCTTTTGATCTCTCTCTTTTGATTCATATGTACAAGAATTTCTATTATTGGCATTTTGTTTTCTTCAGCCTATTGCAACCTCTAATTCACTGGTTATTTGGGCATTCTCCCAACTTAAAAAATATTGTACCAGTTGTGGCATTCATTATGATGTCCATCATAATGACTTTATATAATCTCCTCTATCATTGTTACATGTCTTCAAAGTAGTAAAAATGGTTGGTTTTGAAATTCTGATTTAACCCTTGGACGTAAAACTAGATCTTCCAACAATTACCATTTTACCAAATCCTCGTAGTTAAACGAACATAGATTTTAAAACATCAGTGAATCCTATTCCAGACAATGTTTTGAATCTTTACTGCTAGTATAGTTTTGGATATGTAGTTTCCTAGTACAAGTTTAGATATGTGGTTTCAATATACAGATTAAACCTAATTTTTTGGTTGTATTCATCCATATAAAAGCATACAAAAGCCACAAACACACATTTTAACTATATATAATGGTTTAGTCTCTTTGGACTATGTTTCTTTTCTCCAAAGATAACAATTAAACTAAAGATGAATTAAATAAGTTAAATACAATAATCTGATATAGATCAGCATTATACAAATAAATAACTGTTTAGTTTACTATGAAAAGTTTAACATCTAAATTTTAAATTTATGTATAAATCTAATTTTAAAAAATCTAGATACATAAGCTAATAAAGGTAGACCTATAAAATAGATAATAAGAGTCTTCAAAGTAGATTCACTACAAAAATCTATAGATGACATGAGTCTTATATTCCTAGGAACCTCCTTATCTAATTCCTACCATATCTTGTCAACTAAAGAAATATTCAAACACACGAGCTACTCCATTCTCCCTCTCTACCTTATCTACTAAAGGCATGATACATTACAACAATTATTTGACATCAAAAAAATCTATACCCCTTTGATATCAAGGAATTGAGGAAGAACCCTATGGTCAAATCATTGTCTTCTACACCAATGATTAGAAATTATTGTAATGGTTCATTTAGAAATTTTGGTTAGTAGAGAAATGGCTAATGATACCTTTCAAATGATGTTCTCTAGAGATTTTCTTTTCTCATTAAGATGCAGATAGGGAGCTATTATCAAAATACTAAACCTTATCTTTCAATGATGCTTCTTGTTAGGATAAACCACGGACAGAAATAAAAACTACATGCAAATATAACCAATAACAAAAAATAATATAACACATAGAAATGAACACAAGGCACCAAGATTTAACGTGGTTCACCCAATCCCTGGGCTACGTCCACCAAACAGCAAGTCCGATCTTATTACAATTCGTAATCCCTTACAGCTCAATACCGCCGCAAGAACCAATTTCGTATCACAACATATGAAAAAATACCCAACCCTAAGCCCTTTTATCCAAGTATTAAATCACTTTAGGATTATAACATGTTGGCCATATGTCGACCATAATATGTTGGCTACCATGTCGGCTATTGCCCCGAACCCCACTATTTATGAAGTATGTACAGTACTTTCCTGATCAGTCACCACAATCTAACAATCTCCCACTTGGGGACTGATCAAGCTCCACACTAAACAAAAATCTCCCACTTGGAGACTGATCCTGTAGCAATACAACTACCACATGGGGCTCCCACTGGATCAAACCACCTTGGACTTTGTTGTTCTTTTATTCATGGTTAGTCTAAAAGACCAACTGAAGCTGAAGAGGAGTTCAGCTTCTCCCTTGTTACAACCTTTGTCAACATATCTGCTGGATTGTCATTGGTATGTATCTTCGCCAATTTTAACTGTCCATCCTCCAAAACTGACCGAATGAAATGGTACTGCAATTGTATGTGTTTGGTCTTAGAATGAAGAGCTGAATTCTTAGCAAGATGAATGACACTTTGACTATCTGTAAACAAATAATTATCCTTTTGAGGATGTCCCAATTCTTCCAAGAAGAACTGAAGCCATATCATCTCCTTGGCTGCCTCTATAGCAGCAACATACTCTGCCTCTGTAGTGGATAAAGCATTAATCTTCTGTAACCTAGAAACCCAGCTCACGGCTGCCCCACCAACAGTAAAGACATAACCTGTAGTACTCCACCTGGTATCAATATCCCCTACCAAATTTGAGTCAACATAGCCCTGTAAATCAATAGTAGAGCCCCCAAAGTGTAAACACTTATTGGATGTTCCTCTCAAATATCTGAGAATCCACTTGAAAACATTCTAATGCTCAAATCCTGGATGACTCATATACCTGCTAACAACTCCCACTGCATGTGCAATATCTAGCCTAGTGCATACCATAGCATACATCAAACTTCCTACAGCTAAAGCATAGGGTACCTTGGACATCTTATCCTCCTCTTCTTGTGTCTTGGGACACATCTCCTTAGTCAATTTCAAATGACCAGGTAAAGGTGTGCTGACAGCTTTAGCATTCTCCATAGAGAAACGTTGCAACACCTTCTCAACATAATCATCTTGAGATAGCGTCAATGTTCTGTTCTTCCTATCTCTACAAATCTTCATATCAAGGATTTATTTTTCTGCCCCCAAATCCTTCATAGAAAATGCATGTGCTAATTGGCATTTTAGCCCCTTAATATGATCCATGTTAGACCCAACTACAAGCATATCATCAACATATAAACATAAAATAATGTAGCTATCATCATCCAACCTCTTAAAATAAACACAGTAATCTGAATGACACGTATTATATCCATGCTCGTGCATAAAACTATCAAATTTTAGATATCATTGCCGAGGTCCTTGCTTCAAGCCATATAAACTTTTCTTCAATTTGCACACTAAGTTCTCCTTACCTTTGACCTCAAAACCCTGTGGTTGAGCCATATATATTTCTTCATCCAAATCACCATGAAGAAAGGCTATTTTAACATCCATTTGCTCTAAATGTAAATCTTCAGTAGCCACAAGACTTAAAACAGTATGAATAGAAGTCATTTTAACAACAGGAGAAAATATCTCATCAAAATCAATTCCCTTTTTCTGTGCAAACCCTTTTACAACTAACCTGGCCTTAAATATTTTCTTAGCTCTATCCTCCTCTTTCAACCTGTAAACCCATTTATTCTGTAAAGCCTTTTTACTTTCAGGAAACTTGCACAAATCCCATGTCTTATTTTTTAGTAAAGAGTCCATTTCATCTTTCATTGCAGACTCCCACTGAATCTTAGTATCCACCTACACAGCTTCATCATAACTTTCAGGTTCACCAGCATCAGTAAGTAAAATAGAATACAAAGAGGGAGAAAACCTTTGTGGAGGTCTAATTTGCCCTGTTGACCGTCTAACATTCATTGGTGTGTTTGGTATTTGTTGTTGCGGTTGTTGCACACAATGAGGAATGGCTGGAACATCAACTTTTGGAGTATCATCCAGCACTACATAATCATCTTCTTTCTTCTCATGTTGCTTCAACAGATCTTTGTACAACACTTTCTCATTGAATATGACATCCTGACTTCTAATAATTTTAAGATTTTCAAAATCCCAAAGCCTATAACCAAATTCATTAATTCCATATCCAACAAAGACACATTTCTTTGATTTAGCTTCTAGCTTGGTTCTATTTTCAGAGTCTATATGAGCAAAAGCTTCACAGTCGAAGGTCTTGAGAAAAGAATAACTCACCTTCTTACCAGTCCATGCTTCCTCTAGAATACCATAGCCCAAAGGAGTAGAGGGACCTCTATTAATCAAATATACTGAAGTATTGACAGCCTCTGCCCACATGTGTAAGGGCAACCCAGCATGCAACCTCATGCTCCTTGCGCGCTCCATTATAGTCCTGTTCATGCATTCAGCCACTCCATTTTCCTGTGGAGTCCTTGGAATAGTTTTCTGTCTACGAATACCATTAGTGGAGCAATAATCTTCAAATTCATGACTGCAATACTCACCACCATTATTAGATCTGAGACATTTTAATTTCTTACCAGTCTCATTTTCAACCAAGCATTTCCATTTCTTAAAAGTTTGAAATACATCAGATTTCTATCTAAGGAAATAAACCCATACTTTTCTAGTTGCATCATCAATAAATGTAACATAATAATGAGAGCCACTAAGGGAAGATACCTGAGCCGGTCCCCATACATCTGTATGCACAAGCTCTAATTTGTCCTTTTTGTTTTCCTTCCCTGTCTTTACAAAACTCACTCTCTTTTGTTTTCCATACACACAACTTTCACAGAAATCTATATTCACACATTTTAGACCTAGTAAAACTTTCCTTGAATGAAGTACTTTCATACCTTTCTCACTCATGTTCCCAAGTCTATTGTGCCACAACGCTGTATCAAAATCTACAGCAGCTATTTGTTCTCCCTGCTCAACTACAGTAATTGTTCCTGAATATTCATTTTTCTCTGAAACAATCAAAGTAGAAGGAACAATATGACCTGTACAAAGATATAAGGTGCCTACTTTCACACCTTTTTCTACTACAAGGGAACCTTTTGAAACCTTCCAATTTTTATCATTAAAAGTAACTACACAACCCTCATCACCGAGTTGCCCTACTGAAATTAAATTTCTACTTAGTTTTGGAACATGTCTTACCTCATGTAGTAGCCAATGATTCCCATTCTGCAACTTAATCTTAATTTTTCCCTTTCCAACAATCTGACAGGGTTCATTATCCCCCAAATAAACAAGCCCAAAATCCCCTTGGACATAATCAATGAAATAACCTCTATGAGGTGTAGCATGAAATGAAGCACCAGAATCTAAAACCCATGAATCATCAACACTCTCTAAAGACAGAAGCAAAGCATCCTCTTCGGATTTGTTACTTACCACATTTTCCTCCTTGTCTCCATCTGATTTATCTCCTTCATTTTTCTTTCGATTCCAGCAATCTTTCTTTTTGTGCCCTGGTTTCCCACAGTACCAACAATCATTTGGTCCTCTCGATTGAGACCTCCTCCCCTTTGACTTTCCTCTTGATTTCCCACGATTTCTAGAGTTACTTCCTCTTTTAGTCGTTCTACCCCTTCTTTGTGCATTTAAAGCACTTCCTTATGTAGATCCACCTAAGGATTTTCTACGAGTTTCCTCACTTAAAATAACACCGATCACATCATCATATTTTAGGGTACTAGATCCAGGAACAAAATTACTCACCGCCATTACCAAGCCATTCCAACTTTCAGGCAAAGAACACAAAATCAAGAGAGCCCTAATTTCTTCATCAAAATTGATACCCATAGAAGATAATTAACTAGTAATAGTATTAAACTCATTTAAATGATCTGCAACAGATCCACCTTCTGTCATTTTCATATAAATAAACGCTTCATGAGAAATACCTTATTTGAAGCGGAGGGTTTTTCATACAGTGTTGCTAGGGTTTTCATCAAATCTTCTGTCGTCTTTGCTTTTGTAATATTAAATGCCACCGATGGTGCCAAGCATAATCGAATGCTTTCGAGTGCCTTTCTATCCAAAAGATCCCATTTAGCCTCTGACATAGTTTCCTGATTCTTGGCTTTTCCTTCCAATGGCTTCCATCAATCCTTCTGATATAAATAGTCTTCCATTTGCATCTTCCATAACTGGAAGTTCTACACATTAAACCTGTCAACCCTCAACTTACCCTCATTTGCCATCGCTCCCACTCAACCATGAGACTCCCACTTAACCGTGAGACTTTCCTGTAGAGGATAACTGAAAGACAACCTGGCTCTGATACCACTTGTTAGGATAAACCATGGACAAAAATAAAAACTACATGCAAATATAACCAATAAAAGAAAATAATAGAACACACAGAAATGAACACAAGGCACCAAGATTTAACGTGGTTCACCCAATCCCTGGGCTACGTCCACCAAACAGCAAGTCCGATCTTATTACAATCTGTAATCCCTTACAGCTCAATACCGCCGCAAGAACCAATTTCGTATCACAACATATGAAAAATACCCAACCCTAAGCCCTTTTATCCAAGTATTAAACCACTTTAGGGTTATAACATGTTGGCCATATGTCAGCCATAATATGTCGGCTACCATGTACAGTACTTTCCTGATCAGTTACCACAATCTAACACTTCTAACATTCATAGAATGTCAATTGGTAGATCTAATTCTATCTATTATTTATGTTGTTTTGATAAAGATTAATATCCTAATGTGAAGCATAGATCATGTGCACTAATTAATGTGCTGATCAATAAAATTAGAATGTGAATGTTAATCAGCTTCCTATAGAAGTAAAAAATGACTCAATATAGAGAAACACTACAACGACGATAACAACATCAAATTCTATGCAAGATAGAGACAACATCTAATGGGCTCTTAGCTTCTTCACTTGTAAGGAGTCTATGTTAGCAGGTTCAACAATGACACACAATATTATTTTAGATTATCTTTTAGCTTTTGAGAGACTTAGTACACCTTCATCATGTGTTTTATGTAAATAAGTATCCACCATGGGTAAGTGCACCAAGTTATGGTGACAAAAATGTGACACCATTTTTATTTTTTCTCATTTTCAATAGTGCATACATGCTATAGCACATACATAGCCCATTTATAAAAATTAGGTTTTTTTAAAAAGTGCATATGTAGCCCATTTATACATAGTGCATATGTAGCCCATTTATAAAAAATAGGTTTTTTTAAAGTGTGTACCTGCATACCTGCAACCCATTCATTTTAACTCTTTTTCGCTACTTCTCCTTGCTATAGTGCATACTTGAATTGCAACAATACAAGTTTTCCACCATCCGCCTTGCCAATATGCCTCCTCATAGTTGAATTTTGAGATCATGAGCATGTCATATGTTATCTAACTTTCTTTTTACATTGTTTTATATGTTTTTTATATTATTTTGTAGGTTTTTTTAAATTTTTCTTTAAATTTGTTCATTTATTTAGATTTCAATTGATTTCTTATTAGGAAATGTGAATAATGAACTGACAAATCCCCAAGAAGGTCAAAACCAAAACCCTCAACAAGATCCAAACCAAAACCCTCCACAACAAGAACAACAAATTTCACAACCTGAACCAATTGTAAGACCTCCTCCTAGCACACAAGAAAATATTTTAAATGAAATAGAAAGAGGCAAAACCAAATTAGAAGCACTCATTGATAGGTTGTGTTAGAAATGCTTTAGAATAATTGAGAGGGGCGGAGGGGGTTGGGGGGGCAGGGGGTGAATTAGCTATTCAAGGTCCAAATGTCCTATTCAAACTTTTTCACTAAGTGTAGTGAGCCTTTTCAACCATTCATTCATCCAAGCATTAACTTTTATAATCAGCAAGTTACTGTAAATCAACATGCAAGAAAAACACATAAGAAATCAATACATAACACAATTATTTATGTGGAAACTCAATATGGGAAAAACCACCAGTAACATGCCACTCAATTCTCACTCTTTTGAAGTGATGCCCTATGAAAGGCCTACCCTATTAAATGCTTACAACACACTATTAAATGTGACCTTGTTAGAGGATTTAACCACCTTATTAGAAGTGGACCTAGTTAGAGGACTTTAGAACATTCACTTGGAATGCCACTTTGTTAAAGGATTTACAAATGATTGTTAGGCCAACCTAGGTCCATAGGATTTTCCCTCTATCCTAACTGATGCAATTGCTAGAGAGTAATAATTAGAGATTTTGACCTGATTGTAGAATACAACTTAACTTGTAGATCTTAGATCACTTCTTAGCTCATACCATTTCCTAGCCTTCAATCTCTACAACTCTGACAACTTTCCCTCCTTTCAAGCTTAGTCTCCTTGAGTCTCCATGCCCAATGTACTAGTGCAATCATCTCTTCTAGACCACTTATAAAAGCATAGCCTCTATGCTCTACCTTCTTCTAGATTCCTTCTTCTTGACACACTTCTAACCACTTCGTAATTTGGCTCTTTAGCAGTAGCAACATCAGCAACATTTGCTTCCTAGTCTATGACTCCTTAAATAGATGTCTTGGAGTTCCTTTTCCCACTTGATTCTTCCATTCATTTATTTCAATTCATATGGATTAGGTAGGATTCATTGTATCTAACCCTTATGTTGTTTACTCTAGAAACTTCTTGAATAATCCTTTTGAATTTTCCCAAAAATGGTTTACATAGAATTTTGTGCCACCAACTCATCATCCTTGTCCTACAAATGGTTCAAAAAATTCAAGGTAACCACTAAGTCAGCTCAGATTTGGAAAATCTTTGCAATTTAAAATAATGTAGCAGCTTGGCACTATTGAGATACTAGTTCTCAACACATACTGTGTTACTCAGCATCAAATGTTTTTTTCTTGATGCTTGACACCTATAGATCACTTGAAACCAACTAAGATTTTTTGATGCTTGACACCTGAACTTCACTTGGCACTTAAGATCAATTGGCACAAACTAAATTTCCTATTTCTCAGCTCTAAGCGAGAATTTTCTTGGCTTCAACTTGCTTGCTTGACATCCACTAATGAACTTAGTTTAAGCTTTGCAGTCAACCTTGCTACAACTTCTTCCTCTAATGTTTCTAAGTATGACCAACCTCTGTATCTTTGAATATGTTATTAGTACATCATTTAATCATTGTCTTAACTGATCCTTTCACTTCATTACAACATCATAACTCAACCTTTCCCTTAGGTGCTCTTGCTACATCTTGGTGATCAAATCCTCTTCATCAATCAACTAAGTGATGGTACTTGGATCTTATAAGCAAATGTCATTCCAAAAAATAGCAGGTTTGACATCAATGAAAAACAATTATTGAAAACATTCTATTAATAAAAAACTTTCTTCTTTACAATAATCTCCCCTTTGATCTTCAACAATGAGCTTTTAAATCAGATTTTCAATAGGTTGAAAGCTTATGGACAAACCAATCCAATGAGATCTCAATTGGCATCCTCCCTCAAGTCCATTAAGACCTACATAGCTTGTATTAGTGGTCAGTTAGATGTTTGGAAGGTTAAGAGGGATGAACAAAAAAATATTATGCAAATAAATTATCATATCAAGATGTTAAAAAAAAGTATATACCGAAAGGTAGGATTTGTGCATTATTTAGAAAGCCTGGTGAACAAGATACTGTTAGAGAGGGTACTAAATAGTTCCCCATCCATTGGTGCATACATGACGAGATTAGAAATAATTTTTGGGATAGATGGCAGATGGTTTTTGATGGTAGATTGTGGATAGTTTGTCCTTGGCATGATCCCCAATTATTTTGATATATTTGATCACATTTCATATTTCAAGGTTAGAGTGTTGGTAGCCCTAGTAGCGATCCCCCTACCCCATTTTTCATCTTGTCAACGAGTCTAGAGGTATGTATCAATTTAATCATTTAAATAAATACATATATTTATTAAGTAATCATATGAAGGATTGACAAAAAAAATTATGCATGTGCATTAGTTCTCTACAAGACCATCGACATTCACTACAAACGTCGAGCCTAGATGCTACACAAGCTTCATAGAGGTACATTTGTTTCATGTTAATTTAATTCATTTGATTATATTTATTTCATGTTTCATGTTACATTTAACGTGTATTGTATGACATACAACTCTTGACATATGAGACTCCTCCTCATCTTTGGCAGTCCATCAATTGTGGAGTGGTTGTAGCTATGGCTAGTTCATAGCCATTGACTGAGGTATGAAAGAATTTTCTTGGTTTTAGTTGTTGTTTATAATAGTTAGTATCAAAATTTCTAATGTTTTTTATAATTGATTATATTGATTCAATTGTTGTAGGGTCTTGTCACACCTAATCATCTATGATCCTTCGAGGTGGAATTGGAGAGCGATTATATGATGGCAGTAAGAAAATAATTAATTTTTTGTGTACATATATTTGATTTCAATGTATAATAATTATTGATTCATATCTACTTTGTTTGTATCAGCTTGAGTAAAAGAAGAGCCTCAAAAAGAGAACGAGTGAGCATGTGAGGAAGACCCCATCATTTCCACCATCTCCTTCCACATGATGACCAAAGACCTCTCGAGATTTGTTTCCTTCCCCTTGTGGGAAGGGGAAGATATAGTTGATAGACATACATGTATAGGCATCAGTGGACATATACATTGGATTTTATGTCAGTGGACATATTCAATATACATTTGATGTATATATGAAATTTTATATTTGATGTATGAAATTTATTTGATGCATGACATTATTGGTTAATATATGATATGTTTGTTCATGTACAACATTATTGGCTATCATAATATATTGTGTGTTTGTTAATGTATGACATTATTGGTTATCATTTTATATTATATGTTTGTTCATGTATGACATTATTGGTTATCATATTATATTATATGTTCCTTCATGTATAACATTATTGGTTAATATAATATATTATATGTTCATTCATGTATGACATTATTAGTTATTATAATATATTATGAGGTTGCATGGGTACTTGTACCCGCATCTCTGGTACTTGTACCCACGTACCCAAGTATTAAGTACTCAGTGGAGAGCATCATAGCTGAGGACCTTGATTGATATTTTGGATTATTTTTTTGGGTTTTTTGTGTGTATATCAGCTTGTTTCTTATCAAGCTTAATTCAATACATAATTAGTTCAAAACATTGATAGAATATTGATTAACAATAAACTTTATCACTGTTTAAGCATAAGGTTATCATTTCCAATATGTCATCATCATATGATTTATGATCTTGTTCATGTTTAAAGTTTTCCTTCTCTATTATTTGTTTATCAAGTTTAATTCAATACATAATTAGTTTGAATTTTTGATACAATATTGATCAGCAATAGACATTATCACTGTTAAAGCCATAAATTTATCATTTGCAATATGTCATTGTCATGTGATTTATGATCTTCTTGTTCATGTTTAAAGCCTACCTTCTATGTTATGCATTTAAACATTTATCATAAATTATTATTACAAACATATAACAAATCTAAAATTGAAAACAATACATTACATTTGCAAACTTTATCACTATTCTTGATTTGAAAAATCATTGTCATGACTCATAAATTTAGGTTCTCTATAAATATAAAAGTATGATTAAAAATAAAGTTTGACATACCCAAGTAACCCCATCCCCTATTATAAAAGATAGTTGTACCTGTACCCTAAGTACCCCCGTCCCTATGGGTAAGTGCACAAAGTTGTGGTGCCAAAAGGGGGGTATAAGTGGACACCTTTTTTCTGAAATCTACAAATTTTGAACTTGAACAAGAATTTGAAGATAGTTACGCTCAAAATTTTAAGATATGAACAAAAAAAAAGTCATAGTCCTTTGAATCTAGTTTCTAAACTACTCATTTTTTTTTCAAAATGGTTTAGTTTTAGGTCCTCAAAAAAGGGGGCCACAAAAAGTTGTACTGTTTATTCCAAAAAAGCATAACATAGCACAAAGTGTGGCCCCCTAAAATTTTAACTTTTTAAAAAAAATTCTTTAATCACTCTAGGCAAAAGTTACTTAACACTATGTAGTTTATCCCAGATTTTTCGGGTAATTTTATAATGTGTATTTTTTTAAAAATGAATTTTTTAACTAGACACATCCCAAAAACATGAAGTATCTATGTGCTCCCCCTAGAAATAATTGAAAACTAATATAAAATAAAAACTAGTTTTTTACAAAGTGTGTAGAATGGAGTCTAGTTTCTAGAAAACTAAGTTGTTGCAAAATTTCATGAATGAACTAAAATCTATAGCCCAATTAGTACATGGTAGTTTTTGACAAAAAATGAACATACATTCAAAAGAAATTATAGATGAAAGGTTTGAAATAGTTCAAATTAAAAATAAATTATATGGTTAGATAGCTAACATAGAGACCTATAATGCTATTTAACCTAATCTTATCGATACCCAACCACAAGGAATCTTGAAGGGAAGCACACAAGAAAAAACAATCATTTTTGGTATGTTTGTTGGAAAAGACATCTCAAACCTATTCATAAACTCTAAACCTTTGGGATGGATCTCCAAGGCAAAACCAAGCCTTAGGCTTGGGTTTAAATAAGCTTTCAATAGCACGTGCACCCTATAGTGCACATGCACTATAGTGTGCACGCACTATCTAAAACATGATTTCTCAATAGCGCGTGCGTGCTATAGTGCACATGAACTATTAAGACCTAAATTGCATAAGAGAGCTAGGTGGTGGGGGGTGGGGGGATAAGGGAATGGTCATGTGTGAGAGAGAGAGAGAGATAGTGAGAAAGTGAGAAAGAGTAGGGGTAGAAAAGAGAGTATAGGATGGGAGAGAGAGTAGGGATGGCAGAGAGAGTACAAGATGCGAGAGAGAGAGTAGGGGTGGAAAAGAGAGAGTTTAGGATGGGAAAAAGAGATTGAAAGTAGGGGATGGGAGAGAGAGGAAGTGTGAGAGAGAGTACAGGTTGGGAGAGAGAGATTAAGAGTAGGGGATGGGGGAGAGAGAGAGTAGGTGATGGGAGATAGAGTGGGAGAGGAAGAGTGAGAGAGAGGAGGATGGGAGTGCATGTGTGTGAAAGAGAGAGAGTATGGAATGGGAGAGGGGGAAGACAAAGTAGCTCGAGAGAGAGTAGGGGATGGAAGAGAGAGTAGGCAATGGGAGAGGGAGTGGGAGAGGGAGAGAAAGGGGGGATAGAAATGTGTGTAAGAGAGAAAGAGAGAGAGAGAGAGTAGGGGATAGGAGAGAGTGTGATAATGTAAGAGAGAGTAGAGAGGGAGAGAGAGAGAGAGAGAGAGAGAGAGAGAGAGAGAGAGAGAGAGAGTTTGAGAGAAAGTAGGAGGTGGTAGAGAGAGCTCGTACGGGATGGGGGTTGAGAGAGAGAGAGAGTAGGGGATGGGAGAGAGAAAGTAGAGAGGGAGAGAGAGTACTTGAGAGAGAGAGAGATAGTAGGCAGTGCAAGAGGGAGTGGGAGAGGGAGAGAGAGGGGGGATGGGAGTGTGTGACAAATCTAGAGAGTAGAGAATGGGAGAGGAGAGAGAGAGGGAGGATGGGAGTGTGCATATAAGAGAGATAGAGTAGGGGATGAGAGAGAGTGTGAGAGTGTGAGAGAGAGTAGGTGGTGGAAAAGAGAGCTCGTACAAGATGGGAGAGAGAGAGAGTGAGATTACAAGATGGGAGAGCATGAGAGAAAGTAGGGGATGGGAGAGAGAGAGTGATAGTAAGGGATGGGAGAGAGAGAGAGAGAGAGAGAGAGAGTAGAGAGGAAGAAAGAGAACTTGAGAGAGAGAGAGAGAGATATTAGGTGGTAGGAGAGGGAGTGGGAGAGGGAGAGGAAGAGAGAAAGGGGGGATGGGAGTGTGTCTGACAAATGTAGATAGTAGGGGATGGGAGAGAAGAAGAGTGGGGGGATAAGAGTGTGTGTATCTCTGAAAGAGAGAGAGTAGGGGATGGGAGAGAGTGTGAGTGTGTGAGAGTAGGGGGTGGCAAAAAGAGAGTATGATGATGGGGGAGAGAAAGTAGGTAGTGGGAGAGGGAAAGAGAGAGGGGGGATGGGAGTGTGTGTGTGAGAGAGATAGAGTAGGGGATGGGAGAGAGTGTGAGTGTGAGAGATTAGGGGATGGGAGAGGAGAGAGAGAGGGGAGATGGGAGTGTGTGTGTGAGAGAGAAAGAGTAGGGGATGGAAGAGAGTTTGAGTGTGAGAGAGTAGGGGATGGGAGAGGAGGGGGATGGGAGTGTGTGTGTGAGAGAGACAGAGTAGGGGATGGAAGAGAGTGTGAGTGAGAGAGAGTAGGGGATGGGAAAGGAGGGGGATGGGAGTGTGTGTGTGAGAGAGAAAAAGTAGGGGATGGAAGAGAGTGTGAGTGTGGGAGAGTAGGGGATGGGAGAGTAGAGAGAGAGTAGGGGATGGGGAGAGAAAGTAGGCAGTGGGAGAGGGAGAGAGAGAGAAGGGGGATGGGAGTGTGTGTGAGAGAGAGAGAGAGACAGAGTAGGGGATGGAAGAGAGTGTGAGTGTGAGAGAGTAGGGGATGGTAGAGGATGGGGATGGGAGTGTGTATGTGAGAGAGATAGAGTAGGTGATGGAAGAGAGTGTGAGTGTGAGAGAGTAGGGGATGGGAGAGGAGGGGGATGGGAGTGTGTGTGTGTGAGAGACAGAGTAGGGGATGGAAGAGAGTGTGAGTGTGAGAGAATAGGGGATGGGAGAGGAGAGAGAGAGAAGGGGATGGGGGAGAGAAAGTAGGCAGTGGGAGAGGGAGAGAGAGGGGGGATGGGAGTGTGTGTGAGAGAGAGACAGAGTAGGGGATGGAAGAGAGTGTGAGTGTGAGAGAGTAGGGGATGGGAGAGGAGAGAGAGAGCAGGGGATGGGGGAGAGAAAGTAGGCAGTGGGAGAGGGAGTGGGAGAGGGAGAGAGAGAGGAGAATGGGAGTGTGTGTGTGTAAGAGAGATAGAGTAAGGAATGGGAGAGAGTGTGAGAGTGAGTAGGTGGTGGCAGAGAGAGCTCGTACAAGATGGGATAGAGAGAGAGAGAGTAGAGAGGGAGAGAGAGAGATAGTAGGTAGTAGGAGAGGGAGAGGGAGAGGGAGAGAGATAGGGGGAATGGGAATGTGTGTAAGAGAGACAAAGTAGGGGATGGGAGAGGAGAGAGAGAGTAGGGGATGGGGGAGAGAATGTAGGCAGTAGGAGAGGGATAGGGAGTAAGATAGGGGGGATAAGAGTGTGTGTGAGAGATCTAAAGAGTTAGGGATGGGAGAGGAGAGAGGGTGAGAGAGGTAGAGAGAGTAGGTGGTGGGAGAGGGAGAGTGAGAGAGAGTAAAGGATGGGATAGGAGAGAGAGAGAGTAGGAAGAGAGAGAGGGAGGGATGGGAGGGAGAGTAGGAAGGATAGAGAGTAGTAGGGAGGATGGGAGTGATGTGATTTCACATAGTGCATACGCACTCTTTATAGTGTGTACATGCTATAGTGCATACGCACTATCTCAAATCACCTAAAAATGGTAAAAAATCAACCTTGGGGCCCATTTCATCCATTTCTTGCTTTTGGTCTGTTATGCACTCTATTATTTTGACAAAAATCACAGGTTTCAACATAGAAAACACCAAATTCAATCATTGGATATGTGATTTGAAGACTTTTTGAATATTTCTTGTATAGAAAAGGTTAGTGAAATCCATTTTAAATATTGTTTGTCAATATATAGAAACAAATTTGATTATAATTTGACACGTTATTTAATATATAGTGAATTCATTGAAAACTGTATGTTTGAATGAAATGTTATTTCGAAATGGTTAGAAATTTGACAAGTCGTTTGATATATATTGTGTATTCATTCAAATAATTATAATTTTTATATGTAATTGAATAATTTGTAATTTACACATTTTAGGTAATTTAGATGTTTGAATAATTTGACATGTAAAAATCATCATCATGCCAAGGAAGAAACTAAAGATTAAAACAAATGAAGATAGGGAGAGAGATTTGGAAATTAAAAGAGATAAAATGAAATTACTACATGAACAAAGAAAATTACAAAGCAATAATGAAGAATTTATTCTCGAAGAGGATCAAGAACCACTAGTACAAAGAAACAAAGAGGAAGAATTAGAAAGACAAAGAGAATGAATGAGATTGTTACGCTCAAGAAGACAATTGAATTGTGAAGCTACACCATCGTCCAATGTTGGAGTCATATCATCTGCTACACCATCTTCCAATGTTGGAGTACCATCTTCCAATGTTGAAGGCATATCATCCTCTCATGTAGAAGAGACACTAATTTGTAGATCCGATGATATACACACTCCATCATGTCATGTTGAAAGCACAACATCAACACATCAATTAGGTGATTCCATCTTTTACATCTTATTGCCAAGGCACATCATCTTCGGTTCAAGGTACACAATACACTCAACCTTATATTGATGTTCAAAATGTTGAGAGAATTGAAGAGATTAGAACACCTGCTAGAATTCATTTTAAAAGACCAAAATATTTGATTGATATTGATACTAACATTTTGAAATCAATGCCTGACAAGATTAGCAAGCATACTTGTCAAAGAAAAGTTAATAGTATGTGGAGATTATTTTTTGAAGAATTAAATATTACAAGTCAATGCTAATTATTTGTTTAAATAATGATAAATTTTAAATTAGGCCTATCATGAATATTCTTGGGCTAAGAACGATGGATGATTCAAATGAAGAAAATATTGTAAAGAATCTAATGAGTGATTATGACAAAGTGGGTTCTAAATCACGCACCAAAGATAGTAATATCACAAGACGAGTACTCACATCAACAATAGTAAGTAGCCAAATGAAGAAAGCTCAACTCATGAGAAAGACAAGAAAAAAGATTAAAAATTAGTAGAGGTACCCTAAGAAGAGCCATGCTAAGGCGTGAGAGATTAGAAGATCCAACAAAAAATGAGTTATGGACATTTAGTAGTAGACTACCATGAAAGTATAAAGAAATTAGTGAAGCCTTGAAATCATTGATCGAAGATTTTTGGAAAATAAATACACGTGTTTCTCCTAATCAAAGAGATGTTGTAAGAAGGAGGATTGGTAGCTGAAATCATGAGCCACGTGTGAAACAATTTTTGGACTCAACTCATACACAATTTTTTGCAAAATTTATTGGTATGTATCCTCAAATTTGAATAAGTCAAAGATTTTTTGAGATGGGTAAACCTTTTTATGTGAAGATAAATCACACACACACAACTTATTTTTGTAGGATACATATTGAATTTTCTAACCATTTTGATGTTTTTAGGCATATATGCATAATTTTGTATTCTCAGTTTGTTTTGTAGGATTGTGACATAAAAGAGCCACCAAGATCTTCAAGGGAATTCATATTCAACATTTTATGTGAAATAGGGGATGGCCAACAATTTTACAAGACATCATGCTTGGATGGTACATGCTTATTTTGTAGTTCTTTGCAACTTTTATCAACTTGTCAACATATGGATAGTACACATGCAATTGGAAATTATGGAAAATTCAAGGTAGTGACATATGCTCTAAAAGATGGGAAACATGGTAAAAGATTTGATCTAGTCATTGAAAAGATTCCAGTGTATGAGTTCATGAAGATTTTTTGTGAAAAGATTATTTACGAGTATGCAAGGCATAGCCATAGAGCTCGATGGTTGGATTTACAATTCAAGTTGTGCAAGGATACGTTTCCATTGGATACCATTGTTTCGATTGTAGATTTTGTAGAGAACTACACACTACAACCACAAAATGAGGTGCAAGCAAAGTATTATACATCTCAACAGGTTTCCATATTTGTTCACATAACATTCATGCATTCACCTACAAGTACAGAGGATGTTAGGAAGATTTTGAGGGAGTACCATTTTTACATCAGCGATCACATTCTATGGAGTTCATACATGGTTGTTTTCAACTATTTTATAGAGATTTGGCTAATAAGGGCATATCATATCATCAAAACATTATTTGGTCAGACAATTGTGCATCTCAATTCAAGAATGCATGGATGTTCTATTGGTTGAGCAGGATGCACAGGTTGTGTAGAATTCAATATATGTGGAATTTCATAGAGGTTGGTCATGGTAAGGGAGAGCATGATGGTGTAGGCCCATGCCTTAAAAGAGCCATGGATCATGAAAAACTAAAGTACAAAGATGGAGCAATATTGATAGATGCAAAATCCATCATCCAATGGTGTAACACTACAATGGGTCCAGGTAAGGAAGGTGAGTCTACAGTTCATAGATTTTTTTGGTTGATAGATAATACTAACATTGCACTATATCAGGATTGTTGCACACTAACAGGATTTAGTGAGTTACACTCTTTTAGAAGCTCTGATGCAAGTTCATGGAGTATCCACACATGAAAAATGGCATTCTATTGTCCATCATGTGCAAAGGAAAATTGGGATGACTATGAGTCAACTGAATGGATGGACAAATGGGATATATGGGTGTTGGACCCAATTGACACCTATCGTCCCCCACAAGTATTGGAAATGGTAGAGATGGATTCATCTATTGACTTTGACCGCTTGTCAGATATAGTGCAACCTAGTAATATATATATATATATATATATATATATATATATATCTTTGTAATGTCAATATGTAACTTTATAACTTTTACCCAAGTATTTTTTGAATTAATAACCACATTTTGTACATTTGTCACTACAAGCCATGCTTTTGCTGATATTGCACCTGAAGACAATGAAGAAGGGATATATTATTATTTGTATCATTGTGCTGAAGCCAAATAAAAATTGGATCACTCAATTATAGATGGTGAAGGTTTAGAGTACCATGTCGGTGTGGTAGTTGTAACAAGCACATGGCTTAGATGATATCCTATGAAGAATCCTAACTTGTGGTTATTCGAGGATTGGCAAATAGAGAGAAAGATTTTTCATTATTTAAACTTTGTTGTCACATCAAATGTCCACTTGATAAAATATGGTGGAAAACCACATAATAAAATTCTTTGGAAAGTTTGCGAGTTAGAACATGAGGCAATACTTGAAATATTAAAATGTCTAGCAGATCTAGTTGGCTCATTAGATTGAATAGGGAGAGGGAGAGAGATAAAAAGTGATCGATTGGATCCAAATACAATGTTACAACCTCTTCCCCAAGATTATCACATAACTAAGGTGGACCGTATTGTTATGATGTGTAAGTGATGAGATTTAGTTTTTATTTGTTTAGAATCTAGATACATTATTTGAATTTATATTAGATTCTTTAATAGGACCCATTTTTAAAATCTTATCTTAGATTTTTTACTTTGCTAATTCTTTATTTGTAGGTCACCAAAGAAGAGGGCTAATAAAGTTGACACACAAGTGATAAAGGGTGAGATGCCAAAATCATCTGCAAAATGGTATTATCAATTCACATCCTCAATATTTATTAGTGTTCTTTGTTCAAGTATCATTGTATGCTAATCATCTTATGCCTAGAATCACAGAGGATCACAATCATCAAAAAGCAAGAAGGAAAATAGGTCTCGATCTGATGATAATGGGGCAGTGACAGATATAGTTCTCTCTAAGGATTCCAATTTGTTGAACTTTGACTCATTATTATCATAAAGTTGGAATGTTGGAAAGGGTTAATATTTGATTATGAATATTCATCCCATGTGTGTTAATCTTAGTGGATTAATCTTATCTTAGATTTTTTACTATGCTAATTCTTTATTTGTGGATCACCAAAGAAGAGGGCTAATAAAGTTGATGCACAAGTGTTAAAGGGTGAGATTCCAAAATCAACTACAAAATGGTATTATCAATTCACATCCTCAATATTTATTAGTGTGCTTTGTTCAAGTACCATTTTATTCTAATCATCTTATGCCTGGAATTGCAAAGGATCACAATTATCAAAAAGTAAGAAGGAAAATAGGTCTCAATCTGATGATAATGGGGCAGTGCTAGATATATTTCTCTCTAAGGATTCCAATTTGTTGGAATTTGACTCATTATTATCATAAAGTTGGTGTGTTGGAAAGGGTTAATAGTTTATTATGTATATTCATCCCATGTGTGTTCCATGAGGTTAATACTATTGTAACATGATTAGTTTGTTCAAGTGACATATTCAATGTGGTTGTTTGTACAACGTAATGATTGAGTCGAAGTGATTTATGAAGTAATGGTTGTTTGTACACTATAGTTTTTAGCATAGACTTCCTAGAATAATTTTTTTACTATGCTTTGAATGACAAATAGAAATTTCAATCTGCATATAATATGATCCTCTAGTTTTGTTATAGCATGTGCATACATTATCCCTCAATATCAAACATGGAAGGCTATTATCTACTATATTTAGAATTGCTCTAGTAGTTCATACACATGTTAATAATAACTTATTTCCAAACCCAATTGAATTCAACCCACAATATGGTTAAATTATGTCAATACTAAGGTTTCTAGCATTAATTGGTCACATTCCTAATATTGACACACAACTGAATTGGGACCAACAATTCCTCACAGGTTTACACTAGCAAACATATTTTAATGGAGATTTATATTAGAAGATTCAACACAATGGTGATGCATTTGGGTCATAGCTTTCATGAAGAGTTTGACATAGTTTAAAATAGTTATAAGTACATACTTCTGGGAAGTCACATTCTAATGACTTGAAACAAATTTACAATGCTTAGAACTTCCATTTGTTTAAAGTAGAGCACAATCATATAGAACTGGATTCCAATCAATTCCTAGAGATGTCACTCAATTTAGGATAGTCACCTCATAGTCATCTATCTTTTAAGAAAATCATCACTACTTACAATATCTATGTATCTCTAAGCATCTTAGGAAAAATCAAGGTAATCCCATTTTGCAAGTTTTATATTAGCCCATTAAGATACCTTGTAACATTTTCATCTTTATGCTCTAATCCACCTCTTATGCTCAACTTGTGAAATTCCTCTATGTAGGTCATCAAACCCATCTCCTTTTCTTTCAAGTTATTCCTTATCCTCTATTTTTGGATTGTACTATTTGATGGAAGAGGCACATCCTTCACCATTTGGTCATGTTTGTTCCACCCTTACAAAAGCTCTTTTCCATTACACTACTCCACCATGTCAATGTTGTCCCTCTTAGCAATTTTTTGTATAGCTTTACCTTATTTTACTTCACTTATATCTCCATAATTATAATAGTTGTCTTGGGAATCTATCAACCCCAAAACCTCTTCACTATCTATCTTGCCATGATAGATATGGAAATCAATTATTTTCTTTCTTCTACCACATTGAAATATCTTCAAAAACCTTATCATCCATCTTTCTTCAAGATCTAAGTCCTCTCCATCCTCTCCATGAGGATTCTCATGTTCTTAAGCATCACTTTCTTGTTCTTCATGCACATCCATCGTAGGAATCCTTTCCAAAGCTTCCAAGATTTCCAAGATGGTTGCATTTTACTTGCTTACTTGTCTCAGTTATCTTTACCTTATTGCATCTTAGTCTCTTTGTTTCCTCAACTCTCTATCCATTATTTTAGTAGCTTATATCAGCTCTTCTATCTCCTTCTATATTGTTTTTTTGGAGGCATCTTCTCAATATAACAATCTACAACACAAGTAACTAATTGTGCACCCCTCAATAGATCTACTAGATTTGATACCAATTATTGAGGAGTCAAACTAGATCCCCAAGAAGTAATAAACATTCAACAAATGACTTGTTTCAAGAATAGATTCAAACCATTAAACTAAATACCTACCCTTCTCCACAAGGGTCCCTCCAAATGTTCAAATTGGGTTACCAAATTTATTGGCTTGTCTCAACTCTTTGTAAGGTCTTCAAATATCTCAATTAGGTTGTTCCAACATTCTAAATGCATATCTTTAATAGGTTTATTCAAAACCCCTTACTTGGACATTATCTAGGCTTGATCATAGTATCGCTATGAATCGGGTAATTCCTTATTTTAACCAATTTCTCGCAAACCCCATACAAGTAAATTATAGTTACAAATACTACTATTGGAGTATGCCGACATATATAAATATCATTTGTAGTTCCTTCGGACCAACTATTTGTTCCAACACTATGGGTTCAACAACATAGGCCTAATTACCCTTCACTTACAAAGAAACTCTCAATATTTCTAACCCAAGGCCCTATACAGGCTATGGTTATATTCTATCATGATCTAAAACAACATATTTTCACACCCATCTACCTACCCATGGGCATTCGATAGGCTAACTACCAAACCCTCAGTCTTATGCCCTCAAAACTAGGGCTTTCTCAAAGTGCCTTCTCCAACCACTTCCAAATTCAAAAAAATTTTACTTCACCTTTCCTTGAACATACATGACATATTATGAAGTAAAATATCACCTACAAACCAACAATTTCCATTTTGAAGAAAGAAAGCATTTCCCCTTTATCTCTAGTCATCTTAGTTGGTGTAGGAGCACCTAGGAAATATGCCAAGTTTCCAAAATCATTTTTGGCTTGTAGTGGTCTTGGCTAGACCACATGAATAAGGGCTATGTGATAAAGCCCCAAGTGTGTGAGTTTCGTTTGTAAATAGGTTTTTTTTGTGTTTGAGTTCCCAAGTTGCTTTTATGTTGGCAAAATTACTTAAATTGATTGTTAGAGCCTAGAATGGTCAAACATTGACCAAGACCCCAGGAGGATGGGAAAGATGAAAAAAATATTAAAAGTTGTAATTACATGGAAATAGGTTCATTTAACCATGTTTGAGGTCATGGAGCCATTAAATGCACCATAGTGCAAAAGTTGCACGTTACAACATTAACAAAAAGTGCTAAAACTTTATAAGGGCTTCAAGAATCAGTTGGAAACCTATGAGATCTGTTGATTCACATGGGTAAGAGGGTTGGCACATGCTTTTGTATAAATTTTGGCATTGGAATGAAGAGCAAACTAAGCATTTTGATGATAGTTTTCTGATTTCACCCTTCATCCACACCTTTAATTGCTTGATAGGATTTCTATTTTCATGTGGTTTGATAGTGTATGTAATTTAGATGCTTTGGTAAAGATTAGGAGTTTTTTTTATCAGTTTCTTTACTAGTTTGAAAAATCTTTTTAAAGTTGCTAGTTCGCTGGTCTGTACAAAGTAATTAGCAAAGAAACCTCTATAACTTGAATTCCAATGGTGGAACCATGATGGCCTTTTGGAATCAAGTAATAGACTATATAAAAAACGTAATTATGTATTTTGGTTTTGTTTTGTAGAGGTTTGTTTTTTTTTTTCCCAAGAGGCCCTACACAAGTTTGCATACAAGGCTAGGCAATGAAATCAGCAAATAAGTGTTTGAAAGCAGCACAGAATGAGGTGTTGGTGGTGCAGGAGCACCTTGAAACATAGGTCCCTCACCTTTTATTTTTGTTGTCTTGTGCTCCAAGAGAGCTCTAGTAGATAATAATAAGGGTCATTGGACCTAAGTGTGGTAGTTGGGGTGTAGGAAGTCAAAATGTCCTAGGTAGAGTGCAAAATGACCTAAAAGGCAAGGTATACCTTACCATGGGGTAATCGATAGCTTAAGTGATGAGTAAATAACTTAGGAAAGGGTCTCTAGCATGAAATTTCTAAGGGGTGACCTATTTGACAAGTTGGGAGTGTAACAAGGCATGTAAGCAAGAAAAATTGCAAAAGTTTCTCTATTGCAATTTTGCAATTTTTGAAAAAAATGCTATCCTTTGCTAGAAATTGGAGTTTTTTTCTTTAAAACATAAAGAGGCTGATGCAAAAAATTAGGAGGGGAGGAAAAGACCTAGGAGGAAGTATAAATGACTCCACAAACCCTAAAGTGAGGAAGAAGTTGTCATTTTGAAAAAAACAAGTGCTGTAGCATGCATTATAAGAGCAAAAAGAAAGTTTTTTTTAGTTTTGAGGTTTTCCTTCATTGTTTTTGCATTTTGTACCTAAATAATGTTATATGTCATGATTTAGAACAATTTTTATTTAGGAAGTTTGGCTTGAAAGCATTTCGTTTGGTAGTTATAAAAATCTTTTGTTTTTAGGTAGTTTGCTATCTATTTTACAACACTTTGTAAAGAAAATGAGATAACTCACTATCCCATTGTAGGAATTGTATGGCCTTTTAGTGATAATGAGTACACTCAATGTAATATATGCAAGAAAAAAAATGCCCTTCAAAATGCTAGTAAGCATTTTTAATCTCTTGCCCTAGGCGAGCCAAAGCAAGCTCGGTTAGGGAAGAGTTGCATAAATAAGCATTTTACATTGTAAGATTGTGGATTTTGTTGTAGGTTACTGAAGGAGGTTGGAAGAGGAGTGAAAGGAGATTCTTTGGGTGAAAGTACAGTGCTCCTCCAATCCATTTGGCCAACAAACAAGATACAATAGCAGGTTGTCCTTTGATTCCTTGTAGCTCTATTTTGGAGCAATTTGGTGAAATCGGTAAAGAAGAAGGCTTCAGCAACCTATTTTGACATGATAAAGGAGTAAATTGCAAGGGTGTGAGACTCCTTCCATAATACTACAAGTGGTTGATAAGATTTGTCAAGAAGACCTAGTTTGATTTAAGGTTTTGAATGATCTTCATTGAGAATGGCAGCCTGGTACGTAGCAAGAAGTGAAAACTTCTCAAGATAGTGGAGAAGGGTTTAGGATTAGGGGATATTTGCTTGAAAAAGATCATATAAATCCATGTGGTGATCTTGGAGGACACCCTGAGTCTCAGAGGTAGACTGGAAACATGAATCAGTGATTGATTCATCCCTTCTCTCCCTATCAGTTGGGTGCAATACAAATTCATGGAAGGCAAGAGTGGTGAGTGAAGGAAATTAATTCTAGAAGATTAGTCATTTAGAGTCTATTTGATTAGTGGAAGGAAAAACCCTCTATATTCCTATTCATACAAACAAGAAACCCTTGTAAATAGGCATATTTATGGGAATCCCTTGTATGGATGACCTAGGTGTTGCAGACCTAAAAAATCTTCAAGGGGAGCCAAAAGGGTACCCAAATCATAAATTTGTTTGAGTTCTTCTTAAGGGTTTGAGGAGATATAAGCCAAAAATCAGTTTTGGAGGCCTAATTTGTTATTAGTCCTAGTAGCCCTCTTAGCTATGCAATCTGCAAATTGATTGGAAACCTAATACTCCTATCCACTTAGTGATCCTAAAAACTATCGAATGAGACCTAATACAAGCCTTGGAATTCAATATAGCCAGGAATGCACTCTTGGAAGCCAGTTGTGAAGAATGGTGCAATGAGAGCACTAGGAAGACCCCATGGTGAAATAGAGTTTTGAGTTGATTGGTGAGGATTAGTGTAATAAGGGAATAGAGAGAAGATTCCCTTGGAATAAGGTATAGGAGAAATAACCTAAGAGGCTAGGAGAAATCCTGGAGTGAGTTCTAGTAATTGAGGCTAGAACCTTGTTCAAGATCCTCCCCATCATTTGTCCTCCAACTCCAAACTATTTCCAATACCAAACTAAAACTAATTTTCTAGAACAATCAAAACTAACAACACCAGAAGGCTAGATTACCATGCACCATTCACCTAGTACATACCAACTATTATAAAGACTCAAAACTGGCTATTTCAGTCTGCCAACTAGGCCTAGTTTAAAGCCATTTACAAATCAACTCACAATCCCTTGACTTTTGGAACTCCGATTACCCAAAATAGTCTTAAGAGATGACTCAAATGCAAGGATTCTTTTATTTTTTTGGTCTCATGATCAAATTTACAATGGTTTTTACAAAACCCTCATTTCTAGCCCCTTTACCCTAGGGCTTTCTAGAAATCTTACTTTGCAACATCTCTAGAATCCTAAAATGGTTCAAACACCTTCACTTTGGTTATATTAGACGACTTCTAATGTAAAATGAAACTCTTGTTTAGAGAAAATGCTAAATCCACCTTTGGAGCAATCAATTTTGACTACCCAAACTTGTCTCCCGCTTGTGGGAATGAGGTTTTAAACTCATTTAGACTCTCAAAACCAAATGAAACCTCCCTTTGGACCCTTTACATGACTTGATTAAGCCCATTTTGGCTTATATTGCCAATGTTGGCAATTTTACAAAATATTGCACTTTTAGTGCCTTTTACATCTTATAGAGGCTTCATTAGCCTTATTACATTATTTAGTACCTTTATAGGTCTTTTCTATCCACTCCTAACCTAGAATCAATCTTGATGCAGAGGATAGGGTGATGGACCCAAGTAACAACCCAAAATTAGCAAATTTGTAACAATGTGCCAAGTGACCCTTCTAGGTCCTGATGGGAAAATCCTACAAATAGTCAACTCTAAGATATTTTTTTGCTTTAATAGGTTTGTTCTACCCTATCTAGTATGTTCCCATCAACACCTTTTAGTTTCCATACCCTCCAAGCCAAAATGCATAATTCACCCAAATGTTGTCAATGCAAAAATTGCAAAGTTGCATTAGCAACTTCTGCAACAATTTAGCAACTTTTAGGAAATAACCATAAAACTATCTATATTCCTATATTCCTTTGAGATTTTACTTTTTCTAGACCTTATCTAAGTCGTAGAATTGGAATCAAGTGAAAAATGTAAAAATTGCACTTTTTGTGCAAAGTTACATTGTTGAAAGTTGTAAAAGTTGCTCAAATTTGCAACTTAGTGGAAAAAAGGTTGTGGGATCGAACTGTCTACTCCATTAGCTCTGGGTGGCTAGGTAAACCCTATCCTCAACCTCATCCTATCCACTTCAGTGCTTGAATGTTCTCAGGCACGTCGAACTGGAATGTCCCCAAGGGTTACTAAATGCCATAGGGTTGCGATCTTTGACAAGGCATATCTCGAAGCTTGTGTAAGGTATGGATGTGATTCCAATTCCTATAGGACCATGTTGCAGAGACCTACAATAATATCTCTATATTTTTTGATATAACATTCCATTTTCATTTTACAATGCCATCTCGGGTGATGCTAAAACTTGTAGTGTTAGCTAGTACAAAGTTGCCAACTGCCAAATCTCTCTCACCTTTCATCGTGGGATTAAACTGTCTGCTCTGTTAGCTCTAGGTGGCTGGGTAAACCCTATCCTCAACCTTGTCATGTCCCCTTCAGCACTCAAATGTTCTCAAGCATGCTGAACTGGAATGTCCCCAAGGGTCCCTAAATCCCACAAGGCTGCGATCTTTGACAGGGCATATCTCAGAGCTCGTGTGAGGTATGGATGGGATTCTAGTTCCTACAAGACTATGTTGTAGAGACCTACAATAACCTTTCTCACTTTTTGGAGATCACATTCTATTTTTATTTTACAATGCCATCTTGGGTGATGCTAAAACTTGTAGTGTTGGCTAGTACAAAGTTGCCAACTGTTAAATCTCTCTCACCTTTCATCATGGGATCAAACCGTCTACTTTGTTAGCTTCAAGTGACTAGGTAAGCCCTATCCTCAACCTCATCATGTCCCCTTCAGCACTCAAACATTCTCGAGCACGATGAACCAGAATGTCCCCAAGGGTCACTAAATCCCATAGGGCTGTGATCTTTGATGGGGCATATCTCAGATCTTGTGTGAGGTATAGATGCGATTCTAGTTCCTACAGGACCATGTTACAGAGACCTACAATAACCTCTCTCACTTTTTGAATATCATATTTCATTTTCATTTTACAATGCCATCTCGGGTGATGTTGAAACTTATAGTGTTGGCTAGTACAAAGTTCCCAACTGCCAAATCTCTCTCACCTTTCATTGAGGGATGGAACTATCTGCTCTGTTAGTGCCAAGTGGCTGGGTAAACCCTATCCTCAACCTTGTCCTATCTGCTTCAATGCTTAAATGTTCTCGGGCACGCCGAACCGGAATGTCCCCAAGGGTCACTAAATGCCAGAGGGCTGCAATATTTGACAGGGCATATCTTGGAGCTCATGCAAGGTATGGATACGATTCTAGTTCCTATAGGACCATGTTATAGAGTCCTAAAATAACCTCTCTCACTTTTTGGATATCACATTCCATTTTCATTTTACAACACCATCTCGGGTGATGCTGAAACTTGCAGTGTTGGCTAGTACAAAGTTGCCAACTGTCAAATCTCTCTCACCTTTCATCGTGGAATCAAAATGTCTACTTCGTTAGCTCCAAGTGGCTAGGTAAACCCTATCCTCAACCTCATCATGTCTCCTTCAGCACTTGAACATTCTCGGGCACACCAAACTGGAATGTCCCCAAGGGTCACTAAATCCCACAAGGCTATGATCTTTGATGGGGCATATCTTGAAGCTCGTGTGAGGTATGGATATGATTCTACTTCCTACAAGACCGTGTTGCAGAGACCTACAATAACCTATTTCATTTTTTGAAGATCACATTCTATTTTCATTTTACAATGCCATCTCGAGTGATGCTGAAACTTACAATGTTGGCTAGTACAAAGTTTCCAACTACCAAATCTCTCTCACCTTTCATTGTGGGATCGAACTGTCTACTCCATTAGCTCCAGGTGGCTAGGTAAACCCTATCCTCAACCTTGTCTTATCTACTTCAGCGCTCAAATGTTCTCGGGCACGCCAAACCAAAATGTCCCCAAGGGTCAGTAAATGCCAGAGGGTTGCAATCTTTGATGGGGCATATCTTGGAATTCATGTGAGGTATGGATGTGATTCTAGTTCCTACAAGACCATGTTGTAGAGACCTACAATAACCTCTCTCTCTTTTTGGATATCACATTATATTTTCATTTTACAATGCCATCTAGGGTGATGATGAAACTTGTAGTGTTGGCTAGTACAAAGTTGCCAACTGCCAAATCTCTCACACATTTCATCGTGGTATCGAACTGTCTACTTCATTAGCTTTGGGTGGTTGGGTAAACCTTATCCTCAACTTTCTCATGTCCCCTTCAGTGCTCAAACATTCTCGGGCATGCCAAACTAGAATGTCCCCAAGGGTCACTAAATCCTAGAGGGCTACGATATTTGATGGGGCATATCTCAGAGCTCGTGTGAGGTATGGATGTTATTCTAGTTCCTACATGACCATGTTGTATAGACCTACAATAACCTCTCTCACTTTTTGAAGATCACATTATGTTTTCATTTTACAATGCCATTTCCAGTGATGCTGAAACTTACAGTGTTAGCTAGTACAAAGTTGCCAATTGCCAAATCTCTCTCACCTTTCATCGTGGGATCAAACTGTCTACTCTGTTAGCTCCAGGTGGTTGGGTAAACCCTATCCTCAACCTATTAAAAAAAAATTTGTAGACCACTATTAAGTCTATCTCTCTAATGACTTGTCGAATGTCTTTTGTTGCATGAAAATGATCACCAATTGAACCATTGATAATTACAAAAAATCTTGCACCCTCTAAAAAAGACATATTCCATTTACATAATTTCTTAACAAAACCAAATTTTATCATAACTTTGTGCAAGAAATCCCTTTCAAGCTTATCATAAGCTTTCATCATAGTCAGGTTAATGACACATGAGGGAAGGGAGTTTTTTTAATGGAATGCAATACTTCATGAAAAACTAATGCACCATCTAAAGTTTCTCTTCCAAAAATAAACACCCTTCTATTTAGAAACAATCAAAGGGGCAATATACCTTCAATTTTCTCATCCCAAGATAGAATGCCATTGAAATCCCCAAGCACAATAAATTTATCATCTTCAATGCTGGAAATAGCCTAAGAATATGAATCCAAAAGTTATGTCTTATCATCACATGTAGAAGTAGGGCCATATATATTGAGCACTATGAATGACATATCAAAATTAGTAACAACTACTTGCCACTAGTTAGGAAAAGACTGAATATATAGCAGTGCAAGATTTATGGTTCCAAAGAATACATGAACCACCCGAAGCACCTGCAACATGAACATGAAATGAGTTCCACTTAGTCAAATTTGCAATTATAGAAGAATATGATTATTGAGACAATTTGGTTTTCTGAAGCAAAATTACATCAGAACCACTCGCATCAAGTTAGATTAGAGAGTAGATCTTTTGTTTGATATTTCACGAAAGGTCCCTCATTCTTCTAAGGAGTTCCTTTCACACTCCTTTTCCTTTTGCTATCTATCAAATTTTTATCTAGAGTAGCTTGAATACCAAGGTCAATTTTCTCCTTAATATTTTAAGCATTAGGTTTTCTTTGTTGTCTCTTACAAGTAGACACTTGAATTGAATCAAGCATGGGAGTTTGATGTGGAGAATAGCTTTGCAAAGGATCAAAATTATTCTTAGAGTCCTTATTCACAAAATATGACTTACTAATAGGCACCTTATGCACAACCAAGTTAGAATTAGTTAAATCCTTATATAAATTATCAACTATTATAGGACTGTAATGAATAAAAGGCAACATTATTGGGGTTACATGGATTAGTAACTATCACTATTCCCTTAAATAATAATGAACACTGTTGTATACACATAGCCAAAACTAAACAAAATTGTTGTTTCAAATGTTGTTATAGGGACACTAGCTAAATAGCCTAATATTTGCACAAAAAAAAGTGGATAAAGTAAGACAAACCTTTAATTGATGAGAAAAATAAGAAATCTAAGGAGGAGATGGCTTTAGTGCAACCAATTATATCACCAAGTACAAGATCAATCACATTACAAGACAAGAAAAAGATGAAAAAGAGTAGAAGAGATCAGGTAATATTAGATGAAGCTATCATACTTTCAATCTATGATCATACAAAATTGGATTCTGATGCTATGATAAATCATGGAGACTTGTGAAGGGGAAAGATGCAAAAGAGAAAGATAGGAAGTGAAGTACAAACAAGTATTATAAGATGTAAAGGATATCTTATTACAAATTGTTCTAGATGCACCAACCAATGACAAACCTCCAATGATTGATCAATTAAGTTTACTTGTAAAATAGATAAATGCACCTAATGTTGATGTTAATGAAAAATTGATACAATTAGAAGAGAAAAGAATAGAGAAGAAGATTATGGAGAAACTAAATGAGTCCATTAGTGCTCAACAAGTTGAACTTGGTGGTATTGCAACCGAGCTAGAAAATATTCTTAAGGAGATAATCCACCTACTCCAATAGTTATGTGATGTACTATATTTGACACAATATATTTTAAAGAAAGTTGAAAAATATTGATGAGGATTTAAACAATAGTGTTTCTAAGTTAACTGAGGTACCTTAGTTAATCCAGGTTTATTTAAGTAAAGACATGGACAAGATGAGAAGACAAAGTCTTGAATTTCAAGCACTCTTCATACCTTACTTGGAACCCATACAAAAGAATGTTAATAAGGTTAGATAACTTATTCTTACTCCTAAAATGTCTATTATTTAACATGTGATTGAACTTTGAATGGAGATACATTCACAACAATTTGCATTGGATGGCCACTTGGTAAATATTAAGTCTATCTCTCTAATATTTGTAGACCACTATTTTGTTGGATAGAGTAATTTCAAACTACTGATTTCTTTAATGTAGTTCCTAATAAATCTCAAGGTTCTCATTTAGGTGACCAATTGAAAGGAGGTCCATGAATATTGCCTGATAAAGTCTATTGCCAATCAATATTGTATCAAAAATTCAAACTAATTAGGTATTGAATTAAACTTGATAAACAAATGATAGAGAAGGAAAACTTTAAACATGAACAAGATCATAAATCATATGACGATGGCATATTGCAAATGCTTAACTTATGCTTAAACAATGATAAAGTTTATTTTTAATAAATAATCTATCAAAGTTTTGAATAGATTTGGTATTGAATTTAATTTTAAACATGCACATATCTAATTTAATGTCATACACGAACATATCTAATTTAATTTCATACATGAACAAACATGAACAAACATATCATATCATATGTCATATATGAACAAACATATCATATATTAACCAATAATGTCATAAGTCGAATAATGTCATACATCAAATAAATGTCATACATCAAATATAGAATGTCATATACATCACATGTGTATCAAATATGTCCACTGATGCCTATATATATACATGTCTAGATCAACTACATCTTTTCCTTCCCACAAGGGGAAGGAAACAAGTCTCTCGACATCCTTTGCCATCATGTGGAGGGAGACAGTGGAGATGATGGGGCCCTCCTGACATGCTCACTCAACCTATTGTTGAGGCTCTTCTCCAGATCCAACTGCTATAAAGAAAGTAGATATGAATCAATATTTATTATATGTTGAAATCAAATATATGTACACACAAAATCAATTATTTTCTTACCGCCAACAAATAGTCACTCTGTAAGTTGACCTCAACTGCTCGTGGATGATCAGGCGTGATGAGACCCTACAAAAATTCAATAAATATAATCACTTATAAATACACATATCACCAACAAAAATATTGTACCCAAGTAAATATCACCAAACTCATCTTATACCCACCAATTCCAACCCAAGTTTTGATTGTGGGTCCAAGATATTTAGAGCATGTGAAATTTGATCTAACAACTTATTTTTGGGTTTAGAGAGAAAATACATGTCATAAATGGTAAGATAAGTTCCAATAAATGAAAGGAATTATTTGATTGAAGTTGAAATAGAGAAGCACACTTATAGATAAGGGTAACCTTGAGTTTTTGAAGAAAATGAATCAATATAGGACTTAAATAATAATTTGAAGGTCCAATGAGTGTTAGGAGAGTGTGAAATCAATATACGAACCCATAATGTATATTAAAATGGGGCTAAAATTAATAACAAATAAGTGTTCTTACTTTTTCAAATGATACATGTAGTCCCCACTTTATTGGAAGCATGTGTCCACCTCATGAACACAATAAAGTAGAAGAAAAAAAGAGAAAGAGGTAAAGATTTTGGGAAAACTAGAGGGAGATTAAATATCACCAAGCTGAAGCACAAAAGCTCCCAAACCAAGAATATTAACTATTACATTCATTTGCACGGATACATAAAAGAACAACAAATACTAAAGCTTACTAAGATTCCAAGTCAACTAGTTGAAGAGACCTCACTTAAGAAAATGTCTCAATCTCAAGCATTGTGTTGAAAAAGCTATAGAAAAAGCTCAAGTGGTCACTTGAGAAAAGAAAGAGAAAAAATAAAAGATAAGAAAATACTCAATGATTTATCCCACTAGCATAGCTATAAGAGTATGAAAAGAAGAGAGAAGGGCCATGAATCCAAAAGTCTAGTAAGTTATCTTATCCAAGTTTATTTTTTATGAGAGGAGGAGGAGGATGAGAATGAAAGGATGTAGAATTTTGTTATGCTAGTTCCATTCATCCCAAAGAAATAGTGAAGGAGAGTTGATGGTGTTGATTCCAAAAACTATAGTTTCTTTGAATCCTAAGGATATGCCTAGTTCTGTTATCAAGTTCAACATTTGACTTTGGCCTATGAATAATATTAATTTAAAACACAAATTCTCCTGCACTTATGACTCTACTGGACCAAGGTGAGTATATCTAATCACCAATTATATCTTTAAACTTGACTATTATTTATAGAAAACATATAACTTCCATCTTGTAGGTCCTACTCCTGGTTGCAATCAACTTGGAATAAAACTAATCTTCTATTCCTATCTTTACTTTTAATTTCATTATCTCCTACTCTTATTCCTCATAACTTTATTTGATTTTCCTACTTCTTCTCTACTTCTAACTTCAATATGTGCTCCTAGTTCTTCTTTATCTAATTCTTTCACTACCACTTCTACCTTCACTCCTAGTTTTTGAATTGAAAGTAGCCAAAACTAGGGGGATGACCCTTTAACAACAAACTAACCAACTATCAGTAGATAACCATTAAACAAAACTACCCCTTACCACTTAGTAAAACAAAAACAAGGTTTCGATCCATTATTAAAAGAGTATCAGTAGGCCTAACATACATACTACTTGTGACATACTGCTTGTGTAAAAACCATAAAAGCTGTAGTAATATATAAACAAAGGTTAACATTAGAAATTTTGAGATTAACTATTATAAACAAGAACTAAAATGAAGAAAATTCTTTCATACCTCTGTCAATGGCTGTGAGCTAGCCACAGCTGCGGCTACTCCACTATCAACAGACTGTCGCAGATGAGGAGGTGTGTCTGACATCATAAGCTGCATGTCATACAATACACGTTACATCTAACATGAAACAACTGTACCTATGTAAAGCTCGTATGATGTCTATGCTCTGAGTCTATGGTAAAGGTTGAGGGTCTTGTGGAGAACTGATGCACATGCATAATTTTTTTTGTCAATCCTTAATATGATTACATAATAAATATATGTATTAATTAAAATGATTAAATTGATACATACCTCAAGACTCGTGGAAGGGACAAAAATTGGGCCTCGAGGATCACTGCTAGGCCCAGCAACACTCTGACCCTAAATTTTGAACAATGTCAATAGATGCTAATTAATTAATCATTCACTATACATATGAAATGTGATCAAATTAGTAAATTATAATTGTAATTTACCTGTGTGTCAATGCCAAATGTGTCATTCAGGAACTGATCGATGACAAGCCCATCATTTGCACCATCTCCAACATGAGTGCCAAATGTGCATAGGGATTCGTATGAAGTGCACATGTGACCATGATGCATAGAAGACTACCCCTTAACTAATGGGCTCATGGAATGGATGAGGGTCTGCATCAAAGCACTAATGGTCTCTAGAGTGTTGACCTCTACATTTTCTTTCACAACTAAAGGAATAGTCACATGCTCGCATTGTGGCTTGACCACAAGTGCCTTAACTACATTAGGGTGATGACATGCTCCTGAAATCTCAAATGATGACCCCCCACCTCTACCTTGGGAGTCTAATATATCAAAATAATTGGGGATCTACCCAAGGACAAACTCACAATATAATTTCTCCAAAAAATACATGGGGACGTCGTGATTGTTGCAAGGAGCGGCATCAAAAACCATCCACCATCTATCCCAAAAATTATTTCTAATAGCATCGTGTATGCACCAATGGATGGGGAATCATTTAGTACCCTCTCTAATAATATTTTTCTCACTGGGTTTTCTAAATAATGCACATATACTACCCTTTGGTATTTTTTTTTTTTTTTTAACATCTTCATATGACAATTTATTTGCATAAAATCTTTTTTGTTCATCCCTCTTAACCTGCCAAATATCTAACTGACCACTAACTAAGGCTATTTGGGTGTTAATGGATTCAAGGGATGATGCCAATTGAGCCCTCATTGGATTGGTTTGTCTGAATTCTTTTAACCAAGCAATGAGTCTTTCTAATTCAATTTTGTCTCTCACAATTTCATTTATTATATTTTCTTGTGTGCCTGGCAGAGGTCTTGCAATTGGTTCGGGTTGTGGAATTTTTTGTTCTTCTTAAGGAGGGTTTTGGTTTTGAGGTTCTTAAGGGTTTTGATGTTCTTGTGGATTTTCTGGTTGATTATGGACATTTCCTAATAAAAAATCAATTGAAATCCAAATAAATAAATAAATCTAAATGAACTTGGATTTCATCAACGAGGAGGCATTTTGACAAATGGTGGTGAAAATGTTAAGTTTTCAACTCACATACGCACTGCTCACTGTAGGAGTAGAAGAAAATATTGATGAAAATGATGGGTTGCAGGTCTGCAGCCCATCATATATACTTTTTATGTTTTGTTAATAGCACATACACACTATAGCGTGCATGCGCTATAGTGTACACGTGATATTTAAAATAGGAAAAAAAAAACTACTTGTCATCTTTTTGGCACCACAACTCAGTGCATATGCCCCTATGCAACCTTGTATATTATATGTGGATCTTAGTGTTTTCTGTGAACCATACCAGGTTGGAGAAGATGAGGGGAGAACAAATAATAGAATAAGTTGGATGTTAAACTTTAACTACAATGCATAGTATTATTACCCAAGAGGTACAATCTGAGATGTTGTACATATTGGTGCTTAATCTATTCCCCTAATCTATCACTAAGCTAGCTCCTAGAGAATGGCAAGGTCAGATATGTCACTGCAACTATTTTTAGTTAGCAAATATGTTAGGACAGGTGCCAATAGATGGGTGTGGCAAGTTTTTAGAAGACTTACATTGTCTTCTTTCTCTTATGTGTTCTATAGGTGATGATTGTGTTGTTGATAGAGTAATAGAGGGTTTATCTTAGTACAAATAGAGTTATGTATCCCTAAGTCCCCCAAACCTTTGAGAAACATGAATACCCATTGTGTCCAATTATAGAATGAGACATGGATATTTCTGATCAATTTGCACTTTTGTCTACCCATGTCCTTTGGAAGGAACTTGATGTGCTTCCATCATTAGGAAGAGGGTGTCTCTTGTTGGCAAACTTAGATGTTGATTATTGATGATTTGATTACTATTGGTTGGGGTGGCACATAGAATATTAAGTTCAATTGAAAATAGAGCCTTTGCAGCATTGTAGATTTCAATAGAGGTGGCTAGTAATGGCATGAGAGTTTTGAATTGAAAACAATGTGCATAACAAGATAGCCAAGAAGATTGAGCTCAAAGGTGGTGTCTAATCCTACTTACTTGGTGATGTTATAGGACTCACAATGTAGTGGAGAAGCTTGTGGTGTTACTTGTACTTAGTAGTTATGTTCTATAGAATGGTTTTCATATATTGTTGTATTTGTTTAATTTGTGTGATGAATTTGATGGCTTTGTCAACTTTATCTTAAGATAGAGTAATTGATGCTAAGGATAGTAGCATGAGATGTGTCCTATCATTCAGTTAAAGAAGTTGGAATTGGAGTAACATGGAAAGGGTTGTGGTTTGTAGAGTTGGGAAGACCTTTTCCATAGTTGTACTTAATGAAAAGTATGCTTCCATCCCATGTGTGCTTCTTGGAGTAGTAAATTTTAAGAAGGTGCAATAAGGAAGTAGATCAACTTTGTGCCTATCAATGACCAAATTTCCATGTGGGGGTGTCTCAAAAATATACGGGATTGATTAGAGACAATGGTACTTTGACTTTGTTAGCAACTCAACAACATAAATTTCATAATTCCATATTCATCGATAAAAGCTATAGTTGGTGAACATCTCTTATCTAACCAAATTTGTAAGTCATGAGCATTTAGTGTTGGCCATGTTACATCTCCTTAGCATAGGATTTGCCTCCCACATGATGAATAGCTATTGTTCAATCACTACTGATTTTTGCCATAATTTACCCACCAATCCATTATGTCAACATATGCTAAGAAGGGAAGGGCAATGTTGGATAAAAGATGCCATTTGATCATCATTTCTATGACTGGGACTTCATTCTATTCTTCCATTGTTCCCATTCTATCTACTTAGTATATAATTCCCTCCATATTTTGCACATGTGTTTACATATTGTTCCAAATCTATCACCATCCTCCTCTCTATTTTGACCTAATTTCACACCATGTTTGCAAGCTTCCATTATTCAAATAATTGTTTACATTTGTAGTTTGGTTTTGATACAATGTTAAATTCCAAAGATCAATGATGCAAATGTAATGGCACTGCCTATTCAAGGTATGTGTGTTCCAAATGCAACATTCTCTTAGATTTATATATAGAGAGAATAGGCCATGAATAGACATGTCCCTTCATGGGACATGTCTATTAATTAATTAGATAATTAATAATAAATAAAAAATTTATTATCATATATATATATATATATATATATATATATATATATATATATATATATATATATATATATATATATATATATATATATATATATATATATATATATATATATATATATATATATATATATATATATATAAAATTTTGTCATATAACAATGACCTCATATCTTAATATAAAGAACACACACACACACACATAAATTATATATAGGTTTATCTGACCAAAGCTATCAAACATTGACAAATAGAACTCTTTCTAGAGGTGAGATTGATTTCATAGAAGGCATGAGAGTTACCATCTTAGAGAATCTATCTACTACAACATACTTAGAATTGTGACCCTTTCTGTAGTTGGATAACTAGATATGAATTCAATGGAACTATATTCCTATGACTTTGTTGGAACCAAGAAAGGCTTGTACATTCCTTGTTTCTTGTTTATCAACTTGGTTATGACACATGCACACCCAAAGATTAATCCAAATAAAGGTAGAAAAACAAGTTCTATTTTGATAGTTAAAACTTAATGTAGTTAAGAATGTTCAAGTAAGCTATAGACTATTTTAGAACAAAAAAGAAGAATCAAAAAACTGTAATGCATAGACAAAGTTTGATCTAATCTAGAGATCTTGATAGTTACACTACTACAAAGGTTTAAAAAGTTGTTCATCACAATCACTATTGTTGCCTTGAATATTTTCCTTTGATCTCATTCCTTCATAATGCCTTTACCTTATGCATTGATTATCATTAATGTTGTTTTGACAATCATAGTAGCCTTTTATTTGAAACCCTTCATGAATATCATTAATCCAAGAGGTAGTGAATGTATTCTTTGCTATTCAGAAATATGACATTACATAGGATAAGATCCTTGAGAATCCCTCATAATGATGCAAAATAGTGATCTCTATCATTCTTTTGATAGTTTTGACACAATCTTATAAACCTATGGCACATTAGAATATGTGACATATTAAGCCTACCTCTAATAAACCATTAAGATCATGAGTTATGACAAGGAGGAAAAGTTATGACCCCTTTAAAATCTTCTCCTTCTACACATTACACCATTTTTTCTCCATGATATTTTTAATGTGGGGGAGATAAATAGAAACATATGAACTCTTGTAAGCCCCTCAATGTGTCATTATCTTTCTTAGGGACATTTCGGTTCGGCATCCCTAAGAATGTTCAAGCACTCAATGGGATGAGACAAGGTTGGGGATAGAGTTTACCTAGCCACCTAGACCTAATAGAATAGATAGTTCAATTCCAAGATGAAAGGTGAGAGAGATTTGGTAGTTGGGAACTTTGTACTAGCCAACACTACAAGTTTTAGCATCACCTGAGATGGCATCACAAAATCAAAATAGAGTATGACCTCCAAAAAGTGAGAGAGGTTATTGTAGGTCTCTACAACATAGTCCTATAGGAACTAGAATCACATCCATACCTCACACGAGCTCCGAGATAGGCCCTATCAAAGATCACTTCCCTATGGAATTTAGTGACCCGTAGGGAAGTTTTGTTTTGGCATGCCTAAGAACATTCAACTGCTCAACAAGATAGGACAAGGTTGGAGATAGGGTTTACTTGGCCATACAGACCTAATAGAATAGACAGTTCAATCCCAGGATGAAAGGTGAGAGAGATTTAGCAGTTGGCAACTTTTTACTAGCCAACACTACAAGTTTCAACATCACCTGAGATGGCATCGCAAAATGAAAATAGAGTATGATCTCTAAAAAATGAGAGAGGTTATTGTAGGTCTTTGCAACATGGTCCTATAGGAACTACAATCACATCCATACCTTGCACAAGCTCTGAGATATGCGCCATCAAAGATCACTGCCCTATGGTGTTTAGTGACCCTTAGGGACATTTTAGTTTGGCATGCCTAAGAACATTTGAACACTCAATAGGATAGGATGAGGTTGGGGATAGGGTTTATCTATCTACTTAAACCTAATAGAATAGATAGTTTGATCCTTTGACAAAAGGTGAGAGAGATTTGACAATTGGAAACTTTGTATTGTCCAACACTACAAGTTTCACCATCACTCAAGATGGTGTCACAAAATTATAATGGAGTATGATCTCTAAAAAGTGAGAGTGATTATTGTAGGTCTTCACAACATAGTCTTATAGGAACTAGAATCATATCCATACCTCACACGAGCTCCGAGATATGCCCCATCAAAGATCACTACCCTATGACATTTAGTGACCCTTAGGGACATTTCAGTTTGTGTGCCTGAGAATTTTCAAGCACTCAAAAAGATGGGATGAGGTTGGGGATAGGGTTTACCTAGCCACCCAGACCTAATGGAATACATTATCCCAAGACTAAAGGTGAGAGAGATTTGGTGGTTGACAACTTTGTACTGGCCAACACTACAAGTTTCACCATCACCCAAGATGGCATCACAAAATCAAAATGGAGAATGATCTCCAAAAAGTGAGAGGAGATTGTAGGTCCCTGCAACATGGTCTTATAGGAACTAGAATCACATCTATACCTTCCATGAGCTCTGAGATATGCCCCATCAAAGATTTTTGCCCAATGGCATTTCATGACCCTTAGGGACATTTTAGTTCGGTGTGCCTGAGAATGTTTGAGTGCTCAACATGATGGGATGAGGTTGGGGATAGGGTTTACCCAGCCACCTAGACCTAATAGAATAGATAGTTCGGTCCCATGACCCTTTTTCCACTAAGTTGCAAATTTGAACAACTTTTACAACTTTCAACAATGCAAATTTGCACAAAAAGTGCAATTTTTACATTTTCACTTGATTCCAATTCTACGACTTGGAAAAGGTTCAGCAACACTAAAATAACTTATTTCCAAATGGTTAGCCCTTCACCAATTTCCAAATTCCTGCAAAGTTGTTAGCATTTTTGTAATTTTTGACATCCTAGATGCCTAAAACTTAATCTAATGACCCTCAAAACCTTTATAACCTTCTAAGAAATGTAAAAATCCTTTTTACCTTGAAAAATCACATATATTGCTCATTTTTATCCCTAAAAAGTGGCCCATAGTGTAACAATAGAGACTTGGTCCAAAACAACCATATCTCATCTTTTCATATGTTATAGAGGACTAAAATGGGTATCCTAATCTTCAATTTATTTTCTTAATATTATGGAAAAATGTGGAGAAAAATGAAGAGGACAATATTTTAGTGTTCTTGTTGATTAGTGTTAAAAATGATTTCGAATTTGAGTTAGTGATGATATGAAGGCTTTAAATGGTATTCATGCTTCTTGTTGGTGTTCTTAGATCATGTTAATGGTTCACATTGATTGAGGAGACAAAATTTTTATTTATTTGGTATTTTTTTTGTGTTTCTTTATTTAGGGTCTAACCAATTTGATGAAGCAATAAGTTGTGATTCTTGATGCTACTTTGGTGATACCATTGCATGCTTTTGGTTATTAATTTGGGTCCTATCCAAGTCTTGAATGACTTGATTTGGATAATATTACTGATCAAACATAATATTTATATCTTTTATCATAATAGACATTATCCAACCTTGTTTATGTTTAATCTTTGTAACATGTATAAATGAGATAACATTTCTATAACTGGGAGTATGTTAAGTATGCAAAAGATGTGCAAAGGAAATATATTGTATGCATTTTATGAATAAGTAGAAGTTGTGCTTCATTGGATTTGTCTTGGTATTTGAGATGTTTATCTTCTTGGTTGTAGTGGACATTATGTCCACTCTCATATAATCAAGATTATATCGGTGAACCCAAGTAAAGGAAAAATCTAAGATTTATTGTAAGAAATGTTCTCAACTAAAGGAAACTTCCTTAACTAAAGGAAACTTCCTCAGCCATGTTCATGAGTTCATTATCTCATTGTCTCAATCCAATCTATCCAAACTCTAATACTCTCCTAGGTTACCTAGTGCACCTAGTGTACCTAGTGCCTCCAACATACCAAATAACCAATCAAGCTTCCCACACTAACTCTACCACCTTGGATAACCTTTTCAAGGCCTATCTACCATGATCCAACTCTTCACAATGGTGCAGAGTACCCAAACCTCTTTCTTTTCATGATGTAATAAGAATCTCCCTATGACCCATCCACCTTGTAATGGACACAAGACCCCATGGTGCAACTATAAGCCTTGGGCATCAGTTGGTCCAATATGAGGATTTTTTGTCACTTTTATGTTTTCTAGGTATGTCTATGTGTTTAGAACATTAATAAGGTTCCTACGAGTGAGTAAAGTCCATTTGCAAACATTCTTGCAATAAAACTTGTTATAAGCGCAAAACTGCTAAAAAGTTGCTTAGCAACTTTTGCATTTTTGTTGAGAACTTTTTGAAATGTAACTTCCAATGGTTCAAAACTATCAAGGGCTAGTTAAACCTATTGGAAATGGCCTATTTAGGCTCAACTCATTCGATGATGGTGAGGATGTGAAGATTCAATTGTATTTTGCTCCCAAAATCAATAAAATTTGCTGATTTTCTATTCAATTTGCTGGTTTTTTCTTTACAATATATAATATAGGGTCTGCCAGATGATCTTTGGAATTTGAGAAGTTGAAGCTATATTTTTAGAAGATTTTGGTGCTGTTTTGGAGTTTTCATCATTTACATTTCAAAAGTTATCAAATTTTTTAGGGTCCTAGTTCGTGAAACCCTTAATTTCAAGGTTTGGTCATAAAAATGACCCTAACTTGAGTTCCTACAAGTGGATTTCCTTCTTCCCTATTATGGAGCAATTTAAGGATGTAATCTATTAGATTTTGGTAATTTGGGAGTAGGAAGTTGTGTTGGTGATTTTTGGGGATGAGCCCTATGTCAAATATTCCCATTTATTTAACCTTTGTTTTGGAGAAATTCGAGTGGATAGAATGATGGAAAAGGTTTGAGGACCTAATGTTTGAAAAAAGTGCCCTTGTTTTAAGCACTCAAGGCATGGACGATAACAAAACACTTATCTTTTTAGGTTCATTTAGTTAGTATTAGCTGTGAATGTTATCACTTATTAATTCAACTTACAATGAGTTACCCTGGTAGTCTCTTAGGGCCCCAGCCCCCATTGCAAGCCACTTCCTGTCACTACATGCAGATATCCTACCCTAAGCTCATGGAATCATAAATCTCAAAATCACAAAAGATAATCCATAATAAAATCATCAAATATGCATAAAAGCATCAAATCTCCATGAGCAAACATCCATAGAAAATCATGCTCACAACAGGTCTCTATTGGCAACTAAAGCATCACTGATAATCAAAGTATCCAATGGTTCTCAATAACCAAAATATATCTCATCATACTGATCGAAGACTCCAAAAATGGTTGAGTCAAACATGTCACATCATGACATCATCAAGAATAAATCCACATTATAGTCCCATCATGGCGACTAGAAACTAACCAAGCATAACTGATCGATGACCAAAAATGGTTAAGTCAAGTGTCTCATACATAAGAATCTCAACTATAACAATCAGTAATTACAAACAATACATAGAGCATTCCATCACATAACCATGGTTGGGTTTATAAAGATCGAGATTAAAACATCATCATGACATCACAATCACATAACTCCCAAGCCTCTGGTAGACATTCTATAACTGGTCAACACTAGTCAACCCAAAACCCAAAACAATAGCATAAAGAATACACAATGCAAACACATGTTTTGGTTTTGCTAAATTTACAAACTTGAATTTAAATGCAAAAGTCTCGGTTTACATTTCCCAATTTAAATATCAAGTGGAGAAATTTCACATTTAACCCAACCCATGTTTTTGTATTGGTAGATAAAAGTTTCTCCCCAAAAACCATTAGACTCAATTTTCTAAATGTTCTAAATGTCTCTTATATTCCCATTTAGACCCCCATCATTTTCAAAATAATATTTGAAATTCTTTCCATATTCATCTTTCTAAAATAAAAGCTTATATTGAACCTATATTCAACAATATAAAATAACTTGTTATTAAAGAATTACTCTTTAAATTCCAAATATCTATTAATATATCAATTATCTATTATTAATAATGTATATACATACATGTACTTATATATATATATATATATAATTATTAACTTATAAACGAATTATATATAAAAAAATTGAATAAACATTTGACAACACACGGCGAGTTTATAACTGCCGACACATATAAATGTGTGACCCGCGGATCGCAGGGTACACTGCAGTCGCAAGTACACTACAGACTGTAGGTATGCTGTGGTATTGCAGTTTGCTTTGGCAATACTGCCAGTGGGAGTGGGAAATACGTCCCCCTGCCTGTTCAAATTTATACTTATAATTATATTTTATTAAAATGCATTCCTCAATTGTGATGCATCATTCACTCACTGTGAATTATGTGACATTCGACTTTTTTAAATGAAATATATATATATATATATATATATATTCAAATTTGGAAATATAAACATATATAAATTATAGTTCTCAGAATTTTCCTATAAGTCTTTGATCTCAAATTTTTTTTCCAATAATTAATCTAATGGGTTTGACTGTGAATCTAAACCCTAGCCTCATGTTCTTTTCAGATCTATGCATATAAATTTCTCCATTGAATTAAACTACCCATACTGAGAATGCATACAATAAAAATATAAAATTCCTCAGAAGACATATGGAAGACACGAAGAAGATAGGGAATGCAAGATGCGGAATTAGCATAAGTAAAATCACAAGAATCTACCCGCATTTTGATGCTAATTCGCTCTTCCTCAAAAAACCTGTAGAGCAAGCTCCCTTCCTTAGAGTTCTCGAATCCTCCAATGCTCCAGTTGCACTCCAAACGCTATGTCTAAGCTTCTAGGAATGCCTGAATATAAAGAGCTCTTAGGAAACATCTAGAATGCCTCTAGAAACAGCTAGAAGGTGTCACCAACTAAGCATGGGTCTGTTCCAACCATCTAGATGGGTCATAAGGTTGTAGACACCATGTGCTTAATTGATGCACTAACCCCCATGTTGTTGACATAAGAGAAATAGAAAAGTGCATTAACTCCCATGCAAGCTTATAACTCCAATTTACTTTTAATATAATTTCTATTTAAATATTTATAACTTTCATTTTAATTTTTATAACTTTTATTATTATTATTTATTTATTACTTTATTATTATTTATAATTATTATTAATTTTAATTTCAAATTTTCTTTTATTTAATCCTTTTTCCTCAATAAATTCAAATTAAATAAATTATAATCAAAATATTAAAGATCATGATATTTTATATTAATTTTCTCAAATAATTAATTTATTAATTAAATCTATTTATTAAGTCTTAATTAATAGAAAATTCACCATAGACCTCCAAGATAAAATACGAAAAACCCATCATAGAGGAATTCACACAAAATCAGTCTAAAGGGTTAAAAATCATGAATCATGTCATCTGACACATTCGGTGGGTAAAATATCTAGATACTTGTCCTACCTCACTAGGACAATTGGCTTAAGGGTTTGGGATTTGGACTTGAGAATTTATCTCCCTTCTCTTATCATTGAGATAGTATAATAGGGTACGCTCATCCTGGCAGTTCAGGGAAGTCGATACCCAGTACCTACAACCTGCAAAAAAACTATGCATGTACATACAATATATATAATGCTAAGCTAAACAGACAATGGCAGGAAGTGGTGCATCGTGTAGATCTCGACTAAGTAGGTGACTACGACTCCCTTCTTTAACCATATCAAAAACACCATACAATAAGAAAACACGCACACCATACACATGCAAGTATGGGGTAAGTATCCATAATAAAACAAATGAGATAATAAACCATCTAACTAATCATCAACAATAACTGAAAACAATGTAATAATTATTAGGTATGCATGAAATGTAAAGTGTAAATGATCTCATCATGTACTAACTGAATCCATAACATAATGTCTGATAGTCTCAAAACAATACCACTAATCCATGAACCATAAAACTAATCTATCATAGTTTGATAATAACAACAACAATGTCCAAAAAAGATGTGAATGAGGGTAGGCACTACACTTCTTGTGTTCACACAATCCACACTTCATGCATTCACATCCACATTTTCAAACAAGGAATATATTTTTCCTTTATATCATATCCTCAAAACAATTCCTTGACTTGGCTTTAAGGCTTTCCCAATTAATTATAATAGGACCTCAAGAAGATAATTAATTATATTACAATTACACAATATTGTCGGCTCACAATCTTTACAATTTCTCACACATGCAACTCTAGACCTTGCCCACTCATCGATGTCATCATCAAATTTTTAACTATCACTGTGTAACCTCACATATCATGATTCTATCTATGTTAAGAGATATAATTCATTCATCGAAAACATCCTTTCAGATACTTTGTCTGTGCACTGTTCTCTGTAGATCAAGTCTATCTTTTGCATATATTTGTCTTTCGAGCGGAACACTTAACCTCATCATTAGGACATAGTTTAGAACAAGTCCTTAACTTTGCTTGACCTAATGATCATTTCTTTGTCCGTACAACCTCATTTGTTGTCTTCTACTTTGCTAGTCTTCATAGAAATACAAATATGTTGACATCAATGAAATACATAGTCATGAATGCAACATGTCAATTGTACTATCAATCTCCCACATGCTCTTGCAATGCTTAGGATACTCCCCCAAAGGAATACCATCAACAATCATGATAACATCCTTATCCTTCCAAATATATACATCTGTACATTTATCCTTTTCTACCATTTAACTTTCTTTAAAATTTTACTTATCCTTCTTATCCTCTTTGACGTCAATCGCAAACATGTCAAAATTTATGTACAGGTCAAAAATTGTGTTACCTTCATTATTGCTATTGATTGGATAATTTGACTCTAAGAGTATTGTGCAGTAACCAAAAATTCTAACATAAGAAGTCACAATCAACATCATAGTAATCACATAAACAATCGGTTTTCATTCCTCAAGAATATGAATAAAAGAAATCAAATAATAATTGAGTATAACTAATGAAATCAAATAATAATTGAGTATAACTAATGATTTGGACATGAAAGAACCCAAGATGCCTAAAAGAACTTAGACAAATCGTATTATTAAGAAGGAAAACTAGAATCATAAAGCGCATATCAGAAACATTTTATAAACCCAATGCTAAAGATTTTTGCAATACATAAGGGTTCCATTTGATTATTCCTTCCTATATAGTAGTCATCAGAAACAGTAACACCAACAATCCCATTTGTTTGGATTAGAGATGGTCTTTTCTGATGCTTGGCTGTAATGGCTCGGAATAGAAAAGTCCCGATTCTTAGTACTGTAGTTGGATTCAGACCCTTTTCCTGCCTGTTTAATAAAAAACATCATCAACCCAACTGGTCCAGGTTGGTCGAGGATTGCACACGTCATTTGCTAGAACACAACACACACATATTTGCGTGAAGTGAGCGGATTGTAAAAATAATCTATGTGCGGAAGGTCTTTTGAAGCATGAGGTGTCCTTGTCTCCTCTACGTCACCATCTCGCTAAGCGTGTCTATGACGCCAAAACTGAGCAGAAGCGGTTTTCTTTGCGCGGTGGACCTCAACAAAATATACACGATAGCTGTTTCGGTGCTCTTTTTTGGGGGAAAATTGCACCGCAACATAGATTTTAAAGGAACTCCATCAGAATATCTCTGGAAAACCTCAGTTAGATAAAATCCAGTAGAAGGAGACTATGCGGCTGGTTTGTTTTTGTTTTTTGGGAGTACTTCCCAACGCTATTTGTCCTTTCCACAGAAGGCAGGGAGGCAGAGATGTGATATGTATAAAGTTTTTGCATTTGAAGCGGTGCAGTCAGGACAAGTGAGTGCAATATAGAATCTAGATATACATTGAATTGCTTCCCCTTGATTTACCTGACACTACAAGAAGGAGAACTTCGAGCCCACAATATGGCCTCCTTGGATTTCTTCGGAAACGACTCCATTGAACTCCAAGAGTTTTTGGTGGAGAGGAATATCAGCATTCCCTCATCCTTCACCATTCCATTCAATCTTGTCCACGGTGAAGCCAGCAATCAACAAATATCTCCTCCTTATCTGAGTAGATCAAGTCAGACTGAATCTATCTGTAGTGGCATTGGGAAGGAGAATGCTCGATCCACCGCCAAAAATATCCTCGGCGACATGGACTCCCGTGATACGGTACAATAGCATAGCCAAACTCACATGATTGCCATCTCTTTAACAGTTGTGGATGTTAACAAACAAAAGGATGCTTGTAACCTTGATTCATTCATGCGTGTAGGGCTCTCATGAGGACGAATTTGCTGACGAATGCAAGAGATTGGTTTCACCAAGGGGCGATGCTTCATCCAAACGACGGAGAGCTTCTCAACATCACTCTTCCAAAAGACGCAGGGCTAGCCAAGTTCACAAAGACGCAGAGCTAGCCAAGTTCACAATTTGTCTGAAAAGCTGTTTTTTCTTTTAACTCTTCTGCCATCCATCGTTTATAAAACTATCATGACTGAGTGATTTGGTTATCAATATTTTACTCCATGGCGCCTAAGAACGAAGCTAAGTTGGAGAGGTTTTTTGAAAACCAGAGGTGAAGGAACAGAATCAACGAGAAAATGAGAGATCTTCAAATTCTTATTCCTAACTCACAAAAGGTTGGCTTATTTCAATGGATTTCAATTTTTTAGTAGACTATAGAAGGCAGGCTTAATGGGTAGAGAACCATTGACTAATAATGGTTAGGAGTGGGCCAATCATTCTTAGCCAATAACTTGCAACCACTGTTATGCATGGTCTCATGATATTAGTTAAGAGTGGCTGGGCCCACTCCTAACCACTATTAGTCAATGGTTCGAGTATGTCTGTTAAGCTGCTTGGTTTAATCACAGAGGTAGGATCGTTAAACTATTATATAAGTTAGTGGCTAGAAGTGGGCCAGCCATTCTTAGCAACTAGCTTGCGGCCATTGTTATGCATTGATCTTATGATATTAGTTAAGAGTGGCTGGGCCACTGCTAACCACTATTAGTCAATGGTTCGAGTGTGCCTATTAAGCTGCTTGGTTTAATCAAAGAGGTACTATGTTAACTATTATATAAGTTACTATTTATTTCCTCTATTTTCGACAGACAGACAAAGCTTCAATTCTTGACGAAGCAATCGAGTACATGAAACAGCTTCAACATCAGGTACAAGTAAGTTACTCTTATACATGAAACAGCTTCAACATCAAGTACAAGTAAGTTACTCTTATTCATGTTTTTTTGGTTTATATTGTAACAATGGAGATTTGAATTGAAGACCTCCAAGATGGAGGCTTTCCCAATTGATGTTTTTTAAACCTTTTGATAAGTTTCAAACTTACATATGTTTTACTGACGCTTTCTTCTCCAAACAAGATGAACCCATCACATACTTGCACAGCTAAGGAAATCAGGTGCTCTCATCAGATGCCCCAGATGTGCATTAACATGAGCTGGGGATTCATGGGAATGGGTTCAAATATGTCTCTTTCCCCTTCCCCTTCCCAATGGAGTAGTGAGTTCATGACCCTGCCACAGGGAGTTGAAGGAGAAACAATATTACCATGTGCTAGCCAACAGAACAAAGAGTATTGTCATATGGTATGTCCAGCACCGATGTTTAAAAAGATATTAGAACCCAACAATGAATGTGAAGGAGGAAGTGGGATTACTTCACAGCGCCAATCTCATCAAACTTACTAGCTTGCTCTCTAGTAGAAGAGTCTAGATTTGAAGGGTTACCCAACTATTCAACATTTGAATCTTGTTTAGAAATGTCATTGTATGTTTTCAGTTGCATTACCAATAGCACCTTAGGAGCATCTTTTATAGTTCCAAAGAGAAGAACTAGATATGTAATGTTGAGATAATATATGCATAGCCAACTCTAGATATTAAATAATCAAGCATTTCTTTCTTACAAATAAATGTCTTGTCCCTTGGCCTACTTTCTTAGAGATAAATGATATAAGTTGCGTAGTCTTTCAAACTGTCTTGTATCTTGCAATATGAAATAGCCCATCAATGAAATGCTTCGCTTCTTGAGTTGTAATCAATAGGATGCTGGATAGTAACGCTTAGGATGTTTGGACGGACACCTTTTGATTCTTTGTGGGCTAATTGTCTTCCTATGTTTTCAACAGTTTGACTTTACGAAATAATAATGTAATGGTTTTTAAGTCTTCTAGATTTAGATGGTAAAAGGTGCTGTTTTCATTAGATTAAGTGTTGAGAATCTAAATCTATTATATTTCGTAATGAAAAAGAAATAGCAAAAAATTAGTAAAAGGACTTAAAAGATTAGATTAGAGGAGCCACAGAATAAACAAAATATAAGACTGTTACATACAAAAGTGTTTTTTAAGTTTTTGTCTATCTCATTACTATTATTCTAAGCTAAAAGTTCAATGTTTGTTTCACATTCTTTTTTGGAGTCATTTTAAAAGTGTTGGTTTAGCATTTGTAGCTATTAGATTGCACTCTTTGTCTTACTACTCTTTGTGCTTGTGGAGTACCATTATTCTCTTAGTTGATCATATTGCATTTGTTCTCATCTCTGAGATTTTGTTTAGCCCTTTTCAAAAGGATGATCTTAGGCACCAATGAGTTATATATAACATAGATTAGACATCAATATCATATATACAATGACTAATCATATTATAGAATGATGTAGAAAAGATGTTGTAAGTTTGAAACATTTTTTTCACAGTTGATATTGTCCAACATACATTTAAATATGAAGCAACTTGAGAAAGAAAACAATTTTATATTTTGATAAAAAAATAGTAAATACGTTATATAATTTAACTAAATAGTAAAAGTACTCCACCAATTACTTCCAACAATTTGAAGTTAGATTTGACTTAGTTGAAGCAAAGGATGGGTGGTTTTTGGGTTCCATATATATATTATGTTCTCTCCTATTTATTTACTTTGTCTCTCCCAGTAATTTTTTTTTCTATAGGAGCTCTACTTTTCTTTTTCTTTCTAAGTATACTCTCTTCTCATCTCTCACTCTCCAACTCTTGTATGGGTAATTGTCACCCCCACTTCATGTTATGATTTCTAAGATATTTGTTGGTAAAAGTGGTGACTAAAAAGATTGGATAAGTGGTTCTATGTTTCTTCTTCTATTCTTTAGTCTTTGATAGGGAATCTCTCTCTCTCCCTCTAAACATTTTTGTCAATGTATCATGCTCCTTAATAGTTTTATGACATTTTTAATTTAGAATATTTTTTATCATGTGATAAATGTGCTCGATGAGAGGATTATTTTGTCCTTTAAACAATTTGTGTATTTTTTAATAAATTTACTAAGAATGAAATCATCTAAACTAAAATGTCTTAACATTGTAAGCGACTTAGTAAATTTGGTATGAGTAGTTCCTCATTATGCTTGTCAATTTTAGAATGCTTTTGGTTAGACATGGAAACTTTAAAGATGGAAACAAATGTTCAAATAAAGTAGACCTTAAAATATTATTTTAAATAAAAGAATTGGTATGAAGTAATATTTTTTTTTCGTTGATTTATTAGCAGCTTCTTATATTTTAATTTTTATTTAATATATTTCTTAATCACATTATTTCACTCTATTATATCTAAGATTAAAAGATGTCTTTTATTGCTACAAATTAAAAAATAGAGATCTATTTTGAGTTGAGTGGATTGTATGCAATAGACTAACAATTTTGTATCTTATTTTAATCTATTTTCATCAATAATAAATCATCATTATCAAAGCATCACCAATGTTTCCCTCAAATAGGGTCTAATATGCTCGTAATACATGTTGATTAAGGATATGTTATAATGTCTTTTATTATGATTTTCATGCTTTACATTTCACTTAATATGTGTAGTGTCATAAATATTACACATTTTAATTAATGATTTCAATTTAAAAGTTCCCTAGCACCCGCATCAGCTTTTAATTCCTTTAAGAATTATTGGAAATTTTTATATTTTAAAATAATATTTAAATTAAGAATATGGAACACTTCTCTTTTGAACATTGTTTTAGTGATTCTATTATCTTAATGGTTTTTAGCTTCTATAGGTCATATCTCATTTTTTAAAGTTCCACATAAAGTTAAATCCCTAGTGCAATAGAAACACCCATATTAAGCATAGGTAACTAGTCCTATTATACTTTCACAATAAAAAATTAAAGGTTTGGCCTATTTATCTAGGCTAAAATTGATGTAGTACAAGGTGCGAGAATCCCAAAAGGAGATGTCCTAGTCCCCAAAAAATTAGGACATAGTGGAAACACAACACAAGATATAAGATCTGATAGAAAACACAACTCTTTATTCATAGAATTACTGGTTACATGCAATGTGTCAACCTGTAAGGCATTTCCAATTACGACCAATTACAATGCACATAATAGTTCTGCAAGATCCTTCAAGATCCAACAAAAACCCTAGCTAATCTATATTTGTAGTACAATAGCCCTGTAGTATAAACCACCAAGGAAGATCTAAACTTGTGCTCACAACCCCACCAAGAAATTTTCTTGTTTTCTAAGATCTTCTCAAAGTTCTCTCTTCTTCTTCATCTTCTTCTCCAAGCTGGACGATTATGACTTAAGACTCTGCAAGATCCCCCACTTATACCCAACTAAGCCACAACTCAGCCTAGAAAGTTACAAATTAAATGAGTCCTGAACAAGTTACCACTATCCACAAACATATTACAAATTTTACCACCAAACTTAATATGAGTACTAAACAAGTTATTCCTTTGAAAAGGTTCAAGTGTCCTCTCACCAAACAGTACTTGCTGAGTGAATAAACTCTCTCCTTTCCCATGTTTAATGATTTAGCCTACAACCTCATTCACAAAAAAAAATCTCTTATCACCATCCTTGTGTGAACACTCATAATGTCTATGTCCCTCTTCACCAGATCTATAGCAAGCACCCTTAAACTCAGGTTTACCTTCCCTTCTCTTCTAACTAATATGTTTTGTTTCATCTTCTGCACTTGGTTTTTCCTTCACCAAGTAGTCATGCTTCTCTTTTCTAGAGGAACTATCTTGATTTGTCCTCTTCAACTTATATTCTTCCTTAGGGCATAATGATAAGAATCCTTAACCAAATCCATCTTCACCATACCAATCTCATCTTGAATATCGAGTCTCAAACCATTAATGTACCAAGTTATCTTTTCCTTAGCCAATTCCTTATGCCCCAATGAAATAGTCAACTTGTAGAACTCCTCGGTATAATATTTTATAGGCATATCCTTCTGCTTTAGATTTTGCAACTTCTTAAAAAACTAAAGTTCATAATCAACATAAATGAACATAGCCTTCAATTTAGTCACCATCAACTACCATTTAGTTATTGTCAATTCACCTTCATCTCCTCAGTCTTGCTATAGTTTTTTCCACCAAAGAGAAAAATATCCTTTCAATTTAGTTTGTCCCAACCTCACTTTGAGTGGATCTTCAATTTCTTCCAAGTCAAAGTAGTCTTCTAATTCACCAACCTAATCAATTAGATCTATAGGATTAAAAGTACCAAAGAAATTAGAAACCTTCATTTTATGCACCAGCTTCAACTGAGATCTAGATATATCAAACTGACCAACCCTATTTCCCATAGGTCTCTCAACTCAACCAATTGTGTCTTCATAACTTGATCTAGCAACCTCAAAGTCTTCAAGACCTTCTTTATAATCATCTTCGGTACCCATATGAAGAGGTACACAACCTATAGCACTTTTGATCTTACCAACCATATCACTCTTTATTAGTGTCATATCAGATCTAAAATATCCTTTAACCTTCTATAATATCATTTCTTCCACAATGTCGCATAAATCATCAATGGGATAGGGTCCAATCTTCTAAAAGGAATCCTCCAAGATCTTTGAAAACCCGAAACAAAAAATCCACAAAATGAACCATTACCACAAGATAAACCTACTTTGATATGACATTATGTAGTGCACGGTAGGATAATCCTCAAAGGAGATGTCCTAGCTCCCAACAAATAACCACAGAGTGGAAACACACCACAAGTAATAAGATCTGATACTAAACACAACTCTTTATTCATAAAATTATTGGTTACATGTAATGTGTCACACTTCAAGGCCTTCCTGATTATAGCCAAATACAAAGAAAGTAATAGCTATGAAAGATTCTTCAATATCCAACCCAAACCCTAGCTAGTCTAGATGTATAACACAATAGCCTTCTTATAAAAACTGCCAAGGAAGATCTAGACTTGTGCTTACAAGCCCACCAAGAAATCTCCTTATTACTCAAGCTCTTCTCAAAACTCACTCCTCCCCTTCATCCTCCTCTCCAAGATGGATTATTATGACTTAAAGACTCTACAAGACCCTCTACTTATACCCAACTAGGCCATAAGTCAGTCTAGAAAGTTATAAATAAAATAAAATTTTATAATAAATACATGTAACTAAATTAAATTCAAAGATTGGCTCAAATAAGAAATCGATCAAAGACAACTTAGGAAAAGAAGGAACCAAGTATCAAAAAGCATCTAGTTCACTTAGTGTATGAAGGAGATCAATAGTGATGGAAAGTGGTCACCATAGGAAGTCAATCAATACTAAGAAACTCAGTCAATACTGATAAGATTAGTCACCCTGGAGGAGATTAGTTGATATCGGTATGCTCAGTAGCAATTGCAACTCTATTATTATTGGAGATGGATAACAGCTCTAACTCAACTTTCTCATCCAAAAAGAAAAAAGATGATCAAGATTACAAACAACCCTAGGATGATAGTGCATCAAAAACTATGTCAAATATTTGCATACTTTGACAACCTTTCTATAAGATAATTGTTATGTCCTAGCCTAAATAAAGACGTGCATTAAAAACATTAACTCTAAGGCCATTCTCCTAAATCATTTTTTAACCTCTTTGGATCAAAATATTAAGATTCAACCACTTGCAAAAATATTATTTCCATGAGAAAAAAAGATTGAAGGAGCATCAAGTTATAACAAGAAATCTTTGATTGTGTTTAGAATGTTGTTTTTATAATTCATTATTTTATAACATCAACATTTGGAGGAATATTTAATCATCAATCAAGTGTATATTTTTTAAAAATTCAAGCCTTTAAATACTTGAATTTTCTTTAACACACCGTATAATTATCACTATAATGAATCTTCATAGGGTAACACCATTAATATATAGTTTAGTTGGAAAATAAATAATAGAGATGTCTTTGATGGATTGAATTCTATAAATTTCACATTTCAATATGTATATTTCTAATATCAATTTCATTATTCAACTTATATCTAAAGTAAAAGATGAATAAGCTATAGGAAAGATCCTAAAACATAATGGTAAATTTTGAGTCCCTTATCTGGGATGTCTTGGGTTCACATATGTTACAAACAATAGTCCATCAAGATAACTAAGAGGTAGGGGGGAGGGGGTGAATCAGTTATCCAATTAAAATATTTATAAAGCTTAATTAATCTTAACCATCCAATAAAAGTAAACAACAACCATAAAAAGATCCACATACACAATTACACCAAATTTGTTAACTAGGAAACCCTTGATTAGAGAAAAAAAACCCTGGTGGGAATGATGCCCATATATATATATTCCTTGTTAGAGGATGATGGACCCTATTAGGAGTCTATAAAAAACATTCAATACTTAAGAATCCCTATTATGAGACTTTGAATCCCTATTAGGAGATTCCAACCTTTGTAACAGTTGTGCCAACCCTATTAGGAGTTGTAGAAGGCAGAAGGACCCACTGTCCAAACAACTTCTGGGGTAAAATCATTGAACTTCACTATCCAACTGATCTCTCAACTATTCCTTGTAGAATACTTGTTTGTACTAAGCTTTAACCTCTTTCCTCTATCCTAGCAACTAGACCAATCACTACCAGACCTTGTAGACCATGTCATGAACCTCAAATCCAAATAACAAACCTCAAATCTTAGTATAAAACCTCGACAATGAAGTCCTCTCCAACTTCACTCTACTTTGGTTATCCTCACATATCAACTTGTTTCTCTTCTATTCTACTCTTTATGCTTCTTGCAATCATTCATACATTCATACATAAAAAAGTAAAATTTCCTTCCTTCATACTAAATCCATAAAACAATTCCCTAAGTCAGCTGTTAAATCTTATCAATTAATTATTATAGGACCTTATTAAGAACATGTTATACTTAGCGATAAAATTAGTCTTTTTCCTTGTAACTTGAATAAATTTTTGTACATTTAATATTATGATGAATTATATTAACCACATCACTACAACATGTCTTCTACACACCTTTAACCTTTCTTCTTAGAATGAAAAATATGCTAAGAGATATATCAAGTTTACTAGAACATGCTTCTATAAACTCTATCTTAGAATAGTCTTCACCAAAAATTGTATAACATCTTCCAGACTCAATATCTTATGTTTATGGGGTTTGCTGCATATACTAGACACATTTTAGTATCTCCCTTTAACCTCTTTTAGTGAAAATGCTCAATGATCTATCCATACCAACTTGATCTTGACCAATATTCTTCTGTTAGATACCACAAAAAATTGCTATGTTGACATCAATGACAAACACAGTCATGAATGCATCATATCATCATGATAATGATCTAATCATGTTTCTACAATAGTCCCCCATAGAAGTATCATCAACATACATGTTTCCAACAATCTCCCCTTTGGCATCGATAGCAACATAGATGAAAAAATAATAGTTCCAAGAATACCAACTGCAAATGATTGTTACCCTTTGCTTTCAAATCCTCTTCATGAATCATTCTCCCCCATTGACATACCTAAATGTGCTTTATATTGAACTATTTTTCATGCTATAATCTCTCCTCCATTGAAATCAATGTCAAAGGTTTTAGAAACCATCTATCTTTGCAAGAACTATCTCTGACTTGCTAAAGTGTCCAAAGACATTGTTCAAAACAACATCTATCAAGAGTCTTAGATGACTTTGTCCATCATAGATACTCCCCCACACAAGAAACATCAATAATCAATTTAGATAAAAAAAAATAGTGCTCTTTATCAATGGATTGATGCACTCTTGCATCATCTACTCTAATGTAGGTAGGGGCATAACCCCTAACATACCTTGCAAATACTCAAAAGTCTCTTTGGGAAGAGACCTAGCGAAAATATCTACAATATGCTCTTTTGTGCTTACATACTTCAATCTAATTTCATTTTCTACAACTTCCTCTCTAAACATGTGATATTTGATAGAAATATCCTTATTCATAGAATGCAACACTAGATTCTTAGGCATATTCACCATGGTTGTGTTATCACAATGTATGACAACAGGTTCACTAAAATCTATTCTTATATCCTTTAGCATCTGCTTCATCCAAACAACTTGACTATAATTGTTTGTTGCTGCAACATATTCTACCTTTGCTATACTCTGTGGGATACAATCTTGCTTCTTGCTTAGCCAAGAAACCAATCTTCCTCCAAGAAAGAAAGCTCCACCATTGGTGCTCTTTCTGAAATCCATACTACTTTCCCAATCAGCATCAGTATAAGCACATAAAGTGAAATCATTAGATCTACCATACCATAATCCAAACTCTAGTGTTCCTTTCAGATATCTAAATATCCTTTTAATTTCTGCAAAATATTCTTCTTTGGGATCAACTTGAAATCTTGCAATAATTCCAACTGCATTTTATATATCCATCCTTGTGGGAGTCAAATATTGCAATCCTCCAATCATATATTTGTGCTTCTTCTACTCAATAGTAGGTGTCCTATCCTTTTTAGATAACTTGTGTCCAGTTACCATAGGTGTTCCAACTAGTTTACATGTCTTCAAACAAAGCCTTTTCAATAGATCATTCAAGTACTTAGTGTGAGAAATAGAGATTCATTATTTATCCTACACAATTTGTAATCCTAGGAAGTATTTCATCTCTCCTATCATATTCATTTCAAATTCCTTCTTCATTTCTCCTACAAAATTGTCACTTTCATTATCATTTCCTCCAAATATGATATTATCAGCAAATATTACTAAAATAATCAATCCATCATCTATTTCTTTCTAGTATAGATTACTATTTGTTATACCTTCACTAAATATAAGTTTTGTCAAATGGTTGTCCAACATTGCATACCAAGTTCTAGGTGCTTTCTTTAAGCCATACAATGCTTTCTTTAGTTTTTATATTATGTTCTTGTCATCTATTAAAGAAAAGCCTTTAGGTTGTTCTATGTATACCTCTTCTTCAAATTCTCCATTTGGAAATCTTAACTTGACATCCATCTAATACACTTTGAATTTCTTATGTGCTTCATAGGCTAAGAATAACCCTACTACTTAAGTCCTTACCATAGGAGCATATGTTGCATCATAGTCTGTTCCTTCTTGCTGAGAGTAACCTTTACATACCAATATTGCTATGTTCCTTACAACTTGACCTTGTTCATTCATCTTGTTCCTAAATACCCATTTTGTTCCTATCACATTCTTGTCTACTAGTCTAGGGACTAATTTCCATGTCTCATTATTCACTATCTAATCTAATTCTTCTTTCATAGCTTGCTTCCACTAGTTTTCTTTTCATGCCTCATCTGCATTCTTTAGATTTACTTGAGATATCAGACATAGTTCTTCATTGATTTTGTTTCTAGTCATCACACCTTTATTTCTATTGACAATGATCCTCTTTGGTGGATGATTCATTGTCATATTCTTACTAGAACTAGCAGTTGTTATCTCAACTCTTAGCTCTATTCTAGGTTCCAAACTTTCTTCCTACCTTAGCTCTCCTTTATTTTGCAAATCATTATTAGTCTCAAAGAATACTTCATCATTCTATCTAATAATTCTAGAATATCCTCTTCTTCACAATCACCAATAATAGTTACCAAATTTGTCTCTTCTAATATTTTCTTTTTCAATTCACTCTTATCATCAAAATAATTCAAGAATCTTCCCATACTTGCTTTAAATTCTTCATATTCATTAGAAAGTGAACTCTTTCTAATTTTTCTTACTCTTTTAGGGCATGTAAATGAAGAATGACAAAACTCATCAAATGTACAACAAGAAAAATTTCCATACTTTCTTGTTCTCTTTTCATAAGAAGATCAATACCTTCTTTGATCTCCATGACTTCTTTAGATCTAGATCTTCCTTTCTTATGCTTCTATCCGGCAACTCAATGCTCAAATTTGTACACAATTCTGATCTCTCACCAAGAAGCTCCATCTTTTAGGTGTCAAAATTTCCTCTATCAGACTCTGGACTATCCTTTTTGAAATAACTCACCACTAATCTCTCATATTTGTTAAACCTTATGTTTAAGGACCTAATTCTCTAATACCAATTGTTAGAAATGATAGTCCACCAAGATAACTAAGAGGGGGGATGGGTTGAAAGAGTTATCCAATTAAAATATTTATCAACTTTAATTAATCTTAACCATCCAATCAAAGTAAACAATAACCATAACAAAATGCACATACACAATAACACTAGATTTATACATACATAGATACACAAGTTGTTAGAGGATGAACACTGATAGGAGTCTATAAATACATTCAATACATAAGATTCCATGTTAGGATAATTTCAATCCCTAATAGGAGATTCCAACCCTATTAGGAGTTGTAGAAGGCAGAAGGACCCACTGTCCAAACAACTTCTAGGGCAAGACCATTGAATTTCACTATCCAAATGATCTCTCAACTATTCCTTGTAGAATGCTTGTTCGTACTAAGCTTTAACCTATTTCCTCTATCCTATCAATGAAACCAATCACTATTAAACCTTGTAGACTAGGTCATGAACCTTAGATCCAAATATCAAACCTCGGATCTTAAAATAAAGCCTCAGCAATGAAGTCCTCTCCAACTTCACTCTACTCTTGTTATCCTCGCATATCAACTTGTTTCTCTTCTATTCTTCTCTTCATGCTTCTTGAAATCATTCATACATCCATACATAACAAAGGAACATGTCCTTCCTTTATACCAAATCCATAAAACAATTTCTTGAGTCAGCTATTACACTTTCTCAATTAAGTATAATAGGACCTCATTAAGAACACATTATACTTAGCGATGACATTAATCTTTCACCTTGTAAATCAAATATCTTTCCAAACATGTAATATTATGATAAGAAATCTTAACCACGTCATCTAAAACATGTCTTCTACATGTCTTTAACCTTTTTTCTCAAAATAAGAACTTTACTAAGAGATATAACAAGTTTACGAGAACATGTTTCTTTAAACTATTGAAAAAAAATTGATATAAGTATGATAAATATGTTTTAATCATTGTTTTGTCACTAATGTCAAACTTTCTACTTTTTGGTAAGATAATTACTTATATGATTTTAGTACTATCATTTATTTAATTGATGAAGGGAATTTGATCAACTAAGGTAACAATAAAATCTAGAGGAAAATTTGAGTTATGATATGAAAAGGAGTACAAGAATCAGTTAAGACAATGATATTATAGTGCATTGATAATCTACTTAAGGTTGCAAAGGTTGGATACACTAATTAAGTTTAGAAGAAAAATTTAAATGGAGTTTGTCTACCAAGCTTGATCAAGTGGATAGTAGGCATTGAGAAAAGTTATTACAAGTTGAGTAAACAATTAGTTGGATCTTAGAAAAGTCAATTTTAGTGTAAGCTGAGTGAAATAGTGTAAGCCAAGTAAAGTTTAGTTGATGCTAAGAACCAGTAAATTTTAGTTCATGTCAAGTGTTTTGACTACGAATGTCGAGCAACGCAGTATGTGCCAAGCATTAGAAGCCAATTCATGTTGAGCGTCAGCATTATGAGAAAGATTAAGAATTTGATAAATCAAAGCTGATAGGTTTAATTTCTTGGATTGTGTGAACCTTGTGGACGATAGGATTGATGTGTTGATGGCACAAAACACGAGATGAACCAATTTGAGGTGAATTCAAAGAGAATTGAAGGAGAAGTTTCTAGAAGGCAATGAAATGAAATGAGGTGTAGATTCATTGAATCTTACCTAATCTAGCTTAACCCTAAAATGGATGATGGTCAATGAATGACAAAATTTTCATAGTAGGTGTCGAGAAAAGTTTGTGCAAGCCAAGAAATCAATTGGAGCCATACAAAAGTCTATTTTAGTGTAAGTCGAGTGAAATAGTTGATGTGGAGTAACTTGTTTAGTTGATGCCAAGAATGAGTAAACTTTAGCTTGTGCTGAGTGATTTCAAAGTGGATGTAGAGAAATGCAGTATGTGCTTAGCATCAGAAGCTAGTTCATGCCAAGTGTTAGCATTATTAGAAAGATTGCAAATTTGATGGATCTAATTTGTCAAATTTGATTTCTTGGATTGTGTTAACTGTGTGGAAGATAAGATTGATGAGTTTGTGGCACAAAATTCATGATAAAACATTTTTAGGTGAATTCAAAGAGGATTAAAGGAGAAGTTTTGAGAAGGGAATGAAATAAAATAAAGGGTAGATTCATTGAATCCTACCTAATCTATCCTAACCCTAAATTTGATGATGGAGTATGAACAAAAAAAATCTTAATTCTCTATTTATAGAGATGGCTAGTTAGAAGCAAATGTTGTCATGTATGAGAACCTAAGGATGACAAGGAGTCTAGGGGATTGCTTCATTTAGTGACCTAAGAGAAGAGTCTACATTGACAAGTTAAGAAAGAAGGCTTAAGGGTATGGATTCTTGAAAGGTAAAAAAACTATTAGAGCTTAAGTGTGTGAAAGCCAAGTAGAATGGAGGATTAAAGCATAGATCTATAATCTGCAAATGTAGTTGGAAGTTTCTATAAGATCAAGCCTTACTGTTACTCTCTAATAATTGTATCAGTCTAGGGTAAATTCTTTAGATTAAGGTTCACCTAATAGTCATTTATAAATGCTTTAACTAGGTGACATTCCAAGTAAATGGCCTAAAGTCCTCTAACAAGGCTCACTCCTAACATGGTGATTGAAATCCTTTAATATGGTCACATTTAACAGTGTGTATTGTAACCTTTACTAGGGTTGGCCTTTTACAAGGCATCACTTTAGAAGATTGAGAACGAGTAGCAAGTTATTAGTTATTTTTTCCAAATTGGGTTCCAACATAAATCATTATGTCAAGTGTGTTATTGAATCTATGATGTTTCATGTTTACATTTCTGCAAATTGATTTGATATTAACCTACAAGTTTTAAGTGATTGCATAATCTTGTGGATGCATGCATGATGAAAATATTTTATTGGTTCACTAATCTGTGTTAAGTTATAATAGTACATCTGGACCTTGTATAATTGATTCACACCCACCCCCCCCCCCCCACAACCCCCTCTCTATTATTCTAAAAGAATTCCAACAATAACATCATACATGGACATGCTATTTTAGTCTACTAACTCTACAACACTTGCATCCCAACTTGTTACTCCTTTTCACTCCTTTCTATTATAGAGGATTGAGACTATTGAAGATGGAGTTTCTATTGATTGCACCTTAGTATGTGTCACTAATGACCCTCTTTCTCCTTAGACTGAGGTACCTCTTTTAAATTTCATTTTTATAGTAACAAATTTATATTCAAAAGTATTATATTTATGTACTTATATTTATGATTAGACATGTGATATATGTTTCTTTTTTATGGTCAATTATATATATTTAGCTTATGGTTAGATACATACCTGATTGATTCAATTTTTGATTAGACATGTGATATATGTATGTTTCAAGTTTATCAATAGATGTACATGATTCAACATTAAAATGCATGATAAAAATTATCTAACGATACATGATTGATGAAAATGTATATGTACACATATATCTCCTAAACTTCATATAAAAGGAACATGGTTGTATTCAATATAAGTCCTACATGTGTGACATGAAATGAGTTCATTTCTACAATGTATACACATATAAGTCCTAAGTTACATGAAATGAACACATGAACATGATGTAAGTACTACAAGTTTTGTATGAAATGAACATGTACACATGTCTACACATATACTTATCCTAAGTTACATGAAATGAACATACACACATGAAATGTATTAAATGAAGATACATACATACATGTACACACATATAGTACATACATTTTAACTGGATCAAAGAGTGACTTGGTAATTCTATGAAACATCTAAGAAAGTCCTAGAAATATGAAATATCGAAGCAAGTGGTACAAATATGAAATATATCAAGTGGTTCCAAGTGGTTCCACATGCTTATGGAGAACATTTAATATTCTCTCATGGTCCTCTGTATCTAATCTCCAGTTACAAAAATCCACTTTTATGATTAACTAGATGTAAAGAAATGGAGGTAGTAATAACATTGTGATTATATTGAAGCACTTTATTGTCAAGTTGGTAATCAACAAAGTGAATTCCATGTTTCACTAATCTATTTTGGATGAAATATATTCCCTCCAAAATATTTGAACCTACACACCATACATTTAAAAATCAATTTAATCTGTACATATAATAAATAAATTCATTGTTTAATAATAAATGCACATAATTTATATATATTCTAAAAATATACCTATAGGGAATAACATTTCATCACTTTCTTTAGGTTTGGTTAACTTCATCCTTTATGTAGTGCAACACAATAAATAGTATCTCACTCCTTCTTCATTTCCAAGCTTAGCAATAAATGCAAAGAATTCACCTATACATAATAAATATCACACGTGTCTAAATTGTCTTTGTGACTTTAACATATATATTTATTATTTTTTAAAATTTTACTTACCAATTTGAACTAGTCTAGATATATTATAATCACTAGAAATCAAAGGAATTTCATCCAACTTTTCATCTTCATCTCCATGAATTGTATCAGTAACAAGAAGTGGCACCAAATTTCATAGACCTACATATCCACAATCTTGATTCATGCATTCATTGTAATTATCAACAAAGAAATAACAAAAAAACAAATCATCTCTCACGTACAATGTCTAATTGTAATGATTGGTACTCTTAACAAAATGTAAGGATAATTTTTTTTCTATCCTCTTGAAACCATGCATAGTTTTTCTATCCACAATTAAAGACACATATTTAATATAGACAAATATATTAGAGAAAAAAGTATATATTCATGTACAACCTATATAACTTAAATTATATAAGAGAAAATATATACACATGCATAGATCTATATGATATCTCCCAAAAGACTCTACATGGTACTACTTGACTCATTCTTGATGATGCGCCAACCTTGTTTGATGCAAAAACATGTCTTTCACCATTCAACAACATCATGTGTATTATTTATGAAAACTCCATTATATAATACATTTGATACTTTTATAGAGCACATTTGATCTAAGTTCTAGCACCATCATGTTCACCTTTTCCATGTCCACTTTCAAATAAACTCCATTTAGGTGGTATAGTTTCATTACAATGTTATAAAAAAAGTGCATAAAATGGTCTAGATGATTTGAATTGGGTAGAACACCCATTTGACCAAGCATACTATTTATTGATACGTATGCCCCTTTCTTTGATATATGCAAAAACAAATCTTGAAACATTGCTCTACATAATGAATATCATGCTCGTTATCATCACTTATGTAGAAGTGATAGTCTTTATTGATGACTCATTCTTCATCATTGCTTTGGATACCATCTAGATCTAACTACACATGACAATAGAACACTTGTACTATAAAAATTACCTAATCTAAAAAATAGTAGTCTAATTGAATAGCCTTTTGATGAATGAAAGAATATTTTTCTGCAAAGTCAACAACTGATAGAATGGTTCCAAGTGGAAATTTATCTCTAAGAATTTGAAATTGTTGTGCTTTTCACTTTGGAAAAAAAAAAAATGATGAATATATGGTTGTATCAAACTTTTAAATTTTCCCATAAATCCTCCAACACTCATCTCCTCTTCAAAATATTCTAATCTTTTCAATTCTTTCCCAAATTTAGTTTCATTCCTTACATACTTGTTGCAAGTTATCATTTTTGTGACATCAATATCTTCATTTTTTCAATCAAAAAGAGAAAAATTAGAACATCTATCACATGTTCCTATAATGCAATTTATTTTACCAACATGATCATCTACTTTTTTCACATAAAATAGATGAGATGAACTTACTTTGTCTACTAGGAGGGGCATGTTTATAACTAAAATTTTCTTCTATTAATTTTTGATAAACTTTTTAGTGGAGATCAAATTCAATATGATAATGATAATGACAATAACAAGTTTCAAACACTTTATTTCTCCTATTGTAATATGGCTTCAATCTTTCAAATAATGTCTGCCCAATCTTTGAACAAGGATTTGAACTACAAAATGAGACATACAATTCATGTTGTGTTATGTTTGACCAATTTTTTGTATTCAATGCTCACAAATATTATCTCTAACCCTTTGTTTGAGAACATCTCTAATATTTGATGAAGGGTGAGTATTATCACTCCAAAATGATATTACCAAATTTTTCTTTCTATCATCAATCCTATCACAACAAAGAGCTCTACACATAATTGCCCAATTTCCTTCCAAAGTGCTAACATCCAAAACCATTATCCTCTTAACATATTTTTATATGGTTTCTCTACTAAAACCAAAATGTGATTAAATTGAAGATATTTTTCTATTTGGGGTTATACTGCTACCAAGAATATATGTCAACATCACTCTTCTTGTAGTGCTATTGTCTTTTCTTTGAGTTCTGTTAATTATAGAGCTCAAACCTTTCTTAACATTTTCAATGATATAACTTTTCATATTAGAAAATTTTCTCTTTTTTCATGTTGTGTCTACACCTCACAATTTTAATGGCTCTTGCAAGTTTTTTTTTTTCTAAAAGATCATGAGAAAGTACTTGGGATTTTTAAAGTATTTCCAAAACATCAAATGAACTTCTTATTTATTTTATTATCTTATTCAAATCTCTCTTTTTTGAGAGACTTAACAATTTAATGTCGGCAATCAATTTCAATTTATCCACATCTATTTGCAAATAAATGATCTAAATTTCTATGAGTGATATTTTTGTTTACACTTGTGGCTAGTCTTATGCATTCATCCATACCAATTTGAGAAACTTATCTTGACCCTTCTCCAACTTCTAGATTTCTTCATGTCTTGAATTGTCATGAGTCAAATCTTCTCCAACATGTATTTGCTCATCTTGTGATTTTTTGTTAAGAGATGAATGTATATAAATGAATAAAATTATAAAATTGAAATAATATGTGCATATGAATTTACACATATACATACCTTCTCTTTTTTATGATAACTTGCTTATTTCTTTCACAATTTCTCTATTCTACACTAAGTGGTCTATTTCTTTCTGAATTGCTTTGTCTTCCTTGTTGTCATCTGATCTCTTGTCTTCAAAAAACTATCAAAATATTTTGATTTATCTTAAGAACCTTAAGGATAACGATCAAAATATTTCAAATCGTCTTTGGTCTTCTTCCTTTTTCATAAAAAACAATGAATTCCTTGTAAGATGCTTTTGGATTGATTTGAAGAATCAAGGAAAAATACTTTATATATCAACCAAAAAAATTCAAAAAAATCATTATTGGTTGACAAGCTTTGTTTGAGAGTCCCTTGGTCAACACAAAAAAAAAATTATTTGGGCAAGGGAAAATGTGGGACTTCTTTTGAAGCCCCTTGGATTCCCCTTGGGCACATAGGGGGATTTGATATAAACCCCTTTGAATCCCCTTGAATAATAGGGAGTTTTAGACAAAGCACCCAGGGGCTTCGAATGAAGCCCCATGTTCAAACCCCTACAGCTATTGATGTCATCGAGAAACAACCCCTAAGTGTTTTAAGCCCTCACAAATGGTTGGAAACTACCTTGACAACTTTGCACAAATCCTCTTCAACATAATCCTCCAAAATGGGCTTCGCATAGAGACAACTTTAGGGAAAGCCCCTAAAAATGGAAATTTTAAAAATATTTCATAATTTATATCATTTTTTTCCTTTTAGAGGACTCAAACAAGGGCCATATAGATTTTGTTAAATTTTGAAGACTGCTACAAATTTAATAACATTGCCATGATGTCTGGTGTGGTTTACAATTTGCAACAATCTCTTATTTGTATGAGGAATAAATGGAGAAGAGACATGTCTTCTCATGAGATATTTCTGCTCATTTATAATAAATATAATAAAAATCTTAATTGTGTGTGTGTGTGTGTGTGTGTGTGTGTGTGTGTGTGTGTTAAATTCTCTTTGATCTCATAGGTTTATCCTACTAAAGCTACCAAATCATCAACACTCCCTCTTAGCTAGGAGGATAACCACATGACATGTATTACACAATTGGTAAAATTAGGTATGAAAAATTTAAAGATATCTTTGATCATGAGATATTCACTATTTCTATATCACATTTGATATCATTAGTCTTGGTCTCCCAAAATATTGACATTCAATATCCACCAAGTACTCAAAATGTTTTGATATCATATTTAATATCATGAGTATTGACCTCCTAGAATATTAATGACATTCACCAAATACCAAAAGAAGGTTCGATACCACATCTAATATCAAGAGTATTGGCTTCCCAAAATATCAATGATATTCACTAATTACTCAAAAAGGTTTTGATATCACCTCTAATATCAAGAGTATTGGCCTCCTAGAATATCAATGGTATTCCTCAAGTACTCAAAAGGTTTTGATATCACATCTGATATCAAGAGTATTGGCCTCCTAGAATATCAATGATATTCACCAAGTATTCAAAAGGTTTTGATATCACATCTGATATCAAGAGTATTGGCCTCCCAAAATATCAATGATATTCACCAAGTAATCAAAAGGTTTTTATATCACATCTGATATCAAGAGTATTAGCCTCCCAAGATGTTGATATACAAGACATTTGCCATATTCTCAATTTGTTTGATCTCATAATACAAGTTACTACAAGATCGTCACCTTACAATAACTTCTGCAAATACAAGTGACATCATTTGGAAGTTGTCACTTCCTCATGATATACATGGAGGGTAGGTCCATAAAAATCACAGTTATGAGGTATATTCATGAATCACAGTCCTCTTTACTGCACAATTTATTCATCACTAGAGAACCCATATCAATATATTTTATTCCCTCTGAATCAATATGATTGTGATCATTGAAAGTTTACTAGATCATATCCTCTATCTACTCCCTCTCTTTCAAGGTTGCTTGAAATGTCAATCTCTTATTTGTATGAGGAATAAATGGAGAAGAGACATGTCCATTCATGAGACATGTCTATTCATTTATAATTAATATAATGAAAATCTTTTCTATATATATATGATTGATTTTCTCTTTGATCTCGTAGATTTATCCTACTAAAGCTACCAAATCATCAAAGATTCAAATTATGAAACTAAATATAGAAAATTGTTTTCCTCTAAGCAATATTTTCAATAAATGTATTTGTAGCATAACATTTATTTGATCTCATTGCCATTAGACAGGACAGTCGTCACGAAAATAAACACGACTAGATGCTTCTCCATGTTTCTAGAGTCTATCCTTATATTCCACAATGTTGAGTATATAGTATTGTACCGTATAATGAGAGCCCATGTCAATGACGAGCTTCTTTCTTGTTGATTGATCATTTTGCTTCCCATTGCCAGTTCCAAATGATTCTGTTAGGCAACGAGGAGTTGGGGCAGGAGCATTGAGCTGTACATACGAATACAACAATGAATCGTAAGCGAGATGGGTTGTCATGAACAAAAAATAATAATTTCAGCAATTGAGTAAAATGACAAAGTAAAACAATAATTAATTGTTTGAATACCGTATGATCTTTAAGTAGAAGAGAACAGGTATTGTCCTCATTTTCTCCATGGATGGGCTCGAATGGGGTGGAAAGAGGATGTTAAAGGAGGAACGCTTGTACTCCCTTCCAAAAGATAATCTTTTTCCATGGAATCCCTGTCGAAGAGAGCCATTGTCTTCATAATGTCCTCATGAAGTCCTCCTTTGGGTGGATCGCCAGCCATAGCCTACACAACAGTGGACATTGCGGATAACTAGATTGCCCTAAATTTTCCTCTCATTTCTTCATTGCTTGCGGAGCAAAAGATTCATACATCCATGTTAGTACACTTGCCGTAATCAGTTTTCTTAAGGATTCAGCTGTTTATAGAGTGGTCCTCGCCTCTTTTTAAGGCTTGATATTACGTTCTTGGGGAGGATATGTCCCACGGAAGGACACCGGGAGCGAAACTGCCCTAGATGAGTTGTGTATTTGCCCGCCAACAACCCACCCTACATCACATTCCCACTTTGACAAACCAGAACTGTCCATTTTATAAAATTTTAAACGTTCCGTGACCGTTCTTTCTCTCTTCTAAAAGTGGTCCTTCACCTGGACCTTGTCAAAGTCTAACAGATAGACATCCAAGACGGACACCTATGATGGTGTTGGAGTGACCATGTTGAATGTCATGCCTTAAGGGGTCTAGGGGGTTGGGGTCATTTTATAGGGGTTCATGTTTTAGGGGAGTATATTCACAATAAGATATGTAATCAACAAATTAAATCTTATAGCAAAACAAAGTATGCATATAGAGATTGCAATTCTATTTTTAATTATTGGATTGTACAAAGGAATAAAATATAAATGGAGACAATCAAAACAAAGTATGCATATAGAGATTGCAATTCTATTTTTAATTATTGGATTGTACAAAGGAATAAAATATAAATGGAGACAATCAAAATATAGATTAGAGGATGGGTAAATCATATTCTTGCTATCTATTATAAATCTAAAAAACACTTCTTATAAACTTGAAAATTAAACTAATGATTTCTCCAAATTGAACTTGCAACAATTTGGGACACAATACAACATTGCCAAGAGTTACAAAGAGCTCTCTCAAAAATGTTTGCACTTCTCAATAGGGCATACACGAATAGCTTCTACTATAAATTCTTTATCAAAGATGGAGTACAAAAAATATTCCCCTCTCTCTCTCTCTCTCTCTCTCTCTCACACACACACACACACACACACACACACACACACACACACACACACACACACACACACACACAATATCTCTTATATCATTTCTTCTTTCTAAAACAAATCAAATTTTCACAAAAACAAATTTCAAATTTTACTGGTATATAAAGAGCAAGGATAAGAATCCATTAAAGCAATTCATTTTGAGTTGTTCACATTTGGGTTCAAGGAGGGATTGGGGAGGCTAAGGCAATTAGATTTAATAAAAAAATCAATAAGAATGTTTATAAAGTCTCATGGATAAACCCTTTCCCACTATTAATTATAAAGGATGAGGATGAGGAAGATGACATCGGGATCATTTCTTAGGTGGACTTTGGTAGAATGAAATTAAAGTCTAATGGATATCCATAACTTTTTGGCTCATAGATTTTAGGTGTAGTGCTTGCATATTTAATAGCTTTGAAAAATGAATATAGGTTTACAATAGAGCATTCTATAAAAATATAATGTTCTAGTTTACTAGATTTATCAAATTTTCAACCATTCTTCTTGTTGGTATAATTAAATATTCTCTAATTACACTTACTTAGGATAATGCATTGCATAGTAGTTTTTGATTGAGACACTAGGGAGTTTGCACCTCAATTAAACACATGGTGTGAGAGAATTCCACTCTAGGTGCTCATAGTTGTTATCTCATTCCACCTTTAGTGTACTTATCACATTATTATCCTCTTCATCACACATACTTCATTGCATAATAGAGGATGATCCACCTTTCGTGGACATGTGATTCCACCTTGTTTGGGTGATAGCTTATCTTCTTATCATTGTCTCTTATCACCTCTCCTATATAAGAAGGCCTATTATGTAGATTTCAAATCAATCAATTGGATGTCAATCAAGTTTTTTATCAATAATAAAATTCTTGCATCTTCATGCAATTGTTTTTCCCATCTCTTGTGGAAGTTATCTTGGTCTTTCATTTGATCCTGGGGGGGTTGTAGAGTCACCTAAAACTATAACATGATATCAAAGCTCTCATGGTACAAAAATTTCTTCTCAAGAAGTGCAATCTTGACTTGACTTATCATTGGTGCAACATTGACAATTTGGAGGAGATTTCAAGAATCCTATTTTGTAACCATCTATTGCAAGTGAAAATTGGAGCTTGCCAGTGCAAATCAGAGGTTGGCATCATATAAAGGAGGTCCAAAAACCCTTAAATTGAATTATGTTTCATTCAAATTAGACACCTGAGGCCAAATCTAGAGCTATTTGATTTTTGAAAGTGCTGCAGCAACAATTCAAAAATAATAATTTCAAAGGCAATTTTCAAATAGCGATATCTCCCTCATACAAACTCCTCTTTTGAGCAATATTTTTTTTTTTTTTTTGGGGGGGGTAGAATATCACAATCTACACATTTGTGTAGGTGAATTTGGATCTCTATCTTTGAAGTTTTCTAAAAATCGCAAATCCCATTTTTTGCAACTTTCAAGGCTCTATGTGGGCACATTCGGTAACATTTTTAGGTGCAATTTTTTTTGAAAGTGCATTATTTTTCCTCTACCTTTTACATCTATAATCAGATTTCAATGATTTGGAGTAGGCATATCACTTTCAAAAATAGTTCTTTTTTGGCTATATTTGTACTTGGTGAATACTTGGATTGCAATTTTCATATTGAATCAGTAATTTGAAGGAGTTATCAATTGATTTAAGTCATTCTTTGATTCATTATGGATTTTTCAAAAGTTCCATTGCTCACTCCATATAACTATCATGAATGGAAACAAGCAGTTTCTAATTAGTTGATGAGCATTGGATTGCTTAGAATGATTCTTGAACAAGATCTAGAAGTAGCTATAGGTGTTGCAGAAAGAAGGAATTGGTTTGATAAAAGGGATAAAGCACTTGGCTCTCTTAGATCTACCATCTCCAATGATTTTTTATATCATATTGCATCTTGCACATATCCTCATGATGCCTAGACAACATTTGAAGGAATCTTTGGTAAACTTGATAGAATGAGAAAATTCAAATTGGAAAATGAGCTTATATGTCTAAGTCCATGTGATTTTTACAATATTCAAGACTTTTTCTATAACTTCAATTCCATTAGATTGGATCTTTCTAATTATGGCATTACTAAAGATGATGAGCAATTAATATTATCTATCCTTTCCAAGCTAGGTCCTGAGTATTCAATCTTTGTTTCCACATTCTATGCTACTATGTATGCTCTTGGTAGTGCATACAAAATGCCTTCTCTTGATGAATTTGTAGCTCATCTCACAAGGAAACAAACAAAGTTAGCACACATGGGTCAATTAAATCCTTTAAAGCATCAAGCATTGGTTCCCAATGACTCCTCTCGAAAGGCTGCCAAAGGAAAGGGAAACAAACAAGACAAGGATCCTAAGCAAAATGACAAAGGTGATGACTCTCCTTCACAACATAATATTGAATCCAAGTCCTCTTCAAGAGAGGAAACATCTAGAAGTAAGAGAGATAAATGTGCTTATTGCAAAAAGTTAGGACATGATGAGCATAAATTTTTTCATAAGAAGATTGATGAGCTCACTCACAATCTTCAAAAAAATAATATCCAGTTGCCCTCATTGGTTTCTTCTCCTTCTTCTCAATATCTGGTAGCCACTACATCTACATCATCATCCAGAGGCAAAGAAAAAGCACTCATTACTTCCACACATTCTAAGAAAGGTAAATGGCTTCTTGATTAAGGTGCATCACATCATATGACATCTTCTATGGATATGTTTTCTTCTATTGAGCTTTGTAATTATCCACCTCTATTGATTGGTAATAAAACATACATGAAGGTTTTTGGGAAAGGTTCTATTCCTATGGGATAGGCTACATTTAATGATGTTCTTTGTATGCCATCCTTGACCACTATTATCCTTTCCATTTACTAAATTACTCATGGGGCACAAGCTAAAATTGTTGAGTTCACTCCTGATTATGTCTATATTAGGGGCATGGAGACTAGAGATGTCATAGCTATGAGAGTTGTTGATCATACATCATGCTTGTATTCTTTTACACATTTTTTTGATAATGATGACGATATTCATGATGTACTTAACCCTTTATCAAGGGTGAATAATTCATGTGAGGAGAACATTGGACACTTGAATCATTTTTTTCTTGAGACAAGTGTTGATCTTCCTACTCCTCTACCTCCTGCTCCTTTAGACATGAGTTCTACCATTCAGCAAAATGATCTTTATGCTTCAGATCTTGTAGTGTGGGATGAATTCCTAGATGCTCTTTCAGACGAGTCTCATAATGTAGATTTAGTTAATACATTTGAGGAAGTTTCTCTTTGAGATACTTCTTCACCTTCTTTGGAGATTGGATTTCCCAACTCTTCATGTTCTCTTAATTTTTCACATTTGATAGGTCAGCTTGATGGTGTGACAAAATCTTTCAAATTAAAGACACCTATTCAGTCTTTAAAGATGCATATATGGAGACCTTCTTCCTCCTTCCTCACTTTTTACATGGAATGGCTTCTCCATCATTCGATGTATTTATCTCTTCCTAAGGAGAGACATGTTTCTTGTAGGCATTAGATTATATTTTTCTTGCAGGTACTCTTCATATACATTGGAGCTTCTTCATTATGGGGGGATATCATGTCTCCTTATTTCCTTCCTATAGGGGGATAATTCTTTGTATGTACATGATGTATGCAATTTTTGGGAGGGTCTTTAGTACTCCATCCATCCATGCATCTTGTTTTGATCTCTCTTTCTTGGGAGGGTTTTTCCCATGAGGTTTTCTCTCTTTCTACACTTTATGAGAGATTACATTTCATGTATTTCATTTCATATTGTACATGGGTACCTAAAATGGCCTAGTAGCTAGGATCCATCTTGCATTGTGAGTTTAAGTGCATTCCCCTAAGTTGCACTTAAGGGGGGGTGTTGGTGTAATTAAATATTCACTAATTATACTTACTTAAGCTTACTTAGGATAATGCATTGCATAGTATTTTGTGATTGAGTCACTTGGAGTTTACACCTCAATTAAACACATGGTGTAGGAGAATTCAATTCTAGGTGGTCATACTTGTTATCTCATTCCACCTTTAGTGTACTTATCACATTATAATTCTCATCATCACACATACTTCATTACATAATGGAGGATGATCCACCTTTCATGGACATGTGATTCCACCATGTGTGGGTGATAGCTTATCTTCTCCTTATCATTGTCTCTTATCACCTCTCCTATATAAGGAGGCCTATTATGTACATTTCAAATCAATCAATTGGATGTCAATCAAGTTCATTATCAATAATAGAATTCTTGCATCTTCATGCAATTATCTTGCCAATCTCTTGTGGAAGTTATCTTGGTCTTGCATTTGATCCTAGGGTTGTTTAGAGTCACCTAAAACTCTAACACTTCTTTAACTGAATTCTGAGTAATTTGATTAAGAACATCAAATTGCCAAGGAAAAGTAGTGATTTTCAACCCCTTTTCATGCCTATCTTAGACAAATTCTTGTTTTGTTTGCATTATAAATAATTTCTTCCATCACTACCAAACTTGTTGTCCTAGACCAATTTTTATTGATTTGATTTGATCGTGAAACAAGTGGATTAAATTTTGATCATGCCTAGCTTTGAAAGGTGACATTTTGATAGTTGTTTCATATATTTTCTTATATATAAATTTTATTATATAAAAAGTATTTCCATGTCTAGGTTTCTTGAAATGTATATCTATAACATGTACCAAAGAATCTATGAACATCTATAAAAATGTATCTAAGATGCTATTGGTTCTTTTTGTTTGTAAACCAAATTTTCAATGGTGTGTAATACTAAAACCTAAACTCCTAGTAAGTTGCAAGAAAATATATTTTGAAGAAAAGGAGGTATATTTAAGATGTTGATATGAAGTAGTATTTTAAATAATTTTCTTTGGAATCCAACATTTTGAAGTTCTTTAGAGTAGGTTTACTTTGTCATCTTTATTCATTAGGGTTTCTTAGTTTTCTCGTAAGTGGTAAGATTTTTAACATAGCCCTTATTCCTTCATGCATTTTCTCATGTTTAGTTATTGACCAGCAATAATAGGTGATCACCAATTTATGTACAAACCCCTCACATTAGTTATAATTTTCCAACTTCTGTGACATGAGCCTATTTTTATTTTGTTATGGTCATGAACCCTTCACCCTTCTAGTAAACAATATTTCATGTTATTACGAATGTACTCCCAATCCCTCACATTTGGTAGTATTTTCCTATCTTCTAAGACATATGCAGGTTGTTATTATTTTATAGCCATGAACCCTTCGTGCCTCTAGCAAACAAATTGCATTGAGTACATCATCATGTTGATTAAATATTCACTTAAGTGCTAGCTTGATATCAAAGATTCTCTTATATTAGAGAAAAATAATTTTTTGTTTTGATCTATTGGTCAAGTTTGGTTGGAAGTTCATGGGCAAATGCTTATCAAATGACCTTTATGTATCAAACATATAGTTTCATGATCATTTCTATCACTAATGAAAGTGTGTAGTTCTATGCAAGTGAAACAAAGACATCAAAGATAAACACTCTAATAGAAGTAATTTTTTTCAGTTCTCTTTTTTTTTTCAAGAAAATCTTAAAAGACTATTGGATGTGTGGGCCTAGGCCAATCAAAGGGACTATGTTACATTGAAGAAGCCATTTTTGTGCTAGTCTGATGAGCTAAAAGAGCTTTGAGATTTATAGGCCCATTTCATCAAAGTAATTTTAGTATATTGAAGAGCTAATTTTATTATCTTTTCAATCTCTCATCAAAATTAACATCTAATCAATGTTATAAAGATGATATTGTGGTTGACTAGTGTTCATCAAATAGAACATAATATATTAGATAGACAATTATTTTATCTCTTTGATCTCTAATGAACTTAATGTGATACTTTTTTATTTAGGCTCCATTTCATCAATGTTATATCCATATGTTAAAGGGACCATCTCAATGTCCCTTTAATCTCTAAGAGAAGAATCAACCATGAGAAAGTGATTTTAGACTTATCAAAGTGACTTCAAGCTATTAAAGAGACAATTTTCTTATTTCTTTGATCCATGATGGGATGTACTCAAGAACAACTAAGGGTGTTTGTATTCAAAGGGGCATTTGTATATCAAAGAAATAACTTTTGGGTCCCTTCCCTCTTAAATTGTATGTATGAAAGGAAGATGGTGGGTCCATTCTGATCGATGAAATGGAAAATGAACCTCATCAAAGGAAATTCAAGGTATTGATGAGACAATTTTTTTGTCTCTTTGATGATGATTGTTGAAGTCACATTGGAACAATAAATTAAAATGATGTTGATGGCTTTTTATCCTCCTAATCAATGACAAAGATTCAAAATCACTTAATAGCTCTAGTAATAGCAATGCATGTTGCATTAGTGAATATTTATGGATACATTCGATGAAAAATAAGTTGACATTTTACATCAGCTGCAGTGTAGAACTATATACATGTAAGAAAAGGAGAAAAGAAAGTATGAAGATTTGCTGATAGGAATTCAATCTACAAAAAATTACAAAAATTATGAAGCATCATTGATGAGTAAGTAGCTAAATCTTGAACTTAAAGTTTAGATGAATTTCTACCTGAGAAGCATAGTGAGTTGTATCACTAGGTTTATTGATTATTACATAGTTTTAATTAAAATTAGCAAGAGGATTTGTGTACTTGCAGTGAGAAATTATTGTATTTGTCAATATAATTATAGTTAATCGATAATTATAATGATTAATATTTCATCTAATATTCTTCATCACCATCAACACAAACATTTCAAAATTAAATTTCCCAATTTTATGCAAGATTTTATGAGCAGTAATATGATCATAAAGTCTTTGTTTTTCAAGCATATCTTAAAGAAACTATTTTATGACCATCAACAAAAACATTACAAACTTCAATTGCCATATTCTAAATAACCAGTACACAAAAATCACCACATCAACTTCTTAATAGTAGAATATTATGGCAACCATGGAACAACGAAAGTCATGTGTACCACAGCATTATGTCTGTTTGTAGCTAAAAAGGAAGTCGTAAATTCAAATGAAAGATGTAAATTCAATCAGGCAAATAATTTTGCGGTCACCATTGAACGAAAAGAATTATATGGCTACCAAGTCATGTAGACAGAGGCAGGTGAACTGTAAAATTTTGTGGCCAGCATTGAACGAAAAGAATTCTGTGGCTACCAAGTCATGTAGACAGAGAATTTTGTGGGCACAACTGACCTAAAAGAATTTGTTACCATTTAACACCAAAAATCTCATGTAGACAGAAACAAATGGAAGTCTAGCGCGATGTGTTGGTTTGTCGAAGAACGCGTGTTGCATGCAGATATGAGTCTATCTGCTTCATATTCTGTTGCAGTACTTGCCTGAAGAGGCACAATATTCTGTCAGCGTCTCGATTCCCTACGTACAATATGGTAGCAGGCTAAGATATTTGCGAGATATTTTAGCGTTCTCACGGTTGCGGATACCCTATTATGGGTTAAGTGAATAAATGATTATGATTTCTATAATGAGAGCTATATTTGATTCTCAAACTTCATGAACATTTATCATTTGAAGTTCAATTATTTTCAATTGGGATCAAATGCACTTTTAAAATCTTCAAAAACTATAGATACAATGTTAGTGAATTTAGTCTTTTGTAGTTAAGAGCTTCAAAGCTATTGCTCCTACAATGGCTTTCAGCATCTCAATATCACACTCTACACCATCAACACTAGGTAGAGATTTCTCAGAAGTTCCACCTCTGTTAAAGGATTTCCCCATTTCTAAGCATTGAGTCTTCATTGAGCAATTGACTGGGGATATTATATCTTCCATTAAAGTCTTTTACAAAATTTCATAACTTCACAAATATAATTTATATCTAAGCTTCTATGGAAAATATTATTGTAATTCGTAAACATTTCTTATTTAATTTTAGAAAACCAAAATCCATGTTATGTGCAACCAAAGAGAGACCAATGCCATTTAAAAAAAAAAAAAACAATGCATGCCAAAGTCACTGTGGCAAATAATTAAAAAATAGTGAAAATTATATTTGTAACATTCATAGATCCATAAACCTATATATAAGAATCTAATTGAACCAACCAATTGAAACATAGAAAAATAATTTTTAAAAATTAAAAAATTAAAAATGTATCATCTACTCTTTTTTTAAATGTAATATTTATATAAAACATTTTTTTTTATAATTGGTTTATTGAAGTTCATTTAATAACATGTTAACATATTGAGCCTACCGACAAGTACCAATAATAAAAATGATTTAAGAGACTAGACCGCTATTCACAAAATCAACAACTGCAAATGTTTCAATCTTCTTACATGGTTATAAGTAAATCTGAATATTTGATTTTCAATTTTAGCTCCTCCTTTCCAAATATGAAATACCTTCCGTGTAACTATACAATGTTACCAACTTAATAAAATTTCACTAGTCTCTAATTTATTACTTACATACCATTTAATATTGACATGAATAAAACTTATGCATCATAATTACTATAATATCTTAATATGCTTTTAACAAAAAAATTATAATTTTCATTAGATAATATATTGAGAATTTTTTTATCATTAAAAGAAGCAAAGGGGTGTTGGCCCATGTAACAACTAGCGTATTAATAACACATTAATAGTACTACAAACATTCAACACATAAATAACTACCCATTATTTGCCTCTATAAAAAAAAAGTAATACTATTAATAGAAATGAATGTAACATGCATCATACTAATATACTTAAAAAATTTATGCCACACACAGAGGTTAAGGTTCTAACGCCACCTGTGCTTATTAAAAAAAATTGTTAAAAACCATGAGACCAAAAAGCTGTAACTACCTCCCAACAAATTTGACATTAGTGTGGAAGTCGACTCTTCCTTTAGGAACTTGAAGACATCTTTATAATCTTCCTCAGTCTTTGGCTTTGTCCTAGATATCTAGATCGTGTAAGGTGGACAACATCACCAAGAAGGCATGCATCATCTTAATAGAAAATTTGTTAGAGTCTTCAGTTCTCCTACTGAAGTTGTCAACCTCTCTTTTCATCTTTTGAAGTGTCATTTCCTAATTCTTAATATTTCCCTTTATCATGCTAAGCAAACCACTAGGCATTGAGCCACCAAAATGCTTAGCCGGCTCCTTGAAAGAAATCTACATGATAGAGGGGTTGGGATCAAGGATTTGAATACAATCACTTGGGTATCAGAGGGGGAGGGAAGAGGGGAATTCTCAACATTAGAGGGAAGGGAGGGGTGGGCAATCTAAGGACATACTTGAGGAATGGAAAGTACCCTCACTATATTTGGCAACTGAGTTATTGGAGTCAAACCCTTCACTTTTCTTTAAGGATTTGTTACACTTTTGGTTCATGAATTAGTTAGATGTACAGGTCCCAGGGGTTTCAATAACATCACCTGAATCCATAGTAAACACCTCACATTTGCCTTTTTTAGGGGATATGGTATATTCACCAGTGGGCATAGAGGAAGATTATGTTTTGGGACTTTTCCTATTAGGTTGGGAAGGGCCAACCTTAAGGGACCAAGACAGAGTGGTAGTACGACTAACAATGGTTCATTGATCAGAGGGCATAACACATGGTGGAAGTTATACAACCTAAACAATAACCCTTGATACAAACTAACATTGTCCTTTCCCTTATGGTTGGCCTCAATATTTCTTTCAATAGAATGTAACAAGTAAAAGGGAATGGAAATTAAGATTTTATGATGCAAGTGGTTTAGAAAAGAAAGATGGTAGAAATAGTAAATAATAATCTTACCTTCCAAGGTAAGGTATTTCATAATGACGTGACACGCATCCTTATAGACACCTGGGAGGTTCTCTCTATTGAACCCACCTTGTTTCTTGACCAGTTCCTTTAGGGGGGTTGAACAATTATTTTAGGGCTTCATAGTCAGAAATGTTACAAGTTTTTTTCCATTTTCTCCCCTCCATGGCTAGGTTAGTGGCCTTAGAGATAACCTCTTCATTCACCTCAAAGGTTAGGCCTCTCACTGTAACTTTCTTATCATTCCAAAAAGCCAGAAACTACTTCAAAATACTCTCTCATCATAGCCTCCAATCATGCATTCCATGAACTACAATGTAACTCCTCCCTTGCACATAAACATAGCCTTCACATTGCTTTGAATCTCATGTCAACTATGTTAGGCTCCATACAGAGCTTATTACCATACATGGTGTCTAGCATAAAAGACTTGGTAAAAAGAAGAGATGTTTTTTTTCAGCGAGACAAGAATGAAATTTGAAAGACCCTTTTTTATGTGGCCAAAAAATCTCTTTTTGTTTCCATAATGATAGGGACAAAAGTAATGGCTGATTAGGAAATATTCCTATCCACACACATGTGAAGCCTTGGTTTTGCATAAAATTTTCCTACTCAACTTCCCCTTTAAGGTCACATTGAAAATACAATTTCCCAAGACTTTACCATAATGATGAAAAATCATTAAAAGTTTGTACCTAAACTCCTTTTAATCCATCTCATAAATTCCTTTCCAAATCATAATTAAATTGTGCCAAGTGGTTTTTCAAAAAATGAAATAATTCAAAATAAGGAAAGGATAACCCTAGCTATGTGAGACCTTTTCCACGCAAACAACCAAGAGATGTTAATTGTGTTGGAAATGATTCAAATGATCATAAGAAAAGTTGTTGGAATAATATATGGAACTGGTAAAGAATGTCCTCAATCATTGTTTTGTCATTGATGTCAAACTTGCTACTTGCAGGGATGACAATTTCTTTAGTGATCCAAATACTATCAATTAGTTGATTGTCAAGGTGGAGGCAATCAATAAGATGTAATTAGAACACCTAGAGAAAGGTTGAAGTTATGATGTTGTAATGAAGTACAAGGATTAGCTAAGCCATTGATGAAAAACTGTATTGGATGACATACTAAAAGATACGAAGAATGAGCACACTGAAACATATCAAAGATCTAAAGTTTTAGCTAAGTCTTTTGTAAAGCTCAAAATAAGTTCATTAGAGAGAAGGAGCCGAGCAAGCTAGTAAGAGCCGAGCAGAATCAAGTGCCGAGCAGAACCAAGTGCCAAGAAAAACCAAGTGTTGAGTAGAATCAAGTGCTGAGAAAAACCAAGTGCCAAGCAGGTATAGGTGCCGAGTAACATAGAGGTGCCGAGCACTAGTAACTCAATAATGTCGAGTTGCTACATTATTTTGGAAGTCAAAGATTCACCAGATCTAAGCTAACAAAGTTGTTATCTAGAAATCTGTGAATTAAAAGGAAGATAAGAACGATGAGTTGGTGGCACAAAACACCATGTAAAACGTTTTTAAGATACAACTGGCGAAGTTTCTAGAAAAGAACAAGATATGGGGTAGATACATTGTATCCTACCTAATCCATTTTGAAACCCTAAGATTGGAAAGGGAGAATTGAGCAACAAAAAGAAAATCAGACTTCTATATAAGAAGACATAAGTTAATGAAGAAAAAAGTGTGTGAAAAGAGGGGATAGTGAGAGAGAGACCCGTGGTTAAGCATAAAGGCATGAAGTGTTGTAGAATGTGCTAAGAAGAAGAAAGCAAAGGAACTCTATTTAAATAGACGATCACAAGAATGATTGCATTGGCAAAATGAGTAATAAGACTCAAGGAGACGAAGCTTGAGAGGGAGACAAGCAGTCAGAGCTGAAGTGATTGAAGCCAAGCATAAGGATTGAACTAAAAGAGTGATCTGAAATCTGCAAAGTATGTTGTAAGTTATGTCAGATCAAAAGACCATTATCATTACTTTCTAGAAATTGTAACAGTAAGATAAATCCTATGGACTTAGGTTGGCTTAACAGCCATTAGATAAATCCTTTAACAGGGTGACATTCCAAGTGAATGTTCTAAAGACCTTTAACCAGGCCCATTCCTAACAGTTTGGTGAAATCCTCTAATAGGGTCACATTTAACAGTGTGGTGTAAGCCTTTAATAGGGCAGGCTTTTAACAGGGCATCACTTCAGTAGAGTGAGAATCAAGTAGCATGTTACTGGTGGTTTTTCCCAAATTGGGTTTCCACGTAAATCATTGTGTCATGTGTTGATCTTGAATGTTTTATCTTTGCATGTTGATTTACAGTAATTTGCTTATATGACTGATTTAAGTTTGAACAGATGAAAAGGGTATGGATTCATTAAAAAGTATTAAAAAAAGGTATTAATAGGGCATTTGGACCTTGAATAACTGATTCACCCCCCTCTCAGTTATTCTAAAGAATTCTAACAATTGGTATCAGACCTTGACTGCTGATTCAGTTTAAAGGGACTACTAGCAGAAAAGATCAAAATGCCAAAGAGAGAAGTTCCCAAGCTCAACAAAGACAACTTTGTTGCATGGCAAAGTTTGATGAAGATACATCTTGGATCCATAGGAGATTATGCCCAAAATTCAATTGTCACTGAACATGTAGATCCAACAGGTGCTCCTACTGCCGAAGACATGAAAAACAAACAAGAACACAACTAGACAATGCTTGAAATTGCCTCTACACTCAGCTATGCTGAATTTGATGATATCAAAGGATGTGACACTGCATTCAAAATGTGGAAAGCCCTATCAGACATCTACGGAGGAGATCAGAATGTACAAAGAGAAAAAAGAGAAAGTCTTAGAGAAAAATTTGATGACATGGAAATGGAAGAAAATGAGAATGTTGCTCAGTATGGTGCAAGAATAAAGGAAGTGGTAAGTGCAATAAGATGCTTGAATGGTCAACTGGATGAAGATACTGTTAATAGTAAGTTCTTAAGAACCTTGCTCCCTATCTATGCTATTAGAGTATCAGCAATACAAGAGCTAAGATGTATACCAGGAAATAATCTAAGCTTTGAAGGTATAATAGGTAGACTCACTGCATTTGAGTTATCTAACTTTGACAACTACAAACCTGAAAATGTTGAATCTTCTTTCAAAGACAAGTTATCACTGAAAGATGCCGAATAGGTGAAATCAAGGAAAGGAAAAAAAATGAAGTATGTATCTAGTGACAGGAGCACTAATGAGGAAGATGTGGAACAATTAGAAGCATTGCTCACTAGAAGATTTCACAGGGGCAAAGGAAAGTTCAAAGGTAAGATGCCTATCATTTTTTTCAATTGCAATGAAGTAGATCATATTGCTACAAGATGTCCACAGAAAAAGGATTCCAAGGAAGGCAACAAATACAAGAACAGAAGAGATGATGACAAGAGAGATTACAAAGAAAAAGGTAAGAAGTGAACTATATTGTTGAAGAAAATTCTGATGACAATGATGATGAAGTTGTTTATGTAGCCATGAAGGACCAATCTGATGAAGAAGAAGCCACAACACTAGTGACATGTATAAACAAGAATGACAGATGGATCATAGACAGTGGATGCTCACATCACATGACAGGAGACAAAAGTAAGTTTGTTAACTTTACTTAGTATGATGGAAATAGTGTTAGATTTGGTAATGATGCTCCATGTCAAATCAAAGGAAAAGGTTCCATTAAGCTCACATAACAAATTTCATGTGACAATGCATACTATATTGAAGGATTAAACTACAATTTACTGAGTGTCTCACAATTAGGCAATATAGGTTGCAAAGTGGAATTTGAAAACAAAATTGCAAAAATCTATGATAATGATGGTAAATTGATAGGAAAAGGAGATCAAACAAAGAGTAATTTGTTTTACGTTGATGATGTTTCTTGTCTATTTGCAAAATTTGATGATGAATGGTTATGGCATAGAAGATTATGTCATGTCAACTTTGACAATCTAGTCAAAATCAGTAAAATGAAGAAAGTCAAAGGTCTACCAAAATTGAAGCCTGATAATATCATGTGTAAACAATGTCAGCTAGGAAATATGACAAAGTCAAGTTTCAAAAGCAAAAACTATACTTCTGAAGAGATACTTGAGTTAGTTCACACTGACTTATGTGGTCCAATGGAAATACAAAGCTATAGAGGAGATAAATACATAATGTTATTTGTTGATGACTATTCTAGGATGATGACTGTTATGTTCTTAAAACAAAAATCTGATGCTTTTCAAATGTTTAAGCGGTATGTGGCTAGAGTTGAAAAGGAAACTGGAAAAAGCCTGAAATGCCTAAGATCAGATAGAGGTGGTGAATTTACATCAAATGAATTCAAGATATTCTGTAATGACAATGGAATCAAAAGATAGACGTCAACTCCTAGAACTCCACCACAGAATGGAATTGCTGAAAGAAGAAATAGATCTGTAATTGACTGTGCCAGAACATTAATGATGGAAAAGAATGTTTCTCTAAAATACTGGAGAGAAGTTGTAAGCATAGCTGTACATACAATGAACCGAGTACAAGTAAAGAAAGGTACAAATACAAGACCTTTTGAATTATGGTATGGTTACTCACCAAATGTAAAACATTTCAAAGTGTTTGGTTGCAAATGTTTTATCCTTAAAGATGTTAGAAATGGAAAATTTGATGCAAAAAGTGATGAAGGTATATTTCTTGGTTACTCCACAAGAAGTAAGGCATATAAGTGTTTGAATATTAACACTAACAAAATAGTGGAAAGTGCAAATGTAAATTTTGATGAGCACACATAAGTCCAAGCTGAAGAACCAAAGAAAATGGAAGAATACAGAACCTTTGTATATTCTTATGAAGGAATGACTGCTGATGAGGATGATGTCAATCAAATTGAAAAACAACAACAAGTGTCAGTTTCAGCTGATTCACAACTAGTAAATGCCAAGTTGCATTCAGAAGCCGAGTTACAAAATAAAGAAAATGCACAATCTGATTCTGAAGATAGCATACATAATTAAGAACAACCTAACATGAAGTGCATAGTAATCCTGAATCTAAAAGATCAAACATGGAAACAAGGACAGAGCCAAGATTATCCAAATATGTAAAAAGACATCACCCTGCTGAACAAATAATTGGTGACAAAGATGTAAGACCAATGAGAAGGAACAAACTAAGACATGAATCATGTTTGATTAGCCAATCTGAACCCAAGACAGTACATGGTGCATTACAAGATGATGAATGGCATAAAGCTATGGAAGGGAAATTGATCAAATAAGAAAGAATAAAATCTAGAGTTTGGTTCCTAGACCAACCGACAAGAATGTGATCGGCACCAAATGGATATTCAGAAACAAACTAGATGAGAAAGGTGAGATTACCAAAAACAAAGCTAGACTAGTATGCAAGGGTTATGCTCAAGAAGAAGGAATAGACATAGTACTATGTCATCCACAAAATTTTTAGATACAATAATGTCTTTACCTTCTTCAGCTTTAATGTACATGTTGTTTTTATCATCAGTTCTTTCAAATCCAATTTGCACTAGATACTTGTGAAGTCTCTCAGACCATGCTCTAGGTGCTTGTTTTAAACCATAAAGTGCTTTATGTAACTTACACACCATATCCCTATTGTTTTCATCAACAAATCCTTCTGTTTGTTCAATGTAGACTTCTTCTAGTATACCATTTAAGAAAGCGGATTTTACATCCATCTGATAGAATTTAAAATCTTTGTAGGCAGCATATGCAAGTAAAGTTCTTACTCCTTCCATTCTAGCAACAGGAGCGAATGTTTCTCCATTGTTTTGTAGAACCTTACTTTTGTAAAACTATGGTGTGCAATGGGTACACCCAAGCTATTTTGGATGGTACATTGAAATAGGTATTTTGATTAATTTGATGGGTATTAATTGTATTTTACTTTTATCAATTGCATGCAAATTATTTTTTTATTACATTAGATAAAGGAAAAAATCTTTAATATCTTCTAGATTAATTATAAAATTAATTTTTTAAAAGTACTACGTAGTTTCATATATTTGTTATTATTTGAAAATCAATTATAATATAGTTTTCTTTCTAAAATTAATTATAAAATAATTATAATTATTATTTTCTTGGCTTTAACATCTCAATAGTCACGTAGGTAACCTTCAAACTTTTGAAGTCTACTCTACAAGACATATTGGTCTACATTATGTCCATTTTAAAGATATCTAGTACGATGGCTGAAAAATTGGAAAGGATCCAACAGAATTTCCTATGGTCTAGAACTAGGGAGAAAAAGACTTTCACTTGTTAGCTGCGACACAATTTATGCCCCTAGAAAGTATGGCAGCCTAGGGCAAAGAAAAGTCGGCAACATTAATAAAGCTCTCAATTGTAAAATGACTTGGAAACTGACGCTAGAAGATGAGGATTGGTGCTACATTATGACACCCTAGTATATGTGAGAGGCAAGTTTCAAGGATAAATTCAAAGGTGGGAATTTTTCTTAGGGCTTTGAAATTTGGAACAATATCACTAAATGTAAAACTATGATTCAAAAAGGCCTTAAAAAGGAACTTGGAAATGGCCACAAAATTAGATTCTGGAAGGATAACTAGAATACTACTATCTAGTTGAACACTGCTAAGCATCTTAATTTCAATGATATGCTATCTCAAAGGCTGGGTGAAAATTTGAAAGGGTATATTAGTAATGGAAGGTAGATTAAGCAAAATCATTTTTTGACAAACAACTAGAGGATGCATGTCATCACTCAGGAATTGAATAACAATCTGATGCACACAAGAATAACTCAGACTAACATTGAGGATATAATTCTCTAGGGCCCTACGCCCTCTGGAGACTTTTCCACAAAGACAACCTATGCCCTCACTCTAGATTTACCTCTTGCTAGTCTTGAATGGGACAAAATTTGGGATAAGCACCTCACCCCAATAAACTTTTTCTGGTGCACCCTACCACACAAGAACATCCTCACTCAAGATAACCTAGTTAAAAGGGCATTTGTCTTAGCCAATAAATGTGCCATGTACAAGAAAGAACAAGCGAACATTTATCATCTCTTCAATCACTGTGAGGTTGCTACTTTTACATTGCAACAAGTTCTCAATAAAATGAGACATTTTTGGTCTATGGATATGGATATTAAACAATTTGTTAACTAGGATTGTACCTCTAAACACTCCCTCATATGTATGCTATGGAAATTAATTCCTCCTCACATATGTTAGTTTGTCTGGACGAAGAGAAATATCAAGATTCTCCAAGATGAGGAGAATACCCCTCAAGTTACCTTACTATTGGGTCTTTGGATGCTATTAGAGAGCATGAATACTATTATTTGGAAAAGTTCAGACCCACCCCCCTCGCTTGTGGATAAATTATATTATGAGGGAATACAACCTTCTCTAGTCATTTAGTAGAATTGATAGTACTAAAAAAACTAGCTAGAGCTAATACTAAATGAGAATTGCCTTCTTCTAGATGGTGTAAACTAAACTTTGATGGGGCTACTAAAGGAGACAATCAAGAAAGTGCAGGCATAATTAGGGACTATAATTGGCTACCTATGCAAGACCTCTAAGAGATCATATAGTGAACCAAGCTAAGGGAATAACATTCCTCTAGCATCTTAGTTTTTCTTTGTCCTTGACCTAAAATTAAAGTTGAGGGTGAGTCTAAAGTCATTATTCAAGTCATCAAATGGAAGGCAAGTGTTGGGTGGAGAGATAGTACAATGTTTAATGATGTTATACTTATCACCTAACTAGCTAGATTCTAAAACATCAAAAGAGAGAACAAATACAAGGAGGGAAATGATGTCATTGACTCCATGTCTGTCATTTAGTTTCTAATGGGAGGGCTAAGATTTTGTAGGAAGATTAATTTTCTTTTGTATGTGATGAGGAACTTAATTAGTAGGGATGTGCATACAAGATTTATTAACCACAATATGTTAGAACTCTTTAGAATAACTGAGAGGGGGGTTGAATCAGTTATTCAAGGTCCAAATGCCCTATTAATACCTTTTTTTAATACTTTTTAATGAATCCATACCCTTTTCTTATGTCCAAACTTAAATCAATCATATAAGCAAATTATTGTAAATCAACATGCAAAGATAAAACATTCAAGATCAACACATGACACAATGATTTACGTGGAAACCCAATTTGGGAAAAATCACCAATAACATGCTACTTGATTCTAACTCTTCTGAAGTGATGCCTTGTTAAAAGCCTACCCTGTTAAAGGCTTACAACACACTGTTAAATGTGAGCCTGTTAGAGGATTTCACCAAACTATTAGGAATGGGCTTGGTTAAAGGTCTTTAGAACATTCACTTGGAATGCCACCCTATTAAAGGATTTATCTAATGGTTGTTAAGCCAACCTAAGTCCATAGGATTTATCTTACTGTTACAATTGCTAGAAAGTAATGATAATGGTCTTTTGATCTAACATAACTTACAACATACTTTGCAGATTTCATGTCACTCTTTCAATTCAATCCTTATGCTTGGCTTCAATCACTTCAGCTCTGACTTCTTGTCTCCCTCTCAAGCTTCGTCTCCTTGAGTCTTATTACTCATTTTGCCAATGCAATCATTTTTGTGGTCGTCTATTTAAATAGAGTTCCTGTGCTTTCTTCTTCTTAGCACATTCTACAACACTTCATGCCTTTATGCTTAACCATGACTCTCTCTCTCACTATCCCCTCTTTTCACACACTCTTTTTCTTCATTAACTTATGTCTTCTTATATAGAAGTCTGATTTTCTTTTTTCTGCTCAATTCTCCCTTTCCAATCTTAGGGTTTCAAAATGGATTAGGTAGGATACAATGTATCTACCCCATATCTTGTTCTTTTCTAGAAACTTTGCCAGTTTTATGTTAAAAACATTTTACATGGTGTTCTGTGCCACCAACTCATCATTCTTATCTTCCTTTTAATTCACAGATTTCTAGATAACAACTTTGTTGGCTTAGATCTGGCGAATCTTCGATTTCCAAAATAATGCAGCAACTCAGCATTATTGAGTTACTCATGCTTGGCACCTCTGTGTTACTCGACACCTATACCTTCTCGACACTTGGTTCTACTCAGCACTTGATTCTACTCGGCACTTGGTTTTTCTCGGCACTTGGTTCTGCTCGGCACTTGATTCTGCTCGGCACTTGATTCTGCTCGGCACTTGATTCTGCTTGGCAGTTGGTTCTACTCGACACTTGGTTCTGCTCGGCACTTGATTCTGCTCAGCTCTTACTAGCTTGCTCGGCTCCTTCTCTCTAATGAACTTAGTTTGAGCTTTACAAAAGACTTAGCTAAAACCTTAGATCTTTGATATGTTTTAGTGTGCTCAATCTTCATATCTTTTAGTATGTCATCCAATACACCCTTTTATCAATGGCTTAGATGATCCTTGTACTTCATTACAACATCATAACTTCAACCTTTCTCTAGGTGTTCTAATTACATCTTATTGATTGCCTCCACCTTGAAAATCAACTAATTGATAGTATTTGGATCACTAAAGCGATTGTCATCCCTGCAAGTAGCAAGTTTGGCATCAATGACAAAACAATGATTGAGGAAATTCTTTACCAGTTCCATATATTATTCCAACAACTTTTCTTATGATCATTTCAATCATTTCCAACAATCTCCCTCTTTGGCATTGATGGCAAACCAAACTGGTCAAGTAATCAATTCAATTACAACCAAGATTGTCTACATTAGCTTGCTGCATTTTCACTACTAATCTCATATATCTCCCTCTTTCATATATATCTCCCTCTTTCTTTGCATTGATCATTTTTTTGCATATTTCTCCCTCTTTGACATAAATGCCAAAGATGTAGCATCTTTATCATGCAAAATATAAGCTTTGGCTTCTTGTTGTTTTTCTCCCTCTGTCACCATGCTTGTGACTAATTTGGAGTTTCTGTTCCTGCTATCATCCTTTGCATCAACCTGTTAATATTTCAATGATTTATTCCTGTTGATGTAAGGCAGCTTCCTTCTTGCCTTAAACTGCTTGACTTAGGGGTATAACCCCCAACTTGCCTCTAACATATTCATAGGCATCCTTGGGCAATGGTTTGGTGAAGATATATGCAGTTTGTTCCTTTGTGTGAATGTATTCCAACTTCACTTGTTTGTCTTCTAACAATTCTCTGACATAATGATACTTGATTGCAATATGCTTGGTTTTTGCATGCATCACTAGATTTTTGGATATGTTTATAGCATTTGTATTATCACAATACAATATAACCGGTTTTGTTACTTCTTCTTTCATTCCATTCAATAGATGTGTGAGCCATACAATGTTTGTACAATTGACTACAACTTCCACATATTTTGATTCTGCAGTGGACTGGGATATACATGTTTGTTTCGTGCTAGTCCAGGTAACCAGTCTTTTGCCTAGAAATAATGCACCTCCACTTGTGCTTTTTTTGTCATCAATGTTTCCTCCCCAGTCTGCTTCTGTATATGCATTGAGTTCAGATTTTTCATTCTTTTTGTAGTATAGACCAAAGTCATCAGTCCCTTTGAGATATCTCATTATTCTTTTTACTGCTATGAGATGATTTTCTTTAGGATTAGCAGAGAACCTAGCTACTATTCCAACTGCTAATGCTATGTCTGGTCTACTATGTACAACATATTCTAGTTTTCCAATCATGGATCTATACATTGTTTGATTGACTTCAGCTGACTCATCATTTTTGGATAGCTTATTTCCTGTGGCCATTGGTGTGCTAACTAGTTTGGATTCCTCCAATCCAAATGTTTTAAGAATTTCTTTGGTGTATTTTGATTGTGTAATAAATATTCCATGTTTGAGTTGATGTACTTGCAATCCAACAAAAAATTTGATTTCTCCAAACATAGACATCTCAAATTCATGTTTCATTTTGTTAGCAAAGCCTTTGCAAAGTACTTCCTTACCACCACATGGAGACTCAATAATATATATATACCAATCTCTATATTGTTTGATGGACCAGATGTGTGGATAGAATAAGAGGGGGCATTGATAGTTAAAAATATCTGGTCATATAATTTTCTAAATACTTGCAGTCATGTCTTTAATTGTCATTACTACAATGATATTGTGTGATAGTTAAAACAAATTTGATTTTAAATTTAAAATATTTGAGATTTCCAACAAACAATACTATGTGATACACCAAATAATTTAGTGTTTCTTTTGTAAATGTATGTCCAATACAAATGGACTACAAGAGTTCTTGTGGATTTTTCTCATATCAATGAGAGTGGTTAGTTCTTTTTAATTGGAGAAGAAAGAAGCATAAATTTGTCTATTCAGAAAGCTATGAAATATGCATTATAAAGCCATGAAAATTTATTAAAAAATATCAATTCAAAATTATTTAAAAATGGATCTTGGAAAGTTTATATCTATTACTTTAGCTCTAAAATAAAAACGTTGTAATCCTAATAGAAGGTAAGGTGACTTCGTAACATTAACTAGATGAACTTTATAATTGTTCTAAATTATCTTTCTATGTTGGTTCAATTAGACTCTTATACATCGATTAATGAATATATATATAATTTTCATTTTAATTATCAACAATCTATTTTATATTTTTTAATTAATATTTCTTATATTAGTATAATACTACACAATTGGACATCCCTATATTACAAAATATTATTATTAGAATTGTTGAGAAAAAGATTTATGGTAATTTAAATATTTTAGGGCTTATTAATTTCTCATTACTTTTAACAAGTTGTGAAGAGAATAAAATTTAGGTGACAAATGGTGAAATTTCACATGAAAGTTATTTAATTATTAGATATATTTTCAAATTTTTGTTATATAACAACCTCAAATGAGATTTAAATTTTGTTATGAAAATGATAGTTTATAAATTGTATGCAATATCTATTTAGTTGATATTTATTAGGGTTTTGATAAAATAAGAGTGATGAAACAAACTAAAATGGAGTTCACCCAAATGTTGCATCAAATTAAGGTGATCCTAAACAAACAAAAACTTAGTAAAATATTATTTATTTATTACAGAATATTAAATTTAAAAATTCCCTTTAGTCCCTACACATTCTTCAAAATTTTGATCTATCATTTTATGAATCAACCATTCTCTCATCTTTACTTATTGACCACTACTATAATATTGTGCTTAATTTAAATAACTATTTTTATGCTTATTTTCTTAACTAGAGGCAAGTACTTAGCCACTTCATGGCACTTTTTTTTATTCTCTCATTTTCCCAAGGGTGTCAAATATTTAAATACATTGGGCCGAGAGTATTTTTTGGTTGTACAATCCCCCTATGCACATGCATTACCATGTGCAAAGGGATTGAGATGGGACAAATGGGGTTTGAAAGCCCACGATCTTGGACTACCAGATGGTTGGGGGTGCTACATTTTTGTCCAAAACCATAGTAATGGCAACACACTTGTAAGAGGTGGTAGAGTTAACACTGTTGCAAAATTTATGGGTCACAAAATTGTTTACTTTTCTGTATATATACTTAATAAAAATGTAAGGATTATAAATGATGTATCTAATATAATATTCGTTTGTTTGATATTATTTAATTAAATAGTACTAATTTTTTCAACTATAATAACAATTTAAAGATTTTTAAAAATAAATATTTAATATTCTTATCTAAGTTAAATATAAAAATTTGAAAATTTAATAATTATCCCTACAGATATGATTTTTTTTGTTTATTCTATTTATAGAAATTTCTAAATTATTTATTCGATTAATTTTTCTTTATTTATTATAGATATAATAATTGTGAAATAATTTTAAGAGATTTTATTTTGAATTATGAGGTATTAACTTATCCATCATAAAAAAAAGATATGTTTACATGTCTTTCAATCAATAAAGATTACAAATATAATAATTGTAAAATCATTTTAAGAGATTTGAACTTGAATTATGAGGTATTAACTTATCCATCATAAAAAGGAAGAAACATTCACATGTTCTTCGCCTAATGAAGGTCACATAATATTATCTAAATTACAAATGTAGGAATAATTATTAGTAGTAGTATTTAGAGCATATATACAGTAAAATTAGATTAATATTTCAAAATATTAATGATTCAATAATATTTTACATTAAAAAGACAAAACTTGAGAACAAATATAAATAGTTAAAATCTTTTTTTTTTTGAATTTTTAGCTTTACCAAATTTCATATAGTTTATTCATATTTTAATATATAATTTGGAATGCTATTTTATATTTAAAAACTCAAATTATTCAAGAATATACTATACACACTTTTAAATAAAAAAATAATTAATTTTTAATGATCACATTTCCATTGAGATCATTCTTGTACAAATACAATTCGCTAAATTTCCTTTCAATTGACCTTGTGTATTGACAAATTTATGCCATAAATACAATATGTTTTCTTTAATTGACCTTGTATTGATCTTGTGCATTCAATTCTCACAATTCTAGTTGGTCAAAGTTATTTCAAAAGGATTGCATTTATTAGATGTAGCTTGCCTCCTACTTGTGTGTATGTTGTTTCTGATAATTTGTGGTATTTGGGTAATGGCTTAGTTTGTACCAAAATGAACACCCAAAATTGATGAAGTGGTTATTCCAGTGTCATTTATGTAGTCAAATGAAACCTCTAAGGTGAAATGGAAATTCACCTATGATATCCAATTTTTGAAAAACTACAAAATGGACAATAGGGCATACATAGTGGAAGCATGTGATGAAAGAGCATCCTAGGATGCATGGCTATCCTACATGTTTACCAAGTTACTTGGTTTTTCTGAACTGCAGTGTCTTGCATTGTGGAGCTTTCTATGTTTGTTGAGTTCATAATTTTTGTTGAGTTATCCTATGGTTAATGAGTTCCTTTGGTTGCCAAGCATTGTCGAGTTCCTTTGGTTGTCGAGTGTTTCCAAGTTTCCTTTGGTTGCCAAGTATTGTTGATTTTATTGATTTGTTTGTATGCAGTTTTCTTTTGAAGTTGAACTTTGGATTTAGTTTAGTGATAGGTATTTTCTGAAAGCTGACTTGTGGTTTTTTCTAGCATTTAATATGAGAGGATATTCTTTTGTAACTACAACAAGTTGACTTGTGCTCGTACATGTATTTAAAGAGATATTTGGTAGAGTCTTAAGGGGAATTTAGAGATATAGAAGTTAGAAGTGAGAAGCATAGTAGGAGCAAAAGGAAGATGAGATGTGAAGTTTGATCATTGAATATTGTAATTGTTTATAATATGGCTATAACCCAGAAGGCCTTATAGCTAGGCATGTAATTGATGTTTCTAATGAATATATGAAGGCATTTCTTCCTCTATCTCTTTAGTTTGTTGTAATTGGTGTTTGTTTCCATTGTGTTTACATTTGTGGGTGGTTTAAATAGATGGGTGTACCTTTGGCCCTAGTTGTCTCATCCCTCCCTATGTTAGGTGGTATCAGAGAAGAGGTTCATCCTTATGGAGATTGGATTTTGTAGAACCCTAACTTGATTCGATTGTAGAGTTCCAAATCTATGAATTTGACCTATAAGTTGCAAAGGGTTACAATATTGTAGGAACCTGATTGTGAAGATGGTTCAAGGAAGAGGAAATGATGACAATGTCATGTTGGATACATTGAGATAAATTGCAGCTAGATTCGATATTGTAGATATAACTTAGAGAATAGGAGTGCATATTGATGATGTGAGTGATGATAAATTAGCAACACCAAACCCTGATCTAGAACCTAAAGAAGATCAAGATGAGGCAACACTCTTGAGATTTTTGTCTAGGTAAAATTTAGAGCCTCATGTACAAGTTCTTCGTTATGATCAAAAATTGGATACCAATGTTGTGTTGGATTGGATCTCTGAAATGGAGAAGCTCTTTGACTATGAAAACACTCCAAGTAATAAGATTATAGTTACAAGGTTCAAAGGACATGCCTCATTATGGTGGGAGCATTTTCAAACTAATAGACAAAGGAGAGGAAAGGAGAAGATCAAGACATGACTGAAGATGGTAAACAAGGTATATCATCTTAAAATGGAAGCACTTCCATTTTAAGAGTGTTTATCCCTCTGAGTAGGTAGTTTTTGGTCATGTCACGTGCCTTGAAAAGGTCTTTAAATAGATCTAGTTGTTTCCCCATGTCCTACTTCTCTTTGTCTCTTTGCAACCTCTTTCTTAAAAAATTCTCTGTGAAACTGAGGAATTTAACTTTCTGGGTCAAGGATGACTTGAAGGGTCAAAATTGACCTCGACCCTGACCTAGGTCATAAATGACCTTGGCACTAACCTAGGGTAGGTTTGACCTCATCCTTTACCCCAAGTCCAATTTTCAATTTCAGGAGATTTTTGGATATTGGGCTTTGGAAAGTTTCATTTTCCTACTTCCTGGTTGACTTTTTTTGGGTTTTAGAATGTTAGACTCTTAAATTACATTTAATATAGGTCCATTTGTAGGGTTTAAGCTTAATTCAGATTTAATGCTCCAATGTCAACCTTCTCTAGAAGTTTGTTCCCTAGATCTCTATATTAGGAAGCCTTCTTCCCTCATTTTGACATCTACAATCCATCTACTATCTATAAGAACACATGAGAAGAGAAAATATATAGGATGATCCATTATTTCAAGAAATATCAAGCAATCATTTCCATCAAGAATTTTCAAGGAAGCATCCAAGTCATTGTCTCTATTCAAGTTTTCCATTGAAAATCAAGGATTGGCACATTTAACCCTTTGAAGGAATTTTGTTCAAGTATTCAAGATTCGTCATTCAAAACCCTAGATCTAACAATCATGGTGGTGTGATCTTCCTTCAAGATCCTCTATTCATCTTCTAGATCTATTCATTCTTCTCTCAAGATGGATTCCAACCATATAATCTTGGAGGTTTTGATTTACATTTATTAATGTTATGTTCAAGCTTTCATATCAATATACTTGTTTACATTTCAAATATAATTGCATATCGATTGAATACCATAACTGTTTTGTTAGATCTATTTCTACTACTTGATAGCATTCTTTATTTCAATTCAATTATTAAGATTGATTCCAAACAAAGGGTTTTACCAAGGCAAACACCTCATCCAAACAAAAAACACCATTTTTCTTGCAAGTACAACTACATGAGAATGAATTAAAGTGTAGATTTGGATACTATTTTCACCAAACTTATAGGATTCATGAACATAAATTTTCTTGGAGTAGTATAGGTCAAGGTCAACTTTTTGGGGTACAATTTTACCCTAGGGTAAGATTGTGCTCCACTATCTAGGTCAAGGTCGACTTGCCTTCAAAAGGACAAAATTTTTCTAGGTTTCTCTATCTCAACATTTCTAGTCTTGAACATGTTGCAAAATTCTTTGAAACTGTACACAAACATAAAAAATCAGCAATTTTTAGATTCACTTTACTTTGAGGTTATTATTTGTCTTTTATTCATTCAAGGTTTAAATTACTTATTTTCTATAGTAGATTATAGTATTTCTTCCTTTCTTCATATTCTCCATTGTTTGATTCATTTGGGCATTGATCACTTCTTTGTGATTGATCAATTTGGATCATTCTTTTTGGGAATTTGGGTTAAGGATAGGTCCTATATATTCCCCTCACATCACATTTATTTCTCTCATCCATATCTTTCTCTATTCAATAAGGTAAACACACTTTTTCACCTTATTTACAAGGTAAATAAAAAAAAATTCCTTCCTACTAATTACCAAGTTAGTTTGTTGAGAAAGATGCAAAATTTGAGACAAAGAGATGTTAATGTGAAGGACTATACTAAGGAATTCTATATGTTGGATATTAGATCTAGACATGCAGATAATGATGTTGAGAAAATTGCTAGGTATCTAAATGGATTAAGATCTGGGATTCAAGATGACATAAGGTCTGTGAAATTGGAAATTGTGGACAAAGCATACCAATATTCATTGAAAGCTAATGAGATCTTGACAAAGAAACATGAACAAATAAAAAGAGGTAGGGGTGGTAGATTCAAGAGAGGTAGAGGTAGATCTTATGGAGAAGGTGGTAGATCTAACAATTGTGTGCAAGATAATAGAAAATTTGAATGGAAGAATGATGATAAAGGAATGATCAAGTGGAAAGGCAGTGATTCCTATTGACGAGGTACTAGTTCTTACTAAGGAAGAGGTAATTCTTATTCTAGAGGTCATTTTCATGATAATTGTTTCAAATGTGGTAAAGGACTTAGATCTTTTGAATGTAGATCTTTTGAAAGTGGGAAAGGTAATAGAAATATTGTGGTTCAAGGAGACATCGAGGGTTCCTCAAGCGTACTTAAGGCTAGAGAAAATATAATGGTGAGAAGAAGCTTACGTAATAAGGGAAGTGATGATGAACCTATCCTAAGGAGAAGTATTTTCAAGACCAAATGTAAGATGGCTAGGAAATGTTGCAAGGTAATCATTGACAATGGAAGTTCTACAAATTTGGCATCGAAAGAATTGGTTACAAAGTTGCAGTTGTAGAGGTTGGAGCATCCTAAACCCTATCATGTTTCATGGATCAAGGATGAGCATAAGATATTCGTAAGTGAACAATGTATTGTGATGTTCAAGATTGGACATTACTTTAATGAAGTTTTGTGTGATATTATGCCTATGGATTATTTTCATATTCTATTGGGTAGACCTTGGAAATATAATAGATATGCTATGCATGATGGAATATTGAATCAATATACTCTTTGGGTGGATGGGAAGAAGAAAATATTGTTGCCTTTGATTGAAAGTCCAGATGAGGTTAATTGTACTACTAGGAGAATTTTCATGGTTAATGGAAAATAATTTGTAAAGGAAATGAAGAAGAATCAAATCTATTTTTCTATAATCCCTAGGAGGCTTTGTTGTTCTACTAGCGACTGTGTATCAAAAAATAGTGCTAACTGGGTGCCAATTAGTAGTAACCAAGTAGTAGAAACTAGTGGTAACTGAGTGCAAGTAGAAACTGGTAGTGTTGATCAAGTACTAGTGGAAATTATAGAATTTATGAATAAGGATATCATTATAGAGGATATTACTTGATGCTTTACCACCTATGAGAAGTATAAGTCATTGTATGGATCTTATTCCTAGAGCTTGTTTTCCAAATAAATTGCCATATAGATCGAAACTTACTAAAAATGAAGAACTTAACAGACAAGTGTAAGAATTGTTGGAGAAAGGTTTGATCAAAGAAAGATTGAGTCCATGTGATGCACCTATTGTATTAGCACCTAAGAAGAATGGAGAATGTTGAATGTGTATTGATTCTAGAGCTATAACATGATTACAGTGAAATATTGGTTTCCTATGTTGAGGATGGATGGCTTAATGGATTGTTTGAGTGGAGAACAATATTTTTCCAAGATTGATTTAAAGAGTGGTTATCATCATATCATAATTAGAGAAGGTGATGAATGGAAGACTTCTCTTAGGAAAAAATATGGTTTTTATGGATGGTTGTTAATGCCTTTTGGTTTGGCTAATGCGCCTAGTACTTTCATGAGGTTGATGAATAAAGTTCTAAAGAGATTCTTGGGTAACTTTGTGATTCTTTATTTGGATTATATTTTGATAATCAGTAAGACTAAACTAGAACATCTTGAGTATGTTAGACAAGTATTGCAGAGATTCAAAGAGGAAAGTTGATGATTAATTTGAAGAAGTGTTCTTTTATGCAAGATGAGATTGTGTATTTGGGATTTGAAAATTTTAGCTGATGGTTTGAAGATGGATTCTAAGAAGGATAAAGAAATTCTGGAGTGGCCTACACTTGAGAATGTAGGTTAGGTAAGATCATTTCATGGTTTGGCTAGTTTTTACAAGAAGTTTATAAGGAATTTTAGTTCTATTTGTAATGCTATGATTGAGACAATGAGAGGAGATACAACGGAATTCAAGTGGAAACATGGAGCTGATAACAACTTTGAGACATTGAAACAAAAAATTTGCTAAGTTACATATATTAGCATTATCTAATTTCCATAACATATTTCAAGTTGAATGTTATGCAAGTGGTAGTGCAATAGGAGTTGTATTGAGCCAAGAAGGTAAACCTATTACTTTCTTTAGTGAGAAGTTGAATGATGCTAAAAGGAAGTATTATGTGTATGATCAAGAGTTTAATGCTATTGTTCAAGAATTGAAGAAGTGGATACATTATTTGATTCCTAAGGAGTTTGTGTTGTATATTGATCATAAAGCTTTACAATACTTGGGAAGTCAACATAAGTTGAATCAAAGATATATAAAGTGGGTTGAGTATTTATAGAGCCTTACATTTTTTATTAATAATAAGAGTGGAGTCACTAATTGAGTTGTTAATGCATTGAATATAAGACTTTCTTTATTGACCAGAATGAAGGTTAAGGTTGTTGGGTTTGATTAGATGAAGGAATTATATGATATTGACCTTGATTTTTCTAAGATGTGGAGAGAATGCAGAGAACCTAGTTTGACAAAACAACCAAGTAAGTTTGATGAATATTTTATTCAAGAGGGTATGTAATTTAAGGTTATTCTATTATGTATTCATAAGAGTTCTATGATATTGACTTTGATTAAGGAAAATCATAGTGGTGCATTGGCTAGACATTTTGGAATTGATAAGACACTGAGTTTGTTGAAAGAGAAGTACTATTGGCCTTAGATGTTCAAGAATGTGTAGAAGTTTGTAAGGAATTGTGGAGTTTGTCAAGTTGCAAAAGGAGTAAGTTAGAATACTGGTTTGTATACACCTATTACTATTCCAAAGAAACCTTGGAGTGACATCAGTATGGATTTTGTTCTTGGAGTTCCTAAGATGATGAAGGGATATGATTCTATATTTTTTTGTTGTGGATAGATTTTCTAAGATGGATCATTTTATACCTTGTAAGAAGACATTAGATGTTGAGAATGTTGCTGAGATTTTCTTTAAAGATATTGTGAGATAGCATGGATTACCAAGAAGAATCATTCCTGATAGAAATAATAAGTTTGTTGATTATTTTTGGAAGACTTTGTGGAAGAAGATGGGTACCAAGTTGAAGTATAGTTCTAATTTCCATCCACAAATAGATGGATAGAGGGAGGTTGTGAATAGAAGATTGGGTAATTTGTTGAGATGCTTAATTAGAAATGAATCACATAATTAAGAAGTAGTATTAGAAAAAGCCAAATTTGCATATAATAATTTTGTAAATAGGAGTAAATGGAAGACAACTTTTGAAATTGTCTCTAGAATGCAACCTAGAGGAGTATCAAATTTAAGAGATATTGATGGTGAAGAAAAGGGAAGTGATGTAGGAGAAGATTTTTTGGATTTCATGGAGTCTTTGCATAAGGAAGTGAAGTTGAAGTTGGAAAAAAGTAATCATAAGTACAAGGAGAATGTTGATAAGTCTAGAAGACACTGTGTTTTTGAAGTTGGTGATGAGGTGATGGTTTATTTGAAGAAAGGATGATTTCCTATTGGAAGATACAATAAGTTGAAGATGAAGAAGTTTGGACATTGTAAAATATTGAAGAAGTTTGAAGAAGTTTGATAGTGGTAATTCTCATGAATTTGAGTTACCTAATGACATGGATATATCTCTTATATTAAATGTTGTTGATTTATACAAGTATTAGGAGTTGGATGATGATTTTTTTGTGTCAAATGATTAACCTAAGAAGAATATTGAAGAAGAACATATATTGAATTAGAGATTTTTTAAGAACAAAAGTGGAAACAATTACTATGAGCATTTGGTAAAATGGAAGAAGAATCCAATGGAAGATGCTACATGGATTTCCCAATCCAAGTTTGATTCAACTCTAGTTGTGACATCTCAATGATTTAGGAGAATCATTTCTTTCACCCCTAGTTGTTTGATGTAAGAGCATCCTAGGTTGCATGGCTATCCTTTATCTTTATCGAGTTACATAGTTATGTCAAGTTGCAATGTCTTGCATTGTCAAGTTTTCTATGTTTGTCAAGTTCATAGTTGTTGACAAGTTATCATGTGGCTATTGAGTTTCTTTGGTTGCCAAGCATTACCAAGTTCCTTTGTTTATCAAGCATTGTTGAGTTCCTTTTTTCACTAAGTACTACTAAGTTTCCTTTGGTTGCTGAGTATTACTAAGCTTGCCAAGTTGCAACATTTTTTTGACTCTTCATTCATCGAGTTGTCTATGTGTGGTTTCTTGTTGAAGCCGATCTTTGCATTTAGTTTAGTGATAGGTAGTTTTTGAAAGCCAACTTGTGGTGTATTCTAGGATTTAATATGAGATTTTATTTATTTTTAATTATAACAGGCCAACTTGTGGCTATCCATGTATTTAAATAGATCTTTGGTAGAGTCATAAGGGGAATTTAGAGATGTAGAAGTAAGAAACATAATAGCAATAGAAGGAAGCTAAGATGCAAAGTTTGATCATTGAAGATTTATAATTGTTTTTAATATGGCCATAACCCAGAAGGCCTTACAACCGAGCATGTAATTGATGATTTTGATGAATATATGAAGGCATTTCTTCCTCTATCTCCCTAGTTTTCTATAATTGTTGTTTTCTTCCACTATGTTTACTCTTGTAGGTGGATTGAGTAGTTGGATGTTCCTTTGGCTCTAGTTGTCTCACCCCTCCCTACATCAGCATTGGCTTGTGAAAATTTTTCTTTCCTCAACCCTAGGATTTTCCACCCTTAAACATCACACACTAAGGATGATATTAAGCTTGGAAAAATCAGTCAACTTTGACTATTTAATACTTTTACTCTAGAAATCAAGCCTTATTGTGTGATGTTTAAGTTGTCCACTAGGTTTGAGGAAAATGCCCTGGTGACACCTCAAAATCTCTCAACATACAAAAGGGAAAATTTGTTAATATACAAAAGAGAAAATGTTGAGAGGCATCAAGACTAAGAGTGACATAGGCTCAAAAGATAAGTACTAAAATTTCTTAGTGGTTGTGCTAGATGAAAAAATCAATCTATGTTTTCATGGATTTATTCAATGCAAAATATGGACACTAAAGTGTTTTAAGTCCCAAAGTGTTGGTATGAAGCACTAAACCTAAGTAACCCATCTATAGGTTCCTTATCTATTTATTCAGTTAAAAAGGGTAGTTGAAACAAGAGAAGTTTATCTTGTTTCTTCACTCTGGTATGCTGCAACAATCTATGAAAATGAGAATAATTTGTTGTGTTTGATGATTTTTGAGTAGTGCATAACAATAATAGTGAAATTGATGATTTTGACCTAGTCTTGATTCTATTCTCTCAACTGGAATATGTCTTAGAAATGGGAGTGGTCTACAACATGGTCCCAGTTGTAGATCACTGATACTTATAAAGCTCAAAGATTGTAATGTATAGTAGTAGAATCATAAATACTAATATAAGTTTTAATATACAAAATATCTATATAAACTTCTTTGCTAGAGTTTCTTGTTGTTGTTTTATCCAAAATCCAAATATCTAATAAGGGAACTTTGACTAAAAATAAAAATTGAACAAACCTAAGGGTACAGGTTAGTTTCTTCATATCAAAATTTATGTTATTAATCATTATATTCCTAATTGGAAAATGAAAATTTAAATCTTGGTATTTGTATGGTAGATAATTGCTCATGAATATGAAAGTATAATAAGTGTTTTCATTAGAAATAGTAGTATTTGTGCACTATATTTTAAGTTTCTCTTGCTCTATTTAATTTCATGTTAATTTTTAATTTTTTTCTTTGAATTTTTTTGGTTTAAATTTTTTTTTTTATGAACAAGTCTAAAAACATATCAGGTGCAAATGAAATTGAGGACTATCTTATATTTAATATAAATTTTTTATTGATCACTAGATCTAAAAATCAAAGGAGTGAAAATAGAAGTTATAGATAGAAAAATCTTACAAATTTATTGATAGTGCAATAAAAAAATTGAAACATCATGGTTAATACTCAAGACCTCAATTTTTAAATTTTAACATCATTGTTAATTAATTTCTATTCATTATAATGGAGTATTTAGTAATATTTGATGGATTTGTACATGATGATATGTAATGTATATCCTTTATTTGAAAAGGAATGCATCACAAGTCTCAATTTGCAACCTTATTTATTGAAGAAAATTTAGAAATTAGTATAATAGAGTATAATTGCATGCCTTTCTCAATTAAGTATGAAATTTTAGATTATATTGTATATTTTTGTTTATTATTTAGATTACAGCTTATTTATTTGATAAACTTGGTTTCCCTCTTAATTATATATATATATATATATATATATAATTTAAGCTCATCTATTTTCTAGCACTATCAATGGAAACATTTATTTTTTGACAATGTTTTATATTATTAATATTTTATAAATTTATAAATAATAAAATAAAATAAAATATTATTGTTTCAAATAAGTAAAGGTCAAATATTTGAAGAAAGAATAAAATAATAAATATAATTCTATTTTTAAGAAGATTTATTAGTTTATAATGATATTTTTAAAAAATCTTAATAAAAAATAAATTTGTATTAAATATTATTATGAAATTAAGATGTATGTGATATAAATATATGTTTTAGAAATAGAAATTTTAAACTCGTTATTTATTTTCACAATCATTATTTAAATTTGTCCATTAAAAAAGATTGCAAATGGAGAAATCAATTGTTATGGACTTTTAAAAAAAATGAAAACTCTAATATATTAACATTTAAAAATGAAACATTAGTTATAAATAAATATTAAATTTTTTTTTGATAAGCTACTGAACCAAAGAAGGCACATAATTTACCATGGCATTATAGGATCTTGTCTATAAATATATAAAATTTATAATCACAATAAGTTATTTATGTAGACACTCAAAAATGGTTCATGCCTACTCTTTCATCAACTTTCCATCCTAACTTGTCCCATTTTATCATTTCACTAACTTTGATCTTTTGGCTAACTTGATCATCATTCAATAAAAATGCACATCATCTTAGAATCAATTCAAAACCATTTCAGTGTTATCTTATCATCATTGATGCTTTAGGCATCATTACGCCCTTTAGTGCCTTATCAACATTCATTAATATATGCCATGTGTTCTTGGCATATCGTCATTTTTCATTAATATGATCCTTGACATTGTAGAGTCCTTCAATTTCTAATATTGTCTTTATTCAATAAATTTAATAGTGTTGACTATGTCTATTGAAATAATTGTGATCAATCCTTTCAATCAATTTCAATAAATCTTGTGGCATTTACAATTTTCATTAAATGTCATATGTCATCAACCCTTGTCATGTGTCCATGACAAGTCATCATTTCATATCATGCATCTAGAGTCATTTATTTCATTTGATCATTCCTTTGATTCAATCCAATATCATCACACTTGATTTTTATTTTCATCACAGTCCTTCGATAGGACTATCTTGCTTTTATTTCATCATCTTGGCCAATCAATTTGTTAATTTCTCCTATAGGATTATATAACCCATAGTCTATTCCTATGTCTTAATCATTTAATTTCATCCTCTCTTATTAATTATTCCTCTTCACTAGCCTTTATAAATTAATTAATCTTTATTACATTTTTACAAACTATGGAAATTCCTAATTTCCTAAATTTTAAGTCTAATTTCTTCCTAAATTCTAATTTCTAATTCTACTTTCTCATTTTTTATTTTTCATTTGTATTTTCCAAATTCTATAATTTCTAATTTCCACATTAGAGGGAATTATAAGTTTTTAAAATTCAAAATTTCCCACTCTTACACATTCATAATGTTTAGCTTACACATCTTACATCTTTCTATGCATTTTTATTATACTTTCTTCTTCCATTTTTTCTTACACATTTCTATGCACAATTCTTACACATTTTCATATTTTTTCATATTATGTCATAATTTTCTAATTTCACATATTTGTAATAGCAAATTTCCAAAATTCACACATGATTATGGCATCTTTCTATTTCTTTCATTTGGCTTTAGAATCCTATAAAATTGAGCCATTATGCACTTGTTTTGGCTAACCAAGATCCATGTATTCTCACTATCATATCATCTTGATATTATGTTTTCATCTTGCTTTCAATTGTAGGTGCATTTTGGCAATTTGAGCTACATCAACATCAATTTTATGGAGAAGAAAGGATAACATTGTAGCATCATGTGAAGTGGGTGTTTTTCATCTTTCCATGTTTATTTCTGCACCTTCATTTCAATAGCTTCAATGGTAGATTAGATTGGTTTGCATTTATTTTAAATTTTTGTGGTTTCTTTCATTATGAAAATTTACCTATTTTTTAGTGATACATTTGGTGAACCCGATGTGAACATGCAATACTAATGTTCTATTCTCTTCTTATGTGTGTAGGTAAAAGGAAGAGGCTTTCAAATTTATTGGAGTCTAAATTTGTTGTTACATATTTTCTTACTTCTAAAAATATAAAATGAACAACAAAGTCACATAGATCTAATTAGGAGGATCAAAGAACTCTTATGCTTTGTGTTATTTCATAAGATAGTTCAAATGTCTTGACTCTAATGTTTTCATTTTATATTTGATAAATTAGATTCTAAATGAATATTTATCATGGATTGGTTTGTGTCACAATAAATCTAAAATTACAAAATAAATTTTTTCATTTTTATTAAGTCAAAAATCGGAAATAAAATTTTCTCAAAATTTGTAAATTGCATGTCTAAAAGTTGTAATTTATTTGTCCAAATTCAGAAACGTATTTGGTCAAAAGTCAGAAATTTATCACTTTGCATCTGCTCGAATCTTGTTGCTCTTTATCCTATGATATTGTTGCACTATTTTTACAAATCATATATTGTTATACCCATAATTAACTCAACCAAAAGATCACCATACAACAGAATCCAAACATACATAAAAGATAGAACCCAAGCAATTTATTTATTTTTAATAAAACTCCATTATAAAATAACCTTAATACAAAAAGTACAGAAAAATATTCTTAATCAGCAATGAAACAATACTATTTATTACATCAGAGTATATAATATATTTACACTCTCTTATAAGAATACAAAATCTTTTGAAATACATTCAAGTTAATCACTAAATCTAGAAGCTAAATAGCCAATTCTTCTAGGTCCGTAATCAAACATATCTCGAACCTAAAATTAGATCAGCACAAACACAACACACCAAACAAGGCTTAGTACATAAATAAAGACGATAAAACCTCTAGTAAACCTGCACGTTAGAATTTATAACAAACTTATCATTATTAAATCCAAAAAACAAGTATACCAAAAATACAATTTTCTTTTCACATTAAAATTGTTATGCAAGTACATAATTTCTTACACGTAGATATGCAGGAATAAACTTGCATAGAATATGACAAGGTAATTATCCAATAGTCCATGGGTGTCAACATAAGGATCTACGTTCAGCCACTCGTAGAACTCACTAATTCAGATGAAACCATAATATTCTTATCGTATTATATGATTTCCAACCCATGAAATTTTAAATGTTACCACTTGATTAACTAACTATCATAAACTTTCCCATAAGGATCTAGACTAGTGTCGGAGGGCATCCGACAACATATTTCCATCACCACAAGTTACTCGCTTTATGACAGCCACCCAATCTAAAGGATCACACTTGCATAATCTAAGCCACACATTATAATTAGCTATTCTAATTGGAAGAAAACATAAATTAATTTTCCAATTCCAACTAATACACTTATTCCATTTGCTTCAATTTTAACAATTGAATCAGCAAAACAGAAATAATAAATGAAACCAACTTCCAATCTTTCAAAATAACCTTTCAAAAGTTCCAACTGAAACCATATTTATAATCTTTCATACGAACCATATTTCACATTTCCAAAATATCCTTGATCCTTTAACTCTTCCCAAGTAATCAACCATAATCTAAATTAAATAATAAAGAATTGATTTCTCCAATTCTCTAAATTTACTTTTCATTTTAAAATACCAATAATAAAACTATCCACATAGACTAACACTTTTAAACATCAGAATATAAAAATTAATCAGCTTCTATTTCCAAACTTATCATCATAGAATTTCAAGATTACATATCTATGGAAATTCTAATATTGCAATTCACAAGGATCAACGTACATGTTGATACATATAAATAAATACCTACACATAAATATATTCACAGCATATACATATACATACACGTACTTACTTCCATACACCAATATATACATTAAACCTCATAAATTTAAAAAAAATCAGAATTAAAATAGATGAATAATCTTTCTACGGTAAAATTTAATGAATTGTTGTTACAAATATCATATAAATCTTTATGCATTTATAAACACGAAATTCTAAATAACATGCTCAGTCAATAAAGTAACGACTGGTACCAAATGTAACTTCTAGCTTACAAAACTACTTCAATACTAACCATTTAATTCCTAAGGAAATATATATATGCTTACACATATAACTTCATACATACATATGTATACATGGAAACATATATATACATATATATATATATATATATATATATATATATATATATATATATATATATATATATATATATATATATATATATATATATATATATATATATATATATATATATATATATATATAAAAATTATTGTATATAAACATATATATAATACCTTATAGATTAAAATCAGATGTAAAATAGATGTAAAGTTCTTCCATAGTTTTAATCTAACAATCCATCATAGAATAACGAGTTGAATGATACTATAAAAGTAAATTAACCATCTTAATTACCCAATGGTCCCATCATTTACCAAAACCTATTAACTTCTCCATAATAATTGTCTTGACAGAGAATACAACAACAAAACAAGTTTTATTAAAAACACCCAACTTGATGTTACCAAATGTTTATACTATCCTAATTCTACATGTCAACTTTCATGTTCCTAATTTTTATAATCCTAATAGCCAACTGTGCCCAGAAAATCCAAATCCCATACATTCGGCAGGAATCGATTGAACTGTAGCACACCTAAATGTAACAATGAAACAAAATTTGATTGTCAATTTACACACAAAACCCAGTGGATATAATCACCATAAAACTTTGGTTCTAAGCTCTTAAATATTCATCGACAAGAATCTACAATATTAATCCTAAATGCATCCCTGTTCCATAATACGAAATGCCAATTCTAGGTTTAGATTCACATGAAAACTTCATATCAGCAATCCCAGAATGCACATTAATGCATAAGGAAATATAAAAAATTTTACACAACTAAACATCATAACATCGAATTTACAGACACCCATAATCAAATTTAAGTTTATAAACCACAATTTGTTTCACAATGCAACTCACTTGCATTCCACTGTTAAAACAAACTACAAAACATTACGACCTCCGAACCCTATTTGCAAGATAAATAGAATAAACATATGTTCATGCAATGACCATGTTCCCTCACTTCATTTCGGTTCATACATAGTTCATTACCAATTCTAGCATACACCAAGAATTGGGTTTTCAACTTTGTGAGTTAAACTATCACATAATTCAAGTTCACATAATGAAAATCACATAAATTGAGAAAACGGTAATTTGGGTTGTTTGATAAAACCCCTAAAACATATTTCAAATTTCATTCATGCAAGATACATCCCATGTAACCAGCATATGCATATGATTTAAACCAACAAAATAAACCAAATAAAAAAAGAAATAAGGTTAGAAACTGCCCCTGCCTATGAAAAATGTGGGGTAACACACAACGAAAATGCCTGGAGTGCCTTCGTAGACCAAAACCCAACCGTCCCCAAACCGTGCTCACAACAAAGCCAAACAAACCTCACAACAACTGAAACCAAAAATGCAACCAAAGAATGATAGAAGAATGCAAAATATGAAACCATGGAGGTTTATAGCGCCGACAAGAATCAAAACTATTCTCCATGATCACTAGTTTCCCCAAAACAGCGCAGAGAAACCCATTCGTCCAAGATTTCATGCATTTCAACTGAAGTTTCATAATGGAGAATAGAGAACATTTCAAACAACATCCAGACCATTTCAAATGAAATAAAAGCTCTTAACAGTGAGCTTATCTCTTTCCCCAACTTCCTAAGCATCTATCAACACATGCCAAACGAAGTACCAGATACGACCTATAAGAATTAATTGCCACTGCATTGCCACCTTTCACCAAAACCCAAAACCCTTTGCCAAGTCCAGCATTAAGCCGAGTGTAGCTAGGAATAATTACTTAGGCTTAGCATAAGTTTAGTTTAAGACTTAGCTTAATAAAAATCGATAGGATAGCTTAGGCATTAACATTGATAATATTAATATTAATCCTACTAACATAATAACATTACTAATTGATAAGTACACACACACACACACACACACACACACACACACACACATATACACACACACACAAATAAAAGCATACTAATATACAAACAACTATATATACATACACATATATAAATATAACCAATACATATAAATATAGATATGTATATATATCCATATAATTATTTTATACTAATATACTTATATGTATACACACACACACACACACACACACACATATATATATATACACACACATATATATATATATATACATATATATATACATATATATATATATATATATAAATACATATATATATATATACATATATATATATACATATACATATACATATATACATATACATATATATATACATATATATATATGTATATATATGTGTATATATACATACATACATACATATGTATGTATGTATGTATTTATGTATGTATGTATGTATATATATATGTATATATATATATATATATATATATGTTTATATAAAAGCATTGTACACACACACACACACACACACACACACACACACACACATATATATACGTATAATTAAATCCTGCAAAGAAAAGATTCGAGATACTCTTAAGATTTACTATTGCCTCAAATGCAAGTCTGAAAATATGAACCAAACAAATAACAAAACAGAAACCATACCAACATAGCTTATATATAATCTGATTCCTGAATCAAGATAAATACACGTAAAAAGATTCTTAATAAAACTCAATACTGTAAGTATTCAAACATCTGATCTAAAAACCAGATTTAATATCCTCTGAATCTCGTAGAGTTAACATATTGATGTCTTGAAATAACACAACTACATCAAGACTAGACTAACCAGAAAAGTAAACTATCCTCAGATTCCAAGGTAACAAATGTAAAACTGTCAGGGCCATGACAGATATGCAATCCATTAATTAAATAATCTTCATTTTTATAGAACTAATTTAAGAGATTGGGTTGCATTTTGTATCACTTAACATCCTCCATTTCCAGCATTGACTATTCCTTATGTTTTAGTGTTGAAAAACTCCTCCGTTGTAGATTATTTTAACATTACATCTCTTAACTCAATTTACTATAAGTTTAGAAAGGCCACATGGTACTTGGATTTAATTCTTCTTAAACTTATTTTTCAAATTGTTTTATTAATGTATAAAATTATTTTTTTAAAGATTTTAAAAAAAAGTTTTTAGATTGGATATATATTTAGTTTTTAAATTTAATTTTAGAATAGATTTAAATAGGTAAGCTTAACTTTGTTAATTCTAATTTAGTTATTAAGAATAGATTAACATCTCGTTTTTACTTTAAAATAATTTTAGTTTTCTAACTTAGATTAGATATTAATTTAACTTTTAATGTAAAACTGATTTTTTTAGTTTGGATTTTATTTTTATTTTTCTTTTGATCGAACTTAACTTAAGGTTCTTTTTTTCATTAAAATATGTTTGATTTATCTTTTATCTAAACTAATTTTTATCTTTTAGAGACTAACTTTTGTGTTTTTTTCTATGCAGGAAGGAGGAGATCTCCATTTTCTATTTGACAAAGACAAATATTGAAAATTACTAGTGCATTTGATGCAAGATGTATGATGAAGACCTTGCGTGTTTGTCAAAACATTATCTATGGCTTTAGTAGATTAACAAATGCTTGGTATTGGTGCTCTAAAATAAACATTTTTATTATGTTTAGTGTTTTGGCAGTGTTACAAAATCCCAAAGGGTTATACAGAAATATCCTCTCCCTTCACCTTCGTGGATCTTGGGTGAATGATAAATTTGTCTAATTCTTTTAGAGAAGCCTACCTTGGACCAAGATATCTGGTATTAGATATTCCAGGGGATGACTTTAGAGTGGTAACAAGCCAAAGAGAGGTCTCCAATCTAACTACTAAATAAAGGCTTGATTGTGGGTAATGCCCAATCGATAGTATGACTGGGTGATAGATCTCCTCCAATGCCATTAGAGGTGCATCAAACTATAGTTCTCAAGGATGGGAGACCTCCCATGTGATTTTATCATCTACCTACTAAACAACATGTCCTAGAATAAATGTTTTTATTGTAGTGGCCAAAATCCTTCTATCCACTAACTCAATGGGTCACCAATGCCTATGATGACATATCACACGGTCATGATCCTTAGTAGAGACAACAGTCAATTGTGAAGTGATGCCCCTTGGGAAGTGGATCTTGGTATTCCCAAGAAATGAGTGTACTATAAAGGGGAGCCTATGCTACCAAGATTCTAGGTTGTTTGCTCTAGATAAGCACAAATGAACTTCAATTCAAGTGAGAATTTTGTCTATTGTGTCTTGCATGAGCATTTTCATTAATCAAAACAATTGCAAAATAACTTCTGCACTCTCATCAAAATACATTCAGACCTTTGAAAAATTCTTATGAACATACACTTGTTGACATTCGCAATAAGTTTAAACATGGAAAATTTTTTGCTTTAGTATTCATTGACATCACCCTTAGGACTTATTTTCATCTTGCATGGCCTGTAATTCACTTTCATTTCACATTACTTAGTCCTTAGTCCTCATTTTGATCCTCTCATAACCTAAATTTAGCACTTAGGTTCCTTGCATTTTCCATTAGTCCTTTGCATTTTTTAGTCCTCATTTTGACCATAGCATATCCTCCATTTTTATTCTGTTTGCATCTAGGTCCTTGCATAGCTCTCATAATATTCACTTTAGTCCTCATTTTAAACCTAGGATCTTTGAATTTGGTAGAAAAATCTAAACAAAATATGGGTCTTAAATATTTTCCTCATATGGATGAGTAAAGGATCTTGAATATGGTATTTTTCATCTATCTTTTATCATTCTTATTTTGAGTCAAATTTTATATATGTTTTGATGAATTTGACTTGGTCCTTTTTTTCATTTTATCCTTTTGATCTTACTTTCTTGGTAAAGATCTATTGCTCATCCTTATAAGGTTACACTTTTTGATTAATATTTTTCAAATATTTTTCTTCAAAATTCAAAACCTTTGCATAACCTTAGTTTGAAATTTTTAATATCCTTAGCTGCATTTTGCATAATCTTTGTTTTCACTTTGCATAAACCTCAACCTTTTTCTAGACTTTAGTTTGCATATCCTTAGGTTCCTCATCATCATTTTGCATAACCATGGTTGTATAAACCTCATTTGATCCCTTATCTTAGTTTGCATATAAACTTCATAACCACCTTAGCCTTTACCTACATAAACATTGATTCATACCCTCTTAGTTTTTATATCATTTTAATTATCCTTCAGAAATCCAAAAAAACAAAAATGTATTTTCCACAGCCAACCATACCCAAACATTTCAAATATCAAACTTTGTCAACTCCAATTCTTTCAAAAAACAAAAGCACTTTGCATAGGTTACTCTTGCACAACTCTTCATATCCCAAAAACATCAACCCTTTGGATGCTTTTATACTTAAACCTTAGTTTCATTTTTCCAAAAATCCAAAAATCCAAAAAAAAATCACATATGATCTTGAAGAAATCCAAAAAAGTCACATATGATCTTGAAAAAATCCAAAAAAATCACATATGATCCTAAAAAAGTGTCATAATCATGTGTGAATTTTAGAAATTTGTTATGACAAAGAAATGAAATTGGAAGATTAAGGCAAAATAAGACAAAATATGACAATGTGTAAGAAAAAATGGAAGAAGAATGTGTAAGAAAAATGCATATAAAGATGTAAGATGTGTAAGCTAAAAATTAGGAATGTGTAAGTGGAAAATTTTGAGTTTTAAAAACTCATAATTCCCTCTAAAGTAGAAATTAGAAATTATAGAATTAGGAAAATAGAAAATGAAAAATTAGAAATGAGATATTATAATTAGAATTTAGGAAATTAGGAATTCCTGTAATTCATGAAAATGGAATCAATCAATTAATAAAGATTAGTTAATTGATAAAGGTTAATTAATATGAATAATTTATAAGAGGGGATGAAATTAAATTATTATGACATAGGAATAGACTATGGGTTATCTAACCATATAGGATAAATTAACGAATTGATTGGCCAAGATGATGAAATAAATGAAAGATAATCCTATTGGAGGACCATGATGAAAATAAAAATGAAGTGTGATGACATTGGATTGGACCAAAGCAATGATCAAATGAAAAAAATAAATCTAGATGAATGCCCTGAAATGATGACTTGTCAAGGACACATGACAAGGTTTGATGACATATGATATTTATTGAACATTGTAAATGCCACAAGATTGATTGAAATTGATGAAATTAATTGGTCACAATAAAATCAATAGACACAATCAATGCTATTAAATTTATTGAATAAATACATGATTAGATATTGAAGGACTCAACAATGTCGAGGATCTAATTAATGGAATATGATGATATGCCAAGGACACATGACATGTATTAATGAATGTTGATAAAGTACTAAAGGACATAACCATGCCTAAAGGATCGATGATGATAAGGTGATATTGAAATGGTTTTGAATTAATTTTGAGATAATTTTCATTTTGATTGAATGATGGACAAGTTGGCCAATAGATCAAAGTTAGCGAAATGATAAAATGAGACATGTTAGGATTGGAAAAGTGATGAAAGAGTAGGCGTGACCCATTTTTGAGTGTCTACATTTCCCCCCTCTTTGATACAATATGATTATGAGCATTGTTTCAAAGAATAATAATGAAAAATGTCAATGCCTCAATGAAATTGGAAGGAAGTAGGATTCCCCCTCAAAAAATTGGGTTGGAAATTGAATCGAGGATAATTTTTCAAAAAGAAAAGATGATGAAGAGAAAGAGATTAATGAAATAAACATTAGTAGAAGAAGGAAATGAGACTAGGAAGAGTGATGAATATTTCTTTCATAGGTGAACTTTATGTCATAAGAGCTTTAGTTTTTTATAGAAAACTAAATGCAACACATCATGGTATATAGATCCAGAGCAAAAATGTAAGCCTTTTGCGTAAACAAGCATGATGCAAATAGAGAATGACCTTATCCACCCAAAGGCATAGAGTCATTCCCTAGACTATCAAAGGAAATTTAAAAACAAAAAAAAAAGATCATGAACCATCCCAACCACTCTCATAAATTAGTTTATATCATCGAGTAGCATAGGAACATGATCAAAAGAAAACAAAGAAAAATTAAAGCACTCACAACAATGTGAGCCAACAATCATTATGATCTATTATTACTTGCTTTATCAAGTGTTAGTTGGGATTTCAAAGATTGATCTTTCATAGGTTGATTGTTGAAGGTTGGTTCAAGTACTTATGTGTGGACCTTGTCAAAGCATGATTTCATGGAAGTGCAATACTTAAGTCCGATTATGCATGTGCAAGTGTTTAGAAAAAAGAGTGATTATTTATAGTGATTAGTACAAGGTTTATTGCAATTTTTTAGGATTTTTCAATTTTTGGGGGGTTTTGAAACATATTTGATTTTATTTTTTTTGTTGTTGTTTATAGAACATTTTCCAATTTTTAGGTTTTCTTGAGGTTTATATTTGATTTTTTGTGTTTTGTTCATGACATTTTATGATTTTTAGTGATTTTTTTTCAGGACATTTTATGTGTTTTTCATTTTTAATGAGTTTTTTAGGACATTATATGATTTTTTTTAATGAGTTTTTAGGATGATATTTTCTTTTCTTTTTTTGGAATTTTTTTAGGATCAAATGCAATTTTTTTTGGATTTTTTGAAGATCATATGTGACTTTTTTGGATTTCTTCAATATAACATGTTATTTTGTTTTCGAATTATTTCAATTCTTTAAGGTATGTACAGGATGTTAGCTCCAATCTAATAAGATTGATGAGTCTAGTGGACTAACCATGGTTAGGGAATTTAGCCTAGTTGAAACTCAAAGTCATGGAATGCATGGGTAAATGCCCCCAAAAAAGCACAAACTATATATAGAGGATAATGAAATAACATGAGATATCAACCATTTTTTAGGCCATGATCAGGGACTAAGAACATCTCACAATGTAAAAGATGTTATCAAGTAAACTAGATAGAATCCCAATAGATGGAGGACCAATGACTTACTACACATGGCACCTGTTTTCTAGGTTTTCATCACGGTACTTGCCCAAAGCACCTATTTACCAAGTTTTCACTTTTGGAATTTTTTTTTTCTATTTTTTCACTTTTTTAATGCCAAGACACCTATTTGTTAGGTTTCCATCTAGGAATTCATTATTTCATGACTTTTTTCAAAAAAAATTGACATTTTTTCATGACTTTTTCCAAAATTTTAAATAGTTTTACATGACTTTTTCAAAAAAAAAAAGGAAAAAAAATTTGAGGACTTTTTGGAAAGAATCATGAATGTTGTTGATGAATGCTAGAAATGAATCTATTATCAATGCTTCTAGTTGATAACCTTTGGACCCACAAGAGACTATAACTACGTAGGATTCGTTCCAAGTTTATAGCCAAACTCAAACCCCTGAAATAGCTCTAGGATATACCATCATTTATGGCATGCATGACAGTGTCTACCTCTCATGAATCAAGGCATTTGAGGATAGTTAGGTCAAAGGATCCTTTGTATAAGATGTCACTGATCATGACATACTCAAGGGCTTGCTGGATAGAGATTTGATTTAGGGTGTTGGACAAGTCAAGTAGTAAGCTTTGGGCATTAATAGCTAGATACAAGGAAGAATTGGGAGGATTGAGACCAAAAAATCTCCACATGAAGGTTGATCGACAGAGCTCAGGTATAGAGAGAAAAAAAACTTTTTGACATGTTGAAAATTAGAAAAATTATATTCATGGAATCAACTTGTTCATTTTTTATCCTTGGGACTTTCTTAGCATTTGATTTTTTATGGCCTAATGTTGCCTTTTGATATTCACCACGAGACCTATTCCTATCATTTGTTCCATTTTTTATTTGTTTTTTGTTTCACAACTAGAAGATGGAGTTGACTTCTCAAGATATGCCAATGAGTTCAATTCTAGAGAAATTTCTTCTTTGTGGTCAACAATTGTAATGCCTTCATAAAACTCAAAGGCTCTTACAAGAGCATCGTCATTATCAAAATGATCAAAAAGCGATGGTCCACATTGGTCCCAATCTAACAATTTAGGATAAATTGAGGGGATGTCATCATCAATGCTGAATGGGATCTAGTCAAAGGTATATATATGTATCAGATTTAGTAGTATCATTGGGGTCATGTTAAAAAGCTAGAGGACTTGGATCCCAAAATATTTTAGTCCAAGATAGAGAATTGGTTTGAGTGACATGTGGAGTTATAATAACATGTTCATTCTCCATAGGTAGAGTATTAGGGTCAACAATGATATGGTCAAGTGCATAAGGACTATCAAGATCATCAGTTTTAGGTTAGGTATCCTCAGATGCCTTTTCATTGTTCAAAAAATCCATTGTCTCACATGAGGGTACCCTAATACTAGGAGGACCACTTCACAATGGCCTAAATCTAAGCCCCAAACTAAGAGGTCATCCTTTTGTAGTGATAGGCTCAATTATTCCTTGTTTGTGATATCCAAGACCACTACATTGATCATAGTCCTTTTTTTGCATGATAGTAAACTGAGGTCCATACTCAATAGGAGATATTGGAATAGGTTCTTATTCTTCTTTATCTTTCTCAATATAGACAAATATATACTCATTGACATGTTCTTTAGGGAGGCCATATCCACAAGTGAAATTGGTAGAAGTTGCATTATTTTTACTAATCTCAGGATTTTTTACTTGTAGTAGTTGTGGTTTACCATAAGATTTTGGAAAAAGTGTTAACTTCCCAATGTGAAATTCTTGAGACATAGAGTGTTCTCCACAACCTTTGTCTTCAACATTCAAATTTTCCTTTGTTCTACTAAGGAGTAAATTAGGGTCAACATATTTAGATAGATCTATGGGTTGTGCTTCATTATTTACTAGGACTTGTTGTGCAGAGGTTCCTCTCAAATTAGCACAAAATTGAAGAGGGTCTATGTCACTAGGGATTGTAATCTCCATAAGAAATTGAGATACTAATGATATGTGGATGGAACCCCTTTAATGGTATAGATCCTAGGGTGTACCAATACTATATTATAATTTATTTCAATATCTAGGACTTTGAGTAATGTATTCTTAGTAGTAGGACCAACTCTAATAGGTAATATTATGACCCCCTTAGAAAAACATTCAACATCATCATATGCCTTTATTGTGATCCTATGGGAGGAATCAATGCCATCTTTACAGTAACTAAGACCTTTGATAACTTACATGGTACAAATATAAAGTCCCACTGGACACCATCTATCAAAACTCATTTGACCTTAGCATTATGGACAAAGAATTCAAGATAAAGGGGATCATTTTGGTTAAGTTTATCTTGGGGAACATTGCAAGGTGAAAAAGTGACATGTTGTAATGCTGACAAGTGCCTTATAATGAACTAAAATTGGGAAACATCAATGTTATTTGGAACTATAGACTCTTTTAGTGCTTGGTCAAGGATTTGATGATGCTGAGGAGATGAGCTTAGCAAATCAAAAATAGATATCTATGTGGGGCTCTTTCTAAGTTGGTCAATAAGGTCATACTCAAAACTAGTGAGAGGTATAGAGGAAATTGAAGTTCTAAGAGGAGCCAGAGGTCTAGAAGGAGCTTTTGATAAGGCAATTTTTGTATGATAGGTAGTAAAAAGACAATGACGATCTTGGTTCTTGATGGTAAATGTGTACACATGTGCATCAATCTCCTCAAATTAGTTGATAGTATAGTCATATTTAGTGCGAGTGTAGTTAACATTGGATTTAGCATTTGAATTTGAACTAGAGGATTTCCCTTTATCATGGTCCACCAAAGGATTTTTTTAAATGGTGTGATCAGTATTGGAGGATATTAATGATGATGGATCTACCTCAACCAATCCTTGGTCTATCAAGTCTTGAACTACATGTTTAAGTTGAAAACAAAAAGTTGTCTTATGTCCTTTTGTTTGATAGCAATCACAAAATTTCTTGTCATCCCACTAATAAGTTTTTACTTATGTTTCATCTTTGATTGCTAGTAATTATAGAAAGTTATTTTGGATCAATTATTATAGGAGAAAATCAAGTGGTAACCCCAAGGGTGTAAATTATTGGTCCTTATTTCTAGGAGGTTGTCTAAATTGATTCTAAGCTAAGGCATCAAAGGTTTGTGTTTGAGGTATTGTTTGAGATCTATGTTGTGTATTTGTTATACTAGGACCCTTGATAGTGAAATTGGGTTGTGTAGTGCTATTCATTAGAGTACCAAAAATACCAATTGGAGAATCATGATAATGCTACTTGTAAACAATGTCAATTGGGAAAAATGGAAAAGTCTAGTTTCAAGAGCAAGAGATATTCATCTAATGAATTTTTGAAATTGGTTCATACTGACCTATGTGGTCCTATTGGTGTTCAAAGAAATATTGGAGACAAATATTTCATTCTATTTGTTGATGAATATTCTAGAATGATAAATGTAATGTTTCTTAATTAAAATTTTGATTCTTTATAGTTATTTAAGTGGTATTTGGCTAGAGTTGAAAAGGAGACAAGAAAGAGTCTAAAGTGCTTGAGATCTGATAGAGGTGGAGAATTCATTTCTATTGAATTTAACATATTATACAATTGTAGGGGAATCAAAAGGAAAATGCCTTCACCTAGGACCCCTCCTCAAAATGGAATAACAAAAAGGAAAAACAAATTAATCATTAATTTTGCTAGAACATTGATGATGAAGAAAAATGTATCACATAATTATTGAAGAGAAGTTGTAAGTATAAGAATTTATACTTTGAATAGAGAGCAAGTCATGAGAGGTACAACTGTTACACCTTTTGAATTGTAGTATGGCTATGCACCTGATGTAAAATATTTTAAAGATTTTGGAAGAAAATGCTATGTACTAAAGGATAAGAGAAATGAAAAACTTGATGCTAAAAGTGATGAAGGTATATTCCTAGGTTATTCCATTAAGAGAAAAGCTTATAAGTGTGTGAACTCTAACACTAACTAATTTTTGGCAAGTAGAAATAAGAAAATTAATGAATATACATAAAATAATGAAGTTAAATGCAAGACATAACCTAAAGACTATAGTCCATTCATATAGGTGAATGAAGGTTCTCCCAACACCGCACTTGAACAAGAGAACAAAATTGAAAATCTACAACAAAATGGAAATACCAACTCAACAGATAGTGGGTGTTAAGCAATAACAAAATGATATTGAGTTACAGATAGAGGGAATCAAACATTAGGATGGCAATGCCTTGCAAGAACAACATGAACAAGAACCTAAACAAGAGACAGAAAATGAACTTGAAATCATTTTTCAAGATGAACTGTAATGCCACACAAGACATAACCGAAAGAATTTAAAAAAAAACACAATTCCATAAACGCAATAATTTTTTTTTATAAAATCATCTCAACATAAGTTGCATTACAAGGACAGAATCACTCATATATAGAAAAATTCCCCAATGAAAGAGAATATTGTCCAAATACATTTTCATTACAATAAGAATACATAAAGAGTTCAAAACTATAATGAAATACAATTTCATTTCTTGACACCTATGTCCAACCTAGGAACCCTAAATGCTGATTTAGAAGTAACTTCAATAAACATCCTTAGCTACTTGAATCTCGAAGTACTCGAAAACCACACAGAATGCAACATAACACAAATAGGGGCTGAATACACACTAAGTTAAAAGGCAAAATCCATCTACATACATGTTAGTACCAACATATAGATATCCAAAAGTAGATTTCTAATCAATCTAATATATTGCAAACCTGATAATAATATGCAAGAAGTAAACAATTACTTTTCATTACAAAAATTAAATTCACACTAAGAATAACTCATAAATGAAACATATATTTTCTGAGGTGTCATCATTATGGCACTAAGTTTCTGCATCCAAATATGGTATGCTCATAGTCATCACATAACGGTATTCTCTATTTTACTTGTCATTGACAGAATAGAGACATGCCTTTTCTCCGTACTTAACCATATAGGATTAAGTCATAGGTAAGGCTATTTATCTTTTATGTGAAATAAACCCACCAATTTATTTTGAAATTATCACTATATTAATTAACTAAATAGGATAAACCAAATTCAGCCACCTCGATATACATTCATCATAGATATCCTTAAAAATACACATCAAATAGATATACTAAGAATGAACATGCGACAATTATAAAATCAATTTACAACATGATATTAAATCCTTAAATCCATCTGTAACACATCTTATACTACCAAGTTCAAAGGTAAATATGGATAATTACATTAATAGGATTAAAACCTATAATATCAAGATTGCATAGATACAATTGAACTGTTGCACCGCTCAACGATACTTACAAAATCTTCATACTATACTCTTAATTCCCTACTGACCCAATCATCTACACTTAACATCAAACTAACCAAGACAACGAATCAAAATGCACATGATATCCACATCATCAATCATGTATCAAAATCTGCCTAAATTCATATACTACTTTCATTTTATTAAGAACTGAAATTCATCTTACATAATAAAAGAATTTTGTCTTAAGCATCTAATCTCAAAAAATCCAATAATGCTAATAGAACACATTATACTCATAGTAGAAACTAATTACAGCCAAATCTTAACAAGTGATCATTAACTAAGATATTAAGATAAACAAGTGTCTATAAAAGTAACACCTCTATTTTGACAATGTACCACCACCAAAATAACCACAACAACATATTAAGATGTGATGTTTAAAATCAATTTAGAGCATAATTCTCAATATGCAAAGTGACTTTCAGCATCCTGACACTCAAAAGTAATTTAGGATATAACATTCTTAATCTAAAATGTACATCCTAGTTGTTCATAGACAACTGCTTTGGTAATGAATCAACAAAGATAACCAATGTTTTCGTTTATCAATACTGTCATACTCAGTTGCAAATAACATCTCAAAAACAACAATGAGTGATGACTCAATATCTATCAAAATTTACTGAACATAATAATAATCTATCTCTATTCACCACTGTTAAACCCGAGTACCAAATAAAAACATTATACAATACTACCCTCGATGACCCAATTCACAACATAAGACTATCATCTCACTATCATAATACAAGTATTTTTTTTTATATGCTTATATACCTATATTCTAATGAAAACAAGGTTCAAACGAGTATTAAATAGTTTTATACTATTGACTTGATGCATCTACCTGCTTCCAATTTTATCTAGCTAATAAAATAATGTCATCGCACAGTTCCCAAATCTCATTGTAGCAAGATAACTAAAACTCGACAGCATACAAATTCCAAACAGTAATAGAATCATAATGCCTACTCACACATAGTATCGGCTATTAGATAGCCTTTTATGTCCTAATAATTCTACACCAAGAAATGTTGATGCAACACTCTATATGTTTCAAACTTTATATATGACCAAATGTCAACCCTCATACCATGAAAATGTTCGACAAAATGTCCACTTATAAATCAAAACAATGATATGATACTTACATTGAGTGATTGGTTTCTGCAACTCGAATTTCCATCTAAGCTTCTACTATCGGTGTTTTAATATTATCACCGCGGGTCAAACTATACTTCAAACCCAAGCCTATATTTCAAAAATCAAGTTCGGTTATTTTCCTCCAAACTCAAAATCCTCTATAAACAATGATAGTGCCTCTAAGATCAAAATAGTTTATAAGATGATACCACAAAACCCTTAAATCATAAATCTACAAAACCATAAACACATATTGCCTTCAAATTAAATCTAGGTGATATCGCAAAATCGTAAAACCCATGTCACAGAGTAACGGTGTTCTCTTATCACAAGCCATTCATATGACAAAATGTCTATATAACAAAGGAAATTGAAACACACAGTTGACCAGAGTCATCTCAAATCTGAATACATATAATACTTCTTAAAACATCATGTAAATCCAAAACACAATGATTGAAAACTCATATTGCTCATTATCCAAATACGGATACATGCAGAGCTTGACTCCATTTGTCGAACCCTCCATATACCCACACTTGGGTATTGACAAGAATAACTTAAAATTGAACTCCCATAATTTCCTTAGAAAAAAATTGACACCCAAAAAAGTAAAGGGTAAAGGTTAGGAACTGCCCCCCTACCTCAAAACTCAGCAGATGAAGAAAAACGTTCAACACAAAGCTCCAAATTTCTACTCGACTCCAAGCCCCCAATCAGAACAAAATGTCCATAATGCAAAACACTAAAACCAATTTCCAACTGAAATAAAACTTCCATCGAGTTCCCTTTTCCCTCTAATACATAAGCAAGAAAATCCTTCCAACAAAAACCCCACATCTTGTCGGAAACCCAGCAACAACATCCAAGTGTTAGAGGAAAAAGGCCCAAATTTAGGTCATAACCATTGAAATCCTCTTTACAAACAACAATGGCTGACATTCCATCAAGGATAGTAAAGCCTCCTTAAAAAGCAATTAATAAATTTGCAGTTCCCATAAAGTTGTGCATACGGCTTTCCTTATAGCCTCTGCCATTTTGGCCTCAAGAAACAATAAACATTTTTACCTATTCAAATCATGCGAAACCTTCTAGGGTTTTTAGGGTGAATGGTTTTTTTTTAAATTCAAATAAATATATAATAAATACATAACACAATTACCTCCCATGTTTATTGCCATTGGTATTAAACATTGCAAACTCCTAAAACCATCACTCCACACTTGAGTTTATGCAAATAGATGTGCAAAAATCTCATACCTAAATTTATATGAATTCTAGTGTGTGACTTAACAAATTATCCCTAAATATAAATATATCCACAAGTCAAGAACTTAAAGGCATGAAATGAATTTATCAAAAATAATAAAGATAGCAATATAACTAAGAAATTCTTAATAATACCAGAATGCATTTGTCATATATGTACCAGATATGTCTACTTTTCATCAATAAGATAATGACTAACATTTACGTAAGCATATACATAGTTACATAAAACACAAAAGAGTTTTACAAACATCCTTTTAATATTAATTCTAATCAAAACATGATTCAGTTCAGAGATCAAGTGATGTATTTCAAAATCAACACTACAACTAAAACTGATCAGCTGTAAACCCGAAAAAAGTCTAGATGAAATACAAAAGCAGTATCCAAAATATATGTATCTCATGAAATCAAAAATAACCTATCTGATATAACAAAACAGTACCCAAAATATAAAATCTCACAGCCACAGAACTTGTGTCAAAAATAACATCTAAAGTGAATTAAGAGAAACAGGAAGAAGTAGGGTCAGGCACAACACCCTCCCCCACTAGGGTTCGACTTTCTCCTAGAAGTCAGCAAACAAATGCGGATGAGCGGTTCTCATCATTTCAATATCCTCCTAGGTAGCAGATGGTTCATCATTGGGGTCCCATAAGACTTTTACCTGCCTTATTTCTCTTCCTCTTAAACTCATAGTTCTGCTTTATGTGATCAGCACTGGTTCCAGCATGACCTGCCCATCCAAAATCTACAAATGTTTCCAATCTAGCATGTGAGCAATGTCAGGAATATACTTACCTAAAATTGAAACATGAAAAACATTATGAATGTGTGAAAGATTCGGTGGCAAGGCAAGTTTGTAGGCAATAGGTCCAATCCATTCTAGAATTTCAAATAGACCAACAAATCGTGGTGCTAACTTGGACCCCTTTCCATAACAAATCAGACTCTTACACGGCCTAATCCAAAGAAACACTTTATTACCAACCAAGAATTGATGGTCAATTCTATGCTTATCAACATATTTCTTCTACCTATCATGAGCAGTAATAAGGTTCTCTCTGATCCTCTTAACCTACTGCTCCAAATCTAACAACATTTCAGGTCCTAGAAGAGTCCTATCCTCCAAATTGTCCCAGCTGAGAGGTCTCCTACAAGGTCTTCCATACAATGCTTGAAATGGTACCATACCTATGAAGCTGTGATATCCATTGTTATACGCAAACTCTACCAAGTGTAGATACTCCTCCCATTTATTCTGTCTATCCATTACGTACATCCTAAGCATGTCTTCCAGAATTTGGTTGACACATTCAGTTTGTCCATCTATCTCAGGGTGATAGGTTGAACTGAAATTCAGCTGAGTACCTAACTCTCACTGCATGGATTTCCAAAGAGACAAAGTAAACACTGGATCCCTATCAGAAATATTCTTTTTAGGAATTCCGTGTAACTTAACTATTTGTTCCATATATACTTTGGCAACCATTGCTGCATTATAGGATGATCTAACTGGAATAAAATGAGCAACCTTAGATAAATAGTCCACAACCACCATGATAGCATCATGCCTTCAAACTGTCATAGGCAATCTAGTAATAAAATCTATTGAAATGGTATCCCATTTCCATTCTGGAATGCTATGTGGCTGCAATAAACTTGTTGGGTGCTGATGTTCAGCCTTAACTCGCTGACATTTCAAGCATTGAGCCACAAAATCTGTTATGTCTCTTTTCATTCCAGGGCAATAATAATGCTGCTTAAGGTCCACATGCATTTTCTTGACACCCGGATGAGCCGAATATGGTGCCTTGTGTGCTTCAACCATAATAAGATCTCTCAAATCCCCTAGCTCAAGAACATACACATTCCCTTTATATAGCAGCAAACCTTTAGGATTCACTGAATACCCCTCAAAACATCCCTCCAAGATGCTGCCACTGTCCATAATAGCCTTAACATCTTAAAACCAATGATCTAGGGAAAGGTTCTGTATGATCCTATCCTTAAAATCCACTGAAAGAATCAAAGAAGATAGTTCATGTCGCCTTCTGCTAAGAGCATCAGCAACCACGTTCTCCTTCCCTTGCACATATTTAATCTCAAAGTCTTATTCACACAGGAATTCCATCCATCTTTGCTACCTAGTGTTGAGGTATGGTTGCGTGAAAAGATACTGAAGACTTCGATGATTAGAATGTAACTCAAAATGTTGACCTAAAAGAAAATGCCGCCACTTAGACAAAGCATGCATAATCACAGCAAGTTCGAGATCATGAGTTGGGTAATTCACCTCATGACTCTTAATTTTTTAGGATTCATAAGCTATAACATGTCCCTCTTGCATTAAAACTACCCCTAAGCCATCCAATGATGCATCAGTACAAACCACAAACTCCTTAGTAGAATCAGGGACTGCTAGAACTGGTGCACTAGTCAAACATTCCTTAAGTTTCTGAAATGTTGCCTCACACTCTTTTGGCCACATAAATTCTTTCCTTTTCTTTGAAGGGATGTGATAGGATGTGCTATACTGGAGAAATTTAATACAAATCTAAGGTAATAGCTTGCTAAGCCCATGAAACTTTGAACCTCGGATACATTTGTAGGTGCTGGCCAATCAACAATAGCTCAAATTTTGGATGGATCTATCAAGATTCCATCTCCTGAAATAATATGCCCTAAGTATCAAATCTCTAATTTGAAGAATTCACACTTTTTAGGATTGGCATACAATTTGTTCCTACGAAGACATTCCAAAACTTGCTCTAAATGCTGCTTGTGCTCCTCAATAGAGTTGGAGTAAACCAAAATATCGTCCAGAAAAAGCACCACGAACTTGTCAAGGTAAGTTCTGAACACACCGTTCATCAGACTCATGAACACAGAAGGTGCATTAGTTAACCCAAAAGGTACCACTATGAACTCAAAGTGTCCATACCTGGTGCGAAAAGCTATTTTATGGATATTAGCTTCCTGGATTCTAAGATGATGATATCTAGATTTCAGATCAATCTTTGAAAAGATTCGAGCACCTTTGACCTGGTCAAACAAATCATCAATTCGAGGCAAAGGATACTTGTTCTTAATAGTGACTTTGTTCAACTGTCTATAATCGATACAAAGCCTTAAAGAACCATCTTTCTTCTTGAAAAAGATCACCAGAGCACCTGAAGGTGAAACACTAGGATGAATCAAACCTCTTTCCAAAAGCTCTTCCAATTGAATCTTAAGTTCAACTAGCTCTTGAGCTATCATTCTATAAGGAGTCTTGGAAATTGGTTCCGTTCCTAGCACTAAATCTATCTGAAAATCAATTTCTCTCTTCAGAGGTATCCCAGGAATCTCCTTAACAAAAACATTCGAAAAGTTCCACAAAACTGGATGATCGAGAGAAGAACTCTTAACTACAGAATCTTCTAAGTTGTTTACCAAAATGGCAAACAAACTACAGCCTTTTCGAGCACACCTTACCAATTTCTTGGCAGAAATAGTCCGCAAAGAGATAGGTCTCTTGATTCCTTTGATAACTCTGGCTGATCCAGAATCATCTATACAATAGATTGACTTATCTTTGCAATCCAAAATAGCTTGATGTTGTTCTAACCAATCCATACCCAAAACTATGTCATACGACCCTAAAGGTATAACCCTAAGGTTCACTGAAGTTGAGAAAGATTTCATACAAATCTTATAGTCATGAGCAATAATATCAACATTTACCCTAGACCCTGACGCTTACTCCACTTGCCATCTATTCCTTTCCTTAACCATAGGTATATCACAATGTGCAACTAAAGTAGAAGAAATGAATGAGTCTGTAGCTCCTGAGTTGAATAAGATAGAAACTTTCATACCTCGAGTATTACCTTGAGCTTCTATAACCGAGTTCTGGTGTTTGGCTTGCTTCTGATCTAAAGTTGCAAAGATACGATGCTTCCTGGCAGAATCACCAACTGTCACTTTAGACCTAGCTAGCTTAGGTCCAACATTTGGCTTATCCCAATTAGGACACTGAGACTGATAGTGCCCTATCTATCTGCAATGAAAGGACTCAACAGATTTCCTGAATCCCAAATTCTGACCAGAAGGTTTAGGAGATGGCTTGTTACTCTGCACACTCTGAGGTGATTGAGTTTGATTAAGCTATTCCGAACCTTTGGAGTTCTTATCAAACTTCCTCTTCTTGAATCTTTCGCCTAAAATTCTAGTTTTTTAACTACTTTGTGGAGGCTTCTGATTCTTACTGACATCAGGAGTAGGTGGATTCATGCTAGTTTTATAAGCAGCCCCATGATAACCAGACTTCATCTCTATCAACTTTTCTTGCTCTGAGGCTTCTTGCATAGTCAAAGGTCAGAAAGTTCTCACTTCCTCCCCAATTTTGGGCATAAGCCCTCTGATGAAATGTTGTATCATGGCCTTATCATTTTCAGCCCACCCAAAAAACTTCTTAAGTTCAAAGAACATTCGTTCATAGGCTTCCACTGTAGAGCCAATCTGCATGATCTAAATGAACTCATCAGCACAGGCCTGATGCCAATATTTAGACATGAATCTCTCCTTGAAGTGCTCAACAAAAAGTTCCCATGTGACCAGGGAGATGTCAATGCCAAGCTTTTCCAATTCCTATTCCCACCACAAGGAACCAAATCCTCTCAAATGCATAACTGTCCATCTAACCTTCACGTTACTCAGGTAACGGTGTAAGACAAAATATCGCTTGATATTCAGCAGCCAAGCTTTTGCCACTGTACCCTGTTCTGTCCCATAGAACAATGGTCCTTTCATCTTGGAGAGGTCCTTGAGCTGATCTCTTGCCACTGGATCTTCTTCTATAGGAAGATTAACACCCTGCACAAGAGGTCTCTATCATATGCTCCCCCACCAGGAATCTGGTTATTAGCCTCAATATTATCAAGACGTTCCAGAATTCTCTGAAGTACCAAAGCTTGGTCTGCCTGATTATTCTGGTTGTTACCAACCCCAGCATTCTGATCCAACTGATCATCTCCAGCATCATTCTAGTACCTAGGACCTGTACCACGGCCCTTGCCTCTACCTCTGCCTCTGCCTCTGCCAGCAAGGTCATCCTCAAAGATACCGCATCCTCGAATTCCTCTAGTGATGGGAGGCATGAAAGCAACCAAAAAAAAAAATCTATTAATAACGCATCAATGACGGGATAAACCCTATAACCCAAGAGTCCTGGTTATTCTAAACTAGGCTCTGATACCAAATCTAATGCCACACAAGACATAACCAAAAGAATTTAAAACAAAACACAATTCCATAAATGCAATAATTTTTTTTTTTAAATCATCTCAACATAAGTTCCATTACAAGGACAAAATCACTCATATACAGAAAAATTCCCCAATGAAAGAGAATATCGTCCAAATAGATTTTCATTACAATAAGAATACATAAAGAGTTCAGAACTATAATGAAATACAATTTCATTTCTTGACACCTATGTCCAACCTAGGAACCCTAAATGCTGATTCAGAAGTAAATTCAATAAACATCCTTAGCTACTTGAGTCTCGAAGTACCTGAAAACCACATAGAATGCAACATAACACAAACAGGGCCTCAGTACACACTAAGTTAAAAGGAAATATCCATCTGCATACATGTTAGTACCAACATATAGATATCCAAAAGTAGATTTCTAATCCATCTAATATAGTGCAAACCTGATAATAATATGCAAGAAGTAAACAATTACTTTTCATTGCAAAAATTAAACTCGCACTAAGAATAACTCATAAATGAAACATATATATTATGAGGTGTCATCATTATGGCACTAAGTTTCTGCATCCAAATATGGTATGCTCATAGTCATCACATAACGGTATTCTCTATTTTACTTGTCATTGATAGAATAGAGACATGCATTTTCTCCGTACTTAACCATATAGGCTTAAGTCATAGGTAAGGCTATTTATCTTTTATGTGAAATCAACCCACCCAATTTATTTTGAAATTATCACTGAATTAATTAACTGAATAGGATAAACCAAATTCAGCCACCTCGATATACATTCATCACAGATATCCTTAAAAATACACATCAAACAGATATACTAAGAATGCACATGCGACAATTATAAAATCAATTTACAACATGATATTACATCCTTAAATCCATCTGTAACACATCTTATACTGCCAAGTTCAAAGGTAAATATGGATAATTACATTAACAGGATTAAAACCTATAATATCAAGATTTCATAGATACAATTGAACTGTTGCACCGCTCAACGATACTTACAAAATCTTCATACTATACTCTTAATTCCCTGCTGACCCAATCATCTACACTTAACATCGAACTAACCAAGACAATGAATCAAAATGCACATGATATTCACATTATCAATCATGTATCAAAATCTGCCTCAATTCATATACTAGTTTCATTTTATTAAGAACTGAAATTCGTCTTACATAAGAAAAGAATTTTGTCTTAAGCATCTAATCTCAAACAATCCAATAATGCTAATAGAACACATTATACTCATAGTAGAAACTAATTATAGCCAGATCTTAACAAGTGATCATTAACTAAGATATTAAGATAAACAAGTGTGTATAAAAGTAACACCTCTATTTTGACAATATACCACCACCAAAATAACCACAGCAACATATTAAGATGTGATGTTTAAAATTGATTTAGAACATAATTCTCAATATGCAAAGTGACTTTTAGCATCCCGACACTGAAAAGTAATTTAGGATATAACATTCTTAATCTAAAATGTACATCCTAGATGTTCTTAGATGACTGCTTTGGTAATGAATCAACAAAGATAACCAATGTTTTTGTTTATCAATACTGTCATACTCAGTTGCGAATAAAATCTCAAAAACAACAATGAGTGATGACTCAATATCTATCAAAATTTACTGAACATAATAATAATCTATCTCTATTCACCACTATTAAACCCGAGTACCAAATAAAAACATTATACAATACTGCCCTCAATGACCCAATTCACAACATAAGACTATCATCTCACTATCATAATACAAGTATTTTTTTATATATGCTTATATACCTATCTTCTAATGAAAACAAGGTTCAAACCAGTATTAAACAGTTTTATACTATTGACTTGATGCATCTACCTGCTTCCAGTTTTATCTAGCTAATGAAATAATGTCATCGCACAGTTCCCAAATCTCATTGTCGCAAGATAACTAAAACTCAAAAACATACAAATTCCAAACAATAATAGAATAATAATGCCTACTCACACATAGTATCGGCTGTTAGATAGCCTTTTATGTCCTAATAATTCTACACCAAGAAATGCTGATGTAGCACTCTATATTTTTCAAACTTTATATATGACCAAATGTCAACACTCATACCATGAAACTATTCAACAAAATGTCCACTTATAAATCCAAACAATGATACGATACTTAGAATGAGTGATTGGTTTTTGCAACTCAAATTTCCATCTAAGCTTCTACTACTGGTGTTTTAATATTATCACTGCAGGTCAGACTATACTTCAAACCCAAGCCTATATTTCAAAAATCAAGTTCGGTTATTTTCCTCCAAACTCAAAATCCTCTATAAACAATGATAGTGCCTCTAACATCAAAATAGTTTATACCATGCTACCAAAAAACCCTTAAATCATAAATCTATGAAATCGTAAACACATATTGCCTTCAAATTAAATATGGGTGATACCACAAAATCGTAAAACCCATGTCACAGAGTAACGGTGTTCTCTTATCACAAGCCATTCATATGACAAAATGTCTATATAACAAAAGAAATTGAAACACACAGTTGACCAGAGTCATCTCAAATGTGAATACATATAATACTTCTTAAAACATCATCTAAATCCAAAACTCAATGATTGAAAACTCATATTGCTCATTATCCAAATACGGATACATGCAGAGCTCAACTCCATTTGATGAACCCTCCATATACCCACACTTGGGTATCGTCAAGAATAACTTAAAACTAAACTCCCACAATTTCCTTAGAATAAAATTAACACCCAAAATAGTAAAGGGTAAAGGTTAGGAACTGCCCCCTACCTCAAAACTCAGTAGATGAAGAAAAACGTTCAACACAAAGCTCCAATTTTTTGCTTGACTCCAAGCCCCCAATCAAAAAAAAATCTCCACAATGCAAAACACTGAAACCAATTTCCAACCGAAATAAAACTTCCATTGAGTTCCCTTTTCCCTCTAATACATAAGCAAGAAAATCCTTCCAACAAAAACCCCACATCTTGTCGGAAACCCAGCAACAACATCCAAGTGTTAGAGGAAAAAGGCCCAAATTCAGGTCATAACCATTGAAATCCTCTTTACAAACAACAATGGCTAACATTCCATCAAGGATAGTAAAGTCTCCTTAAAGAGCAATTAATAAATCTGCAATTCCCATAAATTTGTGCATATGGCTTTCCTTATAGCCTCTGCCATTTTTGCCTCAAGAAACAATAAACATTTTTACCTATTCAAATCATGCGAAACCTTCTAGGGTTTTTAGGGTGAATGGTTTTTTTTTAATTCAAATAAATATATAATAAATGCATAACACAATTACCTCCCATGTTTAGTGCCATTGGTATTAGACATTGCAAACTCCTAAAACCATCACTCCACACTTGAGTTTATGCAAATAGATGTGCGAAAATATCATACCTAAATTTATATGAATTCTAGTGTGTGACTTAACAAATTATCCCTAAATATAAATATATCCAAAAGTCAAGAACTTGAAGGCATGAAATGAATTTCTCAAAAATAATAAAGATAGCAATATACCTGAGAAATTCTTAATAATACCAAAATGCATTTGTCATATATGTACTAGATATGTATACTTTTCATCAATAAGATAATGACTAACATTTATGAAAACATATACATAGTTACATAAAACACAAAAGAGTTTTACAAACATCCTTTTAACATTAATTCTAATCAAAACCTGATTCAGTTCAGAGATCAAGTGATGTATTTCAAAATCAACATTACAACTAAAACTGATCAGCTGTAAACCCAAAAACAGTCCAGATGAAATACAAAAGTAGTATCCAAAATATATGTATCTCATGAAATCAAAACTAACCTATCTGATATAACAAAATAGTACCCAAAATATAAAATCTCATAGCCATAGAACTTGTATCAAAAACAACATCTGAAGTGAATTAAGAGAAACAGGAAGAAGTAGGGTCAGGCACGACATGAACCTATAGAAGAAGAAAGAAGGAGAGAACTTATATAATAAAAATATGTGAGAAGACATCATACACCTAAGAAAATCATTGATGATAAAAAATTTGGTATCATGACAAGGAAAAGACTTAGAAGTTAGACATATTTACCTTGTGAGTTTGAGCCAAAATCTATTAAAGATGCTTTGAAGAATGTGGATTGGATTCAAGAAATGAATGAAGAAATTGAGCATATATAAATAAAAAAAACATTGACACTAGTACCTTCAACTAAGGAAAAAAAAAATTATTTGAACAAAGTGGGTATTTAGGAACAAGCTAAATGAAAAAAGTGAAGTCACAAGGAAAAAGGCTAGACTAGTATGCAAAGGATATGCACAAGAAGAAGGAATTGGTTATGGGGAAACATTTGACCCTATTGAAAGATTAGAAGAAGTTAGAATACTACTTTCATATTCTGCTTATAAAGGATTTAAGGTATACTAGATGGATACCAAATCTACATTTTTTAATGAAATACTTGACTTGAAGAAGTATATATAGAATAACTAGATGGATTTGTTGACCCTAGAAAGAATAATATGGTGTATAACCTATAGAAGGAACTATATGGTTTCAAACAAGCCCCTAGAGCATGGTATGAAAGACTACAGAATTATTTGGTGAAGATTATTTTTACAAGAATTAATGATTATAACAATCTATATTTGAAGACTGGTAAGAACAATGAGCTACTTTTATCTAGAATATTTGTTGATGATATCATATTTGGAGAATATGAATAATTATATAAATCATTTTCAAATGAGATGAAAAAGGAATTTTAAATGTCTAGATGTTTGGTGAGACCAAATTCTTAGTTGGTTTACAAGTATATCAAATGAAGCAAGGTATTTTATCACCCATTCCAAATACATTAATGAGATATTAAAAACATTTGGAATGAAAGATTCAAGATTGATTAGTACACCTATGCCGACTAGACATAATTTATCTAAGAATGATGATTCCACTAATGTGAACCATACATTTTATAGATCAATGATTGTAAAACTATAATACATTGTTCACAACATACTTAATAATGCATTAACAGTTGGGATAGTTGGAAGATTTTCCTAAAATCCTAAGGAGAATCACATGATGGAAGTAAATATAATACTAATATATCTAAAAAGAACTAAATACTATGGAATGTATTACAAGAAGAATGATAAGTGTGAACCAAAGGTGTTCACTAATTTTGAGTTGGGAACAAATGTTGATGACATAAAAAGTACAGGTAGAGGATTTTTCTTTCTGGGATAGAGACTAGTTTCATGGATAAGTAAAAAAGTGGAACTAAATTTCTCAATCAATAGATGAAGCTAAATATGTGGCAGCAACAATGAATTGTTCAAACATCATATGGATCAAGAAATTGTTGAAAGTTATGAAGGAAGAGATTACTGATCTAGTTGATATCTATTTTGATAACACTAGTGATATAAAAATATCAAAGAATCATGTAATGTACACAAAGACTAATCATATTTCTATCAAGTATCATTACTTGAGAGAGTTAGTTCAAGACAAAGAAGTGAGATTAGATTATGTAAACAGTAAGGAGAAAATAGATGATATTTTTGCTAAAGCTTTACCTAAGGATGCTCATGAATATCTAAGAGATAAATTAGGCATGACTCCCACATAAAATGCTACTTAAGCTGAAATGATGTTCTACATAAATTATGTTGATCAAAATATCTAACAAGTTGATGTAGATAGTCCTACTTTAAGAATTTCCTAAAGTATAAGTGATGGAAGAAGGACATAATCATGTTCTATAAGTCATACACAAATGACAGATGAAGAACTCAATACTGACATGAAGATATCTACATGGAAAATATTCATGAGATAGATAAAGTGTCTTTGGAATTCTTGTCAAAGAGGGAGATATTTTAATTTAGTGACCATGAAGAGGGAGAATATTATAGTGATCAACAAGAGAGAGATTACATAAGAAAGAGGAAGAATGTATAAGAGGTATTGCCAAAACTATGAAAGAAATTGATTAATTTCATGATCTAATATGATAGAGAGGGTTTATGTGTTCCATATCAAAGTTGCATGGATGAGAAGCAAAATGAAATTAAGATGATTAATGAAGACATGACACCATACACAGAGGTTGTTTTCTCGATTCAGTATATGTTTTGGATTGCATGGTAAATAGAGGTGTTTCAATCAATGCCAAAGAGGGAGTTTGATGGAAACTATAATTGGAACAATTATTATTTTGTCATTGATGTCAGACATTATTGGTGAAATAGGTTTCTATCTGATTTGAGTGTCATATCTAGATGATTAATGAAGAGGATTTAAGAAGTTGGACATAACAAGAACACTTAGAGAAAATGCTGAGTTATGAGAAGAAACTATAACAAACACTTCATTAGATATATTTTGACAAGTCAAAGTGATTGTTTAGATCATCTTGTAAGTGAAGAAAACAAATGTACAAAAGCCTTCAAGAAGTAATCAAAGATTGACCAAATGCATAGGCATGACTAAGAAATAGAGTAGAAGATTAAGGAACTTGAAGTTTGTGCTAAGTGGTGCTAGTGTTGACCAAGCCATAGTATGTGTCGAGTAGAGATAATGTTGACCAAGCCATAGTATGTGTGCTAGTGTTGACCAAGCCACAATTTATGAGAAATTACAATATCTTGCCAATAGAAGTTGATTTCTTGGAATATGTAAAGCATGTTGAAGATAACGATTGATGACCTCAAACATTTAAAATTAAGGGAAAATGTGTTTGTGTGTTTCTATGAAAGGAATCATGAAGTTTGTAGAAGTTTTTAGAACATAAAATAATAGATGAAATCTTGGAAGGATTCATTGAATCTAACCAAACCCTAATAAGGTTGGATGATTTGTTGATGCTATAAATTTGGGCAACTTGAGTAGAAGGCTAAGAAGAGCTGGAAAGAGGCAAAGCATGATTTCTTGAAGGGTTGCCAAAGGAATCAGAAATTGAGGTGACAATAAAGGCCTATTAGTAGACCAATATTTAAGTTGAATTGAGATCTATATTTTAAAAGTGAGTTGTATTTTCTAGATCAAAACCTAGTATTACTTTTTAATCATTGCATCAGTTTGAAATCTTTTAATCAAAGTTGACCTGATAGTCATATGTAAATCCTTTAATCAAGGTTGCATTCTAATGTAATATCATAAAATCCTCTAACAAGGTCACTCCTAATTAGGTGATTAAATCCTTTAACAAGGTCACATCTAATAGTGTGTTTTGTAACCTTTAACAAGGTTGGCTCCTAATAGAGCTCACTTTAGAAGAGTGAAATATTGGTGACATGTTACTAGTGGTTTTTTTGAAATTGGATTTAAACATTAAATCCTAGTATCAAACTTGTGTGGATATTATTTGTGATAATTTATTGTTTACATGTACATTTTACAAGTCTTTTATATTTAGGAAACTTGACTATTATTTTATGTTATTAAAAGTTTATTATAGAGTTTAAACTAATTGATGCTAAAATATGAAGTTGTCTAAGTGTTTGTTTGTTCAATTGGTACATCTAGACCTTGGATAGCTAATTTACTTCTCCTCTCAACTATTCTAAATATTCTTACCTATATTTAATTTAAAATTTGAACATAACATATCTAGTTTTAGAACATATATGAGCAATAAATGAATGCTAAAATAGCATAGTCTAAATTCATTTTAAACATTTAGGGGAACTAATTTAAATTATCCCAATTGAGCTTCATATGCCTTACTAATGTGAGGCCATATGAAATGAACTAACAAAGCTTCTATTAATGTATATTTCATTTAATACACCTTTTTCTATTTATTAATTAGTATAGATAGACACACTTTAGCTTGTTGGAAGTGATTGAAAAGATCATGAATTAAGTGGAACTAGTAAAGAATGCTTTCAATCATTATTTTTTCATTGATGTCAAACTTGCTACTTGTAGGAATGACAATTGCTTTAGTGATCCAAATACTATTAATTGGTTGATTGACAAGGAGGAGTTAATCAACAAGATGTAACTAGAGCACCTACAAATATGTTGAAGTTATGACATTGTAATGAAGTATAAGAGGATCAGCTAAGTCATCGATGAAATAGTGTATTGATGACATACTCTAAGACATAGGGAATGGACACACTAAGACACATCAAAGATGTAAGGTTTAACTAAGTCATTTGTAGAACTTGACTAAGTTCATTTGTGAGTGCCGAGAAAATGAGTTATAGCCAAGCAAGTTCAACTTTAGTGTGTTCCGACTAATTCTTCAGGTGTCGAGTAACACAGAAGGTGCCAACCAATTCTTTAGGTGTTGAGTAATACAAAAGGTGTTGAGAATCAGTAAATCAATCATGCCGAGTTGCTGCATTATTGATAAGACAAAAAGATTCACCAGATCAGTGATGATAAGTTTGTTACATTGAATTTTGTGAATTAGATGGATGATAAGGATAATGAGTAGATGTCACCAAATTTCATGTAAACCATGCAAACTAGTTTTGAGTGAATACTGATGGACTTATCATGAAGTTTCTGGAAGAAACAATTTGGGGGGAAAATAATATCGTTCTCCCAAATCAAATCAAATTGCTGAGCGAGAAGATTTGAGTGGGGAATGAAGAACACAACTTCTTTATAAGGATTTACAGGTCAGAGATCAAAATAAGAGTGAGTGAGTGGATTGGTCATAAGTGTGCTCATGCGAAGAAGCCAAGAGAAGGCTAGTGTGAAGTGTCAGAAGAAGGACATAGTGAGGAGTAAGTACAGAGGATTAAGACTCTTAGTTGATCAAGTGACCATAGAGTACATGGGCATAACAAGTAGAAGAACTCAAGGAGATAGATCTTGAAGGGTGAACAAGTTGTTAGCACTGCAAGGAAGAAAAGCCAAGCAAAGAAAAGAATTGAAGAAGAATCTAAAATTTGCAAGGTTAGAGTTGCTATCTTTATCAAGTCAAAACCTTTCTAATACTTTCTTACCATTGTATTAGACATTGAAATCCTACATTGCTAGGTTAGCTTAACAACTAGGTGGATAAGCCTTAGGAAAAGGATAGAAGATCCCCAAGAGAAGGATAAGAGATCCTCAGGACAAGGATAGAAGATCCTTAGGTGAGGGATAAGAGATCCTTTTGAGAAGGCGATTGAAAATCCCATGGACTTGGGTTGGCTTAACAGCTCTGTGTAAATCCTTTAATAGGGTGACATTCTAAGTTGAATGTTCTTAAGTCCTCTAATAGGGCACACTCCTAATAGGGTGTAAAAATCCTTTAACAAGGTCACATCTGACAGTGTGTAGAACCTTTAATAGGGTATCATCCCCACCCTAGTTTTACCTTCTTATTCTTGGAGGGTTTCTAAGTCACCAAAATCCTTTGTGTTATGTGGTGATGCATGTTTACTTTTCCATGATTGTTTAATGTTTGATTGCATGCATGATAATTTCAATTATATGCCATTAAGGATTTGACAAGAAATTAAAAAGGCTAGAAAGAAAAAGTTGTATTGGACATTATTGGACTTTGAATAACTAATACACCCCCCTCTCAGTTATTCTAAAAGAATTCTAACAATTGGTATCAGAGCCCACTGCTGATTTGTTTCAAGGTACTAGAAGCAGGAAGATCAAGATGTCCAAGAAAGGAGTTCTCAAGCTAAAGAAAGAAAACTTTGTTGCATGGCAAAGTCTGATGAAGTTGCACATTGGATCAATAGGTGACTATGCACAAACCTCAATCATAGTTGATCATGTAGACCCTATAGGACCCCTCATTGTAGATGACATGAATAAGAAGAAGGAGCATAATCAAGCGATGTTAGAGATTGCTTCAGCACTAAGCTATGTCGAGTATGATGACATCAAAGAATGTGGTACTTCACATTAGATATTGAAAAAATTATCAAACATCTATGGAGGAGATGATAATGTCAAGAGAGCCAAAAGAGAGAGCCTAAGAGGAAAGTTTGATGACATGAAAATGGAAGAAGGAGAGAATGCTGCTCAATACCATGCAAGAATGAAAGAAGTGGTAAGTTCCATAAGAAGCCTAGAAGGATAGTTATTAGAAGAAATAGTATGTTGCAAATACTTGAGAACTTTGCTTCCTATCTATGCTATAAGAGTATCAACCATCCAAGAGCTAAGGTGTGTACCAGGTAACACATTGTCATTTGAAGGAATATTTAGAAGACTCACAACCTTTGAGCTATCCAACTTTGACAACTACATGCCAAAAAACTTTGAATCTACATTCAAAGCCAAGATCACAATAAAAGACAATGAGGAGGTGCAAACAAAGAAAAAGAATGGAAAAGGAAAGTATGTATCTAGTGACAGCAGCACTGATGAAGATGATGTAGACCAATTGGAGGCATTACTAGCAAGAAGATTTCACAAAGGAAGAGGCAAATTCAAAGGTAAGCTGCCAATCATTTTTTTCAATTACAATGAAGTTGGTCACATTGTAGCCAGATGCACACAAAAGAAAAATTACAATGATGGAGGCAACCTCAAGAACAAGAAAGAGGACAACAAGGAATATAGAGGTAAAGGCAAAAGATGCTACATTGTTGAAGAAGACTCTGATGAAAATGATGATGATGTAGTCTATGTGGCTATGAAAGATGAATTAGATGAAGATGAAGCAACTACCTTGGTAACCTACATGAACAAGAATAACAAATGGGTCATAGACAGTGGATGCTTTCATCACATGACTGGAGATAAAAGTAAGTTCATCACCTTTATTTAATATGAAGGAAATAGTGTTATATTTGTTAACAATGCACCATGTCAGATCAAAGGGAAAGGTAGTATCGATCTTACTAAAAAGATATCATGTGATAATGCATACTATGTTGAAGGCCTGAATTATAACTTGTTAAGTGTCTCATAGTTAGGCAACATAGGATGTAAGGTTGAATTTGAAAATGGAATTTCCAAGATCTATGATTCTAAAGGAAGTCTAAGAGGAGAAAGTGACCAGACTAGGAGAAATTTTTTCTACCTAGACATGGAAGATACTTCTTGTCTCATTGTTAAAACTAATGATGTATGGTTATGGCACAAGAGGCTATGTCATGTAAATTTTTACAATCTGATAAACATCAGAAAAATGAAGAAAGTCAGAGGTCTACCAAAGTTGAAGAAGCCTGATAACACCATGTGCAAACAATGCCAACTAGGGAAGATGACCAAGTCAACTTTCAAAAGCAAGGCTTATACTTCTAATGAAGTATTAAAGCTAGTTCATACTAACTTGTGTGGTCCTATTGAAGTACAAAGCTACAAAGGTGATAGATACATGATCCTATTTATGGATGACTATTCAAGGATGATGATAGTCATGTTCCTAAAAAAAAAATTAGATGTGTTCCAAATGTTTAAATGGTACTTGGCTAGAGTTGAGAAAGAGACTGGAAAGAGCCTAAAATTTCTCAAATCTGATAGAGGAGGTGAATTCACATCAAGAGAATTTGAAGAATTCTGCAATGAAAGAGGAATCAAAAGGCAGACATCAACACCTAGGACTCCACCTCAGAATGGTATAGTAGAAAGAAGGAATAGATCAGTCATTGATTGTGCCAGAACCTTAATGATGAAGAAAAATGTTGCACTCAAGTACTGGAGAGAAGCTGTAAGTACTACAGTCTACACACTCAATAAAGTTCAAGTCAAGAAAGGTACAAATGCAATGCCTTTTGAATTATGGTATCGGCATTCTCCTAATGTAAAACATTTCAAAATATTTGGATGCAAATGCTACAAATATATAAAGAGTCTAGAAATGGAAAGTTTGATGCAAATAGTGAGGAAGACACATTTCTTGGTTATTCTACTAGAAGAAAAGCTTATAAGTGCTTGAATGTTAATACTAACAAAGTAGTAGAAAGCACAAATGTGAAATTTGATGAGCTTGTAGAAGTTCAAAGTGCTGAGAACACCAAGAAAGAAGAAGAATACAAGACCTTTGTGTAATTTTATGAAGTTATATCTAATAATGGTGAAGTTGCAACTTAGAATGATAATCAACAACAAAATCCAATATCTTCCAAGTCACAGATAGTGAGTGCCGAGCGACAGACACATTCAGAAGCTGAGCTATAGAATATAGAGAATGTTCATTTAGATTTTGAAAACTATCAACATGAATTAATGAAGATACACATGAAGATTCAAATTCTAAAAGAGACAACATGCAAACAAGAAAAGAACCAATATTGGCAAAGTATGTAAGAAGACATCATCCTGCAGATCAAATTATTGGAAACAAAGAGGTAGGACCAATGACAAGGAATAGACTTAGAAGTGAGACATTTCTACTTAGCAAAATGGAACCAAAAACAATAAGTGAAGCCATAAAAGATGAGGACTGGTAAAATGCTATGAAGGAAGAACAAATTGAAAAGAACAAGACATGGACCTTAGACTCAAGACTAGCTAACAAGAATGTAATTGGAACCAAGTGGGTGTTTAGAAACAAGTTAGATGAGAATGGTGAAATCACAAGGAACAAGGCAAGACTAGTCTGTAAGGGGTACGCACAAGAAGAAGGACTAGACTATGGAGAAACTTTTTCTCCAATTGCCAGAATGGAAGGAGTGAGGACTTTACTAGCATATGTAGCCTTCAAAGAATTTAAAGTCTATCAAATGGATGTTAAGTCTAGATTTCTAAATGGTATACTTGAAGAGGAAGTCTACATAGAGCAACCAAAAGAATTTGTTGATGAAAATAACAAAAAATAAGGTATGCAAATTGCATAAGGCTCTATATGGATTAAAGCAAGCCCCTAGAGCTTGGTATGAGAGACTTCACAAGTATCTAGTGCAAATAGGATTTGAAAGAACTGATATAACAATAACATGTACATCAAATCACAAGAACGTAAGGATATTCTTGTATCTAAAATCTTTTCGGATGAGATAATTTTTGGAGGAAAGGAAGCACTTTGTAAAAGTTTTGTTGACAAAATGAAACATGAGTTTGAGATGTCTATGTTTGGAGAAATCAAGTTCTTTGTTGGATTGCAAGTACATCAACTAAAGCATGGTATATTCATGACACAATAAAAGTACATCAAAGAGATACTCAAGATGTTTGGCTTGGAAGACTCCAAACCTGTCAGCACACCAATGGCAACAGGACATAAGCTATCCAAAAATGATGAATCAGTTGAAGTCAATCAAATAATGTACAGATCCATGATTGGAAAACTACAATATGTTGTACATAGCTGACCAAACATAGCATTAGCAATTGGAATAGTGGCCAGATTCTCTACTAATCCTAGAGAAAATCATCTCATTGTAGTAAAAAGGATAATGAGGTATCTCAAAGGAATTGATGATTTTGGCCTATACTACAAAACAAATGAGAAGTTTGAGCTCAATGCATACACAAACACAGATTGGGGAGGCAACATTGCTAACAAGAAAAGCACAAGTGGAGGAGCATTATTCTTAGGTAAAAGGCTAATTACTTGGACTAGCAAGAAATAAACATGCAAATCTCAGTCCACTATAGAAGCAGAATATGTGGCAACATCAATCAATTGCACAAATATTGTATGGCTCAAACATCTATTGAAAGGAATGAAAGAAGAGGTAACCAAACCTATGATACTATATTGTGATAATACAAGTGCTATAAACATATTCAAGAATCTAGTAATGCATGCAAAAACCAAGCATATTGCAATCAAGTATCACTATGTCAGAGAATTGGTGGAAGACGAATAAGTGAAGATGGAGTACATTCATACAAAGGAAAAAATTGTAGATATCTTCACCAAACCATTGCCCAAGGATACTTATGAATATCTTAGAGGCAAGTTGAGGGTAAAGCCCCTAACTCAAGCAGTCTAAAGCAACAAAGAAATTGCCTTGCATCAACAGGAGAAGATCATTAAAATATCAGAAGAATGATGCAAAGGATGACAATAGGAATAGAAATTCCATATCAATCACAAGCATGGTGACAAAGGAAAAAGACATAAGATACAAAGCTTACACCAAGCATGTTGAAGATGGTACACCTTTGGCATTTATGTCAAAGAGGGATATTTATGAGAAACTGATCAATAAAAAGTAAGAGGGAGATGTATGAGATCAATAGTAGACTAGAGAGAGAGAGAGAGAGAGAGAGAGAGAGAGAGAGAGAGAGAGAGAGAGAGAGATGAAAGAAGGAGATTCAAAAAAGATAAGGAACTGATCAGTAAGTAGCTATGAAGGATTATTAATACAGAGTAAGGATGTAGTAGTCAAGAGGGAGAAGTAGAACAAAGGATTTAGTTTGTATCAACAAAAGAGGGAGACATGATACAAAAAGGAAGATATGTAATGGCAACAAGTTTTCTCTTTGGTATATATTTTTTGTGGTAACTAAGTTGATTAGCTCAATCAATTGATTAGTTTGGTTTTCCATCAATGCCAAAGAGGGAGATTGTTGGAAATGATTGAAAAGATCATGAATGAAGTGGAACTGGTAAAGAATGCTTTCAATCATTTTTTTTTCATTGATGTCAAACTTGCTACTTGCAGGAAGGGCTATTGCTTTTGTGATCCAAATACTATCAATTGGTTGATTGAAAAGGAGGAGTTAATAAAAAAGATGTAACTAGAGCACCTACAGATAGGTTGAAGTTATGATGGTGTAATTAAGTATAAGGATCATCTAAGCCATTGATGAAATAGTGTATTGATGACATACTCTAAGACACAGGGAATGGACACACTAAGACACATCAAAGATGTAAGGTTTAACTAAGTCATTTGTAGAACCTAACTAAGTTGATTTGTGAGTGATGAGAAAATGAGTTAAAGCCAAGAAAGTTCAACTTGAGTGTGTGCCAAGAAATTCTTTAGGTGCCACATAAAATAGAAGATGCCAAGCAATTGTTCAGATGCCACGTAACACAGAAGGTGTCGAGCATCGGTAAACCAATGATGTCGAGTTGTTGCATTATTGATAAGACAAAAAGATTCGCTAGATTAGTAACGATAATTTTGTTACATTGAATTTTTTGAATTAGTTAGATGATGAGGATGATGAGTAGATGTCACAAAATTTCATGTAAACTATGCAAACCAATTTTGAGTTAGTATTGATGGACTTATCATGAAGTTTCTGGAAGAAATAATTTGGAGGGAAAACAATATCATTCTCTTAGATCAAATCAAATTGATGAGCGAGAAGATTTGAGTGGGGAATGAAGAATAGAACTTCTTTATAATGAGTCATAGGTTAGAGATCAAAACAAGAGTGAGTGAGTGGGTTGGTCATAAGTTTGGTCATATGAAGAAGCCAATAGAAGGCTAGTGTGAAGTGTCAAAAGGAGGACACAGTGAGGAATAAGTATAGAGGATTAAGAATTTTTTTGATCAAGTGACCATAGAGTGCATTGGAATAATGAGTGGAAGAACTCAAGGAGATATATCTTGAAGGGTGAACAAGCTATTAGCATTGCAAGGAAGAAAAGCCAAGCAAAGAAAAGAACTGAAGAGTGGTCTGAAATTTGCAAGGTTAGAGTTGCTATCTTTATCAGGTCAAAACCTTTCTAATACTTTCTTACCATTTTATTAGACATTAAAATCCTACATTGCTAGGTTAGCTTAACAGCTAGGTGGATAAACCTCAGGAAAAGGATAGAAGTTCCCCAGGAGAAGGATAAGAGATCCTCAGGAGAAGGATAGGAGATCCTTAGGTGAGGGATCAAAGATCCTTTTGAGAAGGCGATTGAAAATTCCATGGACTTGGGTGGGCGTAATAGCTCTGTGTAAATCCTTTTACAGGGTGGCATTCTAAGTTGAATTTTCTTAAGTCCTCTAATAGGCACACTCCTAACAAGGTGTAGAAATCATTTAACAGGGTCACATCTGGCAGTGTGTAAAGCCTTTAACAGGGCAAAACATTAGAAGTGGTTGAAATCTATTGCACAGTAATTTTGTGGGTATCATCCCCACCCCAATTTTACCTTCTTATTCCTAGAGGGTTCATGGGTCACCAAAATCCTTTTTGTTATGTGGTGATGCATGTTTAGTTTTTCATTATTGTTTAATGTTCAATTGCATGCATGATAATTTCAATTATATGCCATTAAGGATTTGACAAGAAATTAAAAAGGCTAGAAAGAAAAATTTGTATTGGACATTATTGGACCTTGAATAACTGATTCACCCCCCTCTTACTTATTTTAAAAGAATTATAACATAGCTATCTAATAATATTTTGCCATATAATGCTAAACTATAGCCATCTTAGATATTGAAGGAGCTAACAAGAGTAGGTTGAGCTTAGAATCCTTGGGATATGAATAAAGTTTGTTATTTTAAACCTTGATCAAAAGTTTATTCATAATATAAAGGATTACTCTTTTTTCTTCTCACAACTTACTTAGTTTGGTTTATTAGAGGGTCATGTTATCAGTGTTTAAACATTGTCATCAGGTTCCATGTATTAAACATGATCATGAATTTTGTTCAATAGTCATCTTTTATGGAGACATGTCTAAGTAATTTTTTTAAAAGATATAGGAATGGAATTTTTAAATTTTAACATGTAAATAAAAACCTTTATACAGAGGATCGACCAAAATACTAGTCCTTAATCTGCATACTCGGATGATAGAGCTTCCTAAGATATATGATCTCAATTTTTAAGAACTGGCTTTATAATGTTTGGTTTATTTATTGATACAATCATTTAAACTCCTATTTCTAATTAAACTTTTATACCACCCCTTTTCAAAAATAAAATAATTGAGGAAAAATTGAAACCAAATCTAGAAGGGATTATGTATAGATAGCAATCATATTTCAATTTTCTTATGTAAGTGAAAATAAAGATGAAGGGAAATAGAAAGTTATAAGGATATAAGTCTTAAACCTAGATGTAAGGTTAGCTAATGTATAAATAAAATTCTCCAAGGGTTGATGGAAGTGTCATCTATGCCTACATTAGCAAGTTTATCTTCTCTCTTCTTCCCTTCTCTATATATGTCATTGATTGTAATAGAGGTAATTTTTTCTACAATGGAAAATTCTAGGTTGAAAATTATTTTTAGCTTCCAATTTGAAATTGATTGGGTTTTGAGAGAATTAATGGTGTTGAAAGTATCCTCTTCCACATCAAGGTTTGAAAAGATCAATTTGATGTCTAGTTTTAGGCCTTCTACCATTAGACTCATTTCAACCATATTGTTAGTAGTGGTACCTAGTTGTTTTGCAAGGGAGACAACTTAAAGACCATTTGGGTCATGGCCAATACAACCAATGTTGGATGGTACATGGTTTTTTCTAGAAGCACCATTAAGGTTAACTTTAAATTTACCCTCCTAAGGGGGTTGTTAGAGACACTCCCTTCTAGCTTTGACTTTGTCAAACTTGGACTAATTGGATAATGGGGTGGTCTTAAGACTAACTCATTGATGTCTCATTGCTCCATCACATGCCATCATAGATTTTCTTGCATTTGTTTGATTCATAAGCCTTTTGTTAGTTACTTCAATGATGATTGAATTAATCTTGTTTAAAACATGGTCCACCTCCATGTGTTTGTCTCTAAAGAGCCTACAATTACTTTCCTACCATATTTCTCAAAAATGAATAGACGGGAATATCTTCTCGAAAATATTATAAATATTTTTGATATGATAGTTTGACCATATTTTGAACATTTCTTTTAGGCTATCAGGGAATGTTGATATGTAGTCTAGTCTTCCATGGAGCTATTCCCAAACTTCCTAGCATAAGGACAATTTTGGAGAATGTGATATGTAGATTAATATCCTAATTTATAAAGGTAATATCAACTAGGGCCCTCATAGCCCATTTTAGTAAAGTGATCAGTTGCAAAGAGTTTATTCTTAATAGAAAACAAGGACAAGAGTCATGCATTGGGTAAGACTACTACACGTGTAATATTGGTGTATATAGGGTTATGAATAGTCAACTTGTGGCCATCTTAATCCTTAATTAAGTCATGTTATCATTATTATATTGTTATTTAGGTAGGTAGGTTTTCCTAAGCATTATGTAGGGTTGTGTCTATTCAACATAAGAATAATTAGGTATATATAGGTGGTTGTGAGTCTTATTTTAACATCATATTGTGAAGTGTGTTCTCATTGGAGATATTTGGAGGTTGCCCCCTCAAAGTGGAGTATTAATTTTAGTTATTATCAATTATTTATATACTATTTCATATTATTTCTTCTATTGTGAAAGTTATTTTATTACAAGTGGTATGCGAGCATAATCTTGTTACCATAGAGGCAAGATTTTTTCTCAACATTGGGGCAATTTTGGGAAGATCATAAATTTCATATTTTAGCAAAATTTTCAAAGATTTTTAAAGGGTTTTTGAAGACCATATTAAATAATCAATACTCCAAAATTTAGAGGAATTGGAGAAAATTTGAGAAAAGTATTGCAAAATTACTATTTTACACAATTTATTGAGATCTTCATATCTCTCACATCCTTTCGAATTAGAGTATAACTTGTATTGGGTTTTTGAATATGATGCAGGAGCATTCTAGGTTGCCTTGTTCTCCTGCTTATTTTTTCTCATTTTGTAGTTGGTGCCAAGTTACTGTAGCACTCTTCAGGTGCCAAGTTACTATAGCACTCTTTAGGTGTCGAGTTATTGTAGCACTCTTCAGGTGCCGAGTTACTGTAACACTCTTCAGGTGCCGAGTTCCTGTAGCACTCTTCAGGTGCCAAGTTACTATAGCACTCTTCAGGTGCCGAGTTACTGTAGCACTCTTCAGGTGCCGAGTTCCTGTCGCACTCTTCAAGTGTCGAGTTACTATAGCACTCTTCAAGTGCCGAGTTCCTATCACACTCTTTAGGTCCTAAGTTGCCGTAGCACTCTTCAGGTGCCGAGTTACTATAGAACTCTTTAGATGCTAAGTTACTATAGCACTCTTTAGGTGCCGAGTTACTATAGCATTCTTTCAGGTGCCGAGTTACCTAGTGGATGCTGAGTGTCAGTATTTGGATGTGATTTTGTGAGCTGACTTGTGAGATTTATTTCATTCATGAAATTTATATTAAGATCTTTTCTTGGGATGAGTCCAGACCGTTGTTGGGTTGGCCCTCCTCTTATGTAATGTTCTAGAATGTTCTGTAAGCCATTTTGGCAAGTATAAATAAAGAGTTTAGGCTTAGAGCTAAGCAAGTTATTAGAAGAAGGAAAGTTTTAGAAGGGGAAGAAGTTTTTGGGAGCATAACTGAAAGTGTGAATTTACTATTGGATCTTTGTAACTGATTGTATTAAAAGGGGCATAACCTAGAAGGCCTCACAGCTGGGCATGTATGAAGATATTTTGATGAATCAATAGAAGTATTTTCCTCTTCTCCTCCTTTGGTTGCTGTCCATTTGAATTTTCTTCTGTTGTGTTAACTCTTGCAGGATGGTTTGGATAGCTGGGTGAGCCCTTGGCCCTAGTTATTCATCCTTCTTGCTTGTGTCAGAATACATAGTAGAGAAGCCTAAATTTCAAATCTTGGAGAAATATTTTTAAAAAAAAGATATTGCAAAATTAGGAAAATTCTCTCTCAAGGTATCAAAATTGCTTTTTTTTTTGGGATTTTTTTCTAAGTAATGGTATCTTGGCCCTAGTAAGTTACAATAATAATAAAATAAATAAATTAGAGATTTTACATTTCATTTTTTTAATTTATTTCAAAAATATTGGTTTCCATCATGATGGGGCCTTCAACAAGAGGCAAAAAGAATGCTACCACATTAGGGAAATCCTCTGATCAAGATTGGGAAGCAACAGCAGATAGTAATCCCAATGAAGAACTTAGTAAGTTCAAGGAAGAGGTTGAGAGGGATATGTGTGACCTACAAGGAGATATATTAGTTATATAAACCATGTTAAGCACCTATATGAATGAAACAAGGAAGGGGCTCTCAAGTAATCAAGGTGAAACCTTCAAGTCAACTAATAATGACACAAATTTCATTAATCCTATGGGATCTAGGAATTTTTTTCCAAAGCTGGATATGCACAAATTTGATGGCAAGGATCCTCTAACATGGATAAATTAAATGGAGAATTTTTTTGAAGTACACCAAATCCCATATGGACAAAAGGTCACAATGGCTTCCTTGTATCTAGAAAAAAATTAATTCATTTAGTATCATTCGCTTTATACTCATAGGAGGAAAAAGGGTCTCACTGTATCATGGTGGACTTTTACATAAGAACTGCAAGCACAATAGAGCAATAATGTAATAGAAAACTTCTTTAGCCAACTTGCTAAGCTTCAAAAAATATGATTAGGTAAGGATTTTATTCAAAAATTCAAAAATCCACACTTAAGAGTAGATACAATTATAGAGGATAACTTGAATGATTTATTCTTGGGTGGTCTCTAGGATCACATTCAACATGAGGTATGCATGTTTTATCCCAACTTAGTAAATGAGTCTTTTATATTGACACACAGGGTAGAGGAGATGTTCTTAATTCCTAGAAAGCAAGGCGATAATGTGAAAAAAGAAAAAGGATATTCAACACCTTCTCTTCCTCAACCTACTAGGTTGACTCCACAACAAATTAAGGAGGAAAGAGAAAAAGGGTCGTGTTTCAATTGTGATAGCAAATATAGTTGAGGACATAAATGTAGTGAAAAGAAATTTTTTCTATATTGAAGGTCCAAGTGAGGAAGAGGAGGATGATCCCATATCAGAGGAGGATAGGGAGTTAGGTGATGAACCACATGATTCTCAACCCATCATTTCTTATTGTGCACTTTTAGGTTTTAGTGCACCACAAACTCTCAAGGTAGTGGGTTTCTTAAAGAAGTAGAAAGTAATAGTGTTGATTGACTTAGGTAGTACTCATAATTTCATCAACAAAAAGTTGGAAACTCTTCTAAATTATTTTATATATGCAGCCCCAAATTTTTAGGTTTTGATTGAAGATGGGGGCATAGTTAGTGTTCAGAAAAGTGTCATGGCATCAAATTATCCATGGGAGATTATCAACTTGATACCACAATGTATGTGATATCCATGGGTGCAATAGATATTGTTTTGGGAGTATAGTGGTTACTACATTAGGAATAATTGAGATAAACTTCCAAGAACTATTCATGTGATTTCAATCAAAAGGGGGAGCTAAGGGGATTGAAATAAAAATCCCCACAAATGGTAAGGTCTCATCAAACACAAAATTTTATTAAGAAAGGTGTGGATGGATTTTTTGGCCCAGCTATTCATTAGAATTCTCCCAATCTAATGCTCTTGATCATCTAGTTTTATAGGCAATAATTGATCCTCACTTGGTGATTCTTGGAGATATGCCTAAAGGACATCCTCCTAAGAGGTATCATGACCATGTCATACAACTAGTTCCAGTGAGCTAGCCACCAAACATTATTCCTTGTAGGTACCCATAAGTATAAAAAAGTGAGATGGAAAAAATTGTTGACAAAATGCCAGAGGTAGGAATTATTAGGCATAGTCAAAGTGCTTACTCCTCATCTATTGTGATGGTACATAAGAAGGATGAAACTTGATACGTGTGTCCAAATTATAGAGTGCCCAAAAAGTACACTATTAAAGATAAGTTTCCTATTCTATTCATCAATGATGTTCTAGATGAATTAAATGGAGCTATGTATTTTACCAAGTTAGATCTTAGATTGGGTTATCACCAAATTCAAATTAAGGAGGAAGATATTTGTAAGAAAACATTTCAAACTCATGAGGGTCATTATGAATTTTTGGTGATATCGTTTTGTCTTACCAATGCATCATGTATATTCCAAAGTTTGATGAATTCCATTTTTAAGAAGTTCTTGAGAAAGTTTGTGTTAGTGTTTTTTACTAATTTATTAATTTATAGCAAGACTTGGGAAGAACATTTGTAGCATGAAGATCAAGCATTACAATTACTCGAAGATCATCAACTCTATGCTAGGACATCAAGTGTAATTTTGGTCTTAAGGAGGTGGAGTATTTGGGACACATAGTTTCAAATAAAAGAGCAAAGGTCAACTCTAACAAAATTAAGGCTATCATGGAATGGCCTATTCCAAAAACTATTAATAATTTGAGGGGTTTCTTTGGATTGACAAGATACTATAGAATATTTGTGAAGAATTATGGTCATATAGAAACACCCTTACTAGTCTATTGAATAATGACTCTTCTCATTGGAATGAATATGCTAATGCATCATTTGAGAAATTGAAGAAGGCTATGTGCACAACTCTAGTGCTTACCACTCTAGACTTCACCAAGGAATTCATTATTGAATATGATGCTTCTAGAAATGGGATAGGAGAAGTTCTCATGCTATGAGGTCAACCAATTTTATTTGAGAGTCATCAATCAAAAGGTGAAAATCAACTCAAACCTATTTACAAGAAAAAATGCTAGCAATCCTTCATGCAGTTAAAAAATGGTCATCTTATTTAATGCATTGACACTTAAAGATTAAGATAGATAATGACAACCTAAATTTTTTGGATCAAAGACTATTTTTAGAAGAGCAACAAAAATGAGTCACTAAGATGTTGCGATATGACATTGAAATTGCATACAAGAAAGGGAAGGAAAATATTGTGGCTGATGCACTTTCTAGGAAGGATGAAAAAGGTGAAGCCTTATTGTGTTCTCTTTCAATATTACAAGAGAATTGGGTGGTAGAAGCCAAAGAAGAGTGGAAAAATGATATTGCAACAAGTAATCTCATCCAACAAATAAAAAGTGACCCTAGTTGTTTAGATAAGTTGTGTTTAAAGGAGGATATTCTTTGGTATAAAGAGCACTTGTATATATGCAATAATTTCACTCTTAAATTCAAGATTCTCAAAGAACTACATTAGTCCCCAATTGGTGGCCATTCAAGATTTTTGAAGAAATCATTTAGCCAAGCAAGGTTTTTTTGGGGAAGGGATAAAAGGTGATGCTCAAAAATTTGTGGCTAAATGTTTGGTTTGTCAAAGAAATAAGGAAAAAACAATTAAGACACTAGTTTTCTTGCAACCTTTATCTATTCCTAGCCAACATTGGGAAGAGGTATGCATGGACCTCATCACATGGCTTCCCAAATCTAAATTTCATAATGTCATCATGGTAGTAGTTGATTGCCTCACTAAATATGCACATTTCATTGCATTATCACATCCTTTTACAATAAGTATAGTGGCAAAAGATTTCTTGGAGAATATCCAAAAGCTACATGGTACACCCAAGGTTATTGTTAGTGATTTTGATCCTATCTTTACTAGTCACTTTTCAAGATATTTATTCTCATGTATAGGTAGTCAATTGGCTCATAGTTCTTCATACCATCCTCAATCAGATGGGCAAACTGACGTTGTTAATAAATTTTTGGAAGGATATCTACATTGTTTCACTTCAGATTGGGTACCTCTTGCAAAATCGTGGTACAATACTTCTATTCATAGCTCATAAAAAATGTCTCTATTTTTGGCACTTTATGGATATCATCCTCCTTCCATTACATCATCATTAAAGGTGTCACCAAGAGTTCAGTAGAAAAGGACCACTTGCTTCCTCAACAATAGTTATTTTAGGACTGAAGGATAATTTAACTATGACACAAAATCAAATGAAGCAACAAATGAACCAACATTGTAGTGAAAGAAATTTTGAAGTTGGGGACTAGGTCTTCTTGAGATTGCAGCCTTATAAACAAATCTCAATGAAGCAACAAAAAAAGAATAATAAGTTTTCTCCAAGATATTATGGACCATACCAAATCATGCACAATATTGGTAGTGTTTCCTACAAGCTTGATTTCCACCAACAACAAAGAAACATCTAATTTTTCATGTTTCTTGTTTGAAAAGGTAATTGGGCAGAATATTCCTACTCAAATAGTACTACCAAAACTTGATGAAGAAGGAAGAATAATTCTGGAGCCAGAGTGCATTTTTCAAATGTGCATGAAGAAACTAAGGAATAGAACCCTAACTCAATATCTCATCAAATGGAAGAACTAGTTGAAGAGGCCTCATGAGATCATGAGGACTTCATTCAAAAGAATCCACACTTTGTTAGCATTGAGGACAATGCTTCTTTCAAGGGAGGAGGCATGCTACACCCTTAATATTGGTGTATATAGGGTTATGAATAGTCAAATTATGGCTATCTCAATCCTTAATTAATTCATATTATCATTTTTATATTATTATTTAGGTAGGTAGGTAAGCCTAGGTGTTATGTAGGGTTGTGTCTATTCAACCTAAACATAATTAGGTATATATAGGAGGTTGTGAGTCTTATTTCAACATCGTATTGTGAAGTATGTTCTCATTGGAGATATTTTAAAGTTGCCCCCTCAAAGTGGCCTATTATTCTTAGTTATTATCAACTATTTATATATTATTTCATATTATTTCTTCTATTGTGTAAATTATTTCATTACAAACACATGATTGTCCAAACATAAGTGAAGGGGAAGATCCATTTTTTTGTATCGGTTCTTAGAGACTTAAATTACAACCATCTCTTGAGTTATATTTTCCATCATTGGAGGTTTTCCAAAGGATGGAGTGTTTTTTGTTGTTAAGGATTATTTTCCTATTTTCTATAATGTTGGTTAACACAATTGTATGTTGGCTTGGTATGTTGATGTTGTCGAGTAGTTTCCACATTGGGTAGTAAAGGGACATATCTTTAGAGGTTATGGTGTAATTGTAAAGGTATTTACTCCAATATTGTTGGAGGATTTTGATAGTGTCACCCAAGTCATACATACTAGAGATGGGGGGAAGACCTTCCCATGAGTCCTCCCAAAATAATGTGTCTTTACCATAGTTAATCTTCCAAGAGATATATTTTCCTATAATATTCATGCAGCCCATCACAAATTTCAATATGTGTGAGCCCTTTGGGAGATTTTTGATTCTAAGAACTCCAATAAAATCTCTAGCATTGAGTTATCTGTATCAGAGAATTACAACCCATATCAAATTGCATTTTTTGAGGCAATTATAGATTAGTTTGGCACCTAGGGCTTTTCTTTGTTCCTTAATTTTTTTGAAGCTCGAGTCACCATATTCTATGGGGTGTAATAAGAGTCTCCCATGTTGCTAGTGGTATTTTATGTTGATCAGTAGTTCCATGTTAAAATAAGTTTATAAGGTGTTTATTAATTTCCTTATTGCTTCTCAAAGGCATGTGGTAGCAAGGAATTTGGTACATAGGGGTAGCTAATAGTACTAACTATTTAGCATTACAATATTATTTGTAGAAGAAATCCATTTACCATTCCATGATGCATTTCATTTTCTAATTTTTGAAATAAAAAGGTCCCATGAGATAACATTAATAGTTCCATTATCCAAGATTAGGGCTAGGTATTTGCATGGTAGTGAGCCTTTTCTTAAATTAAGGGTGTTATGTATATATTAGTTTCTAGAGAAGGATTAGTATCGAGGAAGAAGATTTCAAACTTTTCCTGATTGATTTCATGTCTTGAAGCTCTAGAATATGCTTGGAGAATTTATAAAAATTTATTAACCTGCAATAATGAGATTTTTCCAAAAATCATGGTATCATAAACAAAAATTTTGTGCACAATGGTTTCTATATTAGATTTGATCTTAATATCTTCAATATGATTGTCAATCCTTTCTCTTTTGATGGATTATACCAAGGCTTCAACCAAAATGTTGAATAGAAAGGGGGAATTGTGTAGCCTTCCAAAATGCCTCAAGATATTTTAAAGAAGCCTTCGAGTGATCCATTTTATTTAAAATATAAGGTAGGAAAGGTTATTGAGAGGGGAGGGGTGAATTAGGAACCAATAAAACTTTATATTACTTCACCAATTAAGCCTTCATATAATATTTTGATCTAATTGCATGCATGAAAGAATGAAAGTATTAAAAAATTTATAACACTTTGACAGAAGATATGGTGACCAAGAAAACTTCCAATTAGAAAGTAAACCTAGGGTGGGGATGATTGCAACAAGATTTATGTCATGCCCAAAATATATAGGGCATGAACACATTGACAAATTTTTATTTTACCCTTTAAAGTGATAATATGATTAAAAGTAATAAATAAGTATTTGAATAGAATTACTTGACTTCCTCATACACATATAAAATTACAAAATTTAAGCACAAATAAAATGCAAATTTTCTTAACATAATTTAAACTTAAATTGAAAAACTTAATATCACCACCATTCTATCTACTCATTAACACACATATGCAATAACTGAACTAACATAAGATACAATGCAAGAAAGTTTCTCAATCTTTTCTCTTCTATTAATCAACCTAGTTCAAGGCTCGATCAAGAAAGAACCAGCAAGAAAACCTGACATCCTTGCCAATACATTAAGAGTTTAAAATACATTTTTTTTACATAATGTTACAATACAATTTGGATTCTCTTCTTGGTCCTTAACAAGGATCCTTCTCAATCTCTTCAATACATCACAAAATCATGGAGAAAATTAAGCTGACCCGAGAACAAATCAAGCATAACATAAAGAACAAACCAAGCATGCATTCACATCTCGATTTGGCACAATAGGTTCAACTTTGAACTAGACTAGGGAGAAGGTGGATTTTCCCAATAGGAGATGTCAACCACATTACCATAACATAGCCCTTTCGAGGCTAAAATCTCAAGAACTTTCGTTCTTCACAAATGCCATTTTGGGGCCAATAATACAAGGATTTTCATTCCTTCACTTCTTCAAATTTCACAATTTTAATAAATGGTATGTGATGATGAGTAGGGGCCCATAACACCCTACCCTCTTTCCCTCCTTTCATCATGAGAGGAGACTCTACAATATTGAGATCCAACTAAGGCCCTTCCCCTGTACATGGCCACTTCTTCCCTATCCCAGGGTGAGTAATGCCAAACCAACCCACAAAATCTCTTCAAAAATCAAGCAAAACATGAAGGAAAACCATTCAAAAAAACATGATTCAAACCCTCCCAAGCATACCCAACATACATACAAGCATTCAAATGAAAACCACCATAGCATAAGCATGAACCAAGTATGAAACAACATGAACAAGGGAGATGAAGAACTCCTACCTCCACAACAAGGTTATGGCAACATGTACAAGTTTGAAATGATCTTTTCCTTCCTTCCATCTTCCAAATTTCTCTCTAAAATTAGAGATTGGGTAACAACAAAAAACTTCACCAAAAATCCCCTATGCAAGATCCTAACTCAACTAGACATTAGGTAAACCTCAAGGTGGACTCAAAGTTACCAACTCAAGAAGGAAGCAATCAATTTTCGCACTAAAGCAAAAATGAAATTTTTGAGTGAGCATAAAAGTCAACCAAAGGGGCTAAGGGGGTGGAAAACATCCCCAACCCTTACCCATACCCCTTAGGTACTTAGATTTAATGGTTTTAGGCTTTTAGGATTAATTTGAGACCTATCAAAAGTTAGGAATATATGGACTTACTAACAACCTTAAAATGAAAAATAAACATTAAACCAAATTTTGGGTAATTAATCTCAATTATAATTGATTAGCAAGAAAAAGGTCACTAACTTAGTCTGACTTAGATCTTTAGGTTACTCGGTGAATCCTAACAAACATTTTGAAATGCATAAACAATTCACAAGTGTCAAGTGACACTATCAAAGCACTGTTATGAAACAATAACATTTACTAATTATAGAATGCTACATTCATTCAAACCATGACACAAATAGAATACAGACAATGGGGTTTGCATCTTTCATCAAATTTAACCCCGATTTCCACAATTGATACATAGGGTTTAGTTTTGTTTCTCCATTAGATCTCCCAACTAAAATATCTTGCACACTCATTGCACACACCAGTAGCTCAAGAAAATCATATACATATATTAAAAACTTATCTATATAGTTACGTAAATCAAAACATGAATCTTTCATAAAATCAACTATTTAATTCATTTCTACTCACAATTGATCATCCAAATCACATAATCAATATAACATAACTTTTTTGTTAATTTAGATTAAAGTACCTGAATAATCATCTTTAGGCATGCATAAACCTAATCATAACAACACTTAATTAAAGAACATTGAACTATCTGAAGCATAAAACTTAATCATCAGGATACCAAAATCCACACCCTTATCATTAGGTGAAAATGCCTTATATCATTGTTAGTGAAATTTCAATGTTTGAATAGTTGAGATAATGCAAAAGTTCTCAAATCAATGAGTATTTAAAATATGGATGTATTAACTGATCTCAATCCCATTAGGGCATTCACAACATAAAACATTACATCTTATCCATTTCAACCTCTTATGGCAGTTTTAACAGAGCATTCATATTGATAATTACATATAAGAAGGGGTCTCACAATTTAGTACTATAGTATAAAGCTAACCTATTAAGGCATACAATTGATCACTTTTGGTGATCTTCCCTGTTAAGAGAAATAAGGACTGTGAGGTCCACCTTGTCAAAGGATTTACAAACATACAATGAAGTATGTGCTCAATTAAAAGATTTAGCAAAAGACAATTAAGTCTACCCTATTAAAGGATTTGATTGATGCACCTATTAGGATGAACCACAGGCTGGTCTCTGATCTGCAACTTTAATTTGTTGGTTGAGATTTGTTGAATTACAATGATCACCTGACTATGATAGATAATTTTTTGTTGTCCCTTGTATTACTTGTAGCCTTCTTTAACTTGCACTCTTGCTCCTCATATATTTCTTCACTACATATTTGTATATGATACAATGAATTACATATATAGTAATCTAATTCACAACTTACTAGAGTTGACTAAAATGCTAATTTCATCATAATTCACAAAGTTGGCCCAACCTCTATAACTCAAGTTTTGAAGAAAAATTAGATGATGTTCTGATATACATAAAACATTGTCAATGCTCAGAAATATTTGGCACTTAGTTGAACTTGAAGCCTAGTTGATACTAATCACTCCCAAGTAGCTTGAGTTTGGTTAGCACTGTGTGACTCATTGAACACTAAGAAAATCAAGAACAACTAGATAACTTGGTTGATACTACATGACTTAGTCAGCACTAGATCCATTTCACTAATCATGTGAGCTTAGTAGACACTGTTGGACTTGGTTATCACTACAAACCTCATTTAACACTATGATCTTTTTCATTTTGACTCACTAGCTTGGTAGCCTCTGCTATGCTCAGTTTTCACTAAAATTTGTCTTTAAATCTTGGTAAGGATTTTATAGCTTGGAAAAAACTACAAACTAACTTAGATGGTCGAGGAAACCTAAATTAGTTGGTTAACGCTGCAAATTGAATGATAAGCTAAATATAAATTGTAGAGCTCAATAACAATTTAACCATTTTGACTAAGTGTTGAGTCACTAATAAAAAAATTGACCTTAATGTCAACCAGCTCCCCCTTTGGAATTGGTGACAAAAACATTTATCAAAAAAAAATTTACCACATAAAACTGTTAAGTCAAAACTTCTTTCGCCATCATTTGGTGTCTTTAACTCAGTTTTGACTTCCATTTGTTGTGGCTTGGTAAGATACTTAGTTTTTCTAATTTGTAAAAATTTCTTTTAAAAATATATTTTCTACTTATCTATACAAGTATTTTTATACCACTAAATTTTTAGAAATAGATGGTACTGGTGGCGAGGGGGGGGGGGGGGGGGGGTGGGGGTGAATCAATATTTTCAATCCTTTTAACCACAACTGAATATTATTAATCAATTTACCACATGCATAAGAAAGTAAACCAATAATGTTGAACAATATAAAAAACCATACACAAAGATAGATCATAACACCATTTTTTTTTAACTATGGAAAACCCCAGTGGAGATGAAACCCACTAGATGATTGACTATATAAAGAATCTAGTTGAAGATATTGACCCTGTTAGGAGTCTATGAAGAAAGTATAGTGTCTCGAGTCCCTATTAGGAGACTAGGCATATTTAGAAACTCAATCATGTTAGGATTTGGTGGATCATATACAAATGTGTGCAAGAAGAGCCCACTAACCTAATATGAAACTATACAATGAGATCTTCACGAAATAAGTATACATATAGTTCTAAGATACTTGCTGAACTTTGTAAATCTTCTAATTTAAAATTATTCATACAAGAGTGACTACACACAACTTAATCTACATCACATCTAGCATAACAATGCTTCACATCATATATCACAAAGTGGCATTCACTTGTTACTCTAATTTCACAAGATCATATCAACTTCACAATCACTGATCACATATCATTATCATCATAAATTTATGTTCACTTTAACTTTGTAAATGATGTTATTTACTTATACAAGAAATGTTAGTAAATTCTTCCTTAGTTAGCTCACCTAATATTATTAGAGTCAGCTTATTAAGAAATTGTAACTCAAAATAATAAGTGAAGTCATTTAACACATTCTGCTGATATGCTTTGTTCTGCACTATGTCATCACTACAGCACTAATTCCTTCATAACTCAAACTCAGTTGACTAAATAGACATGCACACTGGTATACATCATTATTATGAAATTATGCATCTCTATTCAACTGCACAAGAGAATATTCTAAAGGAATATTCTACTATCATCAAATCTATGTTGTTGCTGTAATACTATCTGATACTTAGACAATTTTCCTTCACAAGTGAACATGACTAATCTACAAAACAAACATTTTGTCATAAATGACAACCATAACTTACCTTATCTAATTTATTAGACATATTTCCAACAATATCCCCCTTTGGAATTGATGGCAACATTTTGGGAAAATTGACTAAGTCCCAAACATGTTGTCATACCAATCAAAACAAATAACCATAACATAGAAAGAAAACATTTTATTCATGTTATGAAAAGGTTACGTCCCTTATAATTCCTATTACAACTTATTTCTCCCCCTTAAAATTACAATTAAAATTTTCCATATATATACTCCTTTGACATCAATGACAAAGATATCAAAAAGAGACTATCAAAAATCTAGTAGCTACATCAAAAGTTGGAAAATAAATCATTGAAATTAGTCTTCAATTGAGCAAAGTGTTTCTTCCAACTATCCTTCAATGCATCAAATACACTAATAAGTACACATAAAGCATATGCTACTGATTATATTCTATTCAATTTTGAAGCCACAAACTTTTCATATGATGATTTTGTTGGCAAGCATTCTTCAAATTGATTTTCCAGCAATGTTACTTGTGGGAAAAAGTGTTGTATTAGAAGAGTGAATCTCTTCAGAGTTTTCTCTTTTTCTGCTTGGATTTCCCTTATACTATCATGAAGTATCTACATTGGGTGCTCAATGGTGTCTATCTTTTGATTTTTCTTCAAAAAGTTGTTAGTGACCATTTGAAGCTCAGTCACTTTATCCTTGATCTGATTATCAAATTCTTGGAGATGAATGCATGCTAAGTTGCACTTAGCATAAGCCTATTTTCCTTCCTCTATACACTACCTCAATGCTTTAATACATATATTTAGAGCTTCTATATCATTTCTTATATTAGTACACATGGTATTTAGAAGTTTACCAGCATGTTTTATTTGTGCTTGAATTGTAGCCACATTAGAGAGTGTTGTGAAGTCATTATCAAAGGCTTTGCACAAAATTGTTGCACGCTATTGAATTTCTATTGGGGTGTCAGCAAGACTTACTATCTTCTCCATTCTATACAAAACTAAAGTCAAAGTCTTCTCAATTGACTTGACTGATTTTTTCTTCTCAAGAAATTTTCTCAAAGAAGATATAAGATTCTTTGCTTCATCTTCTTCATCAGATTGAATTGTTGTTGCTGTTGCTTGGGTAAGAGGTGTGGAAATTGCTAATACTGCTATTGTTATCTCTATTGCTTGAGTAGATGGTATTACTACTAGTATTTATAAGGGTACTTTTCAGGTCTCAATCTTCTGTACATTTTCTTTCATAGGCTCCTGATCCTTTTCTTCATTAGAGTTGTTGTAATCTAAAATATTGCCAACAATGCTAGTACCAAAATCCTTGAAAGGATACTCTATTTTGTCAATTGTCACCTTGGTGTTATCTATTTGCATAGATTCACCACCAATAGTGATATGTGGTGAAGAAATTGGTGTAGTTTCTGGTTCAAAATTGTGGGGAGGACTACATGCTATAAGACTAGCTTCCTTTGTCTGTGCACTTTTTTTAAGCATCTGACTTAGCTCCTTTGCCTACACACTTATCTTAGGCATAGTAGACATGTATGAAAGTATAGACTCTTGAGTTTCCTTATTAAATTCTTCATAATTTCCTCCCATGAGAAGGATGGATCTCTTCTTATGCCTTAACAATGGTGCTATACCTTTAAAAAAAATTGCTACTTCTTTCTCATTCTTTATAGAACATGAATTTCTCACCATAATCATTCTTATTTGTTTATCTTCTTCTACAAAGTTTCTCTTTCTATTTCTCAATCTATTATATAAATCTTTAGGTATCTGACCTTTTATACTATCAAACATCTTATCTTTTAAGATCATATTCCTAACTAAAACATTTCCTAGGAATCTCCTATCCATATTATTATAACAATCATAATACTTATTTAATTATATAAAATTATTGTCATTAATGATTTGCATGTTATGATTTTCTACCTTAGGCTTCCATGGTTTTCATCTTGCTAATGTCTTACCTTCTTGATGAGTCACTTCAACTAGTTTGATACCAGTTTCTTCCTTAGATTCAAATAAGCTAATCTAAAAAGTTCTTCTCTTTTTGCTTGGGCCAGTTATAGTCTTCTTCACTCTCCTTTTAGGAGGGGTTATGGTCCTTGTAGACTTTCTTGTAGCAGGTGCTTCTTCTATCTTTACCAATTTCCTGAGAGGTTGTTGTTGTGCAACTACTACATAAGGCATAGTAGGAGTCTACTAACTTGTTTGGGCAACTGTGACCTCTTCAGTAGGTCCTAGCACTACCATGGGCATAGGTGTTCGAAGCTTAGGTTGGCCATTGACCTTCATTTCCATAACTATTCCCTTTACCTCATCAAATTCCTTTCTAGACATTCCTAATTCCTTCAAAATGGAATCAATCACCTTATCAACCTTTTTCTTGGAGTCATTTATTATCTAAATTTTCATAACTTCTCTCATCTTCTCAATATATGTGCCCCATCCAAGAAAATTAGAATCAACTTTGGAGTGAAGGATTATCTGTGCATATCTTTCAATCAGTTTTTCACTCATCTCATATCCCATTGATTCAATCAATTTTACCTGAGTAACTACTGCCTCCAAACATGTGAAATCTATCTCAACCATAAAACATAATTCATCCTTATACTTCCCTACTAGTACAGGAGGTATCCTATACCTTTGCTTCATTTTGGCTTGGAAGGATTTCATTACTCTATCAATATCATTGTCCCTGACTACTTTAGGTCTTGACCTATATGCTCAAGTGATTAGCTGCATTGTGCACTCATTTTCATTCCAAACTATGATGCTAGGAAACTTCTTAGTAGCATAGAAATATGTGTGTTAATAGGGATTCAAACCTGAAAATTGTACTCCTTGATTTCTTTATTCTGGATATGTTGTCCAACAATTCTATTCTAATAATATCACAAATATTAACATCTTCATCTTTTACTACCAAGAAAATTGCGTTAGGAAATCCTATAAGGATTGAATCTATCCTAGATCCATGAGTGTACATGTATCCCAAAATCTTGCAGATGAGTCTTGCTCCATCATCTTGAATTGAGTTGACTTTCATGTTTCTCCTACCAAAACATGTGTTGAGATTTGCGTCAACTAGTTTGTGCACATTCTTAATGTTTACTAGATTGCTTCCCTCATTGCTCAGACCTATGACCTTGTGAATTAGGTCATTTTCAATACACACAATAGAATCTTCCAACCATAGAAAATCATCATGTACTCTACTCAGTGTTATCCTTGTCCATTTGTTATTGTCAAAATCTGTGTAGAACATATGCTTAACTAGGTTAAGATGTTATAGATATCTATGTTTAGGTTTCAATGACAAGTCATTATTGCACATATTTTCCAATTCCTTATGAATCTCTAAGTCACCTATACTTTCAATATTATAGTGAATATATCCTCTTATATCCTCGACATGGAGAACATTCTCCAAAACTGATGAAAATGCTCCAATAGGGTCATCAAGAAAAGAAACAAATGGGTGCTTCTTGAAATTGTACCTAGGCCTATTGCTCACATTATAAACTTCTTGTCTTGACATTTTTTTTGAAATATTATGCTCAACAATTCAAAAAATACCTCAATTTCACATACTAGGGTTTTTGGCGAATTTACATGATTATAGGCCTCTTACATTTTCCAAATCTTGCTTCAATCTTGCACACGAACTTCGCACAAGCAAATGATGTATGCAAGTTAGTTTGCATCCTTTAAATATTTTGTAATCTATACTTCACATTAAATGCATGTTTGCCACTAGTTTAGTATACTATCTCTATGCAATAGAGAGTTTAATCTTCTTATATATCCTCATCCTAATCTTATTAGGAAATCTGCACTTCACTGTAGACTTCTCACAATGTCTACTACATAATATCAACTGCACAATCTTTGATGCTTCCTCTAGCACTAGTTACCAACAATTGATACTCTCTTTTACTAAGAATGCTTAATTCTAGTAAGAAGAGTCACAAATAATAAGTGACTTCATTGTCTTGTTAGGTACATCTTCTATAATTATATGTGAACATCTTAGTTCCTTTGCCTTAACAAATGATTCCCTTAATTCCTTTGTCTACTTCATTATTTCTTCCTTCAAACTATCATAAATTCTTCTATTGTTTCTGATATAATTATAATTCTTGTTTAGGTCTCTTCTATCCATTCTACAAAATCTTTCTATGTGTCCAAAGTTATTACATAGCTGACATACAAGTACACCTCTTTTCTATTCATTCAGCTTGTCATTAGGTGTTATGCAATTCCTTGTAATGTGTCGAAGATTGTTGCATCTATAGCAAACAAATTTTCTTCTTTCTCAATTTACATTGTTGTAAGATCTTCTTCTATTTCCTTTGCAATCATCTTTAGTATCTTCATCTTCATCACACCAGGCAAAAGATTCCTTTCTTTTCTTGTCCATATCTTGATCAAATTTTTCATCTGCCACAAAATTGGTGATATTCTCTTTGTCTTTAGATGTATCATATGTCTTGCTTAAATCCTTATTGACTTCAAGAGTAATAGGTTATTTTATCTCAATAGATTTCTTGGTGGATTGACTAAGAAAGAATCCAAGTCCAGTCTTATCATAACTGGGTCTTTGTGCACATATTTATTCTTTAATCTTATCAATGTTGGTATATAATTTTTTAAGTTGTTGCTTGGTTTGTACCAAATCACCTTTCACAATGGTGTTGTATTTTTCTAATTCTCCATACTCTAACTTAATAGATTCCAATTTAGATGTTACCTTGCTTAACTAGGATCTCAGATCTACATTTTTAGCTTTCACTTTAGACTCATTCCTTCCTCCATTTTTCTTAAGATTCAGCTTGAGTTCAACTATGTTTAACTCATGTTTAAGGATCTCATTTTCTTTCTTTAGATCATCAATGTCATCATCACTAGTTTGATTATTAGGTCCTTTCTACTTTTGGTCATCTATTTTGTCCTTTAATTCACCAATGTAGGCTTTTGCATCTTTGCATCTCTCTTTAAGGCCATCTCTTTCATTAGTAAGAAGATCAATCTATTCAAGTGCTTCCTCAAGATTCTTCTTCAATTGTTCCATATTCATAGGGATCTTATTCAAGCTATTAAGCCTTTTCTAAATAACTAAGCTTTGATTCCAATTATTAGAAATAGATAATACTAAGTGGTTGGGGGGTGAGGGGGGGTGGGGATGAATCAATATATTCAATCCTTTTATCCACAACAAAATATTATTAATCACTTTACCACACACATAAGAAAGTAAACCAATAATTATGAATAGTATAAACAACCATAGATAAAGAGAGATCATAATGCCATATTTTGTTAAATAGGGAAACCCTGGTCAAGGGAAAACCCTGGTGAGGATGAAACCCACTAGATGATTCACTATATAAAGAATCTGGTTAAGGATATTGACCCTATTAGGAGTCTATGAAGAAAGTATAGTGTCTCAAGTCCCTATTAGGAGAATAGGCCTTGTTAGAAGCCTCAAACCTATTAGGAGTTGGTGGATCATATAAAAATGTGTCCAAGAAGAGCCCACTACCCTAACATGCAACTATACAATGAGATCTTTAGGAAATAAGTATACATACAGTTATGAGATACATGTTGTACTTCACAAATCTTCTGATTGACAATTCTTCATACAAGAGTGACTGTTTAGAACTTAATCTACATCACATCTAGCATAACAATGATTTGTATCATATATCACAAAGTCACATTCAGTTGTTGCTCTCATTCCACAAGATCATATCAACTTTGTGATCACTGATCACATATCATTATCATAAATTTCTATTCACTTTAACTTCGCAAATGAAGTTCTTTACTTATACAAGACATCTTAGTAAATTCTTCCTTAGTCCACTCACCTAATATTATTAGAGTCATATTTTTAAGAAATTGTAACTCAAAACAATAAATCAAGTTGTTTAACACATTCTGTTGATATGCTCTGTTCTACATTGTGTCATCACTACATCACTAATTCCTTCATAACTCGATCTCAGTTGATGGTACAAACATGCACACTAGTATATATCATCATTATGATGTTATGCATCTCTGGTCAACTATGCAAGAGAATATTCCAAGGGAATATTCTACTATCATCAAATCTATCCTGCTATTGTAACACTATTTGATACTTAGACAATTTTCCTTCACAAGTGAACATGACTAATTTGCAAAACAAATATGTTGCCTTAAATCACAACCATAACTTACTTTATCTGATTGATTAGACATATTGCCAACATAAATGACTCCCCCACACATATATCTCTCCTATGTACATACAAATGGACTATAGTATACACCTTATCCTTTTACAATATCTTCTCCCTCTTTATATATTATACATATTCATTTCTCCCCCTTTTTGTCATAAATGGAAAAGGTGTATAATATCTATATTTTAATGCCAAAATGTGACAAGAATTCATAATATAACTTCAAAATAACTACCATTGTCTTATCCCAATTCTCCTGTAATACCTTCTTGTTGTAATACCCCAAAATTGGCACATTGCCATGTTAACCAGTTCTAGTCTATTTGATCAACCCTAAAGTCCTATGTCACTAGGTAATTCTGATTCTAATAATCTTTACTCAACCTAAGTGTCAAATTCAAAAAATCATTAATCTATATTAATTATTTACTTTAATTGATTCCTAAATATTTATTGAATTGGCTAAATTAACCTTTTAATTGAATTACTTTGATTATAAGTCTTAGTACTTAATTAAATTAAATTCACCCCTTTTAGCTAATATACATGAGAAATTAAATATATTTGATTTCATTAAATATTCTTATTCTAAATGTTGAATTTAACTATTCAATTTAGAATACTCAATTATGAGGTCATATTTAATTTCTTTAAATCAAATATCTTCTCCAGTATTCTCTTTTCAGTTTAGAAATGGAAACTCTTAGTTAACTAAAATCAGAAAAGGAAAGAAATTAGTTAACTCCTTATCCCACTCAAAAGAAATCAGCTAACGTCCTTTTCATAAGGAAACTTTCCATTCTAACTAAATCTTATTTCTAATCTTGACCATTCATCCTAATTAATCCTAATCATTGATGGATTTTGGGAATTTTATTTAAGAGACTTCTAATCTCTCATTACAGGGGTGGAAATTTGAATTGCATTGAATCTCTATCAAATTGCATAGTCATTTGTTATATGTTATCATAGCTTTTCATTTCTTATCATCAATATCATCTAGTTTATTACAATGCATACATATAGATTAAACACTTTTTCTTATTCCTAGATTAAACTTCATTTCTCATTTAGATTAATTGCACAATCATATAGTTGCATAAAATCATTCATACTAAAAGGTCTAGTTTTCTGCTTCTTAATCTAAGAGCAAATAGGAAAAATCCTTCTAATTAGAAGGCAATAGGGTCATTCTATTAGATCTTTTGGATGAGCAATTCAATGTTTATTCTGAGATGATCTTGTAGGTAAGGACTATGTTGAAGTGTATGTGAGGATCAGAGGCCCCCAATTTCACATATACATTTCTGGTATCCACCGTGGGGTAGATAAAATCAAATTTTCTAGCCTCATCTACTTTATTTTTTGATATTTTAATGATTTTGTCATACCTTTACATACAAATTTCTAGATGTTTGCATAGAAAATTTTATTTCCGGGTGAAGATTTGAGGATTTTTCTTGTTACTTCACACTTCCTTGCATGAAAAGGTGCCCCATTGCACGATTTCTTGTGCGGCACCTCATTTTCTTGCGTGAGCCTATGCAAGATTTTGCATGTAATCTTGAAACAAACATGCAAAATGCAAAATTTTTAGAATTTATTTCATCATTTAATTTGATTAACGTGTTTTCTCTAAAACACTTTCTTTCATCTTTCTAATTTTTCTACAGCATAACTATCATTTGCAGGATGATTGATGAAGATACCTTGTATAAAACATATCAAACATAAACTAGCTGTGTGTTTGCAAGATGATGTCAAAGATACGAATGTTGAAGATCAATTTCAAACCCACATAAAATGTTGTGTCTTTTTCCTACTTTCCACACTAGTATAATTAGGGCTTGTGAACTTTTTAGAGTGCAAGATAGGGGAATAGGGGAGTATTCTCTTTACTACTTGGAGTTTGTGACTAAGGGCGAATTAGACACCTAGAAGCCTCTGAAAGATGGCATCTAAGGGAGGAAGTCAAGTTAGTGGCTCTCCCAAATGAAGCCTTTAATGAAGAGATGATTATTTCCTTTTAGGGGATCAAAGTCTTGGAATAGGCCAAGGTGGGATTGATTAAGCTAATTGAGTGATTAATATGTCTTGTGTTTTTGGGAAAGGAAATGAGGTAGAGAAGTATTCTCTTTCTCCATGAGGGAAATTAGAAACTTGGACCCTCAACCACCAGTCTAAGTCATCCATTAGGGAGCCTATCAAAGTGATCCAACCTTTGGAAATGACCCAAGTGAGCACACTCCTTTCATCGAAGATTCCAACTCACTATAATAAAGAAGCTTTGTAGAGTGAAAGACTCCAAATCCTTATTAACTTCCTCTTCTTCATTCTTAATATCGCATATCAAGAAGAGGCTCTGTCTATTGCACTAGCCAGTGTTGGCCCCAATATTTCTAGTCAAGTGTGTGTACTTTTAGATGCTAGTGTGGGCTGCTAGTCTCAACTCTACTTGTGGAGCCATTAGGGATTAATATGAAAGGAGGCATAATCTTTGTGCAAGCAGGGGGAAGAATCTCTCTTATAAAACTCACCAATGGCATGCTACTGGGTGTTGGAAGGTGGTATATGTGCTTGAACCCTACCACAAGGGTGTGTGTTTAGTGCATATGTTATTGAGCCCTTTAAATACACCAAAAAAACTCTAGGGGGTGACATGGTTGTGTGAGGTGCATGCATGCGCATAAGTTGTGGGACAAAGGTTTTGCCTTCCCTACCAATTTTTTTTTTTTAAGGGACAAAGTGTGTTTATTATTGAGTCTTAAACATATCTAAACTTGTCTAAACAAACTAAATGTCAAGACTCTCCCATCCCTCTGAGTTGATTTATCCTTGATTAGATTGTGTTCGACTACTGCTTACTTCCCATGTCTCTTTGAAAGCACTTATCTTGTTCAAAAAAATAAATGCTATTAAAGACTTCAAAACCAACCATATATTTGTCTAAAATTTTTGAAGTCTCTTCAAAATCTAGTTTTAGTTGTTAGTTTGGTCTCCATTTTTGTGCATAGTTTTCAAAACTTCACGCGAGTACCTTTTGATTCATCATTTGTTTGCTTGGCCCTACCTAGATTCTTGCGCAAGCTTATACAAATCTTTGCACGAGATCTTGCAAATTATCTTAATTGTCAGCATCCTATTTCATTTGCTAGTCTTAGAAATTTTTTACATTGCCTAGTCTATGTCATTGTGTGATTTTTAATTGCTATTTTAAGTTTTTTCTTGCTCTTGTGCACTTTCTCATGTAGTTCCTAGAGAATCTTTGAATAGAATCTTGAGTCAAAACTATCAAATCTAGTCTGTCAGAACTATCTGCACTCTAATTCTAGTCTACTCTTGTAACTTGTTACCTCTTTTCTGTATATGAACAGTCTCAAACAATGGCATCCTATTTGGCTGATGACTTGTGATCTACAGTTCAACTAGTCTCATCTCTTAGTTATCCTTTTTATGTCCTTTAGTACTTTTGATACCCCATGTCATGGTAGTCATAATCTTTTCTTATTCTAGCCCTCACTCAGACTACTCGTGCCTTAGTATACAACACTCTTCTCTTGCTTTTCAAAACTACATTCTAGTGTGGTCCTTGTCTTTGTTTTTGCTTCTTGTTCTTGTCTATGACTATGGTGACAAGAAGTGGAAATGTATTTTATCCTCTTAGACTTAGTTGAGGTCAAGTTAGGGGTTCCAATTTATACATAGTTTGCTTCTAGTTCTTCTAGTGAGGAATCTTCACAATTTCCTTCACCTATGAAATCACCTCGGGTCCATAGAATGGTCTCTATAAACCTACAACAAACCAAGAATCATTTGTATCAAGAGGATCTTGAATCTAGCAAAGGTCCCACATCTCCAAACAATACATATGAATTCTTTTTCAAGGGACCTTTCCAATCCAAACATACAGAAACTAAACATGAGCCTAAACATAGTAAATGTATAAAAAATCAAGACCAACCTAGGAATGACAAAGAGAAAGACCCTTATATTGATGAAGATGAGGAAGAGGTGGAAATACTTCCTAAATACATAGCAAAGTGTTGTAAAGAAAAAACTTCCAAAAGGTCATGGAAATCCTGCACAATGAAGAGAAACAAAAATACTTTCTCAAACATTTGCAAGAGGGAGCTAAGCTACCCCATCATTTCAATGTGGAAAATATCATCACACTTGAAGAGGAGATTGAAACTTCCAAACTCGAAAAACAACTAAAAATCATGCAAGATCAACTAGCCTAGATGATGCATGATAAAGACACGCCTACAAAAGCATACACCTTAGAGGCTCTTTGTCCATTCCCATTTGACAAGAGTATAGACATGCCTCCTTTCCCAAGAGGATAAGAGCTACCTAAGTATGAAAATTTCTTTGGAACTATTGATCCCCAAGATCATTTGTAGGAATTTGGAGCCTTGTCTATGGAATTTATGCATAATTAGACATATCTTATGCATCTATTCCTAGGAAGTCTAGGTGGTTAGGCTCTGGAGTGGTTTTCACACTTGCCAACTTGTTTGTCCAGTAGTATTCTCACAATATTCAACACCGTGTTAACATCTGAGATTTATGTAATCTTAAGTAGAGGGTTGGGGAACCTTTCCTCACATTCCTTCAGAGATGGAGACAACTTTATACTAAATATTCATTCAAGATTCCTAAAACGGAAAAGCTTGACATCTTCACTGATAATCTCCTACCTGATTTCAGGTATAGAGTCCAACTTCAAGGGCAATGCACCTTCAAGGACATGGTCACAAAAGCTATCCACATAGAGGAATTCATGGTCAAGAAGGGTGAACTTACCCTTCAAAAGGACACAAAACAAGGATCCACCTCTAACAAGGACAAACCCAAGTATGTGAACAAGAACTGAGTAGTTGTACATGATGGGGTTGTTGACAACATCACTCCTAAACCTACTAAGGCAACCTTTAATCTCACAGATAGTCTCAATGCAGCTAAGAATGTTGAGAAAACTCCTCCTAACACCAAGAAATCTAAAAGTAAACCAAGGAACTCATGGGCTACATGCCCTAAATGAGAGTATACATCTTTTGGTGAACCTTTGGACATGGTCTATAATACCTTGTTACAAAACAAGCTCATTTCACCATTGGACAATTCTTATCCTTATGATCCACAACCATGGCCACCATGGTTTAATGAAAGCACATTCTATGAATACCACCAAATAAAGGGACACAAAACTAGCAACTACATAAACTTGCATCACAAATTCTAGGACATGATTGATGATGATGACATTGTGCTGGATAGACATAACAAGAACTCAGATCACAAGGCTTTCAAGGACCCCTACCTGTCTTACAAAAAAGGAGAGAGCTCAAAACCAAAATCTAACAACAAGGTCAACTATACATACTCTAATGACAAAAATTTGATCAACATGGTTGAACCTATGGATTTTGAGTATTGTGACATTATTACCATCAAGGGCAAGCAAGATAACAATAAACCCAAGACACCCTTTATCTTGAGGGATCTACTTCCCACACATTTGATATTGAATCTTTGCAATACTATGCCAATTTTGTTACACATTCTCATGCCAAGTTGGTACTCAAAGGCCCTATGCCTTCTACTCTTGATCTTGAATAGCATAAAGATAATACCCTTGCTAGTCCATCTAGTAGAGGTGTAAAACTTGCAACAAATTCAGTAGCCACTAGCTACAGTGTTCTTGATCATTTAAAATGAACTAATGCTCAAATAAAAAAATTTGAGCTACTTAAAATCTGGCCTACCCATAGGTAAATTCTTGACAAAGCTCTCACTAAGGCAAATGTCCCTGAAGATCTTGATCTTGAGTGATTCAAATCTATGGTAGGTAATCTGACCTCACCTTACTATTTTCCTTTCTTTGAATAGGATGATATTTCATTGAGTCACCCACACAATCAACCTCTACACATTGAGGTCATGATGCATTAGACACATGTCCGCTAGGTACTCATCGATAATGAATCTAGGTTGAATATTATCTCTGATACTGTACTTCGATAATTAGATTATTCTAAGGAATCCATTAATCATTGTTGCAAGATCACTATCAAAGCATATGAAAAAGTTGAGTGAAAGTCTCTAGGTCTTATGGTGTTGCCCCTCTGTGTTGGTCCTGTAGAAAGGGATGTTACTTGTTAGTTCCTTGATATTCCCTTGGCTTATAATATTTTTCTAGGAAGAATGTGGATACATGAGATGTGTGTTGTGTCATCCACTTATCATCAATGTGTCAAATTCCCATTTCACGGATCTGAAGTTACTATCCCTCCAAGTACTAGCTATACCTGTAACATGCTGAAAGCTATTGAAAACTTTGTACCCACTAATAGGGAATCTTTTGACAATCATGATGACAAGTTGAAGCAAGTCAAATAGTCACTCTAGCTAAAAGAAACTAGAATGTGTGAGTATCACATAGAACTAGTACTTTCATTGACATCTCTTCCTAAGTCTCCCCATCATTATGAGAGACCATTTGAAGCAAAGAAGCCATTTGTGTTGACACCTCAAACCAAGTATAATGGTACTTCTATCAAAGCTATAGTCTCCCAAGAGGATGAAAGTAAAAATAGAGCCATTATTGCATGGCTTTACAAAGAGGAGACTCTAATTGACCTCATAGAATAAACTCATGAGATCACTCCTAAAAAATATGACCCTAGTCTTAGACTCATGAAATGCTTTGACTATAAGGGAACTGGTCCTATTAGATGCAACAATAATGGTCTAATTGATCTTGTTAAAGAAATAGCTCAAAGAAATAGAGATACATTTGGTCTAGGATTTAAGAAGGTTCCTTTCCATTTAGGGATTAATAAATTCATACCAAAACCTGAGAGTTCCTTCAAAAGTGAGTCAAAAGCTGAGTTTGATGATCAAGAAGATAATATTGATAATGAGTATCCCTATCCTTATCCTATTCCTCATGATCTCAATGAATTCTTTGCTAAACCTGATGAATTTGTGCCATGTGTCAGTACTATGGATGGTAATAGTGATTCTTCTAAGGACACTACTGATTCAGAACAAGGAGAACCTAGTTAGGTGTTACGTGTTGAGTACCTATGCAAAAATCTAGATGATGAAGGAGAGTATGTCCCTATCACTATTGCAGAATTCTATAGTCTATTGCCATGTAGCACTAATTCTAAGGGATATGAATTTGACTTCCTTTCAGAAGAAACTATAGTAAAGACATCAATCAAGTTCATGTCTATGAATATCAACTCAAAGTAGGTGAAACATCTAGGGTTAGGTTAGATGGGTCTGATCCAACTAGTGTCCTCGAGTCTTTAGTTGATGACATTAGTATTCAAAGGCCTTCGAACACACCTATGGACAAAGACACTCTAGGTCTCGAATTACTTGTCCAAGCATTTAATGATTATACCTTGAATGCAATAAAACCTACCATTACTATTTCACTCAAACATCTTGAGCTTATAGACTAGAATCCCAATTGATCTTGTGAAGTCCCTACATTCTTGAATGACTATGCTCTTGCCTGCTACTTAAATATTGTCAAACTAGTAACATCTTTTGCCAGTGAATAAAGCATTAATATGATTGAAGTTGACATCAAATATCTTAGTCATACAATCAAAAAGAAAAAAAAAATAGAAGGTCTAATGGTGAAAACCACATTGTGGTAGTGTTGAAACCTTAAAAAGTGAAAATAAAAAACATATCCAAGGGTGAAAACCTCTCTAAGGTTCCTATGGATGAGATATTTGATGTGCTTCCTAGTCATTTTTAGGAAAGATCATTAGTGTTGATAGTGTCAATAGAACCAATCAACTTGGGAATGGAAGAACATCCTCACATGATACATTTAGCATAGTCACTATCCCCAGAGGAAAAAGAGGAGTTCATTAATTTCTTCCAAGAGAAAAAGATAAACTTTGCATGGACATATTGATACATACCAAGGTTAGATCTTGACCTCATTATGCATCACTTGTCCATTGCACCAAGAGTTAAACAAGTCAAGCAGAAACTTAGGAAAATGCATCCTCATGTTGCATTACTCATCAAAGCTGAATTGGAGAAACTTCTAAAAGCTAGTTTCATCCACCCTATTGATTATTCTAAATGGATATTAGACATTTTTCTAGTATCCAAGCATGAAAAATCTATCAGATTTTGTACTGACTTCTGTAATCTCAACTTAGCATGCCCTAAAGATGATTTTCCACTTCCCAACATTGATATGATAGTGGACATGATAGTAGGATATGAGATATACTCACTCATGGATGGATTTTCTAGTTTTAATTAGATCAAAATTACATAAGAAGAATAGGAAAATATTTCTCTGACGTGTGCATGGGAAACCTTGTGTTAGAATGTGATTCCATTTGGTTTGGAAAATGTTGGTGCTACATATTAGAGAGTAGGCACTATAATTTTCCATGATATGATGGAGAAGACCATGGAGGACTATGTGGATGATACCTTGGTCAAGAGTGCAAAATTCAATACTCATCTTCAAGATTTAGGACCTATCCTAGATCACATGGAAAAATTTGGTCTTAGACGTAATCCTAAGAAATGTGCATTTGGCATCACATCAAGGAAAGTACTAGGATATAGTGTGTCTAGAAAAGGAATTGAGGTGGATCCAAAGAAAGTCCAAGTAAAAATGGATATGCCACCACCCCATAATATCAGTCAGATGAGAGGCTTACAAGAAAGACTTCAATCTCTTCATAGATTTCATCTCACAACTAGCAAATAGATCACAACCTTTTACCAAGACTCTACATGAAGATGTGAAATATAAGTAGAGTCAAGATTGTGAGCAAATATTGACATAGATAAAACTATATCTTGCTAATCCACCAATCATGATGCCTCCTATCTGTGGGAAGCCTCCAATTTTTTACATCTCAGCAACAAAGACATCTCTAGGTATCTTATTAGCTCAAGAAGACCAAAAAAACAAGGAAAGGACTATTTACTATCTGAGTCATACATTGATCTCTTATAAGATGAATTATAGTATCATTGAGAAAGCTTGATTGGCAGTCATCTTTGCTTCCTAAAAGTTGAGAGACTACATGGCTGGTCACTAAAATTGATCCACCAAAGTACTTACTTGATAAGGCAGCTCTAACAGGAAAATTGGCTAAATGGATCATGATACTAAGTGAGTTTGACATCTAGTATGTTGAATAAAAAGCTATCAACGGACAAGTGATTGCTAATCAGCTAGCAGATGCATTGATGCAGAGTCTTCTCCCACTAAACATTGATTTTCCTGATGAGTTAGTTTTGACACTGACATACCAAACTTGGGTGATGTTCTTTGATGGTTCCTTCACATAATATGGATATGGTTTTGGATTACTCTTCATTACACCATAGAGATACTCACAACCTATGGTGTATAAGATTCTATTTCCTTGTACCAACAACATTGAAAAATATGAGGCTTTGATTACTAACATAAAAATTGTAGTTGAATGGAGAGTAGATCAACTAAACATCTTTGGGGATTCTCAACTCATAATCAACTAGGTCAATTATGTATATCAAAAAAATGATGAGAAATTGATCCCTTACAAATGCATGGTTGATGACATGAAGAAATAATTTTCTCATATGACTTTTTAGCAAATTCCTCAAGCAAACAACAAAGAAGCTGATGTTATGGCTACTCTAGCTTCTTTGCTACAAATGCTAGAGAATGATATTCGACACAAGTTCCTATTGGAAATGTTACCCTACCTTGCCTATGATACCCCTAAATATTAGATAATCTATTCTATTGTAGGAAAAGATTCATCTTGCTACCACTACATATACTCCTATCTACATGATGAAACCATTCTAAATGGTCTAATCCATAATGAAAATTGCCACCTTATTCATAACGCTTCATGGTATGTCATTATTGTTGATAATTTTTGTAGGATAGGTTTTGATGAAACACTCAGGTGTCTAGAATCTGAAGAGTCCAAATGCCCATTATTCAATCTTCATGAGGGCATTTTTGGATCTCACTCAAATGGCTTAAAACTAGCTCACAAATTTATGAGAGTTGGTTACTATTGGCCAAATATGGAGCAAGAGGCAATCAAGCATGCCAAGTCCTACAAATAGTGTCAGCTCCATGGGAATCTGATTCATGCTCCACCTAGGGAGCTAATTCTATCTATCACATTGTGGCCATTCCAACAGTGGGCCTTTGATCTTGTAGGTCAGATTCACCCATTTTCCTCTAACAGACATAAGTTTATTATTACAACTAAAGATTACTTCACAAAGTGGGAAGAGGTAGTACCTCTCTCAATAGAAAATGGAAAAATTGTAGCTTTGTTTATCACCAACTACATCATATGCAGGTATGGTGTACCTTCCTCCATTATTACTGACAATGGAGGAAAATTCAAAAACAAAGATATTAGGAAGCTATGTAAAAAGTTTATAATAATGCAAAATTGATCTTCTATCTATTATTACTAGGGTAATGGTCAAGCATAGGCATCCAACAAGGTGATCCTCAAGATCTTGCATCACATAGTTAGTAAATCTAGGAGGGAGTGATACCTTTAGATCAACCTAGCTTCATGGGCATATAGAACAAGTATTAGAACTCCAATGAGTACAATAACCTTTTCTTTGGTCTATGGATTAGATGTTGTGGTTCCAATTAAGGTTGAGATCCCCACTCTGAGAATCTCCATGAAGGACCTCATTACTAATGAAGACTATAGAATATCTTAGCTTCAAGAGCTAGTGGTATTAGATGAATGTCAACAAGTGGTGTGTGATCATCTTTGAGCTTATCAACAACATATGTCTAGAAGCTACAATAAGAAAGTTAAGCCATGTGACTTCCAACTCACTGATCTTGTTTTGAGAGAAAAACCTAGGAATCAACAACAAAGGGTCCAAAAAGGGAAGTTCAAACCCAACTAGCTTGGTTGTTACATAGTCACTATAGTGTATGGAACTGGGGCTTACCAACTTTCTACAACCAAGGGAGAAGTGCTTAGGGAGCCCATCAACACTCTCCATCTTAACTGGTTCTATAGCTGATTTGATCCTAGAGGCTCTCTATATATACTTAAATATTTTGAAAAAGTCTAAAAATTGCAACAAGTCCTAAAAAAAATCATTACCTTGGTGAAAACCTAGCAATAGGTGCCTTGGTAATACCAAAAAAATGAAAAAAGAGAAAAAGAAAAAAAAAAATTAGAAACAAAAACAAGTGCCATTGATGAAAACGTAGAAATAGGCATCATGGTAGCAAAAGAATAGAATTTCTACCAAGAAGGTGAAAACCTAGTAAACAAGCACCTCTTATTCAACTACCATATCTTGCAGTGCATCTTTAGGTTCCTATACACTTGCTTTCCTTCTTTAGTTTGCTGCTTTCACTCATGTATCAATGGATTTAATCTTGTCAAAACTCAGGGTCAACACCCTATAGTGTCATAGAATCTCTTTTGTGACAGTCACCAATTGTTCTAACTATATCTGCCTATTGTTGCTAGTGTCACTCTTTGTTGAGATTCTCCTCATATAATCTCTTTCATAATAGTCACTAGTTGTTCTAACTGAATTTTCCTACTATCACTGGTGTTACTCTTTTTTCGAGAATCTCTTCATAGAATCTCTTTCATGATAGTCACCAGTGTAGACACCTAAAAATCCTTTAAAAAATAAAGTATTTTTATTTTCTGAAAAATTCCTAATGACATCATCATTTATTAATTAATTAATTATTTAATTAATTAATTAATTAATTTTTATGCCATTAAATCCTTTTATCTTAATTAAAAATATTTAATTAAGGAATCCCTCCCAAAAATGTTTAAATCTTATTTAAACATTATTTCCTTATTTATTAATTATTTAATTAATAAATTGACCAAAAATCCTAAAATAAATTAAAAAATTATTTTTTTCCCAAAAGTTGGCCAATTTCTTTATGACCAATAACCTCTTCCAAAATCTTCTAATCCTTCTTTAATTTTGATTAAAGGCTAATCCCATCATTTCCTACCCCTAATCCCAACTCAAAATATTTGATTAAGATTAAATATTAATCCTCATGTTTATTAAAAAAGTTTTAATAAATATCTCCTCAACCCAAACCCTTGAAATAAATAAAACTTTATTTATTTCTTAAAAATCTAATTTATCCTCATCCTAAGAAGTTCTAGACTCTTCTAGAAAGTCTTTATCCTCATCCTAGGAAATTCTAGACTATTCTAGAAAGTCTTTATCCTCATCCAAAGTCTAGACTCTTCTAGAAGATGTCATTAAACCTAATCCTAATCCCTTCCTAACCTTGTCACATTCCCTAAACATGGGTTAAGACTTACTAACCCAAGCCAAAGTTAACAAATATCTCCTCCTTCACCCACCCTCATTAAATGCCATCCACTTGCCTATCCCTAAGCTAATCCTAAACCATCCTAATCCATCCTCTAATCATTTGCACAAGCCTAAGCAAGCTTAAAACCTTCCTAATCAAGTCCAAGTCGAATTTTCTCTCATCACCCTCAAAATATCTCAACCATAAAACTTTATGAAGTCCACTAGGTCATAAATGACTCTTACAAGCCCTTTTATTGCTCTTACAAGTCATTATGAGGGTCTTTATGAAGATTTTATCCCTTGAGCCTCCTTTGTTGACTCATCCTTCCCCTTTTCTCCATCCTCTCACCATGTGACATGTGTCACTCCTTGATTGGCTATAAGGAAGCACAGTCCATGTGCTCTCCTCTCATGCAATCTGAGCCCTCCATAAGCTTTTTCCCATCCTTGCATCTTAGCCCTCAATCCCTCAAGCCTCTTGCCTATAAATTGGATCCTTCCCCTTTGAAAAATAACACAATCCATGAAGTAAAGTTATAATGCTATTTTGAGAGCCAAATCCATACTAAAGCCATCTATCGACACCAAAAATCCACAATCATCCATTGAAGCCTTTGGAAGCATATTGAGCATACATCCTATCCATTTAGATAAAGCTACTCAACAAGAGAGCTTCTTATTGAGAGAGTCCATTAATGGCTCATATTCTCAATTGAGAGCTCATCTTAGTCTATCTTGAAGTTTATGAATTTTGTTTAGTTTGTAGAAGCTTTATTTCAATTTGGTTTCTATTAGCATACTAACATTGCTCATATACATTTTGGCACGCCCGGTGGGACCCTGTATGGGTCATCTTCATTAGTTTTTTAGTCAAGTTTTGTATGTCATTTGCTGATTTTGGCTAATTGTGCTTGTTTTTGTGATTGATAGGATTGTATAAATTGGTTTTGTAGGTCCACATGAGCATGAAGAAGACAAAGGAACTCATAGTCTATCTCATAGTGTTTGCAAATTTTTCAAGCTTATAGGTGGACAAAGAACTTGAAATTCTTCTTCTTCTTCTTGTCTATATTCTTCTTATTCCATCTACTTCTTCTTCTTCTTCTTGTGGGAGATCTTGGCCATTTTTTTTAAGGAAGCAAAATCATACACACTTCTTTTTAGTGCTTAAAATGAACCCCCAAATCATACTTAAATCCATTGAAAAATTAAAAATTTGCAAAAAAGAAAAAATCTTTTAACAAGTGAAACTAAACCAATCTAATCATTTGCATCCTTGCAACATCAAGATTTTAGATGCATTCATGCAAAGTTAGGAACACTCCATTTTTGGAAATTTAAAAAGAACTTCAAGTTTCCATTTCAAAAGGTTCAAAATCAACACTAAGTGCACACTAAAGTTCTTTTAAAAAATCTCATGAAAACTAAGAGTCCTAAATGGTTGCCAAAAATTGTCCTAAAAGCTTTGTTATTTGTTCCAAACAAATGTCTTATTGCAAAATCTTGAATGTTTCTTAGGATTTTCATGCATCAAAACAATCTAGGAATATCATTTTTGGGCTTAAAATATGCAAACTAGAACACAAAATCTTGAATGAAAACCAAAGTCCAAAGAGTCATTTTCACTTTTGAGTCCAAAACAATCTTGAATGATCTAAGGTTAAAACAAAGAACTTCAAAGTTCTTAAAACAACACACAAAATCTCAATCTTGGATGCTCAAAAGAAAACACTTGAATGTTTAACCACTTTTCTTTGAATGCATGTTGCTAAAATCACTCTTGAATGCCATGGATTAAAATAAAATTTTCCTTGAATGCATGGTTAAAAAAAAAAATCCAATCTTGAATTCTAAGGATCAATTAACTATTGCAATATCAAACACTTCATTTGGAGCTTCTAAAAATTGAACAAAACAAATCTCTTTTCCACATGCAATCTAGGTAAAGTTTGATTTTTGGACATTTAAGAAACCTTGTTAAGTTAAAATACAAATTTGAAAAAATCAATTTGAGTAGTTCCTTGGACTCACCTCTTTTCTAATCACCCATCAAATATTAACCATTGGTTGCAATCTCAGCGCCATTTATGGGGATGGGTCTACTTGAAAAAGGTGTTAAATGCTCCACAATCTAACTCACTCACTTGGTCTTTGAATTTTTGCTTTAACTTTATCAAAATTCTTAAATGATCAAAAATCTAGATTAAATCGATCACACTTCAAGTTTGGGCACTAAAATTGAACAACAACTGATGTGGAGAGCCTCCGGGCGCGCGCTTGAAATCGAATCTCACACACTTTTGTTTTGGGCTTAAAACAAACTCACACTCAATCTTGAATGCCTTAAAGAAAATTAATCGATACTTGACATGGAGGGCCTCTGGGCGCGCGAGTTTGCCTTTGTGGACCCTAACTCTTCTTATTGTTTGCATTCTTCGATCGATTTACTTTTGTTGGCACTTCAAGTTGGAATAAACATTGTATCTTAAACATGAGTGCTTGCAAAGTCTAGATCAGAAAACTTAAGCGTCAGTTGGTAAAAGAACAAGCATGTTTTTTAGCCCAAGGTCATCCAAGTCTTCTCTCCCCTTGTCATCTTTCGAGGCCATCTTGGGTGCATAAGATTAGGATCCAAAACCTTGTTTCTTTTTAGGAGGCCTGCTTGGGGATTTCATCACCCCTTGGATGACCTCAACTCCAGCGTTCTGGCAGAGTATAAGAATCGAAAGGTGAATCGAAAGACACCTCTCTTGGGATCAAGATTTTGTCACTCGGGCTAAGCCTCAAGGAACTTTATACCCTTGAGAAGTGAAAGAGGAGAAGTGGGTTACCGCTCCTCTCGGCTGTGTGACATCTTTTTGGTCTCATCTCCGGATTTGGGCCTCACGTACCTTGGGTATATCGAGGACTCCTTAGCTAAACCAACTGTCAGCCTTGTAGACAACCATCTAGGATGTTAATGTGTTTGAGGTGACTGATCGAAACATTTGTAGAACATACACACTCCTTGGCGCAAGTATCACTTTCTGAGAATCAAAAACTTCTATCTGGTTGTTTCTATCTATTGCTTGATCTTTTATTTGTTGAATGAATTTTTGCCAAACTTGGTCAATCCTAGCTTAGGGCATACTTAGCGTAGTCACTTCCTATTCCAGAAGTTGAATGAGTTGAAGCAAAAAAACCAAGATCTCTCAAAGCCAAGAAGATTCAGAAATTGATGTTAGAGCAACCCAAACCCAAACAGAAGTTCCACAAAGTTAAACTCAAACCATCTCTAGCATACCAAGAACTTTCAGCCAAGAGAAAAGAAATAACACCAAGCCCACGAATTGCCAAACTCCACAAAGTAGAGGACAAAGCTACCGACGAAGCACTTCAAGAGGCCTGGTTAGAGCGCACCATCAAATTTAGCCAACATCCAGGAGTTAATCCTGCTTATGCCTTACCAACTAGGCATGATTTCTATGATTAGACACCCTTGTTTCTCCACATCTTCTTGGATAAGCTTCACTTTAGAGTCATTTTTGTAGAAAAGCCAGCCATCTTAGGTTATCCCCTTAAGCATTATTAGCTCATCCATCTCATTTAGAGTCAAACCATCTAGCCAGCAATCAAAACCTCACATCCAAGCCTTAAAAATTGTTGTCACTTTTGCCAAAAGTTTGCCACTCCTAAAATCTTCCAAATCCATCAATCTCACCAAGGTTATCCCTTTGACAGAGCTTTGTCTAGGGTGATCCAGCTTTGTCACTTGTTATCCCTCATCATCTTGAGCTAAAGGTTGGGATCCACAAGTGGTCAATCTCGTGTTCTTCCTAAAGGATCATCAATCTATCCTTAAGTTGACACAATCACCACCAAGCTTACACATAGGAAAGCAGACCTTTCGTGCTTTGGCAACATATCTTTGAAGTTAGAATCTCCAACCCAATCCTCCTTAGGTTTTGTCATATAGCTTTGCCTTAACCTAGGAAATCATTTGCATAGAGAAGCCTTCCCCCTTTTGCATCCATCAGCATTATTGCATCTCATCCCTAGGAGCATTTTTCATGCCACCCGTCACTCGCTTAGCCAAGAAGAAAGAAACAATGGAGCCCTATCATTTGGATCGAACAACCTCACCCCCCTTGAGCACTCAGCCATCCTTCAGCCCAGAGAAAGCTATGCCATCATGTACTGACATTGAAGCTTTCATGAACCAACCAGGAAAATGCAGTATTGGTAAATGCCATTATAGACAAGAACAAAGAGACAATCATGGCTAATTTTTGAAGGGAAAATGTAGGAACCTTTGACTTTGGAAGACCCCCTCCATTATCAGATCCATCTCACCCATTGTTTGGGTAGCTACCACCACCCATAGGCTCTTATGATCCAAATTATCCTCAATATATGCCAAAAGAAGAGCCTCCAGCCAATCCATATGATCCAACAGACCCAAACATACCATCATCCACCCAAGTTGAAATCTCCATGCCGCAAGCCAACCCAGCCACCACCACTCCATCCTTGGTTCATACCTCTCTGCTCCAAACCCCCTTTACCCAAAACAGCTCACCGTTCACCCCCTTCACTATTGCTGCTGTTGCTCCCCAACCCAGCCTTCCAAATCCACCCATCTCCCAAATCAGTGCTAGCATCTTTGGCCAACCTCAGCAATATACAATAGGGATGCCACCATTGGGGCCAAGTAATCAACCTTTCATCACCCCCAGCTTGTTCACTGCAGCCCAACACACAATCCCATCATTTCCATTAGGTCTTGGGAGCTCAATACCATTAGCCACAAATCTACAAGATACTACCCTCACTCCACAAAGCTATCAAATCCCACAAGCTACTACCAATTTTCTACCAAGCTCCCAAGTGACCCCAGCCCCTACCACCACTCTACCAAGCTTCCAAATCCAACCACAAAGCTATCAAACCCCATCAGTTCCATTCCCAAGCTTTCAATTCCCACCACCTCCACCACCAACTAATCCATTACCTCCAATTACCAACTACTTTTCAATGCCACTTCTAGGAGGTAATCCACCACCCCAGCCAACCACCAATTATTTGCAGATACCATCCCAAATGGGGGCACAACCCACATATATTGGTCAAACCCCACAAGCCCCCCGATCCTTTCCCCAAGCCTCTCAACCATCTTATACCTTACCTCCACAAAGCAATCCATTTATCCCACAGCCAACTTATGTTCCTCAATCCCAACCTCAAATCCCATATCAACAGCAAGCCTCGCAGCACATGCAGCAATATGCGCCACCTCCCCCTCAGCAACCTGTCATCCACCATGCAGCTGCCCAAACAATGTACAATCCCTATCAGCAAATCCCTCATAGCCATCCATATTCAGTGGCTCCATCCAGCACATACCTACTTCAAGGCACTCCTACATTGGGGGCACCCCAGCCATCACCTATCAATTCAGAATGGGAGAAAATGAAGATAGCTCTGAAAGCCATCCAAGAAGGGAATGATCCGAAGACATTCAAGTTTGAGAATGTGTGTCCTTACCCATTTGACAGAGCCATTACCATGACACCATTTCCCGAACACTTTGAGGTACCCAAATTTGACAAATTCAGAGGAAAAGGAGACCCTGTCACACATATCAAAGAATTTTACATGCACTGCCAGGACGTAGCATACAATGATGTCTTCCTCTTGCGCCTTTTTCCCAAAAGCTTAGCTGGACCAGCTTTTGAATGGTTTTATAGAATCCCCTATGGAACAATTAAAAACTTTGCTGAATTATCTGAGGCATTTGTAGCCCAATATGCCCATCTTGTTGAAACAGAGCTATCAATAGTTGATCTTGTCCACACCAAGAAAAAAGGTGGAGAAAGCCTTGCCGAATACCTGCAAAGATGGCAAACCCTTACCACCCACATATCCTGCACCTTGCCAGAACGCCATGTGCTGAAAATGTTTATTGATAATGCCCATCCTAGCTTGGCTCACCACATGACCATGAACTATTTGAAAACCTACAAAGATATCAAAGAGAAAGGAATGATCCTTGAGCAAGGACTCATTAAAGATGGTGTGGTCAAGCTTTACAAGGAAGCCAACCAAAATCAATCACATTCCAATGACAAGTCTAGGTATTGGAACAAAAACAAGCACGTTGCAACAGATGGCGTCACTGACACCAGACATGTGAATATTTTTGGTCCATCTCACAACCAGTCCAACCCACCATATCAACCAAAAAATATACAAGCTATCAACTAAAAACAACATAATAACCAAAGCTATCAAAACCACAATCCAAGACCCAACTTCCAAGGGTCTAGCAATCAAGCTAATGCCATCAATGTAGTTACAGGACAAAAGCCTAGATTCCAACCTACACCTAGAAACTATACACCCCTTGGTGAGCCATTGGATGTCATTTTTGAGAAATTAGTCAAAGAAAACCTCATCAAATTTCCTCCTACCCAGCAAATTGACCCAAGCCAATCCAAAGCTGCATGGTACAAAGATAATGAGTACTGCAAATTTCATAGGGTAAAAGGTCACACTACCCTCAGATGCATGAAACTGAAAGACTATGTGCAGGACCTCATTGATCGGAAGGAAATCACTGTTGGTGCCCAAACCTCTCCCAATGCAGGCTTACAAATCTATCAAAATACTTTTCCTCCACACCACAACCAAAATCCTAGAAAAGCACCTATCCAAACCAACAACAACAACACCAACAACCGTCAGCCAAACCAACAGCATGGGAAGAACAATGACCACACTTCATCCTATATAGACTATGGTAGCCTTATAGGTTGTATATCCAAGAAAGAGCCTTTCGTCAATGTTATCAATATCCAAGGACCAAACAATGAGTGTGTAGTCACCACTCGAAGAGCGTGATTTAACATCGCAGGCCCACCTGTTACACCAACACCATCAGCTCCATCAAAAAGCCAGTACAATATCTTGGAACACCTTGGGAACATGCCAGCCCAAATCTCCATTTTAGACCTTCTTCGCACTAGTCCTATGTACAAGAACATCCTTGACAGTGCTCTCATATAATCTCGTGTCCCTTCTGATATCAATGCTACTGATTTTCGTAATCTTGTTGGACACCTCTCATCCTCATGTGCCCTATCGTTCAAATCCACCGACATACCCGTGGTCGACCCAGATCACACCCTTCCGCTTCGCATAGCAATCATGGTATCCAACTTTGCTGTAAAAAGAGTAATGATAGATAATGGATCAGCCTTGAATATTTGCACCCTAAAATTCATAAAACAAGCTGGGTATACTGAGGCAGATATCATTAGTGAGGTTATCACCATCAAAGCTTATGACAACTTGGAAAGAACCACAGAAGGAACTCTTTTGCTGCCAATCAAGGTTGGGCTAGTCATCCAAGAGACACTCTGCCATGTTATTGATCTAAACCTACCATTTAACATCCTCCTCGATCACCCATGGATTCATGCCATGAAATCCGTTCCATCCACTTACCATCAGTGCATCAAATTTTTGCATCAAGGCACTGAGGTAACCATCCATGCCGATCCAGAACCCTTTGCTTACTGCAATGCGATTGAAGCTTCATATAAAAACCATTGCCCTGGAATTGATATCGACACATCCATCGCCAGCTCATCCCACACTTATAATGACCCAGAAACCATCCTTGCCTCTACCCTATCTACCATGAAGATCAATAACAAAGGTTGTGGAGAGTATAGTCTGTCAGATGCATTTACTGTCGGGGCACTCCCACTTGATCCACATGCCCATGGATGACTGACATATCACAAAGCTAAGGAAATTCCACCTCCTCGATACAAACAGTTTGGCCCAACAACCTTTGTATCCTCGAAAATCCCTCTTCATGAGGAGCTCACTCCAGATATCAACAAATGGTTACATAAGGATGCACCTCAAAGAAATCAAGCACGCCTTGATCACTTCAGCCAAAAGTATCCCCAAGAACATAAGCTCATCACTGACAAATGGAACTATCAAGGTGGTGGTCTAGGACCAGAAGAAAGAGGCATGCAGTGCCGCATCAACGCACACAAGTGGGAATCAAAGTCAGGTATTGGCTTTGGCATACCCACAACTGGGGGCACCAATGAGAAAGGTCACACTTTTTCGAACATTCACCGCAACCTTGTCAAAATCGAAGACATTCCTGAGGAAGTTGAAAAGAGAGCCTACGACGATATCCTAGACCAAATCTCCCTCAGAGACTCTGTTCTCCAAGAACTATCCATCCACCTCATTGACCTACCACTTGCCCATCCACAACTCATAGATTGGGACCAACCAAGTGTCATACACATCGATGAGTTCACATCAGAGGAGGCACTTCTAAGATTCATGGGAGCTGAAACTCCTCACAAGAAAACAAAGCCAGATTCTACCTATATCTACAAGCTAGATCCCAAGGGGTATTTTGGAGAAAATCCCCAACCTAGTTCCGATACACCCAAAACTGGAACTAAGGTGAATCTGAGACTAGCTAAGGCAACGAAGAGAACCCCTCAGCAAGAAAATCTAGAGCCACAAGAAGAACATGAGGATTTAGCATTGCCTCCTCAAGATAATCGACCAGAGGTGTCTTCTATTCTAATTGAGGATACTCGAGAAGTCAACATTGGTTCTTCAGAGATCCCTAGACTTGTTCACATTGCTGCATCCCTATCACAAGACCAAGCTGACCTCCTCTTTGAGGTCTTAAGCGAGAATATTGGCCGATTTGCATGGTCATATCAGGACATGCCAGGACTTGATCCAAAGCTTGTAGTTCATCATCTTGCAGTTGATCCAAAGATCAAGCCCGTCAGAAAAAAGCTTAGAAAAATGCACCCCAAGGTGGCATTATTGGTCAAAGCTGAATTAGAAAGAATGTTAGCTGCTAAGGTTATCCGACCTATCGACTACTCAGAGTGGATCTCCAACATGGTCCCTATCACTAAACCTTCCGGTGACATCAGAATCTGCACTGATTTTAGAGATCTTAACAAAGCTTGTCCAAAAGATGATTTTCCCTTGCCCAACATAGATATGATTGTAGATCTTACAGCTGGACATGAAATTTTGTCCCTCATGGATGGATTTTCTGGGTATAATCAAATCAAGATTGCAGAAGAGGATCAGCATAAGATAGCATTCACTACCCCTTGGGGAACCTTTTGCTACAACATGATGCCTTTTGGCCTAAAGAATACTGGGGCTACCTATCAAAGAGCTATGACAGCCATTTTTCATGATCTCATCCATAGCATTTTGGAGGATTATGTGGATGATATCTTGGTCAAGTCTCATACCTTCATGGATCATCTTGCTGACTTGGAGAAAGTCTTTGATAGGTTAGCCAAATATCATCTCATGCTGAATCCCAAGAAATGTGTCTTTGGGGTCACATCTGGCAAGCTTCTAGGCTTCATAGTTTCTAAACGAGGTATAGAGATCGACCCCAAGAAGGTCAAGGCTATCTTAGACATGCCTCCTCCCCAGACACTTCAACAACTTTGCTCTCTTCAAGGAAAGCTCCAATCTGTTCGGCGCTTCATCTCCCAGCTTGCAGATAAGTGTACACCATTTTCACATTTACTAAAGAAGGATGAGAACTTCAAGTGGGATCCTTTATGTCAGCGCAGCTTCGACCATCTCAAGCAGTATCTCATCAATCCCCCTATCTTGGTTCCACCAATTCCTGGTTGTCCCCTAATTTTGTACATATCAGCAACACCTACTGCTCTAGGGGCACTTCTAGCATATCTTGATGACTACAAAAGAGAAAGAGCCATCTACTACATCAGTAGAACCCTAGTTGGTTATGAACACAATTACACTCCTATGGAAAAAGCTTGTTTGGCAGTTGTCTTCTCAACTCAAAAGCTTCGCCATTACATGCTAAGTCATACCATCCAACTAGTCTCCAAGATTGACCCTCTCAAGTATATGCTCTCTAGAACAGCACTTACAGGCCGTTTGGCCAAATGGGTTATGCTCCTTAGTGAATTTGACATCCAGTATGTGGATAGAAAGGCAATCAAAGGGCAAGCTATAGAAAATCATCTAGCTGATGCACCTCTAATAGATGCTTATCCGTTGATCACAGAATTTCCAGATGAGCATAGATGTCTAATTGAAGAACAACCCCCATGGAAACTTTATTTTGATGGCTCATACACATCTCATGGATCAGGGGCAGGAATATTGTTGGTCACACCTCAAGGAGATTACATTCCAAAAGCCTTCAAGCTACAATTCCCTAGCACCAACAATTTAGCTGAATATGAGGCCCTCATAGCAGGATTAAAGATAGCTGTAGAATGGAACATTCTTGAGCTACAAATATTTGGTGATTCTCAGCTCATCATCAAGCAAGCCCTAAATGAATATCAAACCAAAGATGAAAAGCTATTACCCTACAAAGAGCTAGTTGATTAGCTAACCCAGCATTTTACAAAGCTTCAGTTTACACAAGTGCCTCGAATACAGAACAAATCAGCAGATGCTATGGCTACTATGGGCTAGCTCTTGGAAATTCCCCAAGCAGCTACACAGTATGAGTTTTTAGTGGAGCAACTCCTCACACCCGCCTATGCGAATGAGGATTCAAACTGTGTTTGTATCTTGGTTGGTCCCCAATCCCCTTGGTACCATGAGATTCATGCTTACCTTAACGATGGTATCATATCCCCTCACCTCACACATACCCAATGCCAGAACCTCATCCAAAAATCATCCCACTATGTTATCATAGCCAATACCCATATCGTCAGGGTTATCACGATACTCTCTCTCGATGTTTAGACCAAAATGAGGCCGCGATGGTGTTAAAGGAAGTACACTCTGGACTTTGCGGTGCCCACACGAGTGGTATTGTCCTAGTGAGACAAATCCTTAGAGAAGGATACTATTGGCCTACCATTGAAGAAGACTCCTGTGACTTTGTCAGAAAGTGTCTCCCATGTCAGCAGCATGCAAATCTTGTGCACACTCCAGCACAGGATCTACAGCCTATTGCACCACCTTGGTCTTTCGCTTGTTGGGGCCTTGATCTAGTTGGAACTATCACACCCCTCTCATCTGATGGACATAAATGGATAATAACAGCTACAGACTATTTCACTAAATGGGTGGAAGCAGTCCCCCTAGTCTCAGCTACAGGAGTTTAGGTCTCCAAGTTCATCTTGTACCACATTGTTTGCCGCTTCGGCATCCCATCCACCATCTTCACTGACCACAAAGGTAACTTTGAAAATCTCAACATGGAAGAATTATGCACTTCCCTCCGCATCCATCACCACTTTTCTAGCCATATTTCCCACAAGGTAACGGCCAGGCAGAGGCAACTAAAAAAACCCTCCTCAAAATTCTAAAGAAAGTTGTCAATGATTTCGGCCGTGATTGGCACCTACAAATAAATCCAGCCCTATGGGCCTATCAAACTTCCTTCCGTACATCCACAGGCACAACTCCATACTCCCTAGTCTATGGTGCCGAAGCGGTACTACCTATAGAGGTTGAACTTCCCTCCTTGCGCATATCTTTGCAAGGGCAAATATCAGATGAAGAATATAGAGTAGCTCGACTCACCCAGCTAGATCTCTTAGACGAGAAGCGGCAACAAGCCTATGATCATCTCACAGTCTATCAAACTTGTCTCAAAAGAAATTTCAACAAGAAGGTGCTTCCATGACACTTTCAGCCAGGTGACATGGTCCTCAAAGAAAACATGAAAGTCCAAGTAGATCGAGAAAAGAAAGGCAAGTTTGAACCTACATGGCTTGGTCCTTATGTTGTCACTGCTTCCTTTGGCTCTGGAGCTTATCAGCTATCTACACCAGAAGGAGAACTCTTGAATGATCCTACTAACATCATTCATCTCAAGAAGTTCTATGCTTGAAGATCCTTGGTATACCAAGCTTTTGAAAAATACAAAAGAAAAAAATAGTAAAGAGAAATAAGCGTCCAATGGTGAAAACTTGGCAATTCAAGTACCTTGGATAGGTACCTTGGTGAAAACCTGGTAATTCAGGCACCTTGTGTACTAAAGACTAATCCATTATCTATTACTATCCTATCCCTCATCCATTTACCCACCATCCCATAAGACACACTTGCTTGTTCCCTTGGTGTTCCAACCAAATATCCAAAATCTGATGAAGCTTGTAAATACCTCTTGTACAGCTTGTAAATCTTGTACCAAGGCTTGTATTATACCTTGTAAATCTTGTACCATACCTTGTCTATCCGAATCTTGTCCAAGGTTTGTACCATATTCCAGCCTATAAATAATCTTGTATCCTAGCTTGTATACTATCACGTGCACACACAAAACCCCATTTTCACTTAATCTTTTTGCAAACCATCTACCTATCCACCTATCACCTATTATAGACATCCCATCCTTCACAAACATTTCCATCTCACAAAAAACCAAAACATGAAAAAACTTATACACTTGTAAATATCTTGGTCTGTCAGCTTGTACATCCTCTTTAGCTTAGTACCATTGTATCTATCCAGCGTTCGTGTCAGTTCATCCTTGGTCAACATCTTGCACACATCACACATCTTGGTTAGCTATTCCAATGCATCCTTTAGCTAGATCTCCTGTCACCAAAGTGTTATCCTTCTTAGTTCAGCTTGCTAGATGCACCACTCATCCCGATCCACCAACTTAGGTGCTCTCCGATAGGTCCTTGCAGGATATAGCTTTTCTCAAGTCTAATCTTGGTCCGTTAGTACCTCGTCCTACCCATCTCGTTGGCAAACGACTCTCTTTTGGATTTTCACTTTCTTTTGATTTGGAATCTCCCCTTTTGGGTCTTGAAGTATCTTTTCCAAGCAATCTCCTTGTTCCCTCCTCAAGGTTGCTACGATCTTCCATATCATGGTATGCTGCGAATGGAGCAATTAGAGTGTAAGGTCTTGATCAAGTCTTTCTTTTGTTTTTCTTTTCTGCTTGTGGGTTACCTAGTGTCGGTTCCGCACTGCTTCCTCTGAGATTCATGTGTGATGCTCGGGCAACCCTTGTGTGTTTGTTTCGAGTCAGTTTGTTAGTCCTCTGGACAGTTGGTGAACAGGCCTTGATGTTCTCGGTAACCTTGGCAATTAACCAATAGTCCTATAGCAAATCTATTGCTCAACTACATAGTGGTACTTCTCTTTGAAGTATCCCCCCGCTCAAAAAGCTTCAATGGTTTTCCTTCATCTCCATTATCCCCCATCCATATCTAGCATCTGTCTCTCCTACCCCAGCTGATGCATCAGTATCTCTTTGAATCACTCATCACTCTTAGCTTTAGGGATCCACAATCCTAGTCTTAGGGATCCACCAATCCAAATCAACCCACCAAGCCTCATCTTTCAAGATCCACAATCCTAGTCCTAGGGATCTCTGAAACCCATCTTCCACCAATCTAACTCTTTGAAATCCTATTGCATCAGCTTTATAATCCCCTCATCCATCTCCCTATCCTGGATTCTTTTTTATAGTGCTCCGCTCCTTCATCCTCTACAATCCCTGAGATCTTAAGCTTGCTTCCTCTTGTGTCTCTGATTCTCCCTTTATCATTCTCCCATAGTAAGAGTTTGAGCTAACTAAACCTCTTCTCTTAATCCAATTTGAGTCTCCTTGCTCATCCCAGATTCTTGTATTTTTCAAGAAGCCACCAAGCCTCGCTTTCTCTCCCCGCTGCCTTCTTGAGGGGGCATCTCATAGTCCATTCTCTCCTCTTCTGCTCTAGCCTTGGGCATCTTATTTTCTTATCTTTGATGTCATGCCACTTGCGGCATCACATCAAAGAGGGGCAAAATGTAGACACCTAAAAATCCTTTAGAAAATAAAGTATTTTTATTTTCTAAAAAATTCCTGATGACATCATCATTATTTAATTAATTAATTAATTTTTATGCCATTAAATCCTTTTATCTTAATTAAAAATATTTAATTAAGGAATCCCTCCCAAAAATGTTTAAATCTTATTTAAACATTATTTCCTTATTTATTAATTATTTAATTAATAAATTGACCAAAAATCCTAAAATAAATTAAAAAAAAAATTTTTTCCCAAAAGTTGGCCAATTTCCTTATGACCAATAACCTATTCCAAAATCTTCTAATCCTTCTTTAATTTTGATTAAAGACTAATCCCATCATTTCCTACCCCTAATCCCAACTCAAAATATTTAATTAAGATTAAATATTAATCCTCATGTTTATGAAAAAAGTTTTAATAAATATCTCCTCAACCCAAACCCTTGAAATAAATAAAACTTTATTTATTTCTTAAAAATCTAATTTATCCTCATCCTAAGAAGTTCTAGACTCTTCTAGAAAGTCCTTATCCTCATCCTAGGAAATTCTAGAGTATTCTAGAAAGTCTTTATCCTCATCCAAAGTCTAGACTCTTCTAGAAGATGTCTTTAAACCTAATCCTAATCCCTTCCTAACCTTGTCACATTCCCTAAACATGGGTTAAGACCTACTAACCCAAGCCAAAGTTAACAAATATCTCCTCCTTCACCCACCCTCATTAAATGCCATCTACTTGCCTATCCCTAAGCTAATCCTAAACCATCCTAATCCATCCTCTAATCATTTGCACAAGCCTAAGCAAGCTTAAAACCTTCCTAATCAAGTCCAAGTCGAATTTGCTCTCATCACCCTCAAAATATCTCAACCATAAAACTTTATGAAGTCCACTAGGTCAGAAATGACTCTTACAAGCCCTTTTATTGCTCTTACAAGTCATTATGAGGGTCTTTATGAAAATTTTATCCCTTGAGCGTCCTTTGTTGACTCATCCTTCCCCTTTTCTCCATCCTCTCACCATGTGACATGTGTCACTCCTTGATTGGCTATAAGGAAGCACAATCCATGTGCTCTCCTCTCATGCAATCTGAGCCCTCCATAAGCTTTTTCCCATCCTTGCATCTTAGCCCTCAATCCCTCAAGCCTCTTGCCTATAAATTGGATCCTTCCCCTTTTCAAAATAACACAATCCATGAAGTAAAGTTATAATGCTATTTTGAGAGCCAAATCCATACTAAAGCCATCTATCCACACCAAAAATCCACAATCATCCATTGAAGCCTTTGGAAACATATTGAGCATACATCCTATCCATTTAGATAAAGCTACTCAACAAGAGAGCTTCTTATTGAGAGAGTCCATTAATGGCTCATATTCTCAATTGAGAGCTCATCTTAGTCTATCTTGAAGTTTATGAATTTTGTTTAGTTTGTAGAAGCTTTATTTCAATTTGGTTTCTATTAGCATACTAACATTGCTCATATACAACCAGTTGTTCTAACTATGTCTGGCTACTGTCACTAGTGAGACTCTTTTTTTGAGATTCTCCTCATAGAATCTCTTTTGCAATAGTCACCAGTTGTTCTAACTACATTTTCCTACTATCACTAGTGTCACTCTTCTTTTGAGATTCTCCTCATAAAATCTCTAATGTGATAGTCACTATTTGTTCTAACTATGTCTTCCTACTATCATTAGTGTCACTATTTATCAAGATTCTCCTCATAGAATCTCTTTCACAATAGTCACCAGTTGTTCTAACTATGTTTTCCTACTATTGCTAGTGTCACTCTTTGTTGAGATTCTCGTCATAGAATCTCTTTCATGATAGTCACTAGTTGTTCTAATTGTGTCTACCTACTAACACTAGTATCACTCTTTTTTGAGATTCTCCTCATAAAATCTATTTCATGATAGTTACTGGTTGTTCTAATTGCATCTACCTACTATTGCTAGTGTCACTCTTTGTTGAGATTCTCCTCATAGAATCTCTTCCATGATAGTCACCGGTTGTTCTAACTATGTCTACCTACTATCACTCACATCATGGCTAAGATTCCCCTCATGGAAGATCTCTCTTGTGTCAATCACTAGTGGTCTAGACTATGTCTATCTATTGTTACTTAGTCCTACTTAGGTTCTTCACACTAAAGCTTCCTCTTTGACTTTAGTCACTAGTCATTCTGACTTTGTCTATCTACTATCATCACCCTACTAAAGAGATTTATTTCAAATATGTTCCAAACATTGACACTTGACATCAATCCTATAAATAGAGAATCTTGTACTCAAAATGATGAATTTGTTTGGATATATTGAGCTTTTCTTTTTCTTTATCATGTCTCCTCAAGCAACTTGATGATGTCATTTTTTACTAGAGAAGCAAGGATTGGGGGCATGATCTTTTCTTTTCTTTCTATTTGTGGTGTAGTTCCAAATAATCTAAAGTATCCATATAAGAGGGGTGTCCACTATAAGAACCTCCATCTTCTTTTGGATGGTCATTGTACCTCAACTCCTTTTATATGGATAAATCAGTGAGGTTGGTTCTTCTCCTTTCTTGTTGGAGTGAGTATTTTATTCCATAGTAAATATTGATACTCATCTTGCTAAGTGAATGTATGGGTCACTGCGAGTATATATGACAAACTTTTGTCTTAGTTTATAGACACAAGGGCTGTTGTGGACAAAATACTTTATGATTACTTAAGCATAAGAGGGATTTCCTATGTGTTTGGTGTGTCTACATGCAAGAAACATTCTGGTCATCCTAGCACCTATGCTTTGATGCTTATGTTAACTTGCTAAATTAAAAGGGACAAATGTTCTAGTCATTCTGGCTTCTTGTGCCTCGAATGCTTACATTTAATCCTGAAAAAAATAGAACATATGTCCCATTCATATTTCTATGCTTGCAATGTCAGTGGAAATTGTATGACACGTGGGATTCTTCTAAAAGCTTGGTGATGATAATTATCGAAGCTTGGTAACCAAACTTAGGGTTGCATCTAGTATAAGAATGCATCTAGCATAGGCTTGCATTGCATAAACACATGGATCGATGATTAATTCACTTACATCTTTTTGATGAGGGATTTCTAGTCTCTTCAAAGTATCACATTTCTTCATGGCTGCACAAGCATTTAGTTCTTTGGTTTGTCCTCTTGCTCCTCAATAGGATCCCTATCACTATTAACAAAAACATGGAACACTACATGAGATGTTAGTCCAATCACATTTACATTTTATACATCATTTCATAATCCATCTGATCTACACTACGTTCATACATCAAATCAAATATGCATTCATACATCACATCATATTTACATTTCATAATCATAGCATGAACATCTCCTATACATCCAAGTTAGACAATGATAGATGCACATGATACTTGACTCAAAATCTCATATATGTATGTTAGTATCAAAGCTATACATCACTACAAAAAATTGAATGCTACACGAGCGATGTCGATCAAAAATGGTACAAAATGGTGTTGGCACACCAATGGATACATAGCCAAGAAAAAATTGGAATCAAAACTATCTAGCTCTCTCCTACTCCTTCACCTCCTAGAGGAGGAGGTGGTGGAGGTAGCATATATGGTCTTGTAGCTAGCTGGGCACCTCTAGAATCTCGTGCATACTATGAAAACTAAGGTACCTATTCTGCCTCATCTTGGACAATTGTGAAATATTCCACTCTCACTGACTACAGCTAGATCTCATCCTATTTCTGCTCTGCTCTCTGCTCAGCTCTCTGGGTCACTAGCTCTAGCTAACCTTGCAAGTCACAGATCTCTCAATCCCACTCTATAATCTATGTATCATGCACAACCACCTATATTTATAGGTCCCCCAACTACTGTTGTGCAATCTGAATCCTTTCTCTAGCTCTCCTCAAAGCATCCTATAGATGTCTATACCAAGAGGTCAACTCCCATGATAGGCTGATCTACAATATCCTCATCACCCTAGTCTGTTGGCTAATGCTCATCTGTATGAGGTCTCTCTCATCACCTCTCACCAATCTCAATGCATCTCGTACCTAGATTTTCCTCCATCTATCAAGCTAGGATCTACACCTTCTACACTCTATGCCTCACCTACTGTGGTACCTACTATGGTTCCTACTAAGGTGCCTACACTGGCTCCCTCGGTGCTCTCATCCCCACTAGATCTATGAAGCATGGGAAGGGATGGCTAGAAAAATATGCCTAGTACACTTGTGCAATCCCTGCATCTGCCACCATTGGCAAGTAGTCCCACCATTTCAAAACATAGTTGATGACATCTATCATGGATCTTCCAAGATCCAATCTTTGCAACCATCTTCACTCAACATCTCTTGCCAGCCACACATAAGAGCAATACTCCTATGATATGTCATGTGGTCTCCCATACTAGTGCCACACACGAGTCAGTGGGAATCACTCCACTATCTATGAAGAATGACCTATTAGTGGCTATGATATGAACATGTGGCTCAACTCTTGGGCCACATCATCCCAATCCTTGCTCTCTCACCAAGGCTATTGTAAAATGGACACTAAGTCATCTAGGCATGCCCTCCACTACTCAGTCTTCCCTAGAGCTATCTAGGTAAGCTAGCCTTGGTATCTTCATATGTAAGGCTTTGAAGGATATCTCTCATCCTAAAAAATGGGTCATGTCATTAGCAGATGCTCCCATGCCTAGATCTGAAATACATATACCCAACCAACCATGCTCCTCCTCTCATGGTAAACAATCTTGTGCATCTCATGAAACATGTGTGCAAGCATACACTGACCCCATCCAAATCTCTTTGGGGCATCCAACATCCTTTGAAGAATTTGACCCCACTGACACTACAATCTGTGCTACCCTCTGTTAGGCACTACAAAATAACTAATGAAGATCACCAAAACTAAGGCTAATTTGTGGGTGGGATTGTAAGTGTGGTCAAGATCCTCCTATGTGATGTCCCATCCCATGATCAAATCCGGTTGGAAAATGGCCTGCAATGCCTCAATGCGCACTCTCGGTATGGTGTCATAAACAACTCTTGGCCCATGGAAGGTAAACACAAGATCCTATATACATCCTCTAGAGTGATAGTAATCTCCCCCTACAACACATGGAATGTGTTTATCTCCAAATGGAAACATTCCACCACTGTTGTCAACAAGCCGCAATTCACTAGTACTACTAGCATCTGGCATAAATGTGATAAGCCCAGTCGATCTATGGGTGTCATATTGGCAGCATCAAGGCTCTACAATAAAGCTCCATATGGCAGATAGTGGGACCTAAATCCAATATCATCGAAGATAACATACACACACAAGAAAAAACAACATGCAAATGGTTAGTATCCACTTGACAAGTCAACACAAAAAAAACAAAAATGGAAATTTGCAATGAAACATCAAAAATTCAACTTTTAATTTTGCAAAAGACACCAGACTTTTGCATAGAAATGCACTTTCTTCCATGAGAAAGCAAGTCCTCATGCGAGGAATGACTAAAAAATAAGAAAAATTCACCCAAAAATATGTGCATCTCATGTGAAAGGTGGATATCTCACTTGCAAGAAACCTCACCATCACGCACAAAGAAACAATGGCTAGTGAATCTTCGTGCAAGAAGAAATCAAGCTTGCACAAAGAATGAGATCCCCACACAAGGACCAATGACACAAACTTTAGAAGACCTAAAAATGTACCAAAACACCTCAAAATGAATGAAAAATTAAATACAGAGCAACATTATCGACTACTTTCCAGAGGTCCATAGTCCATCGGCTGACTGTGTTGATAGGAGCACTCAAAATTATGAGAAGACACGGAGACTACCATTTTCACCTTAGATCTCTCATATTCACTAAAGAAAAAAGTGCAAATGATTTTAAAATGACCCTTTGGGCCCTTATATAGGTTTTGACCTCAGTTTTCAAAGTTCTTCAATTTGCACAAAAACCACCCCCTTGCTAATTTGACCATTCTGAATCCATTTTCTAGATCAAATTCAAGATCTAACACAATTAAACAACTCAAAAATAGATTTTAAAATTTTGGGAATGATGTGATTGAACACTTGTGTAGTCTACTTTTTCTGATACTTTCTAAATTTTGGCATCTTTTCATGTCACATTTTCCTAATAATCTTTAAATTTTTATGGGAAAAGTCAACTATGGTCAAATTTAGTAAACCTTTGTTCAAACTTGGTCTTTTCGACCTCAAAGTTACTCTAAATTGACTCCAAATTTTCTTCTAATCATTCTAATCTATTCTATATTATTTTGAATAATATATTATTTTTGTATCTCTTGCTATACCACTCTATATCATATTTTTGGTCTATCATCTTTCAATTTCGCTCTCAAGGGGGCAGGATGATTACACATTGAATTTGAATTTCAACTCAATCTAAATATTATGTCCTCATTAGTTGGGGTATCTCATCACTAGGGGCATCTTTTTCCCCTCTATCTAGCATCATTCATCATCTATCTCATCTTTTCATCAGCTGATCACATCTTATAGTAGTCTTTATTAGAGTTCAATGGACAAGTATCAGGGCAATCTATCCTGAGGATCAAGTCTTGTTCTAGGGATGATTCTATAGCTCATGATTGGATCTTGTTATCTTTTATGCTAAGGTATCTAGGTGTTCTATCTAGATCCCTTAAAGTTAGGCTCCATTCTAGAGATAATCTTTAAAAGCTTGTCAATTAAGGTATCTAGGTGTTCTATCTAGATCCCTTAAAGTTAAGCTCCATTCTAGAGATAATCTTTAAAAGCTTTTCAACTTAGGTATCTGGGTGTTCTATCTAGAACCCTTAAGGTTAAGCCCATTTTGGAGATAATATTTAAAAGCTTGTCAATCTAGGTATCTAGGTGTTTTATCTAGATCCCTTAAGGTTAAGCTCCATTTTGAGACAGTCTTTTAAAGCTTATCAATTGGTCTATGTGTCATCATTTTTGAAAATAGTCTTACTAACTCTAGTATCTAGGTGTTCTATCCAGATCCCTTAAGGTCAAGCTCTATTATGGACATAATCTTTAAAAGCTTATTGATGAGTTTCTATGTTGTTAAATTACAAAATTAATCTCATTTATTGATCTGTGCATCATGCTTTCTGATTTTCTTTGAGTTGAACATGTTGCTTGCACATTCATTGAAAGTGGGGCAAAATTTAATACCCCAAAATTGGCACATTGTCATGTTAACCAATTCTGGTCTATTTCATCAACCCTAAAGTCCTATGTCACTAGGCAATTCTAATTCTAATAATCTCTACTTGACCTAAGTGTCAAATGCAAAAAATCATTAATCTATATTAATCATTTACTTTAATTAATTCTTGAATATTCATTGAATTGGCTAAATTAACCTTTTAATTGAATTAATTTAATTATAAGTCTTAGTACTTTAATTAAATTAAATTCACCCCTTTTAGATAATATACACGAGGAATTAAATATATTTGATTTAATTAAATATTCTTATTCTAATTGTTGAATTTAATTATTCAATTTAGAATACTCAATTATGAGGTCATATTTAATTTATTTAAATCAAATATCTTCTCCAATATTCTCTCTTCAGTTTGGAAATGGAAATTCTTAGTTAACTGCAATCAAAAAAGGAAAGAAATCAGTTAATTCCTTATCCCACTCAAAAGAAATCAATTAACTTCCTTTTCATAAGGAAACTTTTCATTCTAGCTAAATTTATTTCTAATCTTGACCATTCATCCTAATTAATCTTGACCGTTGATGGATTTTTGGAAATCTATTTAAGAGACTTCTAATCTCTCATTACAGTGGTGGGAATTTGAATTGCATCAAATCTCTATTGAATTGCATACTTATTTGTTTTATGTTATAATAGCTTTTTATTGCTTAGCATCAATATCATCTAGTTTAATACAATGCATACATATAGATTAAATTCTTTTTCTTATTCCTATATTAAACTACACTTCTCATTTAGATTAATTGCATGATCATATAGTTGCATAAAATCTTTCATACTAAAAGGTCTGGCTGCCTGCTTCTCGGTTTGAGAGCAAATAGGAAAAATTCTTCTAGTTAGAAGGCAACATGTCATTTTGTTGGATCTTTCAGATGAACAATTCAATGTTTATTCTGAGATGATCTTGTAGGTAAGGACTATGTTGAAGTGTATGTGAGGATCAGAGGCCCCCAATTTTTCATATACACTGGCATGCAATGCAATCTGAACTTCTCCTAATAATTCCATCATCTGATTAGCTATGGAGAAGTTGTTAACATGGATGAGTATCTTTGCATGTTAACTATGGTTTTTCAATGCATCCATGTTTGGAATAATCATGCCCTATATTTTTGCAAGTGTGGCCCAAATTTGGGCTTCTTCCTTTAATAATTCTACCTATAGATTTCTTAGACATCTGATCTTTGAATAATATGCAGAACTATGACTTGGGTCAAGTGACAACTGGCTTGTACTTCCATTCATATCTTCATCTATCTTGGATAGTTTATCATTGATCTCCTTTGTGATGATATATTTGTCACTTAGTTTGATAACAATGAAACAACACTATTAACAAATATTTCTGGTGAACAAAAGATAGTAGATAACTTTACTTGATCTATGGCTATTCTTTGTGCAAATTGTTTCAACACTCTATTCTCAAACTTTCTTTCAGCTCTTTGTAGCAATCTATCCTACCCATTAAAGTCTTCTTCTAGCTGATCCAAAATCAATTTTTTCCCATCAACCTCAATACACAATGAATCAATGAATATGCTCTTTATGTCTTCAAGAACTTGATTTTCTTTCTTTTCTTCTCTAAGATTCTATTCCTTAGCTATTTTCTTGACTAGTTCATCCATGGTATTCATTTGATCAGGGGTGTGGGTAGAGCTATCCTAATTTAAAATAAATATATCCTCATCTAGATCAACTACTTATGCTTCTTCTTTACCATTTTCTTTTTGAATGGTAGAAACAATTTGTTAATCCTTCACTAAGACTTCAATACTCTGTTGAGATTGGCTCTCAACTTTCATTGTACTAGATATAGATATACTTGGGATAGAAACAATTTCCAAAATTGATGGACTAGCAACAAATATAGAAATAACATTAACAACATGAATACCTTGTTGTTGCTCAATCAAGCTTGATGATGGAGGAACTTGTTTCTTAACAGATGAAGTGTTGGGTACTTCTATCATTGTGACACCCAATAGAACAAATCTAGAGCCTAGTTGGGTTCTTGATATAGAAGGGGTATCCACAAAAAACTTAGTAGAAGCTTTCTCTAAGCTATATTCCACTAAGGCTTTGCTTGGAGAATGAGAAAATGAGGCCATTGTTGGATACAATTGATTAATTGTCTATTGTGTTTGATGTTACACAAATGTCATATCAATTGATAAACAATGCTTACTAAGCTCACTTGGTCAGTGTAGGAAGTTTTTCTTGTTTACCAAGCCTTCGCAAGTTTACTCTAAATAGATGTTAGTGTCCACTAAGCTCACTCGGGCATTGAATGAATTAAGGTAGAAAAGAGTGTCAACCGAGCTCACTTTTTTAACAAAGGGAAAGATGGACAGAGTTAGTATTCACCGAGTTCACTTGGTTACCAAAGGATTTTTGCAAGTTTACAATGTTAATAGAGCCTCTATTGGTTAACATAGAGAATCATTCCAAAGTTAGTTTCTACTGAGCAGGGTCAACTTATGAAGGATTTTTCTTATTTTAGCATATGAAACTTAATTACTTCATGTATTGATTCTAGCTGACTATGATGATGAATGTTAGTTATTGTAATTTTAATTTTGGCCAACTTCACAATTTGAAAGGTATAAATAAAAGTTTAAGCTAAGATTTTTAGTGTGTGTGCAAGTGTATTGATTGAATTGAAAAGAAAAGAGAGGGAGCAAACTTTAAGGATAAGTAGGTATCCTAGCAGAAAAGTAATATTCAATTAGAAAGGACCAAGTTTAAGTAGAAAAGAGATCTAGATTCAACAATTAAATTCCATGAAAATATGGTCATTTTATTGTTACTCTCTAACCATTGTAGTAGTGATCTAAAATCTCTTAATATAGTTGGTTTAATAGCCAGCTGTAAATCCTCTAACAAGGTGGCAATTCCATTGAATTATTTTAAGACCTTTTTCAAGGCCACTCCTAGTAGGGTGGTTAAATCCTCTAATAGGCTCACACCTGACAGTGTGTTTTGTAACTTTTAACGGGGTTGGCTCCTAATAGGGATCACTTTAGAAGAGTGAAAAATAGTAAATAGTTGCATTGGTGGTTTTTCCCAAATTGGATTTCCATGTTAAATCCTGGTGTCTCAAGTGTTCATGTTATTTCTCTTATGCTTGCAAGTTAATTACTGTTAATGTTTTAAGATTTCCTAAAAATAATTCACACTCGACATTTACTAAGTGGCAATATTTTCTGTGTGTTTACTGAGTAACAACAATAATCAGTTTTCTCACTTTAAATTTTATTGTTGACATCTAAGGGATTTGGGATTTATTTTAGTGGTAACTAATTCACACCCACTCTCCCTCCCCCCCCCCCAACTCCACCCCACCATTAGTTACTCCTTCTATATTTCCAACAATTGGTATTAGAGCTTTTGGTGCTTGTAGTAAAGGTTTCAAGGACCTAAGCTAAAGATTGGGATGTCTTACAAGAGGGAGATTCCAAAGCTAAACAAAGACAACTTTTCAGCATGACAGGGACTCATGAGACTTCATTTGGCCACCATTAGTGATTCAGGTAGTAAATAACTTGATGAAGAATTAAAAACTCCTACTTATTCATTGGAGATCTTGCTGAGAAAAAGAACCATAACATCATGATTGATATTGCATCTGCTATCAACTATGATGAATTTGATGAGTTCAAAGACTATCAAACTACTTTTAATATGTGGAACAAGCTAAAGGATATCTATCCTAGTGATGAAAATATAAGGAGAGCCAAAATAGAAAGTCTTAGAGGATATTTTGATCAGTTGAGAATGAGAGAAGATGAAAATGTTGCCAGATATGTGGAAAGAATCAAAGCTAGTGTTAGTGCAATCAGAGCTTTTGGAGAAGAAATCAAAGAAGAAACTATTGTAAGTAAAGTTCTTAGAGCTTTGCTTTCTATCTATGAAATTGGAGTATCTGCTATTCAAGAAAAGAGATGTGACCCAAATCACAAGTTAAGTTTGGATGCCTTGGTAGGAAGATTGACAACTTTTGAGCTAGACAACTTTGACAATTATGTTCTAGCTTCCAAAAATGTAGAGTTTGCATTTGAAGCTAAATTTTCACTCAAAGAAAAAGGTAAGAAAATAAAGGACAATCACTTAGAAAGTGAAGAGGAAATAGAGGAAATTTCTAATAGTGATCTAGAATTTGTTTTTGATTAGATAAACAGGTTTTACAGGGAACCTAAAATCCAATAGTTAATAAAAAAAAGGGCTGATAATAAGCGTGAAAGCCCAGCAAAAAAAGTTTAAGTTCATAGGCTAATAATAAGCATTAAGCCTATCTAAAAAGAAGAGTGATGAGAAAAGACCAAGAAAAAAAGACAAGCAAAGGCATGGTCTAAAGCTAGAACAAAAAGCCAAAAGACAATGATGAGCAAAAGAATAGGCAAGAGTTATTCCTCATTATTTCACTCCAAATCTTGCATAACCTAAGTAGCCTCAAAGGCTAGTTGATTCTCCTCTACTTCCATCTATTTTGCCCTTTGGTTCCCCTGGTCCTAATCAGGAATGGAGTTTTCCTATGTAGAGTCATCCTCTGTTTTGGCCTCATCCCTATCTTTTCCTTCCTCATTTTCGTGCATTTCTCTATCTTTGATCCAGCCCATAACAGAGATGATGTTGTTGTTGATGGAGCTTAACAAGTAGAACATCTGATTCACAAGGTTGTGATTGTAGTTTTCTAGGTTATGTATCCTTTTTTCTACCAGACCGAGCCTGTCAGTCGAGTCCATCCTCCTGTTAGCATCCATCCCTTTCCTTGTTTCCTCAATATGATTCACCTGATCTTTGACCTCCTTGAGCTCATGAAAAATCCATTTGATTGAACAAAAATTATCAATCATATTGTTATGAGCATTATTCAAGAGGTTCATCCCTGTCTCCCTGGCTCTGTCCAAAATAGCCACCATCTTCCAATCAATGAGTTCTTCTAGCCACTATTCTTCTTGATTTTCCATGAGGATTTGGGGATTGATGGCCTCCCTAAAGATGCCCATCTTGGAAGTCTTGACATTGAAGTTGATCCATTCTTTCCTCCTATCATTGGTCTACACTTCCCATTTTGCATACCCAACTTTCTCCTCTTTCTACTCCTCAGGATGGAGATGGATAGGAGAAAGGGGCAGCATAGATGCCTCCTCAAATTGAGAGTGCTCTTCCTCTAAACTCTCCCTCTTGCATTTCTTCTTTCCAATTTCCTCCTTAATTTGCTCCTACATCTCCTTAACCACCTCCTTGGACTTCAGTTCCTCCTCATCATCGTTGTCTCCCTCCTTATCCTTCTTAGGAGGATTCTGCCTAAGGTACCTAGGACTTTTTCTGCTAGGGGTAATGGGGGAGGGTGAATTTTTAGCATGGTAAGTTGTTGCTTTCCTTGAAGAAGAGATCCCTCCTTTCTCAAAGCTAAGGCCCTATATTTCATCTGAGTCAGAGGAGTAACTAGAACTACCAAACTCCACATTCTCTATCTGAGGGGGGGTGATGCTTATAGTCTGAGCCTTGAAGTGCTCATGGATAAGTAGTCGTAGCCCCTTGTATAGAGTTGGGTTTGCTATGGGCTTCTTTTTGAAGCTGTCCACCACCTTGCTCATTGAGGTGATCTTGAATTTGTTAAAGCTTTACTTACAAAAAAATATTCTAGAGCTAGAGGAAAGTACAAAGATAAACTTCCTTTAATTTTTTTTTAATGTGAAAAAATTGGTCATATTGCTACTAGGTGCCCCAATAGAGAAAGAAAAGATGAGAAGAAGAGCCACAAGTACAAAGGCAAGAAGGAATCCAAAATTAATAAATCCTTCAAAGGCAAAGGTATGAAGACTTTTTTTATGGCTAAAGATTCTGATAACAGTGAAGATGAAATAGTGTACATTGCTATAGAAAATGAATCTAATGAAGAAAAAGATAAGATGGAACTTATCTCTCATGTTAGTAAAAATGATACATGGATTATAAATAGTGGATTTTCACATCATATGATTGGAGATTAAAAAAAAAATTGAACACTTTGAACACTATGATGGAAGTAGTGTAAAGTTTGGAAACAATGAATCTTATTGCATAAAAGGGAAAGATCACATATCATTAACCAAAGAACTTGTATGTGACAATTCCTATTGGGTTGAAGGAATAAAATATAACATACTAGGTGTGGCACATCTAATCAACATTAGATTCAAGGTAGAATTCATGCAATAAAGGAAAAATTACTAGATGACAAAGGGAATCTAATTGGATCAGGCAAACAAACAAGAGGTAACCTATTTTATCTTGATCTTGGTGATTGCTCATGTTTTATTGCTCAAATGGAATAAAGTCAGTTATGCCATAGAAGAATATGTCATGTAAACTTTGATAATATGGTCAAGATAAGAAAATTCAAAAAAGTAAGAGGTATCCCTAGTTTGAGGAAACCAAATGTTGGATTATGCAAAAATTGTCAGATTGGCAAAATGGGAAAGACTAGCTTTAAGAGAAAAAACTATCAATCTGAAGATGTCTTGGAAATTGTACATACTGAATTATTTGGACCTACTGGAATAGAAAGTTATAGTGGAGAAAAATTCTTTATTCTTTTTGTTGATGACTACTCTAGAATGATGACTATTATCTATCTTAGAGAAAAGTCAAAAGCATTTGAGAAGTTCAAATGGTATCTAGCAAGAGTAGAAAAAGAAATAGGAAAAAGATTGAAATGCTTGAGATTAGACAGAGGTGGTGAATTCATCTCCAATGAATTCAATAATTTTTGCATTGAAGGAGGAATCAAAAGGCAATTATCAGTCCCTGACACTCCTAAGTAGAATGGAATAGCTAAAAGATTAAATAGATCCATCATGGATTGTGCAAGGACTCTAATGATTGAAAAGAATGTTGCTATCAAATACTGGAAGGAAGGCATTAGCACTACAATTCACACTTTGAATAAAGTACAATTAAAGGACTCACATAAAACTCCTTATGAATTATGGTATGGCTAAAAACAAAATGTAAGTTACTTGAAAGTATTTGGTAAAAAATGTTATATCCTGAAAGATTTTGCAAAAGGAAAGTTTAATGTAAAAGGTGATGAAGGTATATTATTAGGATATTCTTATAGAAATAAGGCATATAAATGTTTGAATTTGTTTACTTATAAAATCATAGAAAGTGCACATGTGAGAATTGATGAGTTCGTAGAAAAGACTAAAAAAGAAAGCAAAAGGGAACTAGAAGATTACAAAATATTTGTTTACTTTGAACCTAATACATTGCCAAACACATCTAACAATAAGGATACTTCACCTCCCAAGTCTTCCACAACTACTGAGTTGCAAGAAGTACAAACTGAGTCACAGGGAATTGAGTCACATTCTAAAGCTACCAAGTCAATGCCTACCAAGTTTGAATGACCCAAGCCTGAAGTTGAAATGCAAAATGATGATAGTGCAATTCATTCAAAAGGTAAAGAACCTATATTAGCCAAGTATGTTAAAAGACATCATGCACTTGATTAGATTATTGGAGATAAATTAGAAGATACTATGACAAGAAGAAAATTAAAAGGTACATGTTTACTTGCTAATTTTGAACCTAGAATTATTAAGGATGCTATAGAAAATGAAAGTTGGATTGAGGAAATGAATGAAGAAATAGAACAAATAGAAAAGAACAAAACTTGGACTCTTTTTCCTAGGCCTAAAGATAAAAATGTGATTGGAACAAAATGCGTATTCAAAAAAAAGCTGAATGAAGATAGACAAGCATCTAGAAACAAAGCTAGATTAGTGTGTAAAGGGTATTCTCAAGAAGAAGTAGTTGATTATGGTGATACTTTTTCCTCTATTGTAATATTAGAAGGTGTTAGGACCCTACTTTCATATCCAAATCATAGAGGATTCAAAGTATATCAAATGGATGTTAAATCTACATTCTTGAATAGACTTCTTGATGAAGAAATCTCCATTAAATAGTTAAAAGGTTTTATTGATCTTGACAAAAGGGACATGGTATGTAAATTAAACAAAGCACTATATGGTCTCAAAAAAGCTCCTAGAGCCTAGTATGAAAGACTACATAACCATTTGATACAGATTGGTTTTCAGAGAAAAAATGATAATAGTAGTATGTACATCAAGGAAGGACCAGATAACAAAATTGTGTTGGTAGATATATTTGTGGATGATACTCTATTTATAGGAAATGATGACCTATTCAAAGAATTTTTAGAACAAATGAACAGAGAGTTTTAGATGTCCATGTTTGGTGAAATAAAATTATTTGTTGGATTGCAGATACAACAGAATAGAAATGGTATCTATATCACCCAATCAAAGTATGTAAAAGAGATACTCAAGAAGTTTTGTATGGAAGATTCTAAACCAATTGGTACCCCCATGTGTACCAGACTCAATCTTACCAAAGATGATGACTCCAAAGAAGTAGATCAAACCTTATATAGATCTATGATTGGAAAATTATAGTATGTAGTTCACACAAGGCCTGATATTGCCTTAGCAGTTGGGATAGTGGCAAGATTCTTATCTAAACCCAAAGAAATTCACATTTTGGCAATCAAAACAATCTTGAGATATCTCAAAGGTACTAAAGACTATGGTTTATGGTAGAAAATTGGAGGAAACCTAGACCTAAAGGTATTTACTAATGCTGATTGGGTAGGAAATCTTGATGATAGAAAAAGCACAAGTGGTGGAGCTTTCTTTTTTGGTAAAAGGTTGGTATCTTGGACAAGCAGAAAGAAAAATTGCACATCCCAATCCACAATAGAAGTAGAGTATGTATGTAGTAGTAGTAGTGGATTGTTCTAACATTGTTTGGTTCAAACAATTGCTAGAAGGAATGAAGGTTGAAATCAAAGACCCAGTAGTCATGTATTGTGATAACACTAGCACAATTAACATATCAAAGAGCCTAGTAATGCATTCCAAAACAAAGCACATTGCTGTAAAATATCACTTTGTTAGAGAACTAGTGCATGACAAATAAATTAGATTGGAATATGTCCATACAAAAGAACAAATTGTAGACATATTCACCAAGCCATTACCTAAGGACACATTCCTGTATCTAAGAGGTAAGCTAGGGGTCATTCCCCTATCTAAAGCTCACTAAATAAAGCTAAGTAATGCATCAACAAGAACCAAGTTAAAGATCAATCAGTTGATGTAGCATAATCAAGAAAATATTGCATATGAATTAGTACTCAACGTACATTGATACAAATTTGGCATGTGTTGTCAAAGAGCGAGAAGTTTACTATTGTGTCTTTATCTTTCTAAAATTTTGTAGACAAAGAAGTTTGAAAAGAAGTTATGCAAAGGGAGAATACAACATAAAGAAGAAGTTCTTGTGTAAAATCCAAGAGGGAGAAACTTTCTGTCAAAAAGAATCTTCTTCTTGAAATTTCATTGTGCTATGACATGTTGTGTTGCCATCAATGCCAAAGAGGGAGATTGTTGGATACAATTGATTAATTGTGTGTTGCCTTTGATGTTACACAAATGTCATATCAATTGATAAACAATGCTTACAGAGCTCACTTGGTCAATGAAGGATTTTTTTCTTGTCTATTGAACATTCATAAGTTCACTCTGAATAGATGTTAGTGTTCACCAACCTCACTTGGGTGTCAAAGGAATTAAGGTAGAATAAAGTATTAACCAAGCTCACTCAGGTAATGAAGGGAAAGATGGAAAAAGTTAGTATTCACCAATTTCACTTGGTTGCCAAAGGATTTCTACAAGGTCACAATGTTAACCAAGTCTCTGTTGGTTAACACAAAGAATTGTTCCAAAGTTAGTTTTTACGAGCAACGTCAACTTATGAAGGATTTTTCTTATTTTGGCATATGAAGCTTAATTACTTCATGTATTGATTCTAGCTGACTATGATGATGAATATTAGTTATTTTAATTTGAATTTGGGCTGACTTGACAATCTACAAAGTATAAATAAAAGGTCAAGTTGAGATTTCTAGTGTGTGTGCAAGTGTGTTAATTGAATTGAAAAGAAAAGAGAGAGAGCAAACTTAAAGGATAAGTAGGTATCCTTGTGGAGTACAAAAGTAATATTTATTAGAAAGGATAAAGTTTAAGTAGAAAAGAGATCTAAATTCAGTAATTTAATTGCATCACAATCAGGTCATTTCATTGTTACTGTCTAACAATTGTAGTAGTGATCTAAAATCTCTTAAAAGAGTTGGTTTAACAACCAGTTGTAAATCCTCTAACAAGATGGCAATTCCATTGAATTTTTTTAAGACTTTTTGCAAGGCCACTCCTAGAAAGGTGATTAAATCCTCTAACATGATCATACTTAATAGTGTGTTTTGTAACCTTTAACAGGGTTGGCTCCTAGTAGAGCTCACTTCAAAAGAGTAAAAAATAGTAACTACTTACATTGGTGGTTTTTCCCAAATTGGGTTTCCATGTTAAATCTTAGTGTCTCATGTATTGCATGTTAATTACTGTTAATGTTTTAAGATCTGCTAAAACTAATTCACACTCTACATTTACCGAGTGGCAACATTTTATGTGTGTTTACCAAGTAACAAAAATAATTAGTTTTCTCACTCTAAATTTTATTATTTACATCTAAGGGATCTAGGATTTATTTTAGTGGTAACTGATTCACATCCCCTCTTAGTTACTCCTATATTTCCAACAACCATTACTATAGCTATAATTTTTTCTACATCAGTTTCCTCAATGCTTTGTATCTTTGGAAGGCTTCCTCTATTAGCTTGTTATTATTCCTCCTCCTCATCTAGATTGACATCATCTAACTCAACATCTTTCATTTCTACTTCTTATTCTACATCTTTATCATCCTTTTCATCAACATGTACAACAAAGTCACTAGGTTTAACTTAAGAGTGAACTTCTTCTCATGCAATATCCTTAATAAATATCATGCAAGTGTTTAACTTAAGAGTGAACTTCTTCTCATTTTTCTTTAATGATTCTTTTACTTCCTTCTCAATAAGACTCAACATGAGTTTCCTTAAAGTCTTCTAAAAAATGTCCTTGGTAGTCTACTTTGCACTTTTCCATCTAGGTTTTACTATCTTTATAGGTTCATTAGGGATTTTTTGTGCAAGCTCATCTAGAGATTACTTCCATTTTCCCTACTTAGTCATTATAATACCCTCAATCTTCCTTTTCTCTTCTACATTCCTAGTCTCATATGTGAGAAATTTGAAACATGTCATGTCAGTACCTTCCTCCATTTTATTCAATCTTTCTTGAAGTGTAGTTGTAGATTTTTTGAAGATTATCTTCTTGGTTTCATCTTCACCTAACTTCAACTTCTTCTTAGATTTGGATATCTTTCTAGTGAATAAAATTGGGGAGGATTTAGCAAATCTAGTTATGATGACCTTCCACTTCTTCTTGGGAGGTGCTTCCTTCTTAGATGTAGATTCCTCTGCCTCATCCTCTTCATCATCTTCTATATCATCACCTTTTCCTTTAGTTAGCATGCAAGTAGAACTAGTTTTAATTGTGCTTCTTAGTATCTTTTCTAATCTTTTACTTCCTTTATTTATTGTTTTAGGTAGCTTGATCCCAATCTCAATTCTTGCCTTTACCTCATCATAAGCTCCAAAATAGGTGGTTTTCGAATCCACAGGCTCATTCAATAGAGCTTCTATGCTATCCTTGTTGTCATTAATGCTAACCTCATAGTCTAGAGGCTTAACCCATGCCACTCTAGGTATGACTACCTGAGTGTATACTTTTCCATAGTCAAATATGAAACATATATCTTTCTCATATTCTTTGACAAGACTCCTAGTCATCCTAAATTTATTTTGCATATTTTCTTTGAATGATTCAAAATAATTATCCATTATGTTGATAGAATTCTTACCCATTTCTATTATATACTCATTGATCTGATATAAGTTAGGAACATCTTTCCTCTATACTATTGTAGCCTTGGAAGGGAAAAATTTTTGAATACAGAAGAATAAACATGTCAAAATAGATCAAAATTTACATGGGTTATTCTTTGACACTTTGATGCTCTCCATATTCTTGGGTAAAAGTACAAAGTTGTGTCACCTTTCAAGCTAACTTATTAGAATGAAAAAATTTGAGTATTTCTACCTAAAAATCATTTCTTTTCAAGCATATGATCTATATAAATTTATTCTAGCTAAGTTATATATGGTCTCACACTTTTCCAATTGGAAGTGTACATTAAATGCATCCTTTATAATAGTTTGCATCTAATTTCCAAAGAAAGAAAATTATTTCAGAAAACTGATGCTTCAATAACTCTTACTATTTTTATGATTTTTTTTAATAACATATAAACATCATTTTACAGAGCTCAATATCAAGAATATTCTCTTAAGAGATTATAGTGTTTTAATTAGATATAGTTTATTGTAATTACAAAATATTACAACCATGTATTTTAACACTCAAAAAGATGTCAATTTTGAGAAAGAAAAAAACTATTTAATCACATTAAAAAAAAATTAAAATTATATAACATTCTAGAGGAGAGAGTACTCTTCTAGAATGTATAATTTTTCTTCTAGTTAGAATAAATTTGTTTTTAAAAATGTGGTGGGAGATGAAAACTATCAATTTCAGGTGAGTTAAAATTTGAATCATTATAAAAGAGAAAATATAGACCTCTAATGCCAAATTTTTATTTATTTATTATTCTAGCTATATATGTTATATATAACACAGTCTGAGATCAAAGGGAAATAAATTTATTTCCATATAGTTTTGTGGTGGGAACTAGACCCCTAATTTTTAGCATTTTTCAACAACTAAAAATTATCTATAAAAATTAGAAAAATATGTCAATTCTTATTCTAAATAATTAATATTTTTAGGTAGGTAATTGGCCAAAGCCTAGATTATTTATTATTTATTTTATTATTACTATTAGATTAATTATTATTATGTGTAAATTTCAACTAGATTCAAACCCAAGACCTGCCTGATTAGAGGCTCACAATTTAAAGATGTGTTGTAAGCTCTTGCCTCTAAATAATTATTAAAAATTATAATCCTAAACTTAATAAATTTCTACACATCTCATTAGTTTACTTAATTTTCAAATTATAATTAATAATACCAATTCTATGTCATTGAAGGTCAACATATATACTTGTGTTAGCCTTTTCATTTACAAAAAGGTGACACAGGTTTGTGTTTTTACCCTCTTGTTGAATTGGTTCAACAATAACTCTGCAATCTCGAATGATATATTATTCTTCACTACCTTGTATGCAAGATCAATAGCTTCACATGATACACTATTCAACTAACTAGAACTATATATTTTATGTGTAATCACATGTATTCCAAAATTATGATCCATGGTTTTTACACCACTATGTTTCATGCCTCTTCCGTTGCACATGTCAAAATTCTTTTTAGCCAATTTGACCCAACCTAGGGTTTTGGTTTTCTTTTATTTATTTAACATTGGAAGCTCAATGATTCTATGAATCATTTTCTTCATAATCTAAATGGTTTGGTTACACCATAACTACCTATTGTGAACATGATTTAGAAAAATCTAATCCATTTGACTTTGAAGTCTCTTGGCATATGTAAGATATGTGTTAAACCCTTGGTTTCTAAATGTTAATATCCAGGATTCAATAAACCTACATCCACACGCAATTCCTTGAATGCTTCATTCATTTCTAGGGTTTTGAGTTCCTAAAATGGAATAGTTGTAAAATGAGTAGATGTCATGCATGAGTAATACCTTGGGTGGAATTTGAGATTGTGCACCACTTGGGTCAAGTGCCTCTATAATCACTAGACTCAACCTAAAATTTAGTGCCTTGTAGTTGACTCCATGAACCAACATTTCAAAACCTTTCTTTTCTTTACTACTTGAAGATGCCATACTCAGTAGAATTTCTCAAAACTAAAAAATTCCTCAATAACAAATGCTCAAATCATTTGGGGGCTCTAAATTTTTTGTTCACAAATAGGTCTAGAAATTCATGGTCAAATAATGCATTTGATTTCTTCTTTTTAGCAAATTTCCCCTTTTTTGATTGCCATCAATGCTTTGTAATTCATACTCATTTAATGATAGATTTTCCTCCACTTGGCTTATTCTTAATGCTCGTGAGACATCTATAACTTGATAGAGTCATCGACACTTGGTAGTAACTACCAACTCTATTCCTAGAACTTGAACAATATGCAACTTGACTTTTTCGGTAAGGTCTTGCAACCCAACCTTGCTCAGTAGGATCTCTTACTACTTATCATGCTCAGTGATCACCGTGCATATTGAATGATTATATGGATCTAACTTCTTGTTGGTTGGAGCTGATGTTAGATGACTTCCTTTTGACTCAAATTTCTAGTGATCTCTATAAAGAAATAAGTTGAAATGATTGAGCCACCCAACTCATTGACTTGGGTGTCAATTAGTTCATGATCTTGGTTTGCATTCTCTGGAGATTTTGGTACCCACTTTTTTCTCATTTGTTCTTTGATCTTTTCATCTTTCACTTTCTTTTCATCTTCAATTCCACATATATTCATAGAGTTCTTGGAAAGATGTCCAAGTTCTATACAAATAAAATATCCTTTCGTAGTATCTATTTTCCTCATGTGATGTTTCACATAGTTTTCTCCAATGTGCCTAAATTCACCATAGTAGGGGCACTTGCACCATGTATTGTAATCTCATCCAAATATTGCTTCCAAAATTTTTTCTATTGGGTTCCACTTCTTGGTTTTGTACTTTGAAGATTTGTGCCATTTTTTCTTGCAATTGTGACATTTACCTTGAAACTTAGATTTCTTTATGCATTCACTTGCTGATGGGGACACAACCCAAGAACAGAATGGACACAATAGAAAAGGGAAATTGTATTAATTGAAAAATAAGCTAGTACATTCAGTACGGAGAAAATAAACTTCAAAACATGCCTTAAGGGCTTACAATAGCATAAATGTGGAGATAATTTCTCGTTTTAGTACCTCCTCTCAAACTCCACTCCGAACTGCCTTTTATAATGCTAGAAATATCCTTAAATAGACCCCAGAGGGTTAAGGACTAGGAGTACATTCTAGAAAGTGCTAGTAGGCATCCACTGACCAAATAGAAGGTTTCAAAAGCTGTGTTAGAAGTTGATGCAAATCTAGAAGAATCCAGAAATGGTAACCAAACTTTCGAGAGGCATAACTTTTGAACCGTAGCTCCGATTGACGAACCGTTTAAATTTTTGAAAAGCTCTCAAAGCGCTCTATAGCCCTATGGACCAGCTTTTCTCGTCTCCCATTTTTTGGCCCTTTCTGAGGTCATTTAATGCCCCTAACCTGACTTTGAAGCATTCTTAGGAGGTCTCCACAACCGGAAAATTGCAATAACTTTCAAATTGTGGGGCATTTTGACCTAATTCTTTTTTTGGAATTCTCTAAATTAAAATTACATTCATCTAGCCAATTTACACCTCTTAGTTCACCAAAATGATGGCTCAATTACATAGTATTATTTTTTCAGGATTTACACGACTATTGATAGTGGAACTGTGAGAGTTGGAACCTTTATTTGACCCAAATGGGTATCCAAAAATGAAAACACATGAAATAGAAACTAAGTCTAAGTATATTTTTTGGGGTGACATAGGATTGCACGTATACCTCTGGATGCTCCTACATCAGACACCCAGGGTAGATTGAAAAGTGACCCTGTTACTTTATGAATGGTAGAGGAAATCCCAAATGGGAAACCTCAACTGCTGAAATCCAAGTTGAGTCCTTGATCGGTCGTCCTTCCCATTTGACCAAATACTCTTCATACTACTTGTTTCTAGTACTCCTACCCACATGATGATCTAGAATTTCTTCTATCTCCTCCTTCTTAGAAGCAGGAATTGGACATGGCTCTAACACCAGCTCCTCATCTGCACCATCATCATGATACTCTGTTAAATCTGCAATGTTGAAAATGGGAGAAATGTGAATACCATCTACTAGCTCCACTTCATATGCATTTCCTGAGTCATGTTTGTTCAATATTTTGCAGGGACCAAATTTCTTCATTTTCAGCTTGTTTTAAGTACCGGCTAGAAATCTTTCTTTTCGTAAGTGTACCATGACTAGATCCCCTACTTGGAAATCCTTATGTCTTCTCCTTTGATCAACCCTAGCTTTATACTCTTGATTCACATTGGTAATGTGTGCCCGAGCCTCCTCATGTAGATGCTCAAGATATGTTCAGTAAATTCCTCAGCTTCAACACTTGTCCTCTCCCCTTGTTCTATCTTCCTCAATTCTGGTGCAGTCCTTAGGCTATTCTCATATACAATTTGGAATGGTGATTTTCCAGTACTTCTATTTATAGAGTTATTGTAAGCAAACTCTGCTTGTGGTAGAATCAAATCCCATCCCTTGGGCATATCCCCAACTAAACATCTCAGCAAATTGTCCAGACTTCTATTTACCACTTCTATTTGGCCGTTAGTTTGTGGCTAATGCGTGGAACTAAATTTCAAGTCTATTCTCAACTTTTTCCACAATGTCCTCCAGAAATACCCCACAAATTTAGTATCTCAATCAGAAACTATACTCCTTGGAAGACCATGTAGTCTTACCACCTCTTTGAAAAACAAGTCTGCAATATGGATAGCATCATGAGTTTTGTGGCATGGAATAAAATGTGCCATTTTGTAGAACCTATCAACCACCATGAATACTGAGTCATTACCCCTTTGTGTCCTTGGCAATCCAAGAACAAAATCCATACTTATGTCCTCCCATGGCCTTGATGGAACAGGCAATGGCTGATATAGGCCGGTATTGTGACTAAACCCCTTGGCAACTTGACAAACCTGGCAACTCTATACAAACTTCTTTACATCCTATGAAATTTGAGGCCAAAAATAATGTTCTCTAAGAATGGCAATGGTCTTATCTCGACCAAAATGTCCTACCATCCCTCCACTGTGTTTCTCCTTAATCAGATTTTCCCTCATGGAACTCCTTGGAATGCACAATTGACTACCCTTGAACAACATGCCATCCTGAATCAAATAGTCTAACCACTTGGTTCTATCTACAGCAAAAGGTTCTTTACAAGCTTTCCATGCTTCAGCAAAATCAGGATCCTCAAGGTACAATTTCTTGAGTTCATCAAACCCAACTACTTCAACCTGCATTATTGTAAGCAATAACTATCTCCTACTCAGTGCATCTGCAACCCTGTTAGATTTTCCACTTCTATGCTTCAACACAAATGTATAGCTCTGCAAGAAACCTACCCACTTCATATGCCTCTGATTCAATTTGCCTTGGCTATTTAGGTACTGTAATGCCTGATGATCAGTATACAAAATAAATTCCTTTGGCAATAAATAATGCCTCCATTTCTTTAAGGCCTGAACTATTGCATAGAACTCTTGATCATAAATAGAATACTTCTTCTTTGCATCATTCAATTTTTCACTAAAATATGCAATAGGATTACCTTCTTGGCTTAATATAGCCCCAATAGTGCTACCACTAGCATCACAATTCACCTGGAAAACCTTTCTAAAATCTGGAAGTGCCAACACAAGTTGTTTTGTTACCTTCTTCCTTAGCAATTCAAAACTTCTCGTAGCTGTTACAGTCCATTTGAACTCTTTTCTATCCCCTCTTATTGTATCAGTTAGGGGTGCACATATGCCACTAAAATTCTTAATAAACTTCCTATAAAAACTAACAAGACCATGAAATGATCTTACCTCAGTAGCAGACCTTGGAGTAGGGCATTCCAAGATGGCTTTTACCTTCTTTGGATCCATTTTGAGACCTTTGGGTGATATAAAAAACCCCAAATAGACTAACTCCCTTTTTGCAAATATACACTTCTTCAAATTAATTAATAGTTTCTCTTCCCTTAGCCTTTCAAGGACACTATGAATATGCAATAAATGTTCTTCCAAAGTCTTGCTGAAAATTAAAATATCATCCAAATAAACAATAACAAATTTTCCCAAGAACTTCTTAAGTACCTCATTCATGAGCTGCATGAAGGTGCTTGGGGCGTTCATCAATCCAAAGTGCATGACTAACCACTCATAAAGACCCTCCTTTGTCTTGAAGGCTATTTTCCACTCATCTCCTTCTCGAATCTGTATCTGATGATAGCCACTCTTGAGATCTATCTTTGTGAAGTACTGAGATCTACTCAAGCAATCCATAAGATCATCCATCCTTAGCAAAGGAAACCAGTACTTGATGGTTATCCTATTTATAGCTCGAGAATCTGTACACATCCTCCACTCTCCATCCTTCTTTGGTGTGAGTACTGTAGGTACTGCACATGGACTCAAGCTCTCTAGAATCAAGCCCTTCCTCAATAGCTCCTGAACCTATCTATTTAGCTCCTCTGTTTCAGCAGGAGTCATCCTGTGAGTAGCCTTGTTAGGCAAACTAGCTCTTGGAATCAGATCTATCTGATGAATAATTTGCCTTACTAGTGGCAATCCATCTAGAGCATTATCAGAGATAATATCTCCAAATTCCCCTAGTAAATCCAAAACTTCAAGTGGTATTTCACTACTACCTTCTTTATCTTTCCTAGAAATCAAAGTATAGCACATATGCTGATGTTTCATGCCATTTAAAAACTTCCTTTCATCAACAAGACAAATCCTAGCACTGCTACATGCCTTTTCACCTTCCTTTTTCATGGGCTTCAATTTGTGGTGAACTCCGTCCTTTGTCAGAGAATATGTGTTTTCATGTCCATCATGTACTGCATGTCTATCAAACTGCCATGGTCTACCCAACAATAGATGGCAAACATCCATCGGAATAACATCACAGAGAACTTCATCATGGTAACTCCCAATTTTGAATTTCACTAAACATTGTTCACTTACCAAGACCTTATGATCATCTTTTACCCAAGCAATCCGATAAGGTTGGGTATGTTTCTCCCTCTTGAGCTTTAGCTTAGAGACCATCTCTTCTGATACCAAGTATCAGTGCTACCACCATCAATGATCACGTCACAACATTTATCCTCACACTTGCATCTGGTACGAAACAAACTCCTCTATTGTCCTGGTTCAATCTCACCACTTAGTAGGACTCTTTCATTTACCAAGGTCTCTCCTCTTTCTACATCCTCTGAATGTGATGATTTTGCATCCTCATCCACATGAGCAACCCTAGCTTGGCCCTCAGTTCTCCTATTTGTCCTTCCTTGTCATTGAGGGCATTCTAAGGCACGATGACCTTCTTCATTGCAATGTAAATAGATACCACAAAAGCTGCCTCTTCCTTGTCCACATCCTCTACCTCTTCCTCTCTGATTTCCAAAGTTTTGATCATGGGAGTGGTTGAAACCCTCATTCCTCTGGTTCTTGCTAGTACCAACACCTTCATTTTTCTTTTGGGTTTCATTGTGGCCTCCAGATGACCTACCACTTCCCCTTCCTCCTTGACTGCACCCTCTTTGTCTTCCTTCAAACCTTTTATTCAACTTCTCTTCAACTCATAGGGCAAACTGGTATGCCTCATCAACACTGGTCAATCTTACTAGACTTAATTCCTCCTGGATGCTAGGTCGCAACCCACTGATATAACGAGCAACCTTCTCCTTATTTGCTTCTGCATTCCCCGCTCTAATCAAGAGTCGATAAAATTCCTCTGTATATTCTTGGACTGATCTTCCTTCTTGCTTTAACCCATGCATCTTCTTAAACAAATCAAGCTGGTAGTCCACAGGAATGAACTGCTTCTTCAATTTGTCCACCATGTGATCCCATCTTGTGATTTTTTCCTTTCCTCTTCTATTTCTTTCCAATTGAACCTCTTGCCACTATATTTTGGCATGGCCTTTCAATTTTGCCTTTGCAAACTTAACCCTATCTGGGTCCCTGATATCCTCATGCTCAAAGTATTCTTCCAGTTCATTGATCCAATCAATCAACTCATCTAGTTTTAGATTTCCTGAAAATACACCCACTTCAATTGTAGTTCTTTTCCCAAACTTAGTAATGGCCCTAAAAATCCTTTCCTCTACATGATTCAAAAATTCCCCGTAAAATTCCCCTTCCAGTCCAATTTCATCTTCTTTGTTGTCATCTTCACTTTCATCATCTGCGGCCATAGTTGCTCCTCTATGGAGCTCCTCCTGCAATACTTGTACCTACCTTTGGAGGGCTCTAAAATCCTCAAGATTAATAGCTCTAGCCCTTCTGCCACGCTCTCTTCATGGAGGCATCTTCTTAACTCAAACCCACAACCATACAGTCCTAGTGCAAACTGCCTCACAGTCGGTGCTCTGTCTACACACTCAAGAAAACCATCTCTGATACCACTTGATGGGGACACAAACCAAGAATAGAATGAACACAACAGAAAAGGGAAATTGTATTAACTAAAAAAATAAGCTATTACATTCAGTACAGAGAAAATAAACTTCAAAACATGCCCTAAGGGCTTACAATAGCATAAATATGGAGATAATTTCTCCTTTTAGTACCTCCTCTCAAACTCCACTCCGAACTACCTTTTACAATGCTAGAAGTCTCCTTAAATAGATCCCAGAGGGTTAAGGACTAGGAGTACATTCTAGAAAGTTCTAGTAGGCATCCACCGACCAAATAGAAGGTTCCAGAAGCTATGTTAGAAGTCGACGCAAATCTAGAAGAATCCAAAAATGGTAACCGAACTTTCGAAAGGCATAACTTTTGAACCGTAGGTCTAATTGACAAACCGTTTACATTTTTGGAAAGCTCTCGAAGTTCTCTATAGCCCTATTGACCAGCTTCACTCGTCCCCAATTTTTGGCCCTTTTCAAGGTCATTTAATGCCCCTAACCTGACTTTGAAGCATTCTTAGGAGGTCTCCGCAACCCAAAAAACTACAATAACTTTCAAACCGTGGGACCTTTTGACCTGATTTTTTTTTTGGAATGCTCTAAATTACAATTACATTCATCTACCCAATTTACACCTTCTAGTTCACCAAAATGATGGCTCAATTACATACTCCTATTTTTTTGAGATTTACACAAACACTGATAGTGGAACTATGAGAGTTGGAACCTTTATTTGACCCAAATGGGTATCCAAAAATGAAAACACATGAAACAGAAACTAAGTCTAAGTATATTTTTTTGGGTGACACAAGATTGCCCTTATACCTCTAGATGCTCCTACATCACTTGCTCTATGACCATGTTTATTGAAATTGTAACACTTTCCATTGAATTTTTCTTTTCCATTGCTCCAAAAAAAATTTTATATATGACATATCTTACGATAATGATTGCAAGTAGGTCTTCTATTATTTTTAGCTCCTTACTAAGATGGTTCACCTTCTTATGTGTATCCTATTCCAGCTTTGCCTCTATGTCTATACTAAATTTTCTCATTCAATTGATTCATGCTTTTAAAATATTTTATCATTATTTCAAAGGTTTTCATTTCAATGTTGAGATCATTCTATAGTTTTTCATTCTTTGATCTTAGATTCATAATCTCTTCATTTGCATTAGTGATTTAATCAATGAAGTCTACTTGTTGAAGGGATAGTTTTCGAATTTTATATTCTTTTCTTCTATCTCTTCTTCGGATTTGTCTTTCTCTTCTATGACTTCACATGATTTGACCGATTGGATTTCTTGTTTCCTTTTAATCTTTCTAATTTCTTCTTGAAGATTAGAATTCTTTTCTAACAGGTCTTTGAATGCTTCATTAGCTTCATCTAAATTTATTTCTAGACATATGTCTTCAATTCTTTTTTTAGTTTAGAAGTTGCCATTCATTTTTACTACAATATCTTTCCTTCTTTTTAATGACTTAGATATTTTCTCCTTTTCTTTCTCGAGTTATCCAATTGCCAATTCTAGATCTAACTTTTCATTGTCAATAGCCTTACCTAGCCTATATGCCTTCATTACCTTTAATCTTTTCTCAGGATGTTAGACTTCTGATGTGAGAACCAAATGCTCAGATACCAATTGCTAGAAATATAAGGTGTGCAAGGTTACTGAGAGGGGAGGGGTGAATGAGGAACCAATAAAACTTTATCTTACTTCACCAGCTAATCCTTCATATAATATTTTTTTCTAATTATGTGCATGAAAGAATGAAATCATTAAAACATTCAAAACAATTTGGTACAAGATATGGTGACCCAAAAACCTTCCCATTGGAAAATAAAATTCGAGTTGGGATGATACTCACAAGCTTTAGTACAATAGTATAAAGTTAACTTGTTAAGGCATATGATTGATCACTTCTTGTGATCTTCTCTATTAGGATTAGTAAGAAATGTGAGGTCTACCTTCTTAAAGGATTTACAAACATACAATGAAGTATGAACTTAGTTAAGAGATTTAGTAAAAGACTGTTAAGTCTACCCTATTAAAGGATTTGACTAATGCACATGTTAGGATGAACTAGTGGCTGATCTCTAGTTTGTAATTTTAATTTGCTAGTTGAGATTCCTTGAATTACAAGGATCACTTGACTGTGATAGATAAATATTTGATGTCCCTTGTATTTCTTGTAGTCTTCTTTAACTCGCACTCCTACTCATCATATATTTATTTACACACACATTTGGATATGATACAATGCATTGCATATAAAACAACCTGATTCATAACTTACTAGAGTCATCTATAATACCAATTTAATCATAATTCTCAAATTCGGCCTAGGTATTGTAACTCAGGTTTTGAAGACAAACTCGATGATGTTCTAATACATAAAAAACACTATGAAAGCTCAAAAATATTTGGCACTTTGTTGAACATGAATCCCAGTCCATACTAATCACTTCCAAGTAGCTTGAGTTCATTTAGGACTATGTGACTTAGTGAACACTAAGAAGCTCAGTAGCAACTGGATCACTTGGTTGATACTACATGACTCATTCAAAACAAGATCCACTTCATTAACACTATGATTTCAGTAGACAATGTTGGACTTGGTTGTCACTACAAAGATTGGTTAACACTATGATCTTCTTAATTTCTAATGACTAACTCAGTAGCCTCTACTGCACTTGGTTTAAACTGAACATTATCTCTGAAGCTTGTCAAGCATTTTATAGCTCAAAAAATACTACAAACTAACTCAGATGCTTGAGAAAAATTGAATCACTTGGTTAACACTATAAACTAAATGATAAGCTTGGTAGTAGCTCTAGAGCTCAATAAAATGTAACCATTTTGAACATGTGTTGAGTCACTGATAAAAAAATTGACCTTAATGTCAACACCATTCAACATGACAAATAATTTAGGAGTAGAAATACATTCAAATAATAGATTGACCTATTTCTTATTAAAACCATATTTCTCAATAATTTTACATAAGAATCTCCAATCAAAGCCTATGTGGATGGAGTATAAATTTTGAGTAATCCACGTGCACAAGCATTTGGACAACAATAATAATTAAGAGTTGACTTTTGTGCATCATGTGAAACAAAAAGTTTTTTCTTTTATTTTTAAAGTGGGAATAATGCTTTATGAGTGCACGAGTTCGAATAAGTGGGGAATGGGGTCTTTTATTTAATTAAAGGGGGAAATTTTCTTTTAAATTAAACAATAACTTAGTATATAGTGGGCAAACAATAGGTTAAAATTTTATTTTTAAAATAATTTGAATATTTTATCAAATAGAAGTGATTAATAAATTATACAAATTTTCTAGAAAGGGGCCCTATAGTCTAGATGACCATTTTTGGGTGATTACATAGGAATGGTAGAAAGATAAGGTGAAATAAACTTAACATAAAGATATTAACACACTACTTAGAGAACGCATGGAAGCCAAACCCAAAATTTTAGAAAAGAGACCATAGAGTTCATATATTTACTGATTGATTTTGTAAGACAACAATAACCATCACACTCAATTGTGAGGCTTTCTAGCTTGTGGGATTAAACAAAGAGATATAAAATTAGATTACAAATGCAAACTCTTATCCACTTAATGATACTTCCTTTTTTATTTCATTCTCCCTAACATCATGTTACTCTTCTACATTTTATTTAAGTGGTTATATAGCTAGCTAAGTCACAAGTAGGCCAGTCATGTATTTTGTTACAATTGAGTTTCATTCTTCGAGATGTAAACCATAACCCAAGAAATGGGTATCAACTGTTTATGCACTCTTAAGGATAGGTCCAAATAGATGTTAGGAGTCATTTCCTAGAAAACCACACAAATAGAAACAACATGTTCTATAAGATGCAAAAAATGGGAAATAAGGCCTAGAATGAGAGGGAAAACTTGATAAATATAGCAGATCAACATTTTTTTTCTTAGGGTAAGGACTAAAAATGGGTACCTAACAACATACTAACTACACATAGAACAAAACTTCAGGTTGTAATTGATATATTGTGAAGAGTGAACACATACAGAAAACAAGAAATACTTTTGGATAATGCAAGTTTTTTCATTGACCCAAGATTCTCATGCATCACAAAGGATTCCTTATATTGTTAGGAAGTCACTTAGGTCCAATATTTTTTATGATAAGAATCTCTTTGACCATAATTAGGGGGACACTTTTGTGCTTAAAGATTTTTCTACTATGAGAGTATATAGTTTCCCTTAGCCTTGCCATGTATATCCAGAATATATTCATGAAATGTTAGGGAATATAGAGTTTATATGGCAACTCATCATGATGGATATGGAGCACTTAGGCCCTAAAATTTGTAAAGGAATTTTTATTTGTAGGATTTTTAAGATAGGGTATTTTTCTATTGGGAAGGATTCTAACATTGAAGGTCATGAATTGCTCAGACATTATAGGTTACCCTTCTCTATCCCTGAGATATATGACCCACAAAATGTGGTTAGGAATGCATTGAGAGAGACAATATGTTATAATTTTCCTCCAACTAAAAATCTAGTGAAGGAGGATGTTATCTAAAATTGCCTACTTGAAAATGTCAATGAGAAAAGGACCCAAAAGTGAGATAACATAAGCAGAGATCAATGGAAATAAAAGAGTTGATCCTACTATTACATGATTTTTTTGTGAAGAGAAATATTTAGATAGAATGGATAAATGCATATAAAATTACAAGGAAATCATGTTAAGGCTTCTTAATGTCCTTGAATATGAAAAGGGAAGAGTAAGTTATGATTCCTCTAAACTAGATGTGGTCCCTGAATAGAAAATAGAACAACCAAAAACATTATCATGGGGGAAAAGATGACCAAAGAAAAAACCAAAGTTGATGAAAATACCATAAAGGGATAAGAAAAGTGCATTATAAATTCTATCTTGAAAGAGCCAGTATTTTTCTGATATGAGCCAAGATTTCTTAATATCTCAAGATATAGAAAATGAGAAAACTCTTAGTGAGCTAAAATTGGCTACTATGAGAATGGATATAACAGTTATCCAATCTAAAGAGATTTTTAAAGGATGAAAATTTTATTAAATCTAAAGTTTAAAAAGGTATATTTTCAATAAAAACAAAATGAATTTATTTTAGCATTAAAGCGATGAGATTCTAAGGACAAATTATTTGAACTTTTTGAGAAGTTGTAGGGCTATGATCCTGGCAACAAAACATTAATTGTAGAGGAGGCCATTATTGGGTCAAAATCTATGGCATGTTTCTACTTCCTAGTTGGGACTTTTGATCCTTTCTATTTTGGATCAAATAAGGAAATAAGAAAAATTACTATATTGTGAAGCATTTATACCTACGAGTTTGCAAAGGGAGATTGGTTATAACTTAGATACCCAAAATTTGGTAGTTTGGAGTGTAGCCCCAAAATCAAATATATATAAAAAGATTGATATACATGACACTATTCAAGGAAGTGTTATACACTAGACACTTCCATCCACAATTAAAAATGAGGTTTCTAACCTAATGAATTTATCCTCATTTATAAATGAAACTAAGGTTGATCAAATAGAACATCAATTGGCTCAAACCTTTAAGGATTAAGTTACAACTAGGATGTTTTATGAGGAAGAGATAAGGAGGATATTTGTTTTTGAGAGGAAGGTTGAGGATTTTAAAAATTAGATGATAATATTGCAAAATTAGTCAAGGCCTATAGAGGAGATGAATGATAAGGAATGGTAGTCTAAATTAGTGGAGAAGATAGTTGAGATGTGAATGGATCAACTTGTTAGAATGGATATTGATACATCTATTGGAACAAATGATTAAAATTGTATTGTCTTTGATGTTACACAAAATTTCATATCATTATCAGTCAATGTATGTCAAGCTCACTCGGGCATTAAAGATAGTTTTCTATCTCTATCAAGTGATCTAGAGTTTTCCTAGTTCAGAAGGCAATGCCTACAGAGTTCACTGAGGTGCCAAAGGAAAGTTTGTAAAAGATGACTATTAATCAAGCTCACTTTGTTAATGAAGGAAATGTTGGATGAAACTAGTAATAACTAAGCTCACTCGGTTACCAAAGGAACTTAGCAAGTATGCAGTGTTAACCAAGTTCACTTGGTTAATATAGGAAAATAATTTCTAAGTTAGTGTCTACCGAGCAGGGTCAACTAACAAAGGTTTTTCTTGTTCTGGCATATTGAGTTTAATTGATTTATCTAGTTGTTCTAGCTAACTGAGAAGATGGATATTAGGTATTCTAAATTGTATTTGAGCTAACTTGACAATATGAAAGATATAAATAAAAGGGTTAAGTTGACGGTGAGGAGAATGAATGCATGAAGGATTTTGAAGATCTAATGATGCAAAGAGGAAGAAAATTAGAAGGATAATTAGAAAATCCATGAGAAGCTGAAAGGATATATTTGATCAAGAAGGATGAAGTATTTAAGCTAGAACTGAGATCTATAATAAAAAATTCAATTCCATCCAAATTAGGTCATGTCCTTATTACTCTCTAACCATTTTAGCAGTGATCTAAATCTCTTAACAATAGTTGGGTTAATAGCTATTTTGTAAATCCTCTAACAAGATGGTAGTTATATTGAATTGTCTAAAGATCTCTAACAAGGCTACTACTAATAGGGTGATTAAATTCTCTAATAGGGTCACACCTAACAGTTTTTTTTGTAACCTTTAATAGGGCTATCTCCTAATAGGACTCACTTTAGAAGAGTGAAAAATAGTAACTAGTTGCAATTGGTGGTTTTTCCCAAATTGGGTTTCCATATTAAATCTTGGTGTCATATGTGTTCATGTCATTTCTTTTATGTTTTTTCTACTAGGTTAAAGTATTCATAGATAACATCTTAAGATTTTCATGATAAGTGTTTACCAAGCATATCAATGCTTACTGAGTTACAAAATTCTTGTGTATTTGCCAAGCATCAGTAGAGTTTAGTTTTAGAGATTATTTTGTTCTAACATCTAATGGATCTTATATTTATTTTTTTAGTAACTGATTCACCCCTCCCCTCTCAGTTACTCCCCTTATATTTCCAACAATTGGTATCAAAAAATTTTGGTGCTTGCAAAGAAGGTTTCAAGGACCTAAGCTAAAGATTAGGATGTCCTATAGAAGAGAGATTCCTAGGTTGAATAGAGACAAGTTTGCAACATGAAAAGGACTTATGAGATTGCATTTGGAAAATATCAATGATTTAGGTTGTAAGTATCTTGATGCTGAAGACAAGACTCCCATTGGAACATTATCAGTTGAAGACATTGTTGAAAAGAAGAATCATAACATCGACATGATTGATATTGCATCTACTCTTAGTTATGCTGAATTTGATGAAGTAAAAGACTGGAAAACAACTCATACAATGTGGACCAAACTGAAAGAAATCTATGGACAACATAAGAATGTAAGAAGAGCTAAAGAAGAAAGTCTGAAAGGTCAATTTGATCAAATAAAAATGATGGAAGATGAAAACATTGAAAAAAATGTGGAAAGAATCAAAGCAAGTTTGAGCACAATAAAAGCATCTAGAGGAAACCTTGATGACAAAAACATTGTAAGCAAGGTACCTAGAACTCTTCTTCCTATTTATGAAATTACAGTGTCAGCTATTCAAGAAATTAGATGTGATCTAAGTAAAAAAATAACTTTGGATGCTCTAGTTGGAAGATTGATAGCTTTTGAGTAGGATAACTATGATAACTATGTTCCTAGTTCCAAAAATATTTAGTTTGCATTTGATGCCAAACTCTCACTCAAGGACAAAGAAAGGTTGGTATTTAAAGGCTATTCTCAAGAAGAAGGTATTGATTGTGGTAAAAATTTCTCTCCTATTGCTAGATTAGAAGGTGTTAGAACTTTACTAACATATACAGCTCACAGAGGATTTAAAGTTTATCAAATGGATGTAAAATTTCCATTCTTTAATGGAATTCTTGGTGAGGAAGTCTACATTGAGAAACTAGAAGGTTTTTTAGATCCTAGCAAAAGGAACATGGTCTGCAAATTACACAAGGCATTATATGGTCTCAAGCAAGCTCCCATAGCTTCGCATCAAAGACTTCAAAACTACTTGATACAAATTGGTTTTCAAAGAACAAATGGTAACCATAGCCTATGTATCAAAGAAGGACCAAATAAGAAGATTGTGTTGGTAGATATATTTGCTGATGATACTTTATTCATAGGAAATGAGGACTTTTGCAAGGCATAGAAGAAATGAGTAAAGAATTTGAGATGTCTATGTTCAGAGAGATAAAATTCTTTGTTGAATTGCAGATTCATAGAAGAAAGATGGTATCTACATTACTCAATCTAAATATATAAAGGAGATACTAAATAAATTTGGAGTGGAAGACACAAGACCAATTCGAACCCCTATGTCTACTAAACATAAGATTTCCAAAAATTATGATTCGAAAGAGGTAGATTAGACCACTTATAGATCAATGATTGGAAAATTGTAGTATGTAGTGCATACAAGGCTTGATATTGCATTAGTAGTTAGTGTGGTGGTAAGATTCTCAGCAAATCTCAAAGAAAATCATTTGATGGCAGTTAAAAGAATCATGAGATATCTAAAAGGTACTGAAATATATGGTTTATGGTACAATATAGGAGTCAATTTGGACCTAAAAGTATTTATAGATGTTGATTGGATAGGAAGTAGTGATGATAGAAAAAACACTAGTAGTGGAGTACTCTTTCTTGGTAAAAGACTAGTGTCTTGGACAAGCAAGAAACACAATTGTGTCTCTTAGTCCACAATAGAGGCAAAATATGTGGTAGCAATAGTCAATTTCTCTAATATTGTTTGGATCAAACAAATATTGACAGGTATGAAGGTAGAGATCAAGGATCTAATAGTCATATACTGTGATAACACTAATGCAATCAATATATAAAATAATCCAATGATGCATACCAAAACAAAGAACATTTCTATAAAATATCATTTTTTGAGAAAATTGATATAAGATAAAGAAGTGAAATTAGAATATGTAACTACAAAACAAAAAATTGCGGACATATTCACCAAGCCATTACCTAAGGATGCTTTATGTATTAAGAAGTAAGCTAGGGGTTATTCCCCTATCCAAAGCTCACTATATGAAGTTTAGTGATGCATCAACTAGAGCATCTTGAAGATCAATCAATTAGTGCAATATTGGCAAGGGCATATTACAAAAGAATTAGTACTTTAGGTACATTAATATTTACTTAATATTGTCCTTGGCATAAGATATCAAAAAGGGAGAAGTTTACTATCATATCTTATAGAATTTTTTGTTGAAAAGAGGGAGAAGTTTGCTATCATAGAAAGGATTTTCATAGAGAGAGAATGAACTTGGCTAGCGTTCTAATAGATAGAAGCTTTTTGACAAAGGGAGAAACTAGAGGCAGAGTTCATACAAATAGAGGGAGTTCTCATGGATGAGAATCAACATGAAACTAAGAATTTGTTCCTTTATTCTTTAAAAAAATTAATTTAAAAATCATTTTACTATGACATGTTGTGTTTCCATCAATGTCAAAGAGGGAGATCATTAGAATAATTTATCAGTCAGTGTATGCCGAGCACACTTAGGCATTGAAGAAAAGTTTTTGTGTCTACCAAGTGATCCAAAGTTTTCCTAGTTTAGAAGGCAGTGCCTACCAATTTTACTTGGGTGCTAAAGGAAAGTCTATGAAAGATGAGTGTTAATTGAGCTCACTTGGTCAATGAAGGAAATGTTGTGTGGAACCAGTGCTAACCAAGCTCACTCAGTTACCAAACGAACTTAGGAAGTATGTAGAATCGAGTTCACTTGGTTAACATATGAAAATTATTTCTAATTTAGTGTCTACCAAGCAGGGTCGGCTAACAAAGGATTTTCTCGGTTTGGCTTATTTAGTTTAATTGATTTATATGGTGGTTCTAGCTGACTGTGAAGATGGATATTAGTTATTCTAAGTTGTATTTGAGCCAAATTGACAATATGAAACATATAAATAAAAGGGTCAAGTTGAGGGTGAGGAGAATGAATACATGGAATATTTTGAATATCTAATGATTCAAAGAGGAAATGAATTAGAAGGATAAGTAGAATATCCTTGAGAAGCTCAAAGGATATATTTGATCAAGAAGGATCAAGTATACAAGCTAGAATTGAGATCTATAATCAACAATTCAGTTGCATCCAAATTAGGTCATATCATTTTTACTCTCTAACCATTGTAGCAGTGATCTAAATCTCTTAATAGAGTTGGCTTAAACGATATTTGTAAATCCTCTAACAAGATGGCAATTCTATTAAATTGTCTAAGGACCTCTAACAAGGCCACTCCTAATAGGGTGAGTAAATCCACTAATAGGATCACACCTAATAGTGTGTTTTATAATCTTTAACATGGCTAGCTCTTAATAGGGCTAACTTCAAAAGAGTGAAAATTAGTAACTAGTTACAATTGGTGGTTTTTCCCAAATTGGGTTTCCATGTTAAATCTTGGTGTTATATGTTTTCATACTATTTCTTTTATGTGTTTGCAACTAAGTTAATGTAATAATAGATAACATCTTAAGATTTTCATAATAAGTGTTTGCCAAGCATATTTAGTACTTACTGAGTTACAACATTCTTGTGTATTTGTCGAGCATCAATAGAGTTCAATTTTAGAGATTATTTGTACTAACATCCAAGGGATCTTGGATTTTTTTTTGGAGTAAATGATTCACCCCTCCCCTCTCAGTTACTCCCTTATATTTCCAACAATATTAGACATGGGTAAATATGTCAAGATAGATGCCCTAAGGAATATAAATTGTTACATTGGTTGAATTTTTTGAAAGATATATCCCAACATGTCTATAATAATTTCATTTATTTTGAAGGGGTAGAACATTAGATCTTAGATGCTTTATCTTGGTTCAATTCTATATTCAACCAAAGGGGGCCCTATACTCAATTATTTGAGAGGTCCATTATGATGATGATCAACAATATTGAATCACTTGACAAAATTATTGGCACAAAGAAAATGTTGGTTAAAATAAAAGAGTTATTTGGTTTTTTTGACTAGTAAGCTCTACATATTATAGAATGAAAATTAAAGTTTTATATTGATGATATTGAAGGATTCATTCCTCCCATTTTGGATGCTGAAGAAATATTTAAAGATATATAGGAATGAGCTACTTCATTTTTTAAAGAGAAATTTAACATATCTACTTTCTTTGATATTATAGGTGCATTATATAAAATTGAGGTAGATATGAATATGTTTTTTACAAATTCAAGGGTCATTGCCAATGCTAGGTGGAATATATTTCTCCATGATTTAGATATATTTAGAGATGCAATTTGGCCAACTAAGAGAGAAATTACTATTTTGGAAGTTGCAAGGGGATTATAGAGTTTTCCATCCTAAGGTAGTTAGAAATAGTTCTGGTATGAGTCACATCGAGCCAATAGAGGGAGGACAGTTCATCTAAATAGGGTATCCTACTACTATGGTTCGCCTACTATAGATAAACCTACACTAAAAAGAAAATAATGATCCTAAAGAGTTTGGGCTACCAACTATCATTTTTTAAGCTATTTCCATTTTCAGTTTGTACAAGGTTTTGATGTTGACACTTTGTCTAAATATAAAAAATATTTTATATCCAATTGGATGATGATATTTTTCATATTCCCATTTCTAAAGAGTGTTACAATCCTTGAATTATAAAAGGATTACCAAGAATGAGAAGAGGGGTTTGAATTTTCTGTTTGGTAAATGTACTTTTTAAATTTTTGGTTGATCCTTATAATGTACTAAGTGTTGATGTTATCCTTGTATCAAGATGATAAGATGATAAGATAATTGAAGAGAAGATATTTTCTCTAGTCTATTGATTTTAGTCTGAGTTTGTATTATATACTTTGATGTACTACATTTAAGGAATTAATACAAAAAATAATTTCAAGGAGTTTTTCATTTGAATTTTGTCTCCTCTTATGATTTTCTATGGCTTCCTATTTTTTATTAGAAAATAATTATAAAGCAACGATTACAATTTACTCTAAATTGTATGTCTTATTTCAGTTTATGCTATTGATCAGATAGATCAAGTACATGGTTGGTTTATTTGTCATAGATATAGATTTTTAGAAGAGGATTATCTAAGAAGAAAGTTCATATTGATTAATTGATTTTTACTTTTCAAGGAAAAATCAATAAGGTCATTAAACCATGGTGTATGGTCAAGTTTGAAGTAACGCAATGGTTAAGGCAATGATCATAATACTTTTTCAAACAATTATTGATGTATTTTGTAGTCTAAAATCACCTTTAAAAACATCTCTATTTTATTTATTATTGTTTATTTGAAGTGTCACCCCTTACTTAATTTATGGGTATGTATAGAAATATGATAAGGTGTCATATTTTGTATTATCTAGAAGAAGCACAGAAGATTTAAGGGTTCTTATCTTCTAAATAAAGGATTAGAAGGAAAATGTTATCATTAGAAATGATCAATCTAATCCTAGGTACACATACCTAAATTTTGTATAGTTCAAAGTGTAGAAATATGAGTTTCTTTCTAAGTTGGTTCTTGTTCTAGTATAAATATGTTAATTATGGGAATTAGTTGTTTCCTTCATACATTTTATAAATTATAGGGTAGTTTAAATTTTATCTAATCAAAAGCTAACAAAATTACCAATTCTTCTTTAATTAATATCAAACTTTAAAAAATATATTTTCTTTCTTTCAAATAACCATTGTACTATAATAATACATGAGTATCTTGGATGCTTTGGCAAGATTTCATCAACCAAAAAGATTTCCTATTTCTCGTTACTATCTATTTTTCATGGAATGACATTTTCTATTTACCTTGTTTCCTTTTGCATAGTTGGTTTCTTAATGTGGACCTATCTGCTGGAAATCTTTTAGAATAACTGAGAGCAGGGTGAGGGCATGAATTAGTTATTCAAGGTCTAGATGTAAAAATAAAACTTTTCTTAACTTATTCAACCAATATAAGATTCATATTCATACATGCATCCAAATGAATATGTGAATACTTGAAACTTGCAAGTTATTGTCTAATCAAATGACATAAATGTAAAGCATGAAACACAACACATTCATCAACACATTTGACACAATGATTTAATATGGAAACACAATTTGGGAAAAACCACCAGCAACATGCTACTTCTTTTCACTCTTCTAAAGTGATGCCCTGTGAAAGGCCAACTCTGTTAAAGGTTACAATACACACTGTTAAATGTGAGCCGATTAAGGGATTTCAATCACCCTATTAAAAGTGAGCCTTGTTAGAGGACTTTAGGCCATTCACTTGGAATGCCACCCTATTAAAGGATTTTCCAATGACTATTAAGTCAACCTTAATCCAAAGGAATTACCCTAGACTAATACAATTGTTAGAGAGTAATAATAGAGCTTTAATCTGATATAACTTACAACTTCACTTGTAGATTATAGATCTCTATTTAGTCTTGAATTTTTCTTGGCTTTCACACTTTGTAGCTCTGATAGTTTGTTCACCCTTGAATAATTCATCTACTTAAGTCTTTTTTCTTAGTATGCCATTGTAGACACTTCTCTTGGATCACTTGATGAAGCAAAACCCTTAATTCCTTCTCCTCCTTAGGTTCTTGCATATAATGTCAATCTCTCTAACTCTTTTACTGCATGCCTAGACATTCCTATATTAAAGGAAATTTTAATTTTTTTTGCTCATTATCCATCATCTAAATTAGGGTTTTGGATGGATTATGTATGATACAATGTATTTGACCCATATCTTGTCTTCTCTAGAAAATTCTCTTAGAATCCATTTGAATTTGCCTCCAAAATGGTTTACATAAAACTCTATGCCACCAACTCATCAATTTTATCATCCTCCTACTTGACAAGTTTCAAGAAAATAGACTTGTTGGCTTATATTTGGCAAATCAATAGTTTTTGTCATAATGCAACAACTTGACATTATCAATCTTTTGATGCTCGACATGAACTATGAAATCACTCGGAATCAACTAAAGTTTACTAATGTTCAACATCAACTAAAGTTCACTTGGCATCTAGTGTCTTGCTTGGCATCCACTAGAATTTTCTTTCACTTGGCTCCAACTAACTTTTTTCTTGGCTTGCACTAACTTTTCTTAAAACCTACTATCCACTCATTCAAGCTTGGTAGATAAACTTTATTTAACTTGTTCTTCTAAACTTTCTAAGTGTTTCCAGCCATTTTGTAATCTTAAGTAGATCATTAATACATCATGGCATCACTATCTTAATTGATCCTTATACTTCATTACATAATCATAGCTCAACCTTTCCTCCAGGTGCTTATGTTACATCTTGTTGATCAAATCCTTTACATCAATCAACTAAGTGATAGTACTTGAAACATATAAGCAATTGTCTTACCAACAAATAGTAGGTTTGACATCAGTGACAAAACAATCATTGAAACACATAGCCTTCTTCAACCATCTCCTTCATAATAATACTCTTTTTAAATGATCTTTTCAATCAGATTTCAACAATCTCCCTCTTTGGCATTGATGGCAAACCAAACTAATCAACCAAGCCAATCAAATGATGAACATCTTGTTCAACCAAACTAACTAGGTTAAAATAATTAGACAATACCAAAAAGAAAACTTGTATTGAAAGCTCTCCCTCTATCAACAACTTCCATCTTCTGATTAGGTTACAAAATATAACCCCCTCTAAGTTCCTTCTTATGAATCTCTTTCATACTAAATTAATCAGTAGAATATCTCCCTTTGATAATGATCCTTCTAACTCTCTAATCAATGTCTCCCTCTTTGTTTTGATCTTTTCTCTGATTGCTTTCTCCCTCTCTGATCTTTTGATTAGTTTCTGCTATTTCTGCCTCTTTGAAAACAATGCCAAAGATATATACCGAAAACTTGACATCTTTAATATATGCAGATATAAGATTTTGCAAGTTCTTCAATTTCTCCATCTATCACCTTACTTGTGACTGATTTGAAGTTTCAGCTCTATAATCAATTTAGGAAATTCCTAAAGTAAGATTCACTACATCAATTTAAATTATATGAACATCAACTTGTTTGATGTAGGGCACTCCCTCTATCTCTTATGTAGCCTTTGATAGGGGTATCACCCCTAGTTTACCCCTTAGATACTCATAAGCATCCTTAGGTAATGCTTTTGTGAAGATATCAACAATTTTCTCCTTTGTGTTAACATATTCCATCTTCACCTCTTTATCTTCAACCAACTCTCTTACATAATGAGACTTGATTGCAATTTGCTTTGTCTTGGTATGCATTACTAGATTCTTTGATAAATTGATAGAAATTGTATTATTAGAATAAAGTATCATTGGTTCCTTGATTTCTTCCTTCATTCCCTTAAATAACTATTTGATCTATACAATGTTTGTGCAATTGATAGTAATAGCAACATATTCTACTTCAGCAATAGATTAGGAAGTACAACTCATCTTCTTACTAGTCTATGTAACTAGTCTTTTACCTAAGAAGAATGCTCCTCCACTAGTGCTCTTTCTATCATCAATGTTTTGAGCCCAATCAACATCAATGTAGGCTCCTAGTTCAAACTTTTCATTCTTCTTATAGTATAAACCAAACTCTTCGATTTATTTTAAGTATCTCATTATTATTTCCACAACCATCAAGTGATTGTCTTTGGAGTTTGTAGAGAATCTTACAACTATCCCTATAGATAATGCAATATCAAGTCTACTATGTACTACATATTGTAATTTTCCAATCATGGATCTATATAATGTTTGATTCACCTCAGTTGAATCATCATTCTTTGATAGCTTGAGTCCTGTCACCATAGGTGTAGTTACTAGTTTGGAATCCTCTAATCCAAATTTTTTCAATATCTCTTTGATGTACTTTGACTGAGTGATAGGGTAAGTGCACCAAGTTGTGGTGCCAAAAGGGGGGTATAAGTGGACACCTTTTTCCTGAAATCAGCAATTTCTAGACTTCAACAAGAATTTGAAGATAGTTACGCTCAAAATTTTAAGATATGACAAAAACAAAAGTCATAGTCCTCTGAATCTAGTTTCTAAACTACTAATTTTTTTTCAAAATGGTTTAGTTTTAGGTCCTCAAGAAAGGGGGCCACAAAAAGTGGTGCTGGTTTTTCCAGAAAAACATAACATAGTACAAAGTGTGGTCCCCCTGAAATTTTAACTTTTTTTTTGAAATTATTTAATTGCTCCAGTCAAAAGTTACCTAACACTATGTAGTTTATCCCAAATTTTTTGGGTAATTTTATAATATGTATTTTTTTTTTATGAATTTTTTAATTGGACACATTCAAAAAATGTGAAATATCTATGTGCTCCCCCTATAAATGATTGAAAACTAATCTAAAATCAAAACTTCTTTTTTTCAAAGTGTGTAGAATGGAGTTTAGTTTCTAAAAAACTAAGTTTTTTCAAAATTTGATGAACGAGCTAAAATCTATAGCCCAATTAGTACATGTTGGTTTTTGACAAAAAATGGATATACATTCAAAAGAAATTATAGATGAAAGGCTTAAAATAGTTCAAATTAAAAATAAATTATATGGTTGTGTAGCTAACAAAGAGACCTACAATGTCATGTAACTTGATTTTATTGATGCTCAACCACGAAGAAACTAGACGGAGAGTACACAAGAAAAATCAATCATTTTTTGTATGTTTGCAGCAAAACACATCTCAGACCAGTTTATGGACTCCAAAGCTTTGTTTTGGATTCCCAAAGGAATACCAAATGTTAGGCTTGGTAGTATTTAGATCTTTAAATAGTGCGTGCGTGCTATAGTGCACACGCGCTATTTAGAGCTTGTTAAATTTACTTTCAAATAGCGCGTACACGCTTTGTAAAATTTTTTTTTCAAAAAATGTGCACACACTATGGTGCATACACACTATAGTGCGTATGCACTATTTAAATATACTTTTAAATAGCATGTACGCACTTTGAAAAATTAATTTATTTTTTAAATAGCGCACACGTGCTATAGTGCGTGCGCACTTATTGAAAATAGAAAGGAAAAAAAGGGTGTCATCTTTTTGGCACCACAACTCGGTGCACTTACCCGATATATATATCATACTTCATCTGGTATACTTGTAATCCCACAAAGAATTTGATCTCTCCAAATATAGACATTTCAAATTCTTTCTTAATCTAATTTACAAAATTCTTACATAAATCATCTTGTCCTCCAAATATGATATCATCAACAAATATTTCAAATAACAAAAAACCTTTGTCTTTTTCTATCTTCATGTACAGCTTGTTGTTATCATTAGTCCTTTCAAATCTAATCTTCACAAGATAAGTATGAAGTCTTTCATACCATGCTCTAGTTGGTGCTTGCTTCAAATCATATAAAGCTTTGTACAAACTACATACCATGTTTTTATTGACTGCATAAGAAAATCCTTCTGGTCGTTCTATGTGGACTTCTTCTTCTACTATGCCATTCAGAAATGCAAATTTAGCATCCATCTGATAAACTTTGAAACCTTTGTATTCAGCATAAGCAAGTAGAGTTCTTACTCCTTCCATTCTTACAATAGGAGAAAATGTCTCACCATAGCCAATTCCTTCTTCCTATGCATATCCTTTGCAAACTAATCTTGCTTTGTTTCTTGTCACTTCACCATTCTCATCTAGCTTATTTCTGAATACCCATTCGGTGCCAATCACATTCTTGTCTTCTAGTCTAGGAACTAGAATCCATGTTTTATTCATCTCTATATGTTGAATTTCTTCTTCCATGGCCTTGTATCAATCATCATCTTCTAATGCATCTTTTACTATCTTAGGTTCTTTCATTCTTAACAAACATGAATCACTTCTCAATCTATTTCTTGTCATTGGCCTTGCATCTTTGGTTTGAATTATTTGATCTATAGGATGATATCTTTTGACATATTTGGACACTCTTGGCTCTAGGGTATAATATAGTGGTAAATTTTCATATTTTGGCAAATTTGACATTTTTCTAGTGTTATTTTTGGCAATTTCTGAGCCCTTCCATGGTTTCCTGGTCACCAAGCTTTGTTGTGTTTACCTGGTTGCCTAGCATTGTAATCGCCAAGGCAAATGTTACATTTGAGTTTTTCCCTGGCAGTATTCTCCTTTCACACAGCCGACCAGGTAACGCTTATCGTGGAATGTTCATCGGGTTTCAAGTTTTTGTTTAATGCAGTATGGGAGAATTTTCCATCTCAGTTTCATTTTACCATGGAGGAGTTGGCTCATTTCACGTTATGGGAAGTGGAGGATTCATCTCGTTTTGCCAACACACTTTCATTTTGTCGTGGAGGAGTCAACTCATTTGGCATGGTAAATTGGTAATTGTATTGATTTGTATATAAATCTGAATTTTCCCAAGCAATGAGACATTCACTAAATACTGTTGGCACTCCATCAAATTTGTGGTAGCGTAGGACATATCGTGGGCAAGAGTCAGACTCCAGAGATAGCTTCTGCAAGTGGTGGTACATTGTTATGTGCAACTATGCTATAAAATACTCTCCTTGAGCTTATGTAGTTTAATTTAATCAGAAGCTTATCTACAGTTTCCTTTCTTATCTCATTTTCATTAGAAATTTTTCAAAAAGTGGATGTTAATGGTTTTTAAAGCTTGTATGCATGGATATTGACCACCTAAGGTCAATATCCTATTTCCTTTGTCATGGAATGTCAATTCACCAACTGTCAAAACTTAGATTTGAAATTTAACATTTTTTCTTTAAGTTTCAATTCCTAGTCTGAAAGTAATACTACTTATTCTTAGGGAAGTAAAGTTTAAATGGATTATCAGTGGATTGAGATGTCAAGGGAGGGTGAGTCTGTAACTAATATTGCTCAATCTCAGGGAAGTAAAAAGGGTAAGACCCCCAAGGGTAGTGAAGGGATTAAAAACTTAGAGGGACTACCATAAAGGCTTTTTTTGGAATTGACAATGTTTCTGGTGCACCAACATTGGCAAGTACAAGTGCAGAAGGAAATCATAATACCTCACCACCACTAGAAGAGAAGGTTGTTATTTAATTAAATCAAAATGCATCAAATTAGGATAAAAATGTTCCAACAATAGAAGATGTTGTAACAAAAGATAATATTGATGTTGGTAGGAAGAAAAGAAAAAGGAATGTAAAAATGGGGCAGGATTGTGAAATGAAAAGTGTTGGGTGATGCGACATGCTCCCCTGCCCACAGGTGGTTAATTATGTGGTGTTCCATGTGCACTAATAGTCATGGCTTTTGGTGCAATGGCAAATGGGCCCCACAATTGGTATCAGAGCCTAGTTTTGGCCTGGTCATGGGTTCAAATCTCCCCGTGCCTTCCCGACCCGTGTAAGCAACTAGTATGCACGTCGAGGGGGAGATTGTTGGGTGATGTGACATGCTCTCGTGCCCACAGGTGGTTAATTATGTGGTGTTCCATGTTCACTAATAGTCATGGCTTTTGGTGCAACGGAAAATGGGCCCTACAAAAAGGACTTTCCAGGTTGATTGGGTAGCAAAGTACTAGTTTATTGAACTAGTCACAAACAATGATGAACCACCAATAGAATGAAAGTGTATAATTTTTACCTGGAAAACTAAAAGAGAGAAAAAGTTGCTGCTGGAAGTCTTTTCCCTTTAACCACTATGAACATTCGATGGTGTGATCTTCCTTTTTCGCGACTTCACAACATAAAAGTTCACCATCATTTAAACTGGTGATGATGCAATCTCTGCCCTCCTCACAGTTTCACAACACAAATCTTTTCAACTGGCGATGATGCGATCTGTGCCCTCCTTGCGATTTCGCAACACACAAACTATTAAATTGCAATGATGTGATCTTTTCCCTCCTTGCAATTTTTCAACACACATCTTTTCAACCTGTGATGATGCAATCTCTGCCATCCTCACGGTTTCACAACACACATCTTTTCAACCAGTGATGATGCAATCTCTGCCCTCCTTGCAGTTTCACAACACATAAACTATTAACTTGCGATGATGCAATCTCTGTGCTCCTTGTAATTTTGCAACACACATCTTTTCAACCGGTGATGATGCAATCTCTGCCCTCCTTCTGGTTTCACAACACACAAACTATTAACTTTCACTTTGATAGTGACATTGCAATAGACCTGTTAAAGCCTTTTTCACGATTTCGCAACTGCCAACTTCAAACTGATGAAACACTTTGTGAACCTCCGATGCCATCGACTTTGCGTATTTTTTTTTAACCTTGAATACAATTGAAATGATTTGCCCAGAAAATTAAAGTTTTATTGTGATTATTATTTTTTGTTCGCCAATGTATAAATTTTTTGTGGTTTTAAAATAGCACAATTTCCCCAAATTTTACATATTGTTTGAGAGACTATGAATGATTCGCCAATGGAGATTATTATTTTTTCTTTGTAAACTATTTTTTTTTGTGACAAAAATAAATTTTTTTTCAGGTGTTTTACATCTTTCGCCAATTTTTTACACCTTTTCTAAAGGAGGGGTTTCTTAAAGTATACCTTGCTTGGCTCAGTTCTTGTAAGTACATTTTGTCTCTCAGCTTCAGTGTCACTAAGTAAAACTCTTTTAGGTGTTTTAGCATCTCTTGCATGTGTACTAACCTCAGAATTAGAATGTGCATTTTCTTTATTTTGCAACTCAGCATTTGAATGTAGCTCAATTCCTGAATGCAAGTTGACATTCATAGGTTGTGACTTAACAGTTATTAAGACTCGCTATTGGTTTATAACTTGATTTGTAGAATCTTCTTTAGTAGGCATTCCTTCATAGAAGTATACAAATGATTTTTATTCTTTTGGTTCTTTTATAGGTTCAGCCTCATGTAATTCTATAAATTCATCAAAATTCACATTCACACTTTCTACAATTTTGTTAATGCTAGTATTTAAACACTTATAGGCTTTGCTTCTTGTGGATTTTCCAATAAATATACCTTCTTCACTTTTTGCATCAAACTTTCCATTCCTAACATCTTTAAAAATATAACATTTTCTTCCAGATACATTAAAGTATTTTACATTAGGTGAATATCCATACCATAGTTCAAAAAATGTTTAATATGTACCTTTCTTGACTTTCACATAGTTCAAGGTATATAAAATAGTACTTATAGCTTCTCTCCAGTATTTTAGAGAAAAAAATTTCTCCATCATAAGTGTCTTGGCATAGTCCATTATATACCTATTTCTTCTTTCAGCAATTCAATTTTGTGGAGGAGTCCTAGGTACAGATGTCTGTCTTTTGATTCCTCTATCATTACAGAACATCTCAAACTCATTTGAAGTGAATTCTCCTTTGTCTGATCTCAAGAATTTCATATTTTTACCTATTTCTTTTTCAACTCTTGCCAAGTATCACTTAAACATTTGAAAAGCATCAGATTTTTATTTTAGAAACATGACTGTCATCATCCTAGAGTAATCATCAACAAATAACATTATGTACTTATCTCCTCTATAGCTTTGCACTTCAATAGGTCCACACAATTCAATATGAAAAATTTCTAGTATTTCCTTAGAGGTAGAAGCTTTATTTTTAAAGATTGACTTTGACATTTGGCCTAGCTGACATTGTTTGCATACTATATTATCCGGTTTCTTCAACTTAGGAAAAATTTTAACTCTTTTTATGTTACTGGTACTAACCAAATTATCAAAATTAACATAACATAATCTCTTGTGCCAAAGCCATACATCATCAAATTTTGCAATAAAACAAGTAGCATTCTCTATATCTAGATAGAACGGATTACTTTTAGTTTGATCACCTTTTCCAATCAGCTTCCCATTTGTGTCATATATCTTGGTAGGTTTATTTTCAAATTCAACTTTGCATCCCAAATTATTCAATTGTGACATGCTTAACAAGTTATAATTCAATCCTTCAACATAATAAGCATTGTCACATGAAATCTTGTATGTGAGTTCAATGATAGACCCTTTTCCTTTTATCAAGCATGGTGCATCATTACCAAATCTTACACTATTTCCATCATAACAAGTTAAGGTAACGAACTTACTTTTATCTCCAGTCATGTGATGTGAGCATCCACTTTCAATGGTCCTTTTATCATTCTTGTTCGCACAAGTCACAAGTTTAGTTGCCTCATCCTCATTAGATTCATCCTTCATTGCAACATATACCACTTCATCGTCATGTTCATCAGAGTCATGTTCATCCGCAATGTAGCATGACTTCCTATCTTTGTCTTTGTAGTCTCTGCCATCATCCTTTGTTCTATTTTTGTGCTTCTTTCCTTCTTTTTTGTTCTTTTTTATATGTACATCTTGCAGCAATATAACCAACTTCATTACAATTGAAACAAATGATGGATAACTTGCTTTTGAACTTGCCTTTTCCTCTGTGAATCTTCTTGCCAATAGTGCTTTCAATTGTTCAATGTCTTCCTCATCTGTATTACTATTAGTGGATGCATATTTTATCTTTCTTTTCTTCTTCTTCTACTTTACCTCCTCAAAATCCTTGAATAACAATTTATCTTTGAAAGCTGATTCAAGACTCTCTAGTTTGTAATTGTCAAAATTAGATAGCTCAAAAGTAGTGAGTCTACCTACCAAACCTTCAAGGGTTAGATTATTTCCTAGTATACATCTCAACTCTTGGATTGTAGAAACTCTAATAGCATAAATAGATAGTAATATCCTCAAGAATTTTCTTTGTATAGTATCATCATCTATTTGACTAGTAGTACCTTTTATTGCACTAACCAATTCTTTTATCCTAGCAACATATTGAGCAATATTCTCACCTTCTTCCATTCTCATGTCATCAAACTTACCTCTAAGACTCTCAGACTTGTCTCTTTGAACATTTTTGTCTCCTCCATAGATGGTGGTCAGGGCATCCCACATCTTCTTTGCAGTGTCACATCCTTTGATATCATCAAATTTGGCATAACTTAGGGTAGAGGCAATCTCCAACATCACCTAATTGTATTCTTTCTTTTTCTTTATATCTTCAGCAGTTAGGGCTCCTATTGGATCAACATGATCCACTATAATGGAAGATTGTGCATGGTCGCCAAGTCCTCCAAGGCATAGCTTTATCAAAAATTTTCATGCAAAAAAATTATCTCTATTGAGCTTGGGTACTTCTCTTTTAGACATCTTGATCTTTGTCCTTCTAGTACCTTAAAACTAGTCCTCTTAAGCATATGGCTCTAATACCAATTGTTGGAAATTTTCTAGAATAACTAAGAGGGGGGGAGGGGTGTGAATCTGTCATGCCCTAAAATAGCAAGGTAAAAAATACAATTTTAAAAAAAAAAAAAAAAATTTAAAGCTAACTAAGATAATATGAATGGGTCCTTACTCAGTCACATACAAATACAAATACCTATCCACTTGAGAAAGTTATCGGGTTCCAACTACGATCAAAGTGATTCATAGCTAGTGAGGTATTATTATTTATTTGTTGATCAAAATAAAATAAAATTGACAATTAATTATTTAGTTGATTGATAATCAATTTGGATAATAGTATGCATTAGGGTTTTCTAGTAGTCTTCCCCTACATTTGCATCCTTAAGTTTGGTTCCCTTATTTCCAAAGTAAGGTTAATCAAATGGACTCACTCAATATCCACATGCATCTAGGTCTTCCTATGTGTTATGGTATATGATTACCTAAAGAGATTACTGTGGAAACTCACATAAATCCTTTAATATTTCATTACACCATCATCACTTTCAACTCTATTCTGTTATAAGAATAATATGGAAACCCATAGTTACTTTTCACTTCACCATCTTATAGGATAACATCTTGAGTTGGATTCATTTTAATGATTATCTATTGTTTCAAGTACTAATTAAGTTATTTGATCTAATCATATAATAATTGATATACTTCACTAATTTAAAATTCCTTAAGCTATTAATCATCTGCAAGCTTATTAATCTATTGAATGAATTCTAGTTCTCATATTTTTACAAATTTGTTCTCATCACTCAAAATTGACTCATTATAAATCATATAATGTAATTACATATTCCAAAACAATATAATCTACTTCCATAAATTTCATGTAAATAACATACCATATTAGTTTTGAATGATTCCTAAACCCAACACTATATATATATATATATATATATATATATATATATATATATATATATATATATATATATATATATATATATATATATATATATATATATATATATATATATATATATATATATATATATATATATAACTTATAATAATTAATATAGAAATCATATTCTATGCTACAAGGCTCACCCCATCTTGTACCTAACAATAAATGAGACATTACCCCCACACAAAAAGCAACTCCCCTTGACTTACCTTAGCAACTATACCACACCCATAGCCCTGCACGTGTCATGCTTTGAATTTCCCTCCTAATGATGTGACTTACTCTACCCAACCTTCCACCTTTTTCCCATGTGACCACACCATAGGGTAACGATATGCAAGATTGGTGCACTTTTTGATGAGACAAGATGCCTAGCTATGCGCCTGATGTGACAGGGATAGGTCCTTCAAAACTTGCACCCATGTCTTCACCAAGGCGTAGTTGTTTTTTTTTTTTTTTTGAATTGACTTATGTTTTTTTTTTTTAAATGCATGTGCATAGGGTATGTTAGGGACATAGGTTTTTTTGTTTGAAGTTTTATTGTTATTATTATTAATATTAAGGCTTACACCATGTTTCGCTAATTTCCATACAATCACGTACCCTTTATGCTCTTGTGACCCATTATCAGGAAGGCTTCCTAAAATCTTTTCCCCATTCAACTATTTCATAGGTTCTTAATAGGAAGTTAACCGTGTTCTCAATTATAACTATATTTATTTTATTAATTACTTATTTGAGTTTGGTGTGACAGTGACCTGCTAATATTTTATTACTCTGTAATTTTGGGGAAGGAATTGATTTCTTCCCCATACATTTTCAAGAGAGATGAATACTAACCTACAGCATGGTTAACCAATTTTACTCTAAGTGTCTACCATTCCAAACTAACTCTTTTGTGTTGGCTTATTTTGTTCATGAGATTGCAAATGACTATATTTGTTTGAAATAGCTTATAACCTTCATAATACAACATTTAAATCTTTATATGATAATAGCCATCCTTACTTATAACATTCTTCCTCATATTATTGATGAAATATTCATGTATCTACCAATCCTTTACAAATACCCAAAGATAATGAAATACATACAAATTTCTTTCATAACACATCGAATTATATATGGGATATTTTATTACAAATACAACAAATGCACACAACCTTTCAATGGTAATAATGATACTAGAATATTCTACACCTCATACTATCTTTTCATAACTCAGACAACTTCATATGATCATTTCTTTACAAGGAAGCATATATGTACAACATTCTCAAAATTTTCCCTCTACATATTCACTTCGTTATAATGTCACAATCTTTTTACATCATAATGGGACAACTCAAGAGACCTTCAAAATCACAAACATGAACATTGAGCCTTCTTTACACATTTGAATCTTCTCCACTTGACAAGGGTGAAACCCTACTACTTCATATCATGCATCTTCACAAAACCTACACATAACACATACAACCGAAACCATGGAGGCTCACCTCCCAACCTAGGCTTCCATGAAGCCACCCACCAAGCAAGGGAAACAAGGATCAAATAGGTTACACACATACTTCACAAAATTTTGCATGAAAACACAACACAAATACAATAAACACCCTTCCATGGCTTGCACAATGATTCACCATTGGAATCATAAAACATTGGGTGAAGGTGGGCTCTTCAACGAGGAAAAATTCTAACAACATAAATATCATATTGCCAATGCATTTTGCCTCTCAAGGCCACCCAACATAAACACCATATTGCCATTGCATTGCCTCTCAAGGCCTTCAAAACAACCATCTTCTCCTCATCCACCAAACCTCCTTGTACCTCCCAAACAACAAGATTCATGGCCATGATGGAGCCCATGCACCATGATGATAACAAACCTCATCATGAGGTTTAAAAAAAAATTCTTTTCTCACCTGCAATGTCAAGCCCAACTTATGCCCTTCACCCAAGGCTTCTCTTCCCTCCCAAGGGTGAGTGAAGCCTTCACACCCATAATCACAATCAGTACTCACATTCAAAAAATAAACAACAACAAAACAAAACCAAGAAAGGATCTCTAAAAGCACAAAACACATCCACTTCTTCCCAACACAATGACAAGCTCATAACACAAGATTGACAATGAAATGCATACTCCATTGATAACTTTTCACACTTGCAAATTTTTTTATCCATCCTAAAGAAAAGGAATAAAAGAACATGTTTGAGTCACCAACCTTGGTCCAAGCTAGGGTAAGGATAGGTGTAGAAGAGCTCGCTTAATCTCCCTCCAAAACTTAGTTGTCTCTAAAATTAGAGAGTGGGTGAACAACCCACTAACTTGTCACTCACCCCCTAAAAGACTCTCCACTAACCATTTTTAGTAAGAACATCAAGCCTCCCTTTCTTACATTGTTTCTCCTCCAAAATAAGAAGGTTGACCAAGTGGGGTTGTGAGGGTTCTATCATGGAAAAACTCCCAATTTTCGAATTGGTCTAAGTTAGCTTTGTTTAAGGGGTTCCCAAAACTAGGAAAACATTAAAATAATTAAATTTAGGTCCCTAACCTACTATACTACCATTAGGGTGGCTTTTTAAAAATAAAATAACACCTTAGGATCCCATTTAGACCCCCTAAACTCCTTGTCAAGTTTGAATTCGAATTCCTACATGATGTGACCCATCCAAACACTCTCTCCCAAATGGGAGTACTTAAGAATTAATTTGAAAAGAAGGAAGAGGACCAATATTGAGTAACCTTGAGATCAACACTAAGGTGACATGCCATCAAAACATAGACCATACAAGTGTCAATTGACACACATAAAAAAAATACATTACATTTTCCTTGGCATGCCCTTAATCCACCTAGGTTATGATTAAACATATTCACAAGCAAGCAAGCAATCATGCAGTTATGAAGAAAATTACTTTCACAATTAGGCTTTTGAATCTTCCAAATATTTTCCTTGGTTAAACTATGTCACAAGGTTTGGAACTTGTTTCCCCCAAGAATTTCCATGGTCCCACTTCCTGCACAATAAACTCGACCATCAGTAGTCCAAGGAGTCATAAAGCATGTATAACGTATAAATGTGTAGTGATAATCATAATTCGGGTAAATTTTCCTATTTAAATCATCCAAGATGTTAGGATAAAAAATCTGCATAACATAAGCCATCAGATTAATATCTATGTACACATCAAAAATTAATTTATCATTTACTAGTGTATCATAAATCATCATAACCACTTCTTTGAATATCATAATCATTCATCTCATAAAGCATCATAATCAAATTGATAGCTATCCATAATAAGCTTAACATTTAGCATCACATCAAAATTCTAATAATATCAATCCATAAAATTGCATCCATATATTTTCAAACATTTCCTACACAATAACATGTTCTAAGTGCATATGATGATGTAAACCACTACTAAGTATAAAAGTGCATAAACAAAATAATCCCCAGTCCATTAAGTCTCAAATAACTATCAAAATATTTAGATCCTGAATATCCAAAATGTAAATAAAATATCCATGCTATGACAGGTCGGGGTGAGGCCTCACAGAATCAATTATTCAAGTTCCAAATGTATAAATAAAAATTTTCTTAACTTAGTGAACCCATATAACATTCATATTCATACATGAATCCAAATGAATATGTGAATAATTGAAACTTGCAGGTTACTTTCTAATCAAATTGTAGAAATGTAAAGCATGAAACAAAACACTTTCATTAGCACATTTGACACAATGAGTTAACATGGAAACACAATTTGGGAAAAAAACACCAATAACATGCTACTCCTTTTCACTCTTCTGAAGTGATGCCCTATGAAAGGCCAACCCTATTAAAGGTTACAATAAACATTGTTAAATGTGACATGGTTAAGGGATTTCAATCACCTTGTTAAAAGTGAGCCTTGTTAGAGAACTTTAGGCCATTCACTTGGAATGCTACCCTATTAAGGGATTTTCTAATGACTATTAAGTTAACCTTAATTCAAAGGATTTACCCTAGATTGATACAATTGTTAGAGAGTAATAGTAGAGCTTTGATCTAATACAACTTACAACTTCACTTGTAGATTATAGATCTTTGTTCAGTCCTCAGTTTTGCCTGGCTTTTACACTTTGTATCTCTAATAGCTTTTTCACCCTGCAAGCATTCATCTCCTTAAGACTTTTTGTTTAGTACACCATTGTAGACACTTCTCTTAGGTCACTTCATGAAGCAAAACCCTTAATTCCTTCTCCTCCTTAGGTTCTCGCATAGGACACCAATCTCTCTAACTCTTCTGTTACATGTCCAGACATTTCTATATTAAAGGAAATTAGAATAATTTTCTACTCATTATACATCATCTAAATTAGGGTTTTCGATGGATTAGGTAGGATATAGTGTATCTACCCCATATCTTTTCTTCTCTAGAAAATTCTCTTAGAATCCATTTGAATTCTCCTCCAAAATGGTTTACATAAAATTCTATGCCAGCAGCTCATCAATCTTATCTTCCTCCTGGTTCAAAAGTTTCAAGAAAATAAACTTGTTGGCTTATATTTGGCAAATCTAAAAAAAATTTCATAATGCAACAGCTTGACATTATCAATCTTTTGATGTTCGACACATACTATGTTGGTCGGCATAAACTAAAGTTTACTCATGCTCGACATCAACTAAACTTCACTTGGCATCTACTATCTTGCTCGACATCCACTATAATTTTCTTTCACTTGGCTCCAACTGACTTTCTGCTTAGCTTGCACTAACTTTTCTTGACACCTACTATCCACTTAGTCAAGCTTGCCAGATAAACTTTATTTAACTTGTTCTTCTAAACTTTCCAAGTGTAGCCAACCATTTTGTAATCTTAAGTAGATCATAAATACATCATGTCATCACTGTCTTAATTGATCCTTGTACTTCATTACATAATCATAACTAAACCTTTCGTCTAGGTGCTTTTATTATATCTTATTGATCAAATCTTCCTCATCAATCAACTAAGTGAGAGTACTTGAAACATATAAGCAATTGTCTTACCAACAAATAGTAGGTTTGACATCAGTGACAAAACAATGATTGAAACACATAGTCTTCTTTAACAATCTCCTTCATAACAATACTCTTTTCAAATGATCTTTTTAAACATATTTCAATAGTATCATGGATCCTTATCCTATGTTTAGTGAATTTAATTCCACCATATGCAAAATTTATCCTTTTCTTGAGACATTCTTATTTCCCTCGCTTACTACGTAATGTGAAAGTTTTGGCCCTTGTGAGGTTTTTTATGATATCAAGGCTTTCCATGGTCTTGGAGATTACTTATTGGATCACACATGGACCTATCTTTGTTCATGTAGATGTTAGTTTGATAGATTTTGAGGTTGTTGATAACTATGTTTTTATAATTTTCAATGACCTTTTTTTAAAATGTTAAAAATTGAGCAAATTAGGGATTATAGTTCCCACCATAGAAATAACTGCAATTAGATGCTTTTTCATCTAAATTTGAAGTATGTTGTTGATGACATATGTACTTAGAACTATCAATATAAATTTTCAAAAATATTATATATTTTGTTTGTTATAGCTATTTTTAGGTAACCTTTTCATAATTTAATGGTTTTTTGTTCCTACCATCCTTTCCCTGGTAAATCTATGTTAACCATTACAAATGCTATATATCATCATAGAGGACTCTCTCCTCTAGAACAATTCATCATTTAAAAATAAAATCATAGCATCTACTAATTTTTATATTTTTTCAAATTTGCATAATCTTCAATGTTGAAAAACCTACTTGCATTATTTTGCAATTATTGTAATTGATATTGTGTCACCTATAAAAAAAATACATTGGCATAATTCTAACCACAAGTTCTATCCAATGGTTTTTTTTTTTTTGAAACCATAATTTTGGTGATCAAATAGGCCTCTGAAGTGTTAAACTCTTTAGAATTGCAAAAAACATGAAAAAAGTGCCACATCAGATGACACATAGATGATTTCGGTTGGATTCAATCTCTCTAGACTAGATCTAGCCAGCTAGTACAACCAAAAAGTCCTTTGCACAAGGTCACATGCACAAGCTTAAAATTTTTATTCACTTTAAACAATAAAATAGGTTATTTATTTTAAAGGCAAAGTTTTATTTTGTAAACTATTATATTTAATTCAATAAAATAAGTTTCTTATTTTAAAGGTAAAGTTATATTTTTAAATTGTTATATTTAATTCAATAAAATAAATTTTCTATTTTAAAGGTAAATTTTTATTTTTTAAATTTTTATATTTAATTCATATTTTCATTTCTAGTATTAAAATATTTAAGCTTACATGAAATTTTATTGAAGAAATATTTGGAAATTACATTTTTTAAATTATTTTTGTATTGAAATTGATTAATTAAAGTTATTATTTATTAATGAATTTTATTTAAATCAATTATTAGAATGAATTGAAGTATTTTAAAACATTGTGAAAAATAGATAAGAGCCTATACAATAATAAATTGTGAGCCCTTATGTGGGAGGTCTTGGGATCAAGTCTACTTGAGCTTAATAAAATAATAATAATATTTTGTCTTTTAATGGGTAAGAGGTCAAAGCCAAAGTTCGTTATTATTATTTGCTTATAATTAATCATTTCAATTATTAGTTAAGCTTGAGTAGATTTGAACCCAAGACCTCCCAATTAAGAGGCTCACAATTTACTGTTGTGTTGTAGGCTCTTGCCTAATAATAATAATAATTAATCACAACACATAATAATAATGAATTTGGGCTTCATCCTTTTATCGATGATTTTTTTAATAAAAACTATTAAAATTATTAAATAGTTAAATTAATTAATTAATTTAATATATTTAATAATTTGTTTAATCTAAATTTAGCAATGCTTTAATGCAACTACTTGTCTTAAAATTTTTTGTCTTACAAACAATCAAATATAATAATCTTCTAAAGTTGAAAGTCTTTTTCTAAATTGTCTATGATCTACCATTATTTATGTAATTGAATTTGAAAATCTTTTGTATGCAAGTGATTCAAGCTCTCTATTTAGGTTTTTGTGCAATGGTGAATAAAGTGAAAAGAGCAAAAAGATATGATCAAGTTAGAGATGACTAGAAGAAAGGATGGACAAAATGTAATAAAGAGCCAACAATTGAAGATCCATTGATTGAAGTTGAAGAAGATCCTATTGAAGTTCTATAAAGTAGTAGGACATTTAGAAAAAATGGTTTTACAGTTGGAAATTTTGCTATATATAGAGGAAGAGTCTCTTTCTAAAGAAATTAAATCATCTAAATACATGATGCTTGAAAGTAAAATTGAGCTACATCTAAAAAATATTTGGGAGGAATTTTTTGAAAATAAACCTTTGATTGGTAAAGCATAATTATTTTTTAGATTAGTTAGTAAAAGAGAAATTAGTCTTGTTCTAGAGTTGTTAGGTGTGAACAATAAGAAAAGCTCAAAATATAATGTCAAGGCAACAATAGTTCAAAATTTGATAGATGGATTAAATGTTATTGATAAAAAAAAGTCAAGTAGTTGATTTAAGTGTTGCATGGAGAGCATTGATGATTATGATTATGAGAAAGGACTTGTCACAAAGAAAACAAGTTTGAGCAATTTCTAAAATGCTCAATCTATCTAGAAGAACTATTCAAAGATACATAAAAAAGAGAAATTTTCTTGACGATAACATTGAGAAGAACTAGGTTAATATTTTTTGGCTTCCTCAAAAGGATAGAATTTATGAAGATGTTAGAAGATAGGTTGTTGAATATTGGACTAGCCAGTCATAGGTTTCTTCCAATGGAAGAGACATTATATAGATCAAAGATGAAGAGACCAATATGAAAATAACACATCCAAAATACTTTGTAGAGACAACACAAAGTAAATTATTTGAAGCCTTCAAAAAGGAATTTGCAAATGTGAAAATTTGTCAAAGAATGTTTGAGAGGTTGGGCCCATGTTCTGTATGCATAAATAAGGTACATGAAACTTGTTGGTGTCAAAATCATGTTGAGTTTCATCTAACATTGAGAATAACTAGGTTAATATTTTTTGGCTTCCTCAAAAGGATAGAATTTCTAAAGATGTTAGATGACAGGTTGTTGAATATTAGACCAGCTAGTCACAAGTGTCTTCTAATGGAAGAGACACTATATAGATCAAAGATGAAGAGAGAGGTATGAAAATAACACATCCAAAACATTGTGTAGACACAACACAAAGTGAATTATTTGAAGCTTTTAAAAAAGAATTTGCAAATGTGAAATTTTTTCAAAGAATGTTAGAGAGGTTGCACCCATGTTTTGTATGCATAAATAAGGTACGTGAAAATTGTTGGTGTCAAAATCATGTTGAGTTTCATTTTTATTTAAAATCTCTTAGAAAAGATATGGCAACACTTAAGTCAGATGTGATAATTCCTAGAAGCACAATACAACTTTTCAAGTCTTTTCTTTTTGTGATAATGTTGAAGAGTTAGAGGAATTCAATGTACAATGCATAAAAAAGGCATGTACAAATAGTGGAGAGTTGTAAAACTTTCAATATGAAATAGACAATATTGATGTTTCAACACTAGTTGTGTGGGATAGATTTGAGTATGAGATATATCAAACAAAGAATGAAGAAGAATGTAAAAAAATAGCTTTGAAGAAGAGAAATTTTTGATATGGTGAGTTTATGGATAAGTTCATAACTATGATTTATCTATACATCTAGCATTCTCATGGTGCAAAATGGCAAGCAAAACCAATTTGAGATTCAAAACAATATTTTCCACTAGGATGCATTATGTCAATTGTAGACTTCTTTGAGAACTGTACTTTTTACCCTCAATCTAAAATTCAAGCTAAATATTATCCCTCAGATCAAATTATAATTTTTGTACAAGTTTACTACAGACATGCATAATTTAATGTGGATGGGGTAGAAAGTATTGATCCAAATGAATGCATTATCATCAAGGAGGTCTATTTTTATCTTAGTGATGATAGGGTTCATGATAAGAGCTATGTAGCTCATTATTTTGGAATGTTATTTGATAATCTCATAAATTGTGGGATAAATGCTTTAGAATATTTGATTTGGTCTGATGGTTGTGCTAGTACATGTATTTGAAAGTTAAAATTTAAAATTTCATGCACATATTTAATTAACTAAACAATTAATTATATGTAGATTTGATGACTCATTAATTTATTTTTATTTTTTTCATATGGCAATTTAAGTGTGCAAAAGCATTGAATTGGCTTCCAACACAATATGTGAGATGAAATGTTAAGTTTCTTTGGAACTTCTTTGAAAGTGGTCATAGAAAAGGGAGCACAATGGAGAAAAAGCATGTGTACAGCTTGCACTTCAGCAACATGAAGTTTCAGGAATAATATTGTTATGTACTAATCAAATTTGACATATATGACCATTTGGTAGATAATTATTTTATATTTTGTTAAAATTGATAGAATTTTCTTTCCTATATAGGTGTAAAGATAGACAAAGAAAACAAGTTCTTGAATAGTGAAAATCTCATTTTTCTTCTCATGATACAAAATATAATAAATGTATTTTTGGGGAAGTGGAACGTAAGCTTTCCATTTTGCTTTGACATGATTACTTTAATATTTTGATTATTGACATAGATGCTTGCCAATTTAATGTGTTATGGATATTGATTGATCAAATCCTTATAATTTTCAACCCATTATTGGAATTATAATATTGCATCAACTAATGACTACCAAACAACACAAACCTCTAGTAATTCAAGTAAGAGAAAAATCATGTTTTTGTGATGTCTACATTCAAAAAAATGCAATAGGTCAATGCGACAATATTTTGATGGACATGGACAAACATAATCAAAAGTATCCCTTATGAAGAAGATGACAATGAAATAGAAATTTATAATCCTATGTATTCAGCTGATTATGAATGTGTTTCAGATTTAGTTGTTCCAGGTGAGTTTCTACAAAAATATTTCATTTCTATATTTATTTATTGTCATATTTATTTATTTATAGTTTCTATTATTTTTCTACATTTTAGGTGACATCTTTTCTATGTATGTGGATCCTCAAAATATGGAAGGTGTAGATTATTGTTCACTTAGATACACAAAAGTAAAAATCAAGTTGACTAAACCAAGTATAGATGATGATAACCAGTCATAGCCAACTAGTTCAGTTATTATAGAAGGTATATATATCACTCCCTTATGATATGTATACAACTAATTAGAGAGTGAGAGATTGATTGTAAATAATTATTTCATTTCTATATTATTAAGAATACTCAATGAAGTACAAATTTTATTTTGTAGGCACCTATTATCAGCAAACAAAAATTGAAAACAATGGTGTTCAATTTATGAATACATGCTTGGCCAAAATGTTTTGCATTATAGGCACTTGGTTTTAGCCACAAAGATTCAGTTTGACATTATGCCAAAAAAAGGACGTACCAAACCAAAGTGGAGGTTAATATTGAGGAGAATGAAAAGTTGTTCGAGATTATTAAAGATAGAGAGGATCCCAACCATATATGTCAGCAACTTTTTGATTGATAGATAGGTATAATGATTCATAAAATATTTCAAATTTTTATTTACATTAATTGCTTTTTTTTTTGTTTATGTTGGTTTAAGTGTTTTTTTAATATTTATACAAGCTTTTTTTATTTCAATATTTATACACCTTTGCAACACACCTAGAAAATGATGTAAGAAATATTTTCATTAATTTATTGAACATGTAAATTTCTTACACATTAATAATTATCTAAAAAATAATGTAATTATTTCTATTTACATTTACATTTTCTATACACTTTACAACATACCTAGAAAATTATGTAAGACATATTACATTAATTTATAGAACATGCAAATTTCTTTCACATTAACAATTATCTTAATAATAATGTATAGAGACTTCAAAAACATGTTTCCAAATTTACGTTAAAGATATTCTATAAATGTAAATATCAAATATATCAACTACATATTAACATGGTCACATAACTTATGAAATAATCATATATGTCATCTATAAATGTAAATGGTCACATAACTCATGAAAAAACAAATATGACAACTACAAATGGAAATTGTCACATAACTAATCAAAATATCATATATGTGTATGGGTAAAAGTAGAAAGTTGTGTCACATTTCAAGCTGACTTATCAGAACGACTAAATTTGAGTATTTCTAACTAAAAAACACTTTTGTTCAAACATATGAGCTTGATAAATTTATTTTGGCTAAGTTATATATGGTCTCACACTTTCCCAATTGGAAATGTCCATTAAATGCATGTTTTATACTAGTTAGCATCCAATTACTAAAGAAATACAATTATTTCATAAAACTGATGTTTCAATAACTCTTACTATTTGTTATGATATTTTTTTAATAACATATAAACACCAATTTATAGAGCTCAAACTCAAGAATATTCTCATATAGAGTTCATAGTGTTTTAATTAGATATAGTATATAATAATTAAAAAATTATGCAAGTACATATTTTAACAATCGAGAAGATGTCAATTTTGAGAAAGAAAGAAGTATTAAATCATATTAAAAAAAATAAAAAATTATATGATGTTCTAGAGGAGAGATTCCTCTTCCAAAATCTATAAATTGTTTTTTCGTTGGGATAGATTTATTTTGAAAAATATGATGGGAGATGAAAACTATCAATTTGAATAACTTGAAATTTGAATTGTTATTAAACAAAAAATATAGGTCTAATACCAATTTGTATTTTTGATTGGTCTAGCTACATATGTTATCTATAACATAATCTAAGATCAAAGGGAAATAAGTTTATTTACATGTAGTTTTATGGTGGGAACTAGACTCCTAATTTCCAACATTTTTTAGCAAATAAAAGTTATCTTTAAAAAATAGGAAAATATATAATTTCTTATTCCAAATAATTATTAAAAATTATAATGCTAAATCTCATCCATTTCTACACATTTCCTTAGTTTACTTCATCTTCAAATTCTAAATAATAATAGCAGTTTTATATTATTAAAGGTGAATAACTATACTTTTGTTAGCCTTTTGCTTTGGAAAAGGGTGACACAATTGTGTGCTTTTACCCCTACTATAAATGAAAATGGTTAGATAACTCATGCTAATATAAAATATGTCAAATATGAGCATGTTGTTAATGTAAAATGTCTCAAGCTGTAAATCTAAATGATATAATTGCAAATCAATAAAAAAAATCATGTATATGACATATATGAATATCAAGCATGATCATGTCACACACCATGATGTGATCTACTAAGATAAGATCTTGAACCCTGTGTCCAATATAAGAACACATGTATCATGTACATGTATATTAACATAAGTACAATTAAATTGACCTACGACTCAGGATGACTAGGGTCGATAGCTATCTCTCCATCTCCACCCTCACGAGTTGCTATGCAATAGAAGAAACAAATCTGTCACAAGTTATACTTTACTAAAGTTTTAAATATAATATCTATAGTTAAATTAAATAGACATGTTTGCAAAGTTTTGCCTATGTCTCTTGGTGCACGTGAGGCATAGGTGTCTACAAGTCTCCATATGTCATCATTGTTGCAAATATATACCTACCTATCTCACTCAAGTTTGTATCACTAAAGGTCATATCTCTAATGTCAAGCGTAGGATCTATGACCATATATGTCAATAATGAATGTCGTGGTGGGTAATAACTTGCCTTGGTAGGGGGGTTGCATCCTCCTTAGCTATGGTCTATGGTGGAGTTGTAGCTACAACTTGTATGTCCTCCTACCCCTGACCACCCTGTGCCTCTGATGTACCTCTAATGATACCACTCACATATGATGGAACTACACTAAGTGGTTGTCTTGTCAACAACTGAATAGCTTGATAGGCTAAAAGTAAATTAGAGGACAAGCATGTATTGATAGAGCACAAGTGGTCTATTAAAGACTCCATGAAGATGTCTACTAGAGATGAGATATCAACCTCATGATATATATCATCACCTATAGATGCAAATCGTGAGTGTATCATGTATTTGCCCACTTGGTAAGAAGAAATCTCATGTACCTAGGTAGAAATAGTGGCAATCCTCTCATACACATCTCTACATGTATCATCTACCACTCTATCTCCAACTGTATCTAACTCCAAATGTTTTGGCATCACCAAAAGGTTTGGACCAATCAATGCTGATTTATTAATGGGTGAATGAGTATTTAGGTTCTTGAATTTATCTGAGAACCTACCTTGACCCTATCTAGCATGCTTAGGGATATCGGTGTAATCAACCTCTTAATGTAGATGAAATTTTGCAAACAATTATTTGTTGAAATATAAGGGGAACTCGTCCTTTTGGGGCAACATGTGATGTACAACCAACCAATGATGATATATGAAAGGTACCACTAATGGATTAGTATACATCATAGTGTAGTAACCTCTAACCTTTTTCAATAATTAATAATGTGGGAACATGCTCTTCACACTGTCCACTGAGACCATCTCATATATCTCTCTCCATTGCAAACCACCACTAACACTATGGGATAGAGCACTATAAAATGTGTCCAAACTAACACTATCATAAGGGTTAAAACCTTTGATCATATGCATAATGCTAATCAACTCAACTCTAATCATAGTCACCTTGTCCCTATGTTGTACAGTAGGTGAAGCCTATGTACTCTAAGCAATAGTATCAAGTGTGCTTTATAAGTGTTGAATAGTGTCACTGAATAATGTCTCCCTATCCTGGGTACTAGTAGTCAATCTGCAGGATGAACCACTATAAAGACAACCATGTACAGTAGCCTCTTAAGAATCACTACCCCTTGATGTCATAATGATGAAAGCTATAAACAAACAAAGCTAAAGAGCTGATAACAGAGATTTGCACATGCATATATATACACATATACAAAGATTATTATATAAACTAATTGAATCAAAATAGAATAAATTAATCTTCCTAAACAAACCTATTGTACAAAATATAAAGAAATGTTAACTATAGTACTTTTATTTCAGTAATAGGTACAAATCAAATTCAGATAACAAGTTTAGGGATTATGGGGTCAAAGAGTAGTTTAGGGTTTAAAGAGATGAGATTTAGGAGTTAGAGAGTAGTTTAGGGTTTAAAAAGATGGGGTTTATGACTTAATGATAAGTTTAGGGTTTAAAGAGATGGGATTTAGGAGTTAGAGAGTGGTTTAGCATTTAGAGGGATGGGGCTTAGGAGTTGAGAGAGAGAGAGAGGAGGTTATCTATGAGAGAGAGAGAGAGAGAGATGAAGTTGTGTAATAGAAAGAGAGATGAGATGGGAGAGATGGAAGTAATGTTAGGTATTATGGGGTTAGAGAGAGGTTTAGGATTTAGAAGGATGGGTTTTAGAAGTTACAAAGTGGTTTAGGGTTTAAAAAGATGGGGTTTACGAGTTAGAGAGTGGTTTAGGGTTTAGAGAGATGAGGTTTAGGATTTAAGAGAGAGAGGGGAGGTTAGGGTTGCAAGAGACGAGGTTATGTATGAGAGAAAGAAAGATGAGATGGTCAAGATGAAGTTATGTTAGGGATTATGGGATTAGTGAGTAGTTTAGGGTTTAGAGAGATGGGGTTCATGAGTTACAAAGAAGTTTAGGGTTTAGAGAGATGGGGTCTAGGAGTTAGAGAGAGAAAAAGGATTAAAACTTTGAGATCTAGAAAGAGTGAGATGAGGTTAGGGTTGGGAGACATGAAGTTATGTAAGTTCTAGAGAGACAGATAATTTTAGGGATTATGGGGTTAAAGAGCAGTTTAGGGATTAGAGGGATGGGGTTTAGGACTTAGAGAGTCATTTAGGGTTTAAAGAGATGGGTTTAGGAGTTAGATAGAAGTTTAGGGTTTAGAGAGATATGGTTTATGAGTTACAATGCGGTTTAGGGTTTAGAGAGATGGGGTCTAGGAGTTAAAGAGAGACAAAGGGTTAAAATTTTGAGATCTAGAAAGCGAGAGATGAGGTTAGGGTTGGGAGAGATAAGTTATGTAAGTTCTAGAGAGAGAGAGAAGTTTAGGGATTATGGGGTTAGAGAGTGGTTTAGGGTTTAGAGAGATGGGGTTTACAACTTAGAGAGTGATTTATGGTTTAAAGAGATGGGGTTTAGGAGTTAGAGAGTGGTTTCGGTTTTACAAAGATGGGGTTTATGAGTTATAGATTGGTTTAGGTTTTAGAGAGATGAGGTCTAGGAGTTAGACAGAGATAAAGGGTTAAAATTTTGAGATCTAGAAAGAGAGAGAGATGAGGTTAGGGTTGGGAGAAATAAAGTTATGTAAGTTCTAGAGAAAAAGAGAAGTTTAGGGATTATGGGATTAGAGAGCAGTTTAGGATTTAGAGATTGGGTTTTAGGACTTGCAGAGAGATAGAGGGTTACAAGTTTGAGATCTAGAGAAAGAATGTTTAACATTTAGGGTTTAGGTCAACATATTTGAATTTAAGGTTGAATATAGGAGTTAGAGTTTAATCTGGTTCAATGTGAGAGTTTGAGTTTGATTTTGATAAGGTTTAATGTTGTGGTTTAATTATATTAAATATTAGGTTCTATACCTGCCAATAATTTATAAGGTTCAGTGTTAAGGTTCAATATTAATGTTTTAATTAGAATTTATTTGTGTTCATGGTAAGAGGTAGAGTTTGATTTAATACAATCTAATGGTTTTAGTTACTAGTTTATAGTACTTTCTAAACTTTTACCTTCACAAAAAATTTTCTAATTATTTCTAATAAAAATAAAATAAAAATATTTAACTTTAGTAATATTATATCTAACTAATTTTCTATATTTAATAAAAAAATTCTAATGTATTCTAAAGTTTGTAACTATTCTACTATCCTCTATATTTCATAATGTTGTCTTTATAATTTTTGACTATTTTCTATAACTAATATTTTAGAATTAATCTAATTTATTTAATAATTTCTAAATTTTACTATATTTCAATACTTTTTCTATACTTTATCTAATATTATAATACTAAAAACATAAATGTATAATAATATAAAAAAATTTAACTATTTAAAATAATCTACATTAAAAATAGTATTTTACCTAAGGAAACATAAAATAAAGCTCAAAACATATTAAAAAATTGGGGGAAAATGTTGGCATACCTGATCCAGCCAAATGTCATCTATAGCTCTTCCTGCTCTGCAATTCTAGCAAGCTCGTATGATGAAAATGATTGTTGGATTTATCTTTTTGCGGCTTATATAATTTTTAGGATTTTGACCAGAGCTAGTCTCATTGGATCTCTATAGATGTGTACATGCCATTTGGCTTGTTTCATCTGGATTTATTTTGGTTAGATTCAGTCCCATTGGATTTAGTCCCACTGAATTGATAAAGTTAACCCCAAAGGTGACACAGATTTGTGCTTTCACCCCTATATTTGTAATAAATTACCTACTGGGCTAACTAGTGGTCCTGTTGGATATATAATTATAGATATAGAATTAGGAGAGTAGAATAAGTTTTTATAGAGGAAATATAATATAAATTTGGCTATCTAATCATGAGCTTCTAAGCTCACGGGTTGTATTTCAGTTGTTTATGGCTACAATAAGGAAGGCATTATGTTTGGCATATTGCAAGAAGATTTCCTATATCTATCTACTTTAGATTAAGTATAATTTCTTATGATTTCTCAAAAAAAAAATTGGCTTCCATGTGTAACTCTAGAAAGGGTAGCTTGGGAAGAGTTTAACTTGGATGAAAAAGGTTGGTAAGTTGAAAAAAAAATCCTTCCTACTGATTATTAAGTTAATTTATTTAATATAATACAAAATTTGAGTAAAAATGACATGACTATGAAAGGTTCTATTAAGGAACTCTATAAGTTAGATATTATATTTGGATATTTTGATGATGAGGTTGAAAAGCTTGCTAGATACTTGAATGGTTTGATAAATTCAATACACGATGAGATCATTTTTATGAAAATGAAAAATTTGAAGATGCATACTTGTATGCCTTGAAAGATGAAGCAAATTTGGCAAAGAAGGATGAATATAGATAAAGGATAAGAGGTGGAAGATTTCAAAAAAGTAGACAAAGATCTTATGTAGAAAGTTGCATATCTAATAACATATTAAATGACAAAGGAAAATTAGAATGGAAAGAAGGTAAAAGAAGTAGAGGAAGAGATAATTATTTTGGTTACTCTAGGAACAAAAATAGAGTAAAAGAAAAGATAGATCTTTGTTTAGAGGTTTTCTTTTTAAGTGTGGGGAGGAGGGGCATAGATTGTTTAAATGCTTAATTTATTGTAAAAAGGCATGAAGTAGTAGCAGAAATACTTTGATTCAAGAATAATCTATTGATGAAACTAATGAACTTGAAAAAGGAGAGAATATGATGATTAGAAGAACCTTTTGGAATGAGAAAATGAAAGAGGAACATGTTTCAAGGAAAATTCTTTTCAAGTACAGATTTGAGATTGAAGGAAAATGTTGCAAAGTGATCATTGGTAGTGGTAGTTATGATAATTTGAAATCTATTGAGTTGATATCTAAGTTACAGTTGCAAAGATGGAGACATCCTCATCCCTATTACATTGCATGGATCGAGGAATAGGAAAAGTTCTAGTAAGTGAGAAATGCCTTGTGAAATTCAGGATTGAGAAATAGTTTATTGAAGTCTTATGTGATATTACTTCTATTGATTATTTTCATATACTTGTCAGAAGACCTTGGTAGTATGATACATAACCTTTACATTATGGGAATTAAATCAATATACTATTTAGGCTAATGGGAAGAGACAAGTATTGTTGTCCTTAGTAGAAAAACTTTTTCAAAATCAATGTACAATAGTTCAAGTGTTCTATGTTGAAGGATATGAGTTCATGAAAGACATGAAGAAATAACATGTTTTGTTTGCTCTTTTCCCTAGGAAAACTGAGCAACAAGATGAATTTGAGCATGGAGCTAAGGTTAGATCTTTCTTCATTTAATTTATAAATATTATTTTACATAGTGTACCTAATATATTACCACCTATTAGAAGTATTAGTCCCTATATGCATTTGATACATAGAGCTAGTTGTTCTAATAAAGAATCACATATATTAACACATACAGAGAATAAAGAATTGAATTTTTTATTTTTAAAGAATTTACTTAGAAAGGTTTATTCAGATAAATTTTGAGTCTAGATATGGAGCACTTGTTGTATTAGCACCTAAAAAGAATGGAGAATATGGAACGAATTTAGAGTTAGCACCTATTTGTGCCCCTGTAAAGTTGGAGCTTGGCCAATTCCTCCTTAAAGATAAGAGGGGAATTGATAGATTTGTGTCTCTAAAGAAAAGAGGGGGCTTGGCTATGTGATTGTCCTTCTATTGAGTGAGAGGGGGGGCAGGATTTCTAGAATGGCGTTTGAGACACTCGGAGGAGATGTTGACTTTCGAAGGAAAGATGTCCAAACATATTAGTGGTGATTGTTTCTACGAAACTTGAGGAGGCATTAGGCACACTCAGAGGAGATGTGGACTTTCAGAGGAAAGGTGTCTCATGTGCAACACCAAAGGAGGCATCAGGCACACTCCATGGAGATGTGAAATTGTGGAGGAACTATGTCTCATTGTGTAAAAGAGGTAGAAACAATGTTTTTATGAGGCCAACTTTAGGATTTGCAATCTGAAGTTGGGATATGAGGGCAACTTCAGGATTAGGATTTGAAATCTGAAGTTGCGAAGAAAGATTGGTGAAGGAGCTCAACTTCAGGATTAGGTTTTGCAATCTAAAGTTGCGAACTGCTTTCAAAGTTTTGTGAAGGAGCTTCATCAAAGTTTATCATCTTGGTGAAGTCTGTTCAATTTTATTGGATTAATGTAGTAAGGGAGGGAATGTTGGACTTATTACATTAATTAGGTTAGGAATGTTGGGCTTATTACATTAATTAGGTTAGCGAGAATAATTATTGAATTAATGTAATAAGGGGGGAATGTTAGGTTTATTACATTAATTAGGTTAGTTTTTGTGTTTAGATTAGATAAATAAAACAGTTCAATATATAGTTGCTGGGCAGTTAATATATAGTTATTCCCGTAAGTAGTTGTTGTAAGGGAAAATAAAACTATATAACGATGCTCACACATCAATGTAATGATTTGGCCTGATTCAATATGATTTAATATCAATATTCATATCATTCCAGTATATTATTCAGTATCATTTCAATGTCATTGTTAGTTTCAATTCTGAATGTTTCCGAATGCATCTAGAAAACTTGAATCAGTAGTTTCAGCATTTTATATTTTTGCTCTTTCATTTTATATTATCAGTTTAACATTCTTTGGACCTGTTACATGTACTTCGTAGAAAATAAACTTATAAAAGTTAACATCCTTCACCAGCTTTTTGAGAATGCAAATATCAACGAGACAACTAAATTTTGAATTAGGTTCAAAATAAAATGTCTAAAAGATAACTTAATGTTGTAGCTCAACACAGAAATTAAAATCATTCATTCACTTAACCCATAATATCAACAGCAACGGCTTAAAATATCAACCAAATGATAGTTCGAGAATGCTAAAATATCTGGCAAATATCCCAGCATGCTGCCTCTTCAAGTATGGACTGCAACAGAATAGGAAGCAGATAGACTCAGATCTCCAGGCAACACGCGTTCCTTGAAGTCTGCAAACGCCGTTGCAATACAGTTAAATCCATGCAAAGAGGCAAATTGCGCAGGACTTTCATTTGTTTTGTTTCTATCTACATGAGTTTCTTCGTGCTAAACGGTAACCACAATTCTTTTCGTTCAATGGTGGCCACAAAATTCTAGTTTTCACTTGTTCACAAAGTTCTACCTTTCAATCCCCCAAAAAATAATTATTTGTGTAAATGAATTTAGACCTTTCATTTGCTCCTGTCTGGATGACTTTATGTGTGCATGACTTAGAAAACGAAGGGAAAAAAAATAGTGTGGCAAAACAGAGGTAAAGAATAGTTAAAAAATAGAATGTTGGAATGTGTAATTTTTCTTCAAATGAAATGTAAAATAATACTAGAGGATTCTAGAAATTCTAGCTGGATTACCGAATAGGGTTAGATAAAATTAATATTTAATTCTGTAAAGTTCTAGAAGTCATTTGTGTAGATAGCTCTAGAAAAGTCTATTTATTCTATGTCTGTTAATTTAGATGTTTCCAGAAACAATCAAAGACCTCTATAAATGAGACACAATATAGTATTTTTTTATCGATCAGGGAATGAAATGATTTTATAATTTCTATAAGTGTTTGTAGTGTGTATTTTGTGTTTAATTATCATTGTGTATCCAATCCATGCACCCCCATTAGTTTGGTATCAGAGCCAGATGGACAAAATGGTTATTGAAATATATTAGTGCCGCAACACATTGAGTATTTTTCTATTTTAGTTTATTTTGTTCATCCACCTTTCACAAGGTGTATTAGAGTTGTCCTAATTTCTACAAGTGGTATCAGAGCTAGTTGGAGAAAATTGCTAATTAAAGAGGAAGCGATGTTTTGGTGATGCCAAATAATTGTGGAGGATTGATTTGTGTTATAGAAAAGACAAATGTTTTGAAGAAGACCATGCATGAAGTGTTGAGTAGCTATGATAAAAAGGAAAGAGGGCAAGTTAGCAAGAAAGCACATTCTTGAGAACAATAGAATCAGTGGAAAGACCTATTAACAGAAGAAAGGATAGAGGAAAGAATAAAAGGTATGGTGTGAATTCTTATAATTATTTAATGGCATTTGAGAAATTGTACTATTGTCAATAAAAGAAAAGATCATAGTTAGAAAAGGGTGGTAACTGAGAAGAATATTGTGAGAAGCCTAACTATCTAAAGGTTTGTTTCAAGCTATTTGAAGATTTAATTGTGGAAGTAAAAAGCTATTTCGAATTTTCTAAAAGAAAGAGTATAGTGTGTTAAATTGTTGATTTCACTAGGAAAAGTTGGTAGAGTTTAGAAAGACAAGACAAATAAGTTAGAAGAAGAATTAGTGATGGTGAAGGAAAAAAATGCAAAATTATTGTGTGAAAATGATATTTTGCAAAAGGAATTAGCAAAAGTAAGAAATGAAATGGGAGAAGAAAATTTTAAATTGTTAAATGAAATTAATGTCCATATAGAGGCAATTGAAGAGATAGAGGATAGGCTAAAATTTGTGGAAGAGGTACATAATTAGCAGGTGAAGGTAGCATGCAAGCTTAGAGAGAAAAATAAAGAATTGGAAGAAAATTTAAAGTCATTTGATGATTTTGAAAAAAAGAACGAAGTTTTAGAAGAAAATTTGAACAAATTGGAAGAACAAATTAGAATGTTAAAGAAGGAATTGTCTACTCTAAAGCAAGAGAAAGAATGTTTGAATGTGAAACCATTTGTATGTGATGGATCATGTGACACAAATGATTTGAGTGAATATGGGATTGAGGAATGTGATTTTGCTGAAGTCGTTTGCAAAAAGGAGTGTAATGATGAACACGCAAATTTTATTGATAGAACTTTTAGCTATTATAAAGACAATATTGGTTTGAAGATTATGGAAAGAATGGGTTTCAAAGGTAAATGTTTAGGAAAGAATGAATAGAGATTAAAGAATCCAATTTAGACTACAGTTAGGCAAAAATATATAGGTCTTGGACATGATGCAGGTAGTGGAAAGATGAATAAAGGTTCAAGAGAAGCAATTGAAAGTATAAAGATTGTGCAGTGTTCACACTATAATAAGAAAGGGCATACAAAAGATAGATGTTTGGATATACATCCTTGTAATATTTGTTGCTTGAAAAATCATTGTGATAAGACATGTTGGAATAGAGAGTGCAATAAAAATTTTATGGTAGGTTTTATCAAATTGGCAAAGAATTCTAGGAATGATCAAAGGTTTATTCAGGTACAAATGTTCAAGTGTAAGAAGGATTGCAACGGGATTGGGAAAAACATTAGAGCAAGGCATCAAAGAGACAAAAGGTTATTAGTAAACCCTATGATCAACATTTATGACAAATGAGGCAAGATTATCAATAGATCTAGAGAAAAGAAGAAATTGTTGGCAGCCAATTGCTTACAAAATATTTGTAGAAATTAAAGGCTACAGTCTTGGGAAATAATATTAATGAAGAAAGTAAATGATATGAAGATTATTGAAAAATGGCATTTTGGCATCAACAAAAAGAAAGGATTTGAAAAGTCAATAATGATAAGAAAAAGGAAAACAATAGGAAACAAAAAAGGGAATTTGAAAGCCCAAACATTATGATCAGAGGTTTCAAAGACTGCAAGCTTGGATGTGGACATCAGAAATAGATAAAAGAAAATAATAATCATGGCGAATTGGAATATGTATGTAACAACATTTGAGGTTGAAATTAAGAGGGAGTGTTGGAATGTGTAATTTCCCCTCAAATGAAATGTAAAATTATACTAGAGGATTCTAGAAACTCCAACTAGATTACCAAATAGGGTTAGGTAAAATTAATATTTAATATTTAATATTTTTTATCGATCAAGCAATGAAATGATTTTATAATTTCTATAAGTGTCTATAGTGTGTATTTTGTGTTTAATTATAATTGTGGATCCAATCCATCCACCCCCATCATAGAAAAGAAAATGAAGTCTCAAGGAGAAGGGAATTTACAACATGCTCACGGTAGCACACTTTTAGGGGAAATTCTAAAGAAAGATATTCATGAGTTTTGACTAAGTCCATACACCAGAGTAATGCTCACTATTGCTATAGATGAATGAATATGGACATAATGAAATGTTGACAAAGATAGATAAGTATATTTCATAAGATGATGGTATAGAAAGGTTTTTTCATAAATGTCGAAGGGGGAGATTGTGGGACATACAAGTCTCATTGACATGAAGTTTGTAAAATGATGTTGTAATTGATGTATAATCAATTAAGGAGGAAGTAGGTGTTACAAAGTAACACTAGCATGGTTGTGGCTATCCTCCCTACAAACTATATAGTTGACCAATTTTCAAAAAATCGAAAACATGATGGATTTTTTCAAAAAATTCAGCATTTGATCTTCATGATCTTAATAGTTAGTAGCCAAAAACAATAAAAAAGTTGGAAAATAATCAATTACATTTTCATAAATCTGAAAAAAAAAAAAAGACTTTATTTTATCTTTAGTGCATTTTGTCTAGAGATTAGCTTGTGCTCACTACCACTAGCAGAAGATTTAACAAGTACACATGCATATGTTTATGAAGACTAAGCCACCACTAAGAGATAGTTGATCATTGATCATCTACAAGGTGAGTCACCATAGATGTGACATGACATGAGGTTAGTCAGAGTTGATATGACAAAATCTAAGATTGAAATGATGGAAGAAAGAAATGATAAAGGCTAAGGATAAGCTCACAAATAGATTGGCAGGGCTACTAGTCTAGACCCTAGGAATAGGAGTCATAGGTTTTCTATGAATAACTCAGCCATGGATTTCAAATTTGAAATTGAGTTGGATTTTTTCTATGGGTAACTATGATTTGGCATCACAAAGTGCATTCAGACATTTTGACTTCATTATTTTGAAATTTTTGGATATTGGTTGATTTCTTAAGGAATAAGAGCTCTGATTTGTTGTTTGAGTTGCAAGCTAGCTAAGAATGTAGTTGTAGAAGGGAGTACTACAACAAATAGGTTAATCCATAAAATGATGTAAGTAATGAGCATTGAGGAGTTCATAGAGTATGTAGATGAGACAATAAGAGTAGAAACATCTTTGACGATAGACAATAGAGACCTACAACATAAGATAGTGTTGACTTTAAATCACAAACATTAGATATCTTTCTCACCACATAATCTATTTGTAGCTCTTAATAAGAAAATATTCAATGAGAAGCTTTTGTAAATTCTTTAATAAGGTGTCTCTCAAAAAGATATTTGTAAATCCTCTAACAAGTTGTCCCTCAGAAAGATATTTATAAATCCTCTAACCAATATAGGCTCTTGTAATCCTAGCAAGTTATATATATTCTGATGGGGACAAAACCCAAGAACAGAATGGACACAACAGAAAAGGAAAAATTATATTAACTAAGAAAATAAGCGAGTACAAACAGTATAGAGAAAATAAACTTCAAAACATGCCCTAAGGGCTTACAATAGCATAAATCTGGAGATAATTTCTCCTCTCAGTACCTCCTCTCAAACTCCACTCCGAACTGCCTTTTACAATGCCAGAAATCTCCTTAAATAGACCTCGGAGGGTTAAGGACTAGGAGTACATTCTAGAAAGTTCTAGTAGGCATCCACCAACCAACTAAAAGGTTCCAAAAGCTGTGTTAGAAGTCAGTGCAAATCTAGAAGAATCCAGAAATGGTACCCGAACTTTTAGGAGGCATAACTTTTGAACCGTAGCTCCGATGGACGAACCATTTACGTTTTCGAAAAGCTCTTGAAGCACTCTATAGCCCTATGGACCAGATTCACTCGTCCCCCATATTTTGGCCCTTTTCAAGGTCATTTAATGCCCCTAACTTGACTTTGAAGCATTTTTAGGAGGTCTCCAAAACTCGAAAAACTACAATAACTTTCAAACCGTGGGGCCTTTTGACCTGATTATTTTTTTGGAATGCTCTAAATCACAATTCAATTCATCTGGCCAATTCACACCTTCTAGGTCACCAAAATGATGGCCAAATTGCATGCTCCTATTTTTTCAAGATTTTCTAGCATACTAATAGTTGAACTGTGAGAGTTGGAACCTTTATTTAACCCAAATGAGTGTCCAAAAATGAAAACACATGAAACAGAAACTAAGTCTAAGTACATTTTTTTTTGGGTGACATAGGATTGCCCTTATACCTCTGGATGCTCTTGCATCAGACACCTAGGGTAGATTGAAAAGTGACCTTGTCACTTTATGAATGGTAGAGGAAATCCTAAATGGGAAACCTTAGCTGCTGAAATCCAAGTTGAGTCCTGTATCGGCCGTCCTTTCCACTTCACCAAATACTCTTCATACTACCTATTTCTGGTACTCCTACCCACACGATGATCTAGAATGTCTTCTATCTCCTCTTTCTTAGAAGCAAGAATCGGACATGGCTCTAACACCAGCTCCTCATCTGCACCATCATCATGATACTCTATTAAATCTGCAATGTTGAAAATGGGAGAAATGTGAATACCATCTGGAAGCTCCACTTCATATGCATTTCCTGAGTCATGTTTCTTCAAAATTTTGCAGGGGCCAAATTTCTTCATTTTCAGCTTGTTGTAAGTATTGGCTGGAAATCTTTCTTTTCTTAAGTGCACCATGAATAGATCCCCTACTTGGAATTCCTTATGTCTTCTCCTTTGATCAGCCCTAGCTTTATACTCTTGATTCATCTTGGTAATGTGTGCCTAAACCTCCTCATGTAGACGCTTGATATGTTCAGCAAATTCTTCTACTTCAGCACTTGTCCTCTCCCCTTGTTCTATCTTCCTCAATTCTGGTGCAGTCCTTGGGCTGTTCCCATATACAATTTGGAACGGTGATTTTCCAGTACTCCTATTTATAGAGTTATTATAAGAAAACTCTGCCTATGGTAGAATCAAATCCCATCCCTTGGGCTTATCCCCAACTAAACATCTCAGCAAATTGCCCAAACTTTTGTTTACCACTTCTATTTGGCCATCAGTCTGTGGGTGATGCGTGGAACTAAATTTTAGGTTTGTTCTCAACTTCTTCCACAATGTCCTCTAGAAATACCCCACAAATTTAGTATCTCTGTCATAAACTATGCTCCTTGGAAGTCCATGTAGTCTTACCACCTCTTTGAAAAACAAGTCCCTTTGTGTCCTTGGCAATCCAAGAACAAAATCCATACTTATGTCCTCCCATGGCCTTGATGGAATAGGAAATGGCTAATATAGGCCAGTATTGTGACTAAACCCCTTGGCAACTTGACAAACCTGGCAACTCTGTACAAACTTCTTCACATCCTGTGAAATTTGAGGCCAAAAATAATGTTATCTAAGAATGGCAATGGTCTTATCTCGACCAAAATGTCCTGGCATCCCTCCACTGTGTTTCTCCTTAATCAGATTTTCCCTCATGGAACTCCTTGGAATGCACAATTGACTACCCTTGAACAACATGCCATCCTGAATCAAATAGTCTAACCACTTGGTTCTATCTACAGCAACAGGCTCTTTACAAGCTTTCCATGCTTCAGCAAAATTAGGATCCTTGGGGTACAAATTCTTGAGTTCATCAAACCCAACCTGCATTACTGCAAGTAACAACTGTCTCCTACTTAGTGCATCTGCAACCCTGTTAGATTTTCCACTTCTATGCTTCAACACAAATGTATAGCTCTGCAAGAACTCTACCCACTTCATATGCCTCTGATTCAATTTACCTTGGCTATTTAGGTACTGTAATGCCTAATGATCAGTATACAAAAGAAATTCCTTTGGCAATAAATAATGCCTCCATTTCTTTAAGGCCTGAACTATTGCATAGAACTCTTGATCATAAACAGAATACTTCTTCTTTGCATCATTCAATTTTTCACTAAAATATGCAATAGGCTGACCTTCTTGGCTTAATACAGCCCCAATAGCGCTGCCACTAGCATCACAATCCACTTGGAACACTTTTCTAAAATTTGGAAGTGCCAACATAGGTTATTATGTTACCTTCTTCTTTAGCAATTCAAAACTTCTCGTAGCTACTGCAGTCCATTTGAACTCTTTTCTATCCCCTCTTATTGTATCAGTTAGGGGTGCACATATGCCACTGGAATTCTTAATAAACTTCCTATAAAAATTAACCAAACCATGAAATGATCTTACCTCAGTAGCAAACCTTGGATTAGGCCATTCCAAGATGGCTTTTACCTTCTTTGGATCCATTTTGAGACCTTTAGGTGATATAACAAACACCAAATAGACTAACTCCCTTTTTGCAGAGATACACTTCCTCAGATTAATTAACAGTTTCTCTTCCCTTCGCCTTTCAAGGACACTATGAATATGTAGTAAATGTTCTTCCAAAATCTTGCTGAAAATTAAAATATCATCCAAATAAACAATAACAAATTTTCCCAAGAACTTCTTAAGTACCTCTTTCATGAGCCGCATGAAGGTGCTTTGGGCGTTCATCAATCCAAAGGGCATGACTAAACACTCATAAAGACCCTCCTTGGTCTTGACGGCTATTTTCCACTCATCTCCTTCTCGAATCCATATCTGGTGATAACCACTCTTCAGATCTATCTTTGTGAAGTACTGAGCTCCACTCAAGCAGTCCATAAGATCATCCATCCTTGGCAAAGGAAACCGATACTTGATGGTTATCCTATTTATAGCTCGAGAATCTGTACACATCCTCCACTCTCCATCCTTCTTTAGTGCGAGTACTAGAGGTACTGCACATGGACTCAGGCTTTCTCAAATCAAGCCCTTCCTCAACAGCTCCTGAACCTGTCTATTTAGCTCCTCTTTTTAGTAGGAGTCATCCTGTGAGCAGTCTTATTAGGCAAACTAGCTCCTGGAATTAGATCTATCTAATGACTGATTTGCCTTACTGGTGACAATCCATTTGGAACATTATCAGAGATAGTATCTCCAAAATCCCCTAGTAAATCTGAAACTTCAAGTGGTATTTCACCACTACCTTCTTTATCTTTCCTAGGAATGAAAGCATAGCACATATGCTAATGTTTCATGCCATCTAAAAAATTCTGTCCATCAACAAGACAAATCCTAGCACTGCTACATACCTTTTCACCTTCCTTTTTCATGAGCTTCAATTTGTGGCAAACTCCATCCTTTGTCAGAGAGTATGTGTTTGCACGTCCATCATGCACTGCATGTCTATCAAACTGCCATGGTCTACCCAACAATAGATGGCAAAAATCCATCGAAATAACATCACAGAGAACTTCATCATGGTAACTCCCAATTTTGAATTTCACTAAACATTGTTCACTTACTAGGACCTTATGATCATCTTTTACCCAAGAAATCTGATAGGGCTGGGGATGTTTCTCCCTCTTGAGCTTCAGCTTAGAGACCATCTCTTCTGATACCAAGTTATCAGTTCTACCACCATCAATGATCATGTCACAACATTTATCCTCACACTTGCACCTGATACGGAACAGACTTCTCCGTTGTCCTAGTTCAATCTCAACACTTAGTAGGACTCTTTCATTTACCAAGGTCTCTCAGCTTGGCCCTCAGCTCTCCTATCTGTCCTTCCTTGTCATTAAGGGCATTCAAAGGCACGATGACCTTCTTCATTGCAATGGAAATAGGTACCATGAAAGCCACCTCTTCCTTGTCCACGTCCTCTACCTCTTCCTCTCTAATTTCCAAAGTATTGATCATGGGAGTGGTTGAAACACTCATTCCTCTGGTTCCTGCTAGTACCCACATCTTCATTTTTCTTTTGGGTTTCATTGCGGCCTCCAGATGACCTACCACTTCCCCTTCCTCCTTGACTACGCCCTCTTTGTCTTCCTTCAAACCTTTTATTCAGCTTCTCTTCAACTCATAGGGAAAACTGGTATGCCTCTTCAACACTGGTCATTCTTACTAGACTTAATTCCTCCTGGATGCTAGGTCGCAACCCACTAATATAATGAGCAAGCTTCTCCTTATTTTCTTCTGCATTCCGTGCTCTAATCAAGAGTCGATAAAATTCCTCTGTATATTCTTGGACGGATCTTCCTGCTTGCTTTAACCCATGCATCTTCTTAAACAAATCAAGCTCGTAGTCCACAAGAATGAACTGCTTCTTCAATTTGTCCACCATGCGATCCCATCTTGTGATCTTTTCCTTTCCTCTTCTATTTCTTTCCAATTGAACCTCTTGCCACCAAATTTTGGCATGGCCTTTCAATTTGGCCTTTGCAAACTTAACCCTATCTGGGTCCCTGATATCCTCATACTTAAAGTATTCTTCCAGTTCATTGATCCAATCGATCAACTCATCTGGTTTTAGATTTCCTAAAAATACACCCACTTCAATTGTAGGTCTTTTCCCAAACTTAGTAATGGCCCTAAAAAGCCTTTCCTCTGCATGATTCATAACTTCCCTATCAAATTCCCCTTCTGGTCCCATTACTTCTTCTTCATTTTCATCCTCACGGTCGTCACCTGCGGCAACATTTGCTCCTCTATGGATCTCCTCTTGCAATGCCTGTACTTTCCTTTGGACGGCTCTAACCTCCTCATGATTAATAGCTCTGGCCCTTCCACCACGCTCTCTTCATGGAGGCATCTTCTAACTCGAACCCACAACCATACAGTCCTGGTGCAAACTACCTCATAGTCGGCACTCTGTCTACACACTCAGGAAAACCAGCTCTGATACCACTTGGTGGGGACACAACGCAAGAACAGAATGGACACAACAGAAAAGGGAAAATTATATTAACTGAGAAAATAAGCTAGTATAAATAGTATAGATAAAATAAACTTCAAAACATGCCCTAAGGGCTTACAATAGCATAAATCTAGAGATAATTTCTCCTCTCAGTACCTCCTCTCAAACTCCACTCTGAACTACCTTTTGCAATGCCAAAAATCTCCTTAAATAGACCCCGAAGGGTTAGGACTAGGATTACATTCTAGAAAGTGCTAGTAGGCATCCACCGACCAAATAGAAGGTTTTAGAAGCTACGTTAGAAGTCAGTGCAAATCTAGAAGAATCCAGAAATGGTACCCGAACTTTCGGGAGGCATAACTTTTGAACCGTAGCTCCGATTGACGAACCGTTTACATTTTCAGAAAGATCTCGAAGCGCTCTATAGCCCTATAGACAAGCTTCACTCATCTCCATTTTTTGGCCCTTTTCCAGGTCATTTAATGCCCATAACCTGACTTTGAAGCATTCTTAGGAGGTCTCCAAAACCCGAAAAACTATAATAACTTTCAAACTGTGGGGCCTTTTGACCTGATTCTTTTTTTGGAATGCTCTAAATCAAAATTACATTCATCATGCCAATTCACGCCTTCTAGGTCACCAAAATGATGGCCAAATTGCATGCTCCTATTTTTTCAGGATTTTCTAGCACACTGATAGTTGAACTGTGAGAGTTGGAACCTTTATTTGACCTAAATGGGTGTCCAAAAATGAAAACACATGAAATAGAAACTAAGTCTAAGTACATTTTTTTTTGGGTGACACAAGATTGCCCTTATACCTCTCAATGCTCCTGCATCACATTCATAACAAGATGTGTTCTTAGAAGGAATAATTGTAGCTCTTAATTGGAAACCCTTTACATGCATTACAAGGGCTAGTGGATATATTAATCCTATCATAATTTTCATCTTCTCATCGAGGGTTTCCATGTAAAAAAGTGTGTGTCACTTGATTAATGATTTTGTGTGTGAGATTGCATACTTTTTTTCTTATTGTATTTATTATTGTCTTATAAGTTAAGTGGTTATTGTCTAGTTTTATTAGAACTGTTGAGAAGAAAGCCAGTTTGGATTGTTAGTACCAATTCACCTTCCCTCTCAATACTGTTTGATACCAACAATATATAGATTATGAAACACTTCATGTTCATTTGAAAGAAAATTGGGGAATTGCATTTACACATGGTTGTTATCGTTATGACTTGTTGAAAATGTTACAATGCTAACATGTTCAAAATTAAATATTTCCTTGTGGTTTCCTTCATACAAATATGTAGTTAAATAAAATATATTTTGAGCCACACCTTTAAATTTAGTAGAGATTTATATTATGAAGGGGGTTGGGCCAATTTAACTATTACATGACAATGCAAAGGAAATTAATATCAATCTTTGGTTATGTCATACTATGGTATTTTTTTGATTATGGAGGAATGCCAACACCACCTTGTAAGTTAAAAAGTATTGGAAATAAAAAAAATTAATATGATTTTTTTATCCTAGATATTTTATTGTGCTACTCTTGTGGTGAGTGCTTTGTAAGACTAAAAATATTGAAAATAATCATAGTTAATACTAGTGCTATTTTTTCACAAAATCGAATGGTTTAAACCATATTAAAGTAATATTAGAATATGTTTTTTACTTTTAGATTTCATAATATCATATTGTCTCTAGAGAGACATTAGTTGAATTGAAACACATTGTTGCTTTGGAGACAATTTTCTATAAAGGGGAAAAATTACTTTTTGTTCTATATTGTCTAATGGAGACATTTTTATAAGACATGTTTTAAGACACTCAGTTAAAGATAATATTTGGGACAAAACACAACCTTTTTTTTTTGTCTCAATTTTTTGTTTTCAAACCATCCTCTATGTAGTAGAATGTAGTAGTCTAACTAGAACATACAATATAGAAACTAGAAACAAAGAGAAAGCAAGATGCAAACATAGAAATAGTGAAAGATTAGGGTAGAGCAGGGGAACCTATGCAAGATTCATGTGGGAAAAAATAAGAGAGAATGGTTTGACTCTACCCATTCTCCATATGCAATTCTTATCTCGTCCTAGTTAATCCATCACAATCCACATAGATTATCTATTTTCTTTGGAAGGTCATCATAATTGAAGGCTTCGACATTTAGATGACCTTATAGGGAGTCAATCCTAGTTGATTTGATCAAACACAATAGAGACAAAGGAAGAGGCTAAAACACTCACCACCAATTTCATATCTTGTTATAGATTCATATATCCAAAAAAAGATTTTGGTTTTGAATTCAAGTAGAATAATGAGATAGAGGTGTAGTAGTATGATGAGAAATTTTATTAAAATATAAATTTAATAGTAGTGTGATGGAAAATGCTAGTTACATACATGTAGGAAAATCTATAAACTTTTGATTTTGAATTCAATTATAATACCAAGCTAGAATTGTAATAGTATGATGGGAAATGCTATTAAAAGATATATGTAGTCGTATGATGAGAAAATTTGATTAAATGCATGTAGTTAAATAAATAAATGTTTGGATTTTAAATGAGTGTAAATTGTTAAGTTAGATAGAAAATGTTGCTAAAAGATACATGTAGTAGTATAATAGAGTATAATTAAAATTATTATTAAAATATACATGCAAAGGCATTAGTTTTCCAAAATATGGTGCACTTTCAGGAAATGATTATTTAAGAATTTTATATATTTTTGCATCAACAATGAATCACAAAGGGTGATCCGAAATGTTCATATGAAAAAAAACCTTTTAACACAATCATTCTAAGAAACTATAACTTACTAAATACATTTAGTAAAATTCCAAAATTTCTTGATCTTGAATTCATGTAGAATGGTGAGTTACAATTGTAGTAGTATAATTGGAGACATTATTTGAATACATTTGCCCAAATCTTAAAAATATGATTTTGATTTTAAGCTAGTCCATATTTTTTGTTTTTTGTTTAAGTTTTAAATACATCAAGTAATAATCTTTTGAATATGTATCTTTACTTAATTATATAATAAATACTTTCTTCTCTAAATGATATGGAATCATCACACATCTACATACCAATAGGAGTCTCATTCTTTTAGATTCCCTAGATGTGCATGAAGATAAACATGGGATGCATTGGAATGGACATAAACATGGTCCATTCCCAATATAATAATGGGCTCATGACCATTCCCCAAGGATATCAAGTGAAAACAACACCATGGGATAATGAAGGAAATACATAGGGTTTTGATATAGTAGTGTAAGAATTTTCCTAAGGCAATAATTCAACTCCAAGATCAAGAAGCTCAGTAGATAGCACAAGAGAGAGAAATAAGAATCAAATGAGAATGGATTTTGAATGCTTGGATGAATACATCATATAATAGCCTTATATATAAAGGCAATCAAGATCACTAGGAGTCATGCAAAGAGGTAAGCATACCAACGAAGCATGTGTCCACCAAGAGTGCATTATCCTCCAATCTACATGAATGTACATGCAACAATGAGAGCATAAGAATACAAAGGTGTATCTCATAAAGAGATGTAGTAGACAACATGTGCTCAATTGGAGTTCAAACAATTGTGTTGTCTACATGATAACTAATAAAAATGCATTACCCTAAGTAAACTTTAAGTAAAGTGTAAATAGTAAATACTTATTTACACCAACACCCCCCCTCAAGTGCAACTTAGGGGAATTCACTTAAGCTCACAAAAGCTAGATGAAAATGCATGATGGATCCCAACTACTAGGCCATGTTAGGTACCCATGTACAGACTGCAAGTGCAAAAAATATGCAATGAAATCTCTCATAAAGTGGAGAAAGAGGGAAAATGACATGGGATAAACCCCCTCCAAAAAAAGAGATAAATACAATAAAAAAAATGAGAGACAAGAAGACCTTCTGTTAGGAAAAGATCCCTCCCATGAGAAAGAAGAGAGAAGTCATGTGACTCCCCTTATTGAAACATCATGCACCCCTAAGAGATCTCACAAATGGATATACTTGACCTCATTAAAGGGTTTGGTGAAGATATCTGCTATTATATGACAATACCTCAACTCAATGACCTACTCTTGTATCAACTCTCTAATGTAGTGCATATGAACCTCAATGTGTTTGGTCTGTTGATGCTGAGCTAGATGTTTTGAGATCTCAATAGCACTCTGATTATCACAATGAATGACTGTAGATTATAGAAAGTTGAACCCAAACTCCTTTAGGATATGTTGTAGCCATATAGCCTCTGTAGTTATAGTAACAATCCCTCAATACTCAACCTCAATCAAAGAAAGAGCAATAGTATTTTTCTTCTTACTCTACCAACAAATGGGGCTGGAACCAAGATGAAACATGTAATGTGAAGTAGATTTGTGGGAATCAAGATCTCTTGCATAATCTGAGTCCATGTATCCAACTAACTGAAGTCTAGTACCTACTGCATAGTGTATCCCATGTGTATGTGTACCCTATATGTAGTGCAAGATGCATTTGGCAGCCTTCCAATGAAGCTCATGTGGCTCTTGCATGAAGTGAGAAACCATGCCAACTATAAAAGCTATGTTAGGGCGTGTATGTCTCAAGTAAATGAGACTCCCAACTAGCTATATGTACAATGTAGCATCAACAAGTGGAGTGGAACAATTTTCCTCTCACTCAACACTTGTAAGAAAGGGAGTCCATGTAGCCTTACAATCACTCATGCAAAAGCAAGAAAGTAAATCAAGATCATACTTAGGTTGAGAAAGTGTGATCCTAGCTAAAGACTGTGTGATCTCAATACCAAGTAAATAATGAAGTAAGCCCAATTTTTTCATAGAAAATATGTCCTGGAAAGAAGTCTTGACATTGGCAATGATGGATGAAGTACTTCCTATAAGGATCAAGACATCTACATAAAGCATGAGTATCAAGTGTGAGTCATCCCTCCAAAGAATGTAGACATTCAAATCTAAATGACACTTGGTGAATCTTATTAAGAGTAGGAATGAATCCATCTTGGCATACCAAGCCCTAGGAACCTTCTTAAGGCCATAGATAGACTTCCTCAACCTACAAACCATAGTAAAATCCTATATAAATCCTTGAGGTTGCTCCATATATATCTCTTCAAGAAGATCCCCATCGAGAAAAACACTCTTAACATCCATCTAATGTACAATGCAACCATGAGCTACAACAATAGCTAGTGTCAAACAAATGGAGTTTATCTTAGCTACCAGTGCAAGGTCTCAATATAGTTAATACCAGGAACCTATGAGAAGCCTTTGGCAACAAGTCTATCCTTATAATTATTCACACTTCCATTCGCTACAAACTTGGTCTGATAGATCCACTTACACTAAACCAACTTTCATCCCTTACGAAGAGGAAATAAGTCCCAAGTTTTGTTTTTCATTAAAGAGATATATTCTTCCTTCATGGCCTTGTCCCATTTAGGAACCCCTAATGCTTCCTTAAATGACTATGGATCAGAAGCAATGGCAATAAATGCATGTGGAAATGATTTGTGTTGTGCCCTAGTCCTCCTAGTATCTAAAGAATTTCCCACCAATGAACCTACTAAATCAAGTGTTTTTTGTGCCCAAAAAGGTGTAGTGGAAGAAGAAGGAATATCATCAACTATTTGTGGACCCTACGAAGGTGGTGTCCTACAAGCCAAAGTTGAAGGAATTCATCTACCAAATCACTATCATCACTTTCCATGAAGGAGGAAGGAGGAGTTGAAGGAGCCAAACTTGGGCAAGTTTCTTTGAAGTGAACACTCCTCTCAAATAATACTCCATGTGTCTCTAGATCCATGAGTTTGTATGCCTTAATGTGGTCAGGATATCCAAAAAATATACAAGGTTTACTTTGAGGTTACAATGCCTTCCACATTTGTGGAGGTATCCTTGCCCATGCTAGACAACCAAAAACTTTAAAGTGTTTTACACATGGTTTTCTTCCACACCAAGCCTCAAAAGGTGTAATTCCATCCAAGGCCTTACGGAGACTTCTATTTTGGGATCTAGAGACGATGTTGCAGCATACAAGTGGTCATTTCCTTAAGGGTTCTATTCTTCCTTTTAGCAACACCATTTTGTTGTGGAGTGTATGCAACTGAATGTTGAAGATCAATACCCTCATGATTACAAAAGTCTATAAGCCTTGAGTTCACATACTCCCTTCCATTATCTATTTGAAGAATCTTGATGGCTTTCCCTAATTGCTTCTCAAATTGAGCTTTGAAGGTGACAAACTTATCAAACACTTCACTCTTATAAGAAAGAAAGAAGACCCAAGTGTACCATGAAAAGTCATTACTTTTAGATGTGTCATTAATTTTCCTACATTTGATTCATTTCTTGGTTTTTTTTTCTTTTTTGATTTTATGTTCTTTCTTTCTTCTTGTGTGTGGAGTGTGCCCTTGTTGGTTCCTTGTCCAACCTTCTTTCCTCCTTTGGTTAGCGTACAATCTCTCTTCCTCTTGGTATCTTTATCTTTTGGGCCAGTCAACTTTTGCAACTCATTTTATTTTACTTCTCTTGCTCTATTTTCATCCTGATGATGGATCATGTAGTGTGATTCGAAACGTTGATGGTAAAAATCTACACAATCAAATCCAGAAACAAATATATTATGCAATGGATTGTGGAAATCTGATCTCTTTAATCTCCAAACCTCTCGTGCCATAGTTTACTTTGTGAATTTGAGTGGGTCAACAAGGCAAGGGAAGTGGACTTAGGCACAAAATGAGAAAAAGAATAAAGTCTTGCATCATGACTAGCCTTTCCAATTTCCACCATAGAATCATCCTTTAGATTTTTCACCATAACTAAATCAGGAAGAAACTCCACTTTGTTGCCACATCCATAGTGAGTGATTTGGTAGATTGAAAGGAGGTTGGTGCTGAGGTTGGGAACACGAAGAACATCCTTGAAAACTCCATTGTCCAACTCAACATTTCTTTTCTTTCAACTTCCACATGTGTGTCATTTCCCACATAGATGTAAGGTACATGTGATGGTTTCAAAGAGGAAAAATGCTCCCTTGAAGCATCCATATGATGTGTAGCTCCTTAATAAAGAACCCATTCCTCAGAATTGTTTGTACTTGCTATCAAAACTTGTCCCTTACCTTTTGAAGTGGATGATAATCCCTTATCCTTATACACATTTGACACATCAATTTTATGTTTCCTCATTATGTTTAGCAACTCATCAATTTTCTTATCCATACACTCATGTTCATTATGACCATTCTTCTTACACTAGGCACAAGTTTTCTTCTTCCTTTTGTTGAAGTTATTCCCCTTTTTATTATTGTTGGAAAAAAACTTTCCTTTTTGTGAGGAAGATTGTTGTGTGGAGGAAGATTGATGTGTAGAGGAAGATTGTTCTGTGTCATCTTGTGGCTTAGCCTTCCACTATTTTTGCTTCTTGTTGGAATTTCAACCACCTTGATTCCCTTTATTAGCTACCAAGGCTTTGGACTTGGAAGATTGGAGAATTCCCATACCTACTAAATTTTCATGTTCTAAGACCAACATTCCTAAAAATGACTCGAATGAAGGCTTAGTGAAGGCATTTCCCATTGTTAACTTGTGAGTATTATAACTTGAAATGAAAGTTGCATATTCAGGAGGAAGAGGGGTCATCACATGTTTGATCAACTTTCCATCCTTGATGGGTTCACCAGAATCCTTAAGTTATGCCCTATACATGTCTACTTGGGTAATATAATCTTTGATGGTGTCAAAATTCCTAGAATCCAATTTGAGAAGATTGCCCTCAATGGTATAGGCCATATCTTCATCTACCATCCCATACAATGCTTCAAGTTTATCCAAAACTTCTATTGGATTGGTAATGTTCCTAATGTGATATTTGACAAGATCTGAGATATTCTTTAGCAAGGTTCCTAAGGTCATCCCTTATTTTGATTCCCAGTCTTCTTTATGAGGCTCATTAGGATCATCATCAAGTTTCTTTGATGCACTAGTTACATAAATGTAGTAAACCTTTTCCAACTAATGGTTCCTTTATCTTTTCTTTCCAAGTAGCATAATTATGTCGTGCTAATTTAGAAAAAGAACCAATAATGTAAAAGAAAGAGCATAATATCAAGGAGATGGAAGAACACAAGACACACACCCCCTTTTCACTCAATCAAAGAATCCCCACCCCCAAAAAAGATGATTTGACACTTTATATTTAGTGTGGGTACAATAGCCACTTGCCAACTTTCGTCCAAAATCAAACTTTAATTTTTGATATTTACAATTAAAAATATGAAGTTATATGTGACTCAACAAGATAAGACACAAGAACTCTCAATGATCTAATTAATTACAAATGCCAAAATAGGCCAAAAATGACTAAATGTTGAAAGTACTATGTCTACTCAGAATTACTCCAAACTGATACCAGATTTGGAAAGTAGACAAAAACTTATGCACTTTAAAAAAAATAGCACTTGAGTATGTTAGTGTAAATAATTAATTATTATTTACACTTTACTTAAGTTTACTTAGGTTAATGCATTATTTTATTATTTATTAGTCAAACACCTAGGAGTCTGCATACTCATATGAGTTGTCTTGTTGACAACACAAGAGTTAGCAACTAATTTTAGCACATGGTGTCTACAACACAGGAGTTTGCATATTCAACTGAGTTGTCATGTAGAAAACACAATTATTCACTCTCTAATTAAGCAAATGGTGTCTACAACATCTTTTTACATGACACACCTATGTAAGTTTATCCTCTCATCATTGCACAAACTCATGTGCTCAATGGAAGATAATCCACTCTTGATGGACATGTGCTTAGTTGTGAGGCTTATCATTTTGCTAACTCCTAGTCATTCCAGAGGCCTTTATATATAGGCACTTCTAGTGTACTTGGACATCAATTCATTCTCATACTATTATTATGATCATACATCATTTGGTCCATATTGTGCTTTGTTCTAGAGCTTCCTAATCTTGGCGTCATTTTTCCCTAAGGCAAATTCTTACATGGTATCAAAGCCATAGGAGTGTCATTTCATAGCCATTGGAGATTATTTTTGGTTCACCTCTCAAAGGATACTGACTCAGATCTAGAGAATTTGTAGCTATTGGGAGCATCTAAAGCCAAAGCAAACCTCACCAATGTGTCCAGAGAATTGATTCAATGAATTTTGATGATGAATTCCCCTACCCTAAGCCATAGTCAAAATTGAGCCAATTTTTTTTTGGAAACTGGCACCCGAAGTCCTAATTTGCGAAATTGGTATGAGCATTTATTGCAGCCATATTGGGTGGTCAAATCTTGGCACCCGCAAAACATTCTACAGATATTCCTTGGCATCTAACTAGCAGTTAAAGCTAAACTTGAAGGAATATTCCATCATTACCTAACAAACCAAACCAACAACAACATATTCCAACATTCGATGATAGATCATATTTCCCAATAGCCTTAAGCAGAGTTAACATCTGTGGCTTCTCCTATTTAAAGAGCTTAGTATTCACCATTTTGATGAATGTGGGATTAAAAATCCCACATCCACCTCTATCAACCTTTTACTTCCCCATTGACAATCTTGCTAACTTCTCCACTTTTTGGAAACTTTTTTCGATGCCCATGCAATGGTTTGCATCCTCCACATAGTGCCACATCGACACCTCCATGTGGCACAACCGTAGAGTCATCAAACATGTAAGCAGCCTAGTCAGCAACACATGTTCCATGTGTCATTTCCATAGTTGGATCTATGTCAGCACCTATTTCGTACAATCCACATTAGCATCTAACATTATCATCCATACTGCCACATCACCTAGGGGCTCTTTATTTTGCTGATGTCATACATACACTATCTTAAATTTGACAGTGGTTAGACTATCACTAGTAGGCCAAATTGGACTCCCATGATAGTTATTTGGATTCCAAATTTAACATCATGTTTTGCTAAGTAGACCCCTTATCATATGCAATTTTGATTTGACAATCCAACTTTGGGAGGCCATATCTCTATCATTTGGACTCCAAATTAGGTGCAATATTTTTTGATTTTGTCTATAATTTCTTGAATGTTTTAGTGGTGCTATTATTTTCTAGTTTTGGTGCATGGATTTGTTAAAAATTTTACTTTTTGGTAACTATACCTATCCAATCCTACATTTTGCAACTTCAAATGCTTTGTACGGGCTCATTTGGACACATTTACAGGTTTTGTTTTTTTTGAGATTGCATAAATTTTTGTCTACTTTCCAAATCTATAATCAAATTATAGACTTGTGTAGACAAAAATACCACTTTCAAAAATAGGTCCTTTTCTGCATTGTATTGCTTTAATCAAATTTTAAAATTGTTGTACATCTAAGCTATAGTGCTTAGTACCATATTTAAACTCCAAAAGAAGGTTGTAAATAGAAAAATTACAGTCTACCTATGCCTAAATTGGAAAGTGGCTATTGTAATGACACAAAGTATAAAGTGCCAAAATCTTTCATTTGTGTGTGTGTGGGGGGGGGGGTGTGGTGTTTTATTGAGTCAAAGTGGGGGTGTCTCTTGGTGTTGTGTTCCTCTTTTCTTACTATTATCTTTCTTTCCTTGCATCATGGGAAATCTTAAGATTCCAAAATTAACACCACATAACTATGCCACATGGTCAATTTAAAAATGGTGTGAATTGATGAATAAAAAAGTTTCTCAATATGCAAATGGTTCTTTTCCTAAACCATTAGGTGATCAAGTATCTCATAGTGATATCAAGGCTTAAAAAATAGCAGATAGGAAAGCCTTAGGACTCATTAGATTAGTGGTTGATGACAAGATCCTCTATTAGATCATGAAATATAATACATCCAAGGAAACTTGGGATGCCCTTAAGAACCTATATGGGAGAGTGACTAAAGAGGATATCTACAAAATTGAAGATGAGCATGTCTCCCTAGATCCTAAAACCTTTGATTCTATATAGGATTTTATTATTAAGGGGAATGAATTGAGAACAAAACTTGATTATTGTGGAAGTCCTATTAAGGATGACAGATTGATTTATCTTATTCATAATAAGCTATCATTTGAATACTCCACATTAGTCTCTTCTTTCAACACCACAAAGACTACCTCAGGGGATTCCTATAAGAAAATCACTTTTGATGATTATGCTAAGTTATTAGAGGATGAACAGGCTAAGTTGATAAGAATGGGGATTCTCAAGTCTCCAAAGTCTAATGCATTGGTGGCTAACAGTGAGAGTTCTAAAAACTCAGCTAGTGAAAGTTCAAATAAAGGAAAGGGGAAAAAGAAGTTGAAAGATAAAAAACAAGGGGAAACAAAAAATCCAACATCAAATCAACAACAAGGAAATTCTTCTCCTAATACCAACAAAAATGGGGACACAAATCAGGAAAAGAAGAAGTGTGCCTATTGTAAAAAGAGTGGTCATGATGAACATTAGTGTTATCACAAGCATATTGATGAAGTGAAAATCATCATGAAGAAGCACAATGTTCCATTACCTAATGCTTATTAGGAGAAGGGGTCTTCATCTTTAGATTCTAAGAGCAAAGGGCATGCTTTACTCACAAACTCTGTTAGTCAGGGAGAATGGATTAATGACTTAGGTGCCACACATCACATGGGTGCTTCAAAAAGATATTTTTCTTCCATGACACATTTAGAGGTACCTCACATCTTTGTAGGAGATGATACTAAAGTGTAAGTTGAAGGAAAAGGTTAAGTTGAGATGGACAATAGAGCATTCAAGGACATTCTCTATGTTCCTAATCTTACCTCCAACCTTCTTTCAGTCTACCAAATCACTCAATATGGAGGTGGAAATAAGGTTGAATTTATTTTAGATTTAGTGGTAATGAAAAGCATCAAGGATGACTCTATGGTTGAAATAGGTGAAGCTAATCATGATTCAAGGCTTTACACTTTCTCTTCCTTTGTGCCTAAATCAAATGTACAAGCCTTGTTAATACATTCAAATATAGAAAGCAAATTGTTGCATGAGAGGTTTGGACATCTCAACTATAGGTATCTTCAATAGATTAGCAACAAGAACATGGTTCATGGTCTACCTCAAGTCCAATTTTTAGATGGTATTTCTTTAGGTCGCACACTTGGGAAGCATCCAAAAAAAATGTTTGACAAGGGGAACTCTTGGAGAGCACAATGTGTTCTTGAACTAGTTCATAGTGATGTGGTGGGCCCATTTCCAATGCCATCATTTGGCAAGTCTCGTTGTGCACTCACCTTCATTGATGTCAACTCTCGCTATACTTGGGTATTCTTTATGGCTCGTAAGAGTGAAGTGTTTGAATGATTTCTCAACTTCAAGGCTTAAGTAGAAAAGTAGTCAGAGAAAGCCATCAAATTGTTTTGAATAGTAATGGAGGGGAGTATGTGAACTCGAGACTTATAGACATTTTTATTGAAGAGTGAATTGACCTTCAACATTTAGTACCATACATGCCATAGCAGAATGGTGTTGCCAAAAGGAATAATAGAACCCTCAAGGAGATGACCACTTGCATACTACTACATAAGTCTCTTGATCAAGTCTTTTGGGCTAAATCAATGGATTGTGCTAACTACATCTAGAATAGGAGTCCTCATAAAGCTTTGGATGGTGTGACTCCTTTTGAAGCTTGGACTAGAAGGAAACCTTCTATAAAGCACTTTAGAGTCTTTGGTTTTCCAGCATGGGCACGAATACCTCCACAAAAATTCAAGGCATTAGAACCAAAAAGAAAACCTTGCATCTTTTTTGGTTATACAAACTCTCATAAAGCCTACAAGTTGATGGATCCAAAGACACATGACATATTCTATGAGAGGAGTGTACACTTTGAAGAAAGTTGTCCAAGCTTTACTTCTTCAACTCCTCCTTCTTCCTCCTTAATTGAAGAGAGTGATGGTGATGATAGTGACTTGGAAGATGTTCATCCATGACCCAAACATAGGTATCAGCCAGATGAGGTTGAGGATATCCCTTCTACATCTTCTTCCACTAGACCTAAATGGGTTTTGCTAACATTGGATGTAGCAGGACCATTGGTAGGGAATTCTTCAAATGCTAGGAGGACAAGATCACAAAACAACTCACTCCCTCATGCTTATATAGAAGTTGCTTCTAATCCATAATCATTCAAAGAAGCTTTAGGTATTCTAGAATGGGAAAAAGAAATAGAGGAAGAATATAATTCTCTTATGAGAAATCACACATGGGACTTAGTCTCTCTTTCTAAGGGAAGAAAATGGGTTCGGTGTAAGTGGATCTATCAAACCAAGTTTGTAGTGGACGAAAGTGTTGATAAGCATAAGGCTAGACTTGTTGCAAAAGGTTTCTCTCAGGTACTTGGCATTGATGACACTGAGGCCTTTGTACCAGTTGCAAAAATGAACTACATTCATTTGACACTTGCTATAGTAGCAGCTCAGAGATGGGTTGCTCATTAGATGGATGTGAAAAGCACATTCTTCAATGGTGATCTTCATGAGGAGCTTTATATGGAGCAGTCACAGTGGTTCATTCAGGATTCTACCTTGGTTTGAAAATTGAAGAAGTCTATCTATGGACTTTAACAAGCTCCAAGAGCTTGGTATGCCAAGATGAATTCATTCCTTCTCTTGGCAAGGTTCACAAATGTCATTCTAATCTGAATGTCTATATTCTTCAAAGGGATGATTCTCACTTGCTACTTGTGCTTTATGTTGATGACTTGATCATTATAGGGAGTACAACATCCATCATTGATAGTGACAAGTCTAATTTGCAAGATAGATCTTTGATGATAAACTTGGGTCTACTTCATTATTTCCTTAGTATCGAGATACATCTATCTTCATTAGGGATCACACTATCACAACCAAGTATGCTCTTGATCTACTTGCTTGATTTTGGATGAGTGACTAGGATGCTGCATCTACTCCATTTCTTTCAGGTGTTATGTTAGAAGCAAAGTGTTCCACTCCACTTGTCGATGCTACTTTGTATAGAGAGTTGGTTAGAAGTCTCATCTACTTGACACATACATGCCCTGACATATCCTTTGTAGTTGGCATGGTTTCTTGCTTCATGTAAGAGCCACATGAACTTTACTAGAAGGTAGCCAAACACATCCTATACTATATCCAAGGTACACATACATATGGGATATGCTATGCAACTAGCACTGTACTATAGTTAGTGGGTTATGTAGACTCAGACTACATAGGGGATCTTGATTCTTGCAAGTCTACTTCAAGATACATGTTTCATTTTGGTTCTAGCCCTATTTGTTGGCAGAGTAAAAAGAAAAAAACTATTGCTCTTTCATCGACTGAGGCTGAGTATCAAGGAGCTGTGACTACGGTGACAAAAGCTATTTGGATAGAGAATATCCTGAAGGAGTTTGATTTTGATCAACCTAGCCCCACAGTCATACATTATGACAATCAAAGTGCCATTAAAATCTCAAAATGTCTAGTCCAACATCAATGGACAAAACACATTGAGGTTCATATGCACTACATCAGAGAGCTGATTCATGAGTAGGTCATTACATTGCAATATTATCCTATAGAGTAGCAAATTGCTGACATCTTCACCAAGCCCTTCACTGAGGTCAAGTTTCTTCATTTACAAGATCTCTTAGGGATGTAGAATTTTTCACCAAGGGGGTCACATGACTCTTCTCTTCTTTATTGTACTTATCTCTCTTTTGGGGGGAGGATTTTTCCCATGTAGTTTTCCCTCTTTCTATATTTTCAAAGAGATTGCATTGCATTCCATTGTATGTACAACATTGCATTTGTACATGGGTACCTAACATGGCCTAGTAGTCATGACCCATCATGCATTTTCATCATAGCTTTTGTGAGCTTAAGTGTGTTCCCCTAAGTTGCACTTAAGTAGGGTTTTAGTGTAAATAATTAATTATTATTTACACTTTACTTGAGTTTACTTAGGTTAATGCATTATTTTATTATTTATTAATCAGACACCTAGGATTATGTGTACTCATATGAGTTGTCTTGTTGACAACACAATAGTTAGTAACTAATTTTAGCACATGGTGGTCAATGGATGATAATTCATTCTAGGTGGACATGTGCTTAGTTGTGAGGCTTATCATTTTGCTAACTCCTAGTTGTTCTAGAGGCCTTTATATACAAGCACTTCTAGTGTACTCGTACATCAATTCATTCTCATATTGTTATTATGATCATACATCATTTGGTCCATGTTGTGCTTTGTTCTTGAGCTTTGTGATCTTGGCATCATTTTTTCCTAAGGTAAATTCTTACAGAATATGTGTCCATATGAGGCCAAACAAAGCCTCTAAAGTTGTAAAAATTGGTATTGATGATTTTCTAAAAAATTTAGGAATAGAGATCACAAAAAACTTACACCAATGTGTAGATCATGAAATTCTACCACAAAAAAAAAAAAAAAAAAAATTGCTCTAAAAAAGGAGTTTGTATGAGGGAGATATCATTGTTTGAGAATCACCTCTATAATTATTTTTCTTGAATCACCGTCATCGCACCTTCAAAAATCAAATGACTCTATATTTCACCTTAGATGTCTAATTTTGATGAAATAGAAGTCAATTTGGGGGTTTTTTGACATTCTGAATGTGATGCCAACATCTGATTTGCACCAGCAAGCTCCAATCTTGACCCACAAAAAAAAAAACTCTCCAATGGCTATGCAATGAAACTCCTATGGCTTTAATACCATGTAAGAATTTTCCTAAGGCAATAATTCAATACCAAGATCAAGAAGCTCAGTAGATAGCACAAGAGAGAAAAATATGAATCAAATGAGAATGGATATCAGATGATTAGATGAATACATCATAGAAGAGCCTTGTATATAAAGGCAATCAAGATGACCAAGATTCATGCAAAGAGATAAGCATACCAATTAAGCACATGTCCACCAAGAATGTATTATCCTCCATTGTGCATGAATGTACGTGCAACAATGAGAGGATAAGAATACAAAGGTTTATGTCATAAAGAGATGTAGTAGACAACATGTGCTCAATTGGAGTGCAAATAACTATGTTGTCTACATGAAAATTTAGATGAATACACAAAGTCCTAGGTGTCTACATGACAACTAATAAAAATGCATTATCCTATGTAAACTTAAGTAAAGTGTAAATAGTAAATACTTATTTACACCAACAAGTACGTCTTGCTATGTTTACCAAGGTTTTCCAATGAAATAATGAATAACAACTCTGGATTGACAATGTTTCATAGCCTTGATTTTTTTAGGGAAATAATTTTTAATAGCATTGGTTTGTGTTGTTTAAATCTCTTACTAGATAGTTTATTTTATACTTTTAGTGGTTATGGAAATAGTCTCTTCCAAATAGCTCTTTAAGTTTAGAAGAGGATAAATAAAAATGTAAATTTTTGAGGTGATTTTTTCATGATCATGTTTACATGGGAAATAGTTAAGTATCATAGGTTTTCTAATTAACATGTATGACATCCTAACTCAATTTTATATGAAAAGAAATGTACTACGTACAAAGAAGAACATATAAAAATTTGTACTTGAGATCTCTGCATGTCAGTGAAAAAAATGGAAAAAATAATTGATAGTTCAAATCTTTATACAAGAAAACAATAAGTTCCACTTGTTTGTTTTCAATTGTGATAAAGTTTCACACCTTGCACATACAAATTGCAATTTAAGAAAATGTAACTTCAATGATTTGGATTAATACTTTTTTAGTAAACCAAAAGTAATAAAAGGGTGTATAAAATTGTCAAAAATATTTGAAAAATGTTAGTTGCCCCTAGAGCCACATGCCCACCTATCCTATTAGGATGGTTAAGTCAGTAGGTGAATTTGAAAATCCAAAAGAAAGGGAATGTTTTGATGAAAGATAAAAAGGAAAGAAATGTCATTCATTTGAGCAGTAGAGAGAAGAGGAGAAATGAATAGTCATAGTAGAGTTTAGAGAGTAGTAGGAACAATAAAGGATCAGAGTTATAGCAGCACAAGATTAGTTGGTTCCCTGTAAGTTCATTGTGTTTATCTTGTCAAGAAATGATTGCACCAAGCTTTATTGTATGTAGTGTTGTAGTGTTGAAGGTTTACATTTTAGGTGTAAGTTGTAGTATTCTATTTTGGGTTGCAGCCCTATGCTCCTAGATTCATATTTAGTTGAATTAGTTTATTAATAGAAAGCAAGCAAGCAGGTATACTAGTCGATCTAGTTGGTTTGACTCTTTGTTGTCTCCTTTCTATTTATTATGCATGTTGCATTAAGTATTTGAGAAGTTTATATTTTCAAGTTTTGTTGTTAACTTCTGTATGTTTTAATGGTGGAGTAAACAAGATAGCAAGTCTATTATTTGACACATTCGGTTCATGTGTTAATGGAGCTCTCCTTGTGCTCACTTTGTTAGTACTTGTTCTATTTTTTATGTCAAGTCACAACAAGTTCTAGCAAGCTCCACCCCCTTTTCTTATATTGCTGACTTGGTCCCTTCCTACTGAGTCTTATCGAGCTCTCAGTTCCTTTGTGAACTGAGTCCACTTGGTCTTTGCGTTGGTTGTGTGTTGAGTGTGCTAAGCTCCACCTTCCTTTAGTGATTGAGTTCGCTTGGGTCCCATTGTTGTCGAGCAACTTGACATACTCTACTACCAAGCACTCCACTTGGTTCCTTAGCATGTCAAGTTCACTAGGCACCCACTTCCTGTCACTTAGCATCCACTTCGTGCAGAGAAAATTTTTATGTTGTCAAGTTGTATTCACCACAAAAATAGTATTTCCAATATGATACATGGTCAAATATTATTATTATTATTGCAATGTTGTATTGACTTGTTCAGATCTATTTGGCATTTTGTAAGTTCAATGTACATTTCCCTAAAATTGATTTCTAGAATAATTTTTATGATGAATATTCTACATAGAATTTAAAGCCTTCCACCTTCTAACATTAAGTTTCAATTTTCAGATATTTATGTATTGCAATGGCATGTTTTTAAATTTAATATAAATTATGTCTTGTTGTTTCTTTAGCATGCCCTTTACAAATTTGAAGATAACTTAAATATGCAGTATGTACATGATTCTCTTGAGTCTTATGTATTTTGATATAGAAAATTCATAGTGAGAGTGGTCATAAATGATCGGCTTCTTACTAATTTTAAACTTCTTTTTCCTTTTCTACAAAAACATAGGAAGACAAAATTTACATATTCTAAAGAGATGGTATAGATGGAATGAAACTTTATCAGCCACTTTTAAACATTACACACTAAGAGAATAATTAAGCTTGGGAAAAAAAAGTCAACTTTGACTATATAACACTTGTGATCTAGGATTTAAGCTTACCATGTGATGTTTAAGTCGTTCCCACTTAATCTTGGAGTGTGGAACTTATTGAAATATTTGTATTTAGTCAATGGGCCCTTGGTCTACTAGTGAAGTTGAATGGCTCACAAAGAGCCCACCAAGGATCAAGTCTTGTTGAATACAAGGTCCGAAGACATCATAAGGGATGAGGCCAAGATCATGCCTTGGGCAAATTTGGTAGCATGGATGCTCCTTAGTCCTTGGCTCTTAGTTGAAGAGGTTTCAAGCACTCATGGGCCTGTATTGAGTACCTAAAACTTGTTTGTGGATGACCTCCATCAAAATATATATATATATATATATAGTATTTAGTAAAAAATGAACTTAAAGAGTGTTGTATGTACATGATTCTCTTGAGCCTTATGTATTTTGATAATATAGAGCATTCATTGTTAGAATGATCATAAATGATCAGCTTGTTACTTGTCTTTAACTTCTTTGTCTTTTTCCACAAAAACTTAAGACACGAAAATTTTCTTATCCTAAAGAGATATTATAAATAGAATGACATTTTATCATGGAGTATCCAACTTATGAAAATATCTGTATTTAGTTAAAAAAATAATTTAACGAAGTTGACATCGAGACAACAATCTTTGAAATCTAATTTTAACATCAAAACAAAATTAAAAGATAACCTAAAGATGTAGTTCTCATCATAGAAATTAATATAATTCTTTCAGTTAACCCATAATAGTGTAAACGCGACGTCTCAAAATATCTGCCAAAGGAGAATTTCAGAAGGCTAAAATATCTCACAAAATATCAGAGCCTGCTGCCATGTTGTACATCAGGAATCGAGACCCTGACATAATATTGTGCCGCTTCAACTGTGGACTGCAATAGGATTGTTAGCGGATTTGCATTGCAACACACGTTCGTTGAAGTCTGCGGACACCAGTGCAATACTGTAATAGGATAGACTCGGAGTTCGTTTGTTTGTCTCCACAACATTCTAGGTGTGAGTGAATTTATACCAAGTTGGAATTTGATCCATATTACAGAAAGCGTAAAGCTTCTATCTATACATAGTTAACAAAACAAATATTAATTACCGAAGTTTTGAGTAGTATCATTTAAAAATGAAAATACTACGCTTATTATATAATGAAGATAGTCTATTCGTCACAAAATGTACGTTTCCTGAAGAACTGTTGTGTTATTTAAGATTTTTAGATTCCAAATTGCTTGTGTTGCTGATTGTAATAGAGAAGTCTAGCTTTTTATATTTAGCTCCGATAGTCCTACTTATAATCATACTTTTAAGCTAAATGATACGTCAAATTGTCGTTGATTACTTAATTCTTAAAGTGAGTACTGTTGTAGAATGGAAAATAAAATACATCAACATTAAATTTCATGCACATATTAGAAAGGATAAATATAATATCTATGAATAGTTTTAGTTTTTTCAAATAATTATGGTGTTTATGAAATAATAAAAAGATTGAGTGACAAATCAGGCAGGTTCTTATTTGGAGTTAAAAAAATCTAAGATGTAGAAAAGCATGGATAGTCCCAATCATCTAGCTCACCTCATTAAGTTGGCAGAGTTTGGCACGCCTAAATGAATTCCTATATTTATTATTATAATTATCCATCAGCCATAATTATATTGCAAAGTATTTTGATCTTTTCAATACAAGCACACAAATCCTCCTTTAGCACTAATTCAAACCATACAATAATCAATAAATCTTGTGACACAATTTACTATGCTTCTCAAGTAGAAATTCTTATAGCATTTAATTTCAAGATCAGCTACTTACTCTATAATGACACTTCATAATTTTTAGAATTTTTCATAGACTTGACTTTCTATCAGCAAATTCACACTTTGTTTTCTCTTTTTCTTGCATGTATATAGTTTTACACAGTTGTTGAAGTCAAATGTCAACTTATCTTTCATTGAATGTGACCATAAATATCCACACATGTACCATCCATCACTATTGGTAGAGCCATTAAGTGATTTTTTAGCTCATCATTTGATTCAAAAGATTGCAATTCATTCACATTATTTTAATTTATTGTTCAAATGTAACTTCAACAATCATTGAGGTCGAGGATCAAAGAGACAAAACAATCATCTCCTCGATACATTGAAGTCCCTTGAATGAGGTCCATTTTTTATGCCATCAATCAAAATGGACCTACCATCTTCCTTTCGCACATACAATTTCTGATGGAAGAGATCCAAAAGTTAATTCTTCAATATAGCAATGTCCCTTTGATATAAACATGCCCTTAGCTATTCTTCACTACATCCCATCACAAATCAAAGAGATAGGAAAATTGTCTGTTCAATACCTTGAAGTCACTTTGATAAGTCTAACCTCACTATCTTGTGACACATTCTTTTCTTAGAGATTGAATGGACATTGAGACCATCCCTTCAAATGTGGAAATTGCCTTGATGAAAGGGAGCCCACATCACCAAGTATCACCTTAAGCTCATTGGAGATTGAAGAGGCACAATACTTGTCCATCTGATATATAATGTTGTAATTGATGAATGCTAGTCATCCACAATACTAGTTTCATTGTATTGATTAGAAATTAATGATCATCATAAATTAAATGGATAATGAAATTATCTCTTGAAAATATTGAATTCACTCAGACGAAATGGGCACATGAAACTCAAAGCTCTTTTAACTCAACAAAATATCGAAAAACAAAAAAATGGCTCCTTCAATGGGTCTAGGTGCACTCTGCCAATAGTCTGTTATGGGTTGATTGAGAAATGTGGAGAACTAGCATCGATTACTTCAATTAGGATATGTATCTTTGATTTCTTTGTTTCACTTGCATATAATTGAACACTTGTTTCTCTAACACACAAATGTCATTTTGACCATTAGATCAAAGACAGAAAAAACCTTACTCCAATATAAGAGTATCTTTGATGAAGCTAGCACTGAACATTTACTCAACATGATTAAATACTCAATGCAACATGTTTATTAGGAGTGTAAAGGTTTCAAGGCCATAAAACAAGAACACTAGCCTCATGTTTAAGGAGAAATAGGAAAATATTGCCTGATGTGAGGATTGGTGCTTATATTGATAAAACACCATTAATATTATTTAGTACAAGTGTTGAGGTTTAAGGGTTCAAAAACAAGAATCATAGGCTCACATCACACAAGAAAAATAGGAAAATACTCACCTACTATAAGGGGTTGGTACTTAAATTGGAGATCACTAATTATCACTGCTCACCAATGAACCATGACAAAATGTATAAAGGAACAAGGGCTGTGCTACAAAGATAGATATTTAGAAGAAAATTGGGAAATTGTAATGCATTGAGACTTGAAAGAAACTAACATATGCAAGAGAAATTCAAATGCATTGAAGCCTAACATACTTCTCAAAAATATTGTTTAATATTTAAAAATAATCACTTTACGTCTTTTATCAAAGTTTATTTTCTCATAGATTAGTACGAGCTTAGGTTTTAGTATTATATACCATTCTAAATCTATAATGCATAGAGACTTAAAATAAAATAACATACTCTAGAGAACTTCAAATGTTCTAAAGCCTAACATACTTCTCAAAAATATTATTTAATATAAAAATAGTCACTTTACCTCTTTTATGAAAATCTATTTTCTCACAGATTAGTATGAGCTTAGGTTTTAGTATTATATATCATTCTAAATTAAATTTAGAATAGAAAGAAACACTAATCTTAGATGCATGTTATAGATGTACACCGAGTCTTAGATACAACTTAGTATGGGATTAAGTTTTAGTATTATATACCATTTTAAATTTGTTTTAGAATAGAAAGAATCAATAGACTTAGATACATATCATAGATGCACATAGTGTCTTAGATGCAACTTAGTATGAGATTAGATTTTAGTATTATATACCATTCTAAATTTGTGTTAGAATAGAAAGAATCAATATTGTAAGAATCAATACTTTTACAATATAAAAGAATAGTTTTAGATACATGCTATAACTTTACGACATCTTTAGATACATGTTATAGCTTTACATAAAGTCTTGAGTCCTAGATACATGTATTAGATGGACGCTAGGAATAAACCAGGCATGGAAGACTATTTATACGATTAAATTTCAATATAAGCAAAGATATGAACCAACTATCAATATGTATGTAAGCGAAATGGGAGAAATTATTTACAAAATAAATAAAACTGGAATTTTATCTAAGATAGGCATGCAAATAGGGCTAACTACTTTGTCTCGACAAATGATGCCGGTAATAAAATTTTACTCAGAATAAAGTTAAAGAAGAATGGTTGAAAACTCAATAAATATGTTACATTCTGACCACTAAGCAGCTCCTAATAAATTACATCTCAGGATTAAAATCAGATTGGGAAGAACTTGCCAGCTTGCTTCTCAGAATTCTTACTCTTTACCCTTTACTCTTGACGTAGCTGTTAAGCTAGATATCAGATTTGAGAGAAATTGTTTCTCAGGATTGCCACTTGTTCAACGTACATCTCTTACCATTCGACAAGGTCGAGGTGAAGTACCACTTTTCGAAGAGAGAAACGTTGAAAACACTATTAAAAGGTCAGTTCAGGCTCGTCGACAAAGTGGGCATTTGACGCATACGGGTGGTGTCGGTGGGCGAATACACTATTTATAGAGGGCGGTTTCTCTCCAAGATCAAACCCTAAGAAAAACTCATTAATAAAATTGAGTGCAAACTAACTATCTGCAAAGTCTACAATTGTGGGGGCAATGGCTGCAATGGTTCCAGGAGAAGGAGGACTTCACGACGACATCATGGAAACGATGGTTCTCTTCAACAGCGATTCCATGGATAAAGATTATCTCTTGGAAGGGAATACTACCATTCCTCCTTTAACCTCCTCTTTCTTCACCAGCCCTTTCGAGCACATCCATGGAGAAGAAAAGGACAATGCCCGTTCTCTTCTACTTAAACATCACACGGTATTCTAACACTACTCTCATTCATTTCATTCACTTTCTCATTATGCTTCATGGTAACCCATCTCACTGTATTATTTGTGTCTACAGCTCAATACTCCTGCCACAACTCCTCATTGCCGAACAGAATCATTTAGCAGTCGCAATGGGAAGCGAAATTATCAATCAACAAGAGAGAAGCTCGTTATTGACACGGACTCTCATGATACGGTACAATACTATACTCAATGTTTTGTAGAATACAAGGATAGACTAGAATCATGGCGAATCATCGAGTCGTGTTTGTGTTGGTGACGACTGTCCTATCTAATGGCAAAGAGTATGCTATGTGTAAACACAACACTTACACACACCTGTTTCTTCTTAGGGTTCGTTTTGTTTGAAAGAGTTTTTGACAACAACACGTTTAGTGCTGCTTCAACACGTACGTAAATATCAGATTGGTTGACAAGTATAAGCCATCTGCCTAGGACTTGTATAGTAGGATTGTAACTTTGATTCATATGGGTTGTTTGCAGCACTCTGTATATGAGTTCACTGATTCATGTAGAGCTCTATCTCCGAGGAGCAATACCTCATCCAAACTACGCAGAGCTACTCACGTTCCCAATTTCTTTGAAAAGGTTATTTCCTTTCAACTCTTTATGAACATTATTATTTTATGTGATTTTGCTGTGAATGTTTGTTTAGTTGTTTGTAAGAAAGAGGTTTAACTTTTAGAGTTTTGTTGCAGACCAGAAGAGAAGGAACATAATCAATGAGAAAATGAAAGATCTTCAACATCTGATTCCTAATTCGACAATGGTTGGCTTATTGGTTGGCTTATTTCGATGGTTTCCCCTTTTTCATAATAGACTATATAATTTGAATCACAGAGGTAAAATCTAACTACATATATGTAATTTACAATTTATTTCTACTATTTTCTTTGACAGCCACACAAAGCTTCCATTCTTGATGATGCAATTGAGTATGCCAAAAAGCTTCAGTTTCAAGCACGAGTAAGTTACTTTTTGAATTTTATTTGTGCATCTTTTATATTAATGTTTGACTGTGTATCTTTTGTATTAATGTTTCAGATTATTTTCACTATTCATCAATTTTTTTCATGGTTAGCTAGAGACTGTTATATTCACTATTCGTCATGGTTTCATGTTTAGCTAGAGACCGTCACTAGTTTATAGTCAGCTAGAGATCATTGCATTTATTTCATTGCCATAGTAGACTGTAGATGTTTAATTAGAGGCAGAGTCTTTCCACTGATATCTAAGTTACAAATTATTTCCATTATTTTTTAACAGAGAGACAAGGTTTCCACTCTGAACGAAGTAAATGAGCACATCAAACAGCTTCAACATCAAGTACAAGTAAATGGTTCTATAAAAAAAAATTAATATAATTTTTTCTTAAATTAGATTTAACTGTGGATCACTATCTAGAGGTTCTTCCTTCTTAATGAAGCAAATGAATAAATCAAATAAGTCAAATAGCTTCAACATATGATACAAGTAAGTTGTTCTATTAAAAAAATATATAAATCAAAACTTTTTAGATATGATTACGTATCACCATCATTGACCAGCCTTAAACATCACACACTAACCAAGAAATTAAGCTTCGAAAAGTAAGTCAAACTTTGACTATTCAACACTTTTACTCTAGGAATGAAGCATTAGTGTGTGATGTTTAAGCCGTTCGCCATTAGAATAGTGACGCATTTCAAACTTTTTAGATTAGATTGTGTATCACCATTATTAGAGTAGTGAGCTAGAGGTTCTACAATTGAGTTGTTCTATTTTGAATTTGACTATGCCTGCCTAACACAATAGTGAACAAGATGTTCTTCCATTCTTAACGAAGAAAATGAAAAGTCAATTAACTTCAACATCCATTACAAGTTTATATATATATATATATTTCAAAAGTGTTTGGATTTGGTCACTTGTCGGCATAAGTGAGCTAGAAGTATTTCCACAACATCCAGTACAAGTAAGTTGTTATTTTCCTAAAAAAAATAGGATTTGAAACTTTTAGATTTGGTTGTGTATCAATTTAAGAATAGCAAGCTAGAAGCTTTTTCACAACATCCAATACAAGTAAGTTGTTCCATTTGGAAAAATAGAATTTGAAAGTTTTTGGATTTGACTATGTATCCAGCTCATTATGAAGTATTTAAACTTTTATGATTTGATTGTGTATTACTATAGCTCTTTCATTCATAATGAAGCAAATGAGAATGTCAAATAACATCAACATCTAGTACAAGTAAGTTGTTCTATTAGAAAAATAGAGAAAAATATAGAATTTGATTTTTTTGGATTTGACTACATTAAAATAGTGAGCTATAGGTTCTTCCATTATTTATGAAGTATACGAGTACATCAAATAAAAGCAAGTTGTTTTATTTAAATAATATTGTAATTTGAAAGGTTTTGGATTTGACTATGTATCACCGTTAGAGTAGTGAAAAAGAGGTAAGATCATAGAGCATTGTTTGAACCTCTGGTCCAACATGAAAATAATGAGTTCTAATATTTCCTAAATCTTTGATTTACCATTAGAATAGTGAACTATTAAAATGTATGACCCTCTAAATAGAATAATGAGCTAGTGAGCTAAATATAATAGGTCATAGAGATTGATTATTAAGTATTGATCATAAAGGGTGACTATAAATCATCGATTATTAAGTATTGATCATAAGTGTGACAAAAGATCATAGATCAAATATTATGTTCAATTTGTACTATATATCATCATAAACACAATGAGATAGATAAAACACAGTGAGCTAGATATGTGTAGTATTATGATTATCAAAAAAAATTGTTAAGGTAAAAAGAAAGGTTTTGAATGGACTGAAAATAGCTTAATAATAAATATTAAAAGGAAATTACATTGAGCATGAGAAAATAGAGAAAAAAATAGCAACCAAAAAACTTCCCACAACATACAATATAGAAATCGAGAACAAATAGATAGTGAGAATTGAACAAAAGATAGTGAATTTGATTAAGATAGTATAGGGGAACTATGAAAGATTATTATGGAAAAAAAATTTAGGGGAGCATTGGTTGTTCCTGCTCATTCTTCATATGCAATTCTTGTCCCACCTTATTTAATCTATCACCATCCATATGGTTTATCTAGTTCCTATCGCATATCATTGAATCTATCACCATCCACATGGTTTATCTTGTTATACTAGCTCCTCTTGATTCAAGGTTTCCACATTTATATGATCCTCTAGGTAGCCAATCATTGTTAATCCATCCAAACACAAAAGAGACAAAGGGAGATGCCAAGAAAGTGTCACCTATATAGAACCACAAATCCAAAAAAAAAATTATTTTAATTCTAGAAGTATAGTGCACTAGAGTTATAGTAGTATGATGTGAAATCTTATTAAAAGATACATGTAGTACTATGATGGAAAACACTAATTAAATACATGTAGGCAAATCTAATTATTTTATCTTGAATTCTTGAACAATAAAGATCCTGAGCTAATAATACTATGATGGGAAATTTTATTCAAATATTCATGTAGTGGTATGATGAGAAATTTGCATTAAATGCATATTAGTGAAATATATTTTTTAAATGATTTTGAATTGAAGTAGAATTCTAAGCTATAGATATAGTAGTGCGATAAGAATTTTTATTAAAAGATACATGTAGTACTTATGATAGAGTATGATGGAAACCACTATTAAAAGATACATGAATATTAACTAAATACATGTAGTCAAATCCTAGAAAGTTTTAATTTTGAATTCATGTCGAATAGTGAGCTAGAGTTGTAGTAGTATAACAAGAAATACAAATTGTATACATGTAGCAAAATCTAGAAACTTTTAATTTTGAATTCAAGTTTCTCCATGTTTGATAGTTTTTGTCCAAGTTTTAAATACATCAAGTAATAACATTTTGATCTTTATTGTATCACATAATAATTTTTTGATCTTTATTGAATTGTGTTACAGATGCTTTCTTCTCCAAATAAGATGAACTCATCACACATCTATTTACCAATGGGAGTCCCCTTCTTTCAGGTGCCCCAAATGTGCATGAACATGGGATCCATGGGAATGGGCATAAACATGTCCCATTCCCAATGGAATAATGGGTACATGACCATGCCCCCAGGGAGTTCAAGCGCAAACAACGAGAAGGGATAATGAAGAAAACACGGAAGTTTTTCATGCAATAGGTATGCCAATGTTTACCAAGGTCTCTCAATGCAATAATGAATTGCAAGTCAGGGTCGACAATACTTCACAACCCCAACCTCTTCAAGAAACTAATTTTTGATAGCCCTAGCATATTCACTTTAAATCTATTGATAGATAATTTATTACATATTATTAGTGGCAGTAGAAATAGTCTCTTCTAAGAATCTCTTTAAGTTCAAAAGAAGAGATACATATATGTAGATATTGAGGTGATTTCTTCAAAATTAACTTCACATGGAAAATAATGAAGTATCACATTGTAACTCAGTTTTATATGAAAATAAATGTACTACATGTGAAGTAGATCTCTTTATATCCATGAGACAAGATATTTGACAAGAAAGTTATATGTTCTCCTTGTTTGTAACAATTCTTACAAATGTTAACACCCTTCTTTCCTTCTTTTTATTGTAAATGTTCACTCTATAGCTAGAGAATGTTAATGCTTCAAATTAGTCATTTTCTAATGCCACTAGAAACAATAAATGGATAATATAAAATGTTCTTTCTAATATGAGAAACATTTCAATATTTTTATGAAGATCTCTTCATATCTATAAGACAAGTTATTTGACAAGAAAATTTTATGTTCTCCTTGTTTGTTTTCAATTTTTGTAAATGCTAACACCCCTTATTTATTTTCGATTCTTGTAATTGTTCACTCTCTCTAGAAATTGCAATACCAAAATACATAATTTAAATACTTTAAATTAGTATTTTTCTACTATGACTAGAAACAATAAATGGATATATAAAAATGTTCTTTCCAATCACTCTCTCTAGAAATTGTAATGCCAAAATAAATAATTTAAATACTTTTAATTAGTATGTATTTTCTATTATAGTGATGTATTGAATTGTCCATATGTAAGAGTAAGTCAAATGTAAATTTCCCTAAAACAACAAATGGATATATAAAATGTTCTTTCCAATATGAGAAACAATCAAATATTTTTAGAAATCTAATGTAAATTTCCATAAAACTGATTTCTAGAACAATTTTTATGTGGGATATTCTCTATAAAATATCAAAGTGTTCCACTTTCTAATATTAGGTTACAATTTTCATGGTTATATGTATTGCAATGGTAAGGTTTTAAATTTAATCTAAATTATATTCTATCTATTTGTTTATCTTTGTTTTATGCCTTCAAAATGATTTGCTATACGCATAAAAGATCACACGATCTTGATTATATTGCAACTTACAATCAAAATAATCATTATATAGAGTAATCTATATTTAATTTAAAATGTTCAAATCTCATATATTGTACTAAATCTCTTGAATAAATCTTTATATATTATTGAATGTCACATTGAATAAATCTTTATATATTTTTGAATGTTTATATATTTTTGAATGTCACATTTGTTGAATGTTTTGATATAGGACCATCTCCTTTGTCCAATAAATCACATATTGTTAAGTCTTTCAATAATATATTAAAAAAATTGTTTTGATATTTCATATTTTATTAAACTTTTTTTATTTCAACATCTCATATGTTACTCATATGTTACTAATTCATATTTGTAAATCTCAAGACTAATGTTTACCATTTCCCACTACTAACACCGATATGCGACCTCCACCATTACAGAACCAAATTTATTCAATATATAGAAAATTATTAACTCTTCCAATAACTCTTCCAACAATAGATTGAGTTTAATGTTTCATATATTACTAAAGTTTTAAAAAAATTCTGCTTATTTTTTGCATATTTATTTTTTTCGTACTTAGATTGCAAACATAGATGTTTAATACGTGCAATTTTGTTTTTCTCAATTAATGCTCTTATGGGTTTTATTTACAATTAATTATCTCCTGGAAGGGAATACTTGCATTCCTCCTTTAACATCATCTTTCTTCACCATCTCTTTCGAGCACATCCATGGAGAAGAAGAGGGCAATGCCTCTTCTCTTCTACTTAAAGATCACGCGGCATTCGAACACTCCTCTCATTCATTTCATTCACTTGCTTATTAGAGTTCATGAGATTCATTGTATTATTTGTGTCTGCAGCTCAATACTCCTGCCACAACTCCTCATTGCCAAACAGAATCACTTAGCAGTTGCAATGGGAAGTGAAATTATCACTCAACAAGAGAGAAGGTCGTTATTGACACAGACTCTCATGATACGGTACAATACTATACTCAATGTTTTGTAGAATACAAGGATAGAGTCTAGAATCATGGCGAAGCATCTAGTCGTGTTTGTGTTGGTGACGACTGTCCTGTCTAATGGCAAAGAGTATGCTATGTGTAAACACAACACTTCACACACCTGTTTCTTAAAGGGGATTTCAACAATGACACGTTTAGTGCTGCTTCAACACGTACGTAAATATCAAATTGATTGACAAGTATAAGCCATTTGTCTAGGACTTGTATAGTAGGACTGTAATTTTGATTCATATGTGTTGTTTGCAGCACTCTGTACACGAGTTCACCAATTCATGTAGAGCTCTATCTCCGAGGAGCAATACCTCATCCAAACTACGCAGAGCTATTCACGTTCACAATTTGTGTGAAAAGGTTATTTCCTCTCAACTCCTTATGAACATTATGATTTTATGTGATTTTGCTATGAATGTTTGTTTAGTGGTTTGGAAGAAAGAGATTTAACTTTTAGAGTTTTGTTGGAGACCAGAAGCGAAGGAACATAATCAATGCTCATTATGGTTCATGACATTCATTGTATTATTTGTGTCGTGTTTGTGTTGGTGACGACTGTCCTGTCTAATGGCAAATAGTATGCTATGTGTAACCACAACACTTCACACACCTCTTTCTTAAAGGGGGTTTTAACAACGACACGTTTAGTGCTCCTTCAACATATATATATATATATATATATATATACTACTAGAGAGAGGGGGGTTTTAAGGCAATATTTGAGACAATTTTAAAGTAAATTGTCTTTGTTTAAGATGATATAAAATTTGTATATTGTCTGAAATACTGTCTCTGAGTGGGTGTCTTAAATATTGTCTTAAATAATTGTCTTTATAAGACAATATAAAATACTAGTATTATTGTCTATTGAGAGACAATTTTATTTTGTCTCTATAAGGACCAGATCTATAATGAAAAAATATATTGTCTTTATACAAAGGATGCACATCTTCTCACTTATTGAACCATTAGTTCATATATGTTAGGGTGTGATGGAATCAAACCACCACCCTTCTACTTATAAAGTAGGTGCTCTTCCATTGAGCTAACACCCTTTCAAGAAGTCAAAATAATTATTCTTTTCTTTTCTATAGACAAGGCTAAAGGATTCAGCAATGTCACTATTCATAAGATAGGAATGATCAAGAATCCTTACGGCATAACTTATCAGCTATTAGCTTTATTATCATTAAAATGTCATATTATAGGCAAGAGAATATCTACAAGGATATCAAGAAAATGATGGTATGACATAGCTTTAACTTACTTGAGCTATCCTCCCAAATAAAGTAATACATTTTAGTTTTCCATGCTAAGAAGTTATGTCATTTGCAACATTTTCTTTCAATATTCTGTACAAGATAAATAGTAAAGTAGATGTATTTAATAAAAAATAGACTAATACATCCATTTTGTGAAGGTCAAAAATAGATATCAATTTGAGGAGGATACCTTTATCATCTTTCTATTGAAAATTTGAGTATGTAAATGCATAACTCTTAAGAGATGACTACCTAGGCCATTTCAAAGGACTCAATAAATGAACCTTAAAAAAACATGTTTTTTACTCATCAAAAATATATCTTCTATTACCTCACTTACGCAGCCAATCATGTTGATAATGAATAGTCAAACACACTTTTTATGTCAGCTTCAAAGAATTTCCATCCAATAAGAGTTTTGTAGATAATACATGATGAAAAAGGTCTATCTTCGCTAAATATAACAACTTGGGAGATATTTTTTAAAAGTACATCATACTTTTCCTAAGTTAAAACAATGCAAGTAGATGAAGTGTTAAGAATATTAATGAAATCACTACAAAAAATTATACTTAATGGAGATAGTCTTTGAGTATGCTATAAGCAATGATTAGACATATACATGAATTTAACACATTTTTGTTTATTATTAATAGATATCACATTTTTTTTGTTTATTATTAATAGATATCACATATTTTGTACATACCACTTATAAATATGCCATTTCATGAGTTGTAAACTCCATTTGGCAAAACCTACATTTTTTAGATTAAGAAAGTACGCATAAATCTGATATTTACATGATCACAAGTTATTAAAGAAATTACTTCTATACCCATAGGTTCCTCATTAATAAAAGGAGCATTCTTTGGAATCTTCAGAAAGAAAGAAAAAGTTAAAGAGTAATTATAACTGTACTTAACCAAACATCATATTGCATATATAGGAAATAGGCTCATTCCTAAATGTTTATTCATTTTGAGGCTTTATATTAAAAGGGAAAGTGTTCTTATGAGCAGCTTTCTTACCTTTGCCATCAATTATGGAAATGCAATGAATTTTGTTCTTTCACCACAAAAATTGCTTTTTGTACCACACAATGCTAATTTGCCAATACCAAGATAGCGTGGATAGCCATGCCCCTGCCAAGAATTCAAAAAATACCTGTATGAAACATTGACTGAGTATTTTGAAAATGAAGAAATAACTAGATGAATCATTAGCTGAGTATTGTTAAAAGAAATAAATATAAATTTGAGGTAAGGGACTCAATAAAATACCTTTCTCACACTCTACCAATACCATTATCTGGGGAAAATATAAGTATTCCTCAAGAAGATTTGAACTTAATGATCAATTACAAATACAACTACCTTAAGCCCCTTTTGAAAAAATGATACCGTTTGTGCAAATCTATTCACATTTGAATTAGTAGATAGAGTGAATACAATACAACAAAATTCCATTGCACGCATACCATTGCCTAAGGTTAAAAATGAGAAATCCCATGACACCAACTATGAGAATGGTTAGTTGGAAATCCTATGAAAGCTTTCCATGAGTTGATTCAACCATCCACAACATCCATGAGCATAGAACAAAGCATGAAGATGGACAACTTATTGTCAGGGTTAGTTGAAAGTGTTGACTTGGCATGTTTAGACTATTGGCCAGTTCTGTGCAATGCTAGCGATGAAGAATAGCGTAAAGAGAAGTATAGGGGAGATAAGGTAACCTCGTTAGCAAGGTGGGCTATTATGAAGACTTCAAATGCCTTGAAAAGGTCCAGATTTCTAGTAAGTTTCTTGGGCACTTCATCGGACTTCTATTTAAGTAGTTAATATTGAAGCATGTTTTTAAATCCTTTTGTACTGACATATTAATGGTATTTTCTTGAGTTTTAGATTTACAAAACAATTAAAGATTTATAAAACAATTAAATGAATATTTGATACTTAATATAGAATAGTTTTATATGGAGCATGGAATTTATCTAGAATTCTGTCTTTTGTGTTATCATCTTGCTGGAAAATTGTTACTCAAAATATTTGATATCAATTTTTGGATACTGTCCTTGTTTACCATTATGCTTAATTTCACATTATACACTCATCTTTGTAGGGTTCATTTCTCAAAGGAGTTTTAGTCCACTAAATTTTTATTATTTTCTTGGTATGAGGTTGAAGCTTTGGAGTGTCTTTCTCTTTCCACAAATTTTCTTTTGATGGAATAATTAAAAGAACATTCTCTCCTTGAAAGCCATGAAGATCCTTTGGATAATTATGAACCCAATATCAATAAAGGCACACAAATTAACTGGCTATGGAGAACCTTAGTAGGAAAGATGGAAATAACATACAAGATAAACTTAGCAATGCAGTATATGTCAAAGGTTGTAATTGCATATCCACAGTGGGGATTTTTGCATCCATCTTCCTGTAAACTAATGCTTGATATAGTTATTGAAAGCTAGGAAGAATCTCACTATAACTTCTATTAGTGAAGGAAGTGGATCTTTAGTTGGGTACCAGTCCTTCTGTTATTGAGTAGAGGTACTTTATACAAATTACTGATGTGATTCCAAAGGCATACTTGTGTCATATATGTTGGGAAACTTTAATTGCTTGATGCTGGTGCATTACTATAATTTATGGCCAATCATTGCATATCTTTGGTTTGGTGACTTTGTAATTTTTTTTCTTTATCTCTGGAGGGGTTAATAGTTTTGTACTTTGATTTTCTAATAGCTTGCAAACTTATCTTACCATCATGGACAACAAATTTTTTGGTGTCATCTATTACATGCCTCTATATATCCACATTTTCTAAATGAATTGCAAATCACAAAAAGCCATACTATGTTTCCCTTCAAAGCCGAACTACTATAGAGAGCTACAAGAGATACCTTTACTATTCTCAGTAGTGTTATTCAGGCTTGTGGTTATAATATTTCTTCGAAAGATGTCCTTATTAACGTTAATGGATCTGGTGAAAGTGAATCTAATTATCATCACTATTTTTTGAATCTTAGAGAGCTTCTATATATTTCTTATGACATAAAACTCCATACAAAGTATGTGATCAATGAAGGGTCACATTCTGAACAACAGGAAATTTTCAAGTTACTTGATCTCTTTATCCTGTTTAAGAAGGGATGCAAGAACGCTACTTACACTGATTAAAACCACTATGTTGCATGATAAAGATAATTATTTAGAAAATATTAAGATGAAAGGAGGACATCAGCAGTTGTATTCACTTGTAGAACACACACAACAATATCCAATACTAAATATCATGGCTAAAACCTGTAATGATGATCAACAACAAGAAAATAGTAAATACAAAAAGTCCAATTTGCAGCTAATCGAAAATCCTAGCAGGTGGCAGCTTGTTGGAGTTTGTTTACGGGGTCGTATTATGACTTTGATCAAGGAATAGTTAAATGAACTGTCTAGAAGGAATAGTTCTTGTTCAAGGTCAAGCAGGTATGATATAGAAGTTTTAAAAAAATTGATATCAAGTACCTTGGAATCAATTTTTGTTGGCTTAAAAAGACAGTTTGCATGGTATTTGAGGCAAACTTTACATACATGGCCGCTAAATCCTATTCTATTGTGGCTCTCAAAAATGGGTAATTTTCTGAAGAGAGAAGCCCAAAACATAGCTTTAGACAATGTTGAGAATGGAGATTTACAATATGAAAATGTCACCATTTATTTTTCACAATTGGGAATTGATGATCTAGTGACATCTGAAGACAGTAGTGATGTAAGTTTAAAACAAGTTTCAAAATTATTAGTGATTCAGAAGGATATTTTCTCTCTTCTTAAATCAAAAGGGTTTACAAAATTTGCATATAGGAACAGGGTAGGTGTCAACTGTTGGTCTCACCTTGCAAAAGAGTCAAATGATGAGGATTGTTGTGACTAGTATGGGAGATATTCAAAGAGCTCTAGGAAACCATAGAGCAGATGGCCTGAGAAGAAAGCCTGATGGATCCATAGTGAAGACTTTGACATCTCTTGATCAAATTGTTCTGGGTATAGAACAAAAAATGGCATCTAAAAAGGAGAAAATGAGCAAATCTTTTCAGAAGCCAAAAGAAGTGTACTGAAGAAATGGAAAATTGTTTGAGGTAATTCAATAATTTTGATATAGACATTTATTTTAACATTCTCTAAATGATTAAGTTGATTTCAAATATAATCTCTCTTGTTGTGCTCCTAACCATCTGCAGTACTTCTATTTTCTTTGTTTCACATCTATGAATGTTGCACAACTGCTATCTCATACATGGGCCCTATTGCTACAAGTTCCACAGGCATCATGCCTCATGGATGGTGATAAAAATGTCATATTAAGTTTTACCTATTCCATGCTTTGTAGTTGAAATATTATTTTCTGTCTGATCTTGAGGGAGATTGCTAGTCATGTTTGACAAATCCATTTCCACTATTTTGTAGTGATTTCTTTTGAACTACTTCAGACTTTTGGATCCTAATGGTGAGAGTAATTTGAATTTATTTGTTCTTTCTGAAAAGGCAATATGTGTGAATTCTCACAAAATGGCAAGAGAGCATTCAGGCTGAATGCCTCAAAGGAAAGCCACAGATAGGGCTCAATATATAACAAGCAAGCTCATCTATCTTATGTTTTCAACTTTTAGTTGAATTCACTAAGGCCATATATGTTAAATACTATAGACTTTCTTAGATGTCTCTCTTAGATATATCATCTCAATGAACCGGAATAGATCAATTGGACATCGTGTAATGTAGATTTAATATGAATTGGACATCGGGTCTTTTATGAATTTATATACAGGATTGATTGATAAAATACTTCAAGAGTATCATCCCCTAGATATGGAAATTATGGATTAATGAGTAGTTTTAATTGATTCGCAGAGGTTTTCATAAATCTTGCTTGTTCGTTCCCTAGTATTTTATATACAAAATTAGAAACTAACATTTTGATTTTATATATAATATTACACTACTTCAGGAACCAATTGAATGATCTAATTTTTAATTAGAGATTTACTGATTTTAGAATTAAAAATACTGTAAATTGAGAAACAGTTTTAAAATTAATGAAAGTAACATGCCTGCATTGAAAAGACTAGAAATAAAATCATGCTCAAATTGAGAGGCATAAAATGATAAAAAATTTTCACTTTAAACAGAGTTTCCTTCTATATCAAAATGGGGAAAAATTCATTTAAAGAGAGCCTCAATGACAGGCTTCTAGTTTTAAATCTTATTAAGGACTTTCGAATAAAATTATGTAGGTGATCATGTCATTTAAAAAAACAAGTTGAGCTAGGAAGATGGATAAATCTTAAAAATTGTAAACAAAATTTTTATCCTAATATTATACTACATGAATTTTTAATGTTAAATAAATAGTAGGCACTTGTGTCAAAATATTCATAAAACCTACATTACATTTACACTATGCAGGCAAGTAAAATCTGAAAAATAAAAGAGAATGAATTCACCTCCAATTAGAAGTCCTTGCTGAAAAACTCCCTAAACTTGACATGGTGATAAATTTGTCCAGGTTTGAAATAGAAATTAGAATAAAAGCAAGCTATAAGGGTGAGAAAGAAATAAAATTATTGGTAAGTTAAAATAACGGATTCTATCAAGAACTAGACAAAAATACAATTTCAAAGGCAAAACATGTGCAAACTTCTATCGGTTTGGAGAATAGATATTCAAGAGAAAGGCCAGCAATATCTATTTATAGTAGGATCAATAGAGCTAAGAGAAATTTTGTATTAGGAACAAAAATGGCTAGCAATGACAATGGAGGTGATTTTGCATGTAGAGATGCATAAAATGCCATAGAGAAATAAAGGAGTAAGATGGGGTTGAAGGGCCTTAAAATACGTATACAAGAAACTTTTCCTTAGGTTGATGCTGAGTTTGTTGAGGAAACACAATATAGAATGATAGAAGGGTGAATGACCAGGTAAAAAAAACACGCTTCATCAAATTTAGGCTGACAAAGGTGAAGGAGCTAGCTACCCAAATGACCACACACATGAAGAAAGTTGCATTAGCCAACCTAGCAAGAACCCAATTTTAGCATATTATCATACATTGCAAAGAAAAAGGAAGAGGTTGCCTGTTGTGATGTATGGTGAAGAACTTGATTATTCATATGGCTTTACAAGAAACAATCTTGCTTCTAAGTCCTAACAAAGAAAGACTTACCAGTTGGTGTAAATACTCAAAGTGATCTACATCAGTAAAATGCTTCCACTACTGTCAATTAATCAGATAAACCAGCAGATAATCAAATGGTGAACCTCACAATGAATGTAAATAAGATGATGGTATAGAACAAGAGAAGTTAGAGTTTTCTTCAACTCATGCTGGAGTCACAAGAAAAATCTAAGTCGTGCAAGTTGAAAGATATTAAAAAAAATGTGAGCAGTCCTTAAGCTTTAATAAAACTATATTAAAGCAATGAGAAAAAAGACAAAACCCTCTTAGGTAAAATCCCATTTCCCTTGATTGTCCCTCAAGATAATCCAAATATAGCTATAGGGTTCTATTCTTTAACATAATAGAAACAACAACTTCATCATTATAGTGGGCCATGACTAAAATGTTGAGAAACACCCCCACATAGCCAGACAACTCGAGCAATAAATTGACTCTGTAGCAAGAAAAGAATAGATGGTAAGAGAGTTTGATATGCCCAGCATGGAATACCTACATTGTGTGGTGAAAGAGAACTTGAGATCAACCCAATAGGGCCATTAATACTATACCATGAATCTACTGAATCTTAAATTGTGGGACTTGATAAATTTGCTATAGTTGAGTAAAGAAGGCTTCTAGTTATCTTATGGGGAAATACATAGAGATCAAGCTACATGGGAAGATTCTCTGCATTCAAGACTAAAAGATTCATTGGTCAAGATATTGATATCATAGGTGGGACTTCCAGATGCTTCCCTTTGGGGTACAAAGAGAGGATTGTCCATGTAGTCATATGGCTCTGGAGACTTCACAACTTCTCTAATGGCAGCAATTCAAATGGCAGGCCAGTGAACAAGGCACACAAGTCAGATCTCAAATCTATTTAAAAATATTGCTCATTTATTTGCTAGAATTCATAGATCAGTGATGATTATAATGGCTCACTGACTAGCTCTCTTGGAATCTAAGTTGCCAGTTTGGATTCAGGTTCGGATGCGGGTTCAAGATTTGAATACGAAATTCGTTCAAGATTTTTTTTGGGTGGATTTGAATTTTTTTTGGGTTCGTCCATACAAAAAAGGTATGTTTTATATATGTATGTATGATATGTATATGTATATGTATACAGCAGAATAAGCTCATACACCACTATACTAATAGTAGAGCAACATAGCAATATACAACACAATAAATATAGATAGATAGATAGTTAAGTGTTTAGTCCAAATAGCATATGTTTTCTCTTTGTAGCCTTTTTTGTGGTCTATTTTAGGGTTGGAGGATTGGATTGACTAAGATGGACCAAAAAAACTTTAACAAAGTAAACGAATTCCATTTTTTTGGTAAAATTCAGCTTGGGTCCTGCTTGCAAATTTGGCAATTTGCCATAGAAACTGCAAAATTTGTGTCTGGTTCATCTAATAGAATTTGGATAGACTTTTACAAGAATATGACGAAGACCAAAATTTCGCAAGAATGGGACCATACTTTGGGCTTGCCAAGGAAGAATTTGGTAACATAGCTGGGAATAAGCTCTCCCTTTGATGGTTGTATGCTTCAAAGGTTCAAAGATGATGAGTATTAGTAGCAAAGAACTCAATATTAGAGGAGCTTAACACATCACAATAAATTTAAAGTACAACCAAGAATTATCAAAAATACGATGGGTATTAGAAACAAAGAACTCCATATATGAAAAATATATCCAACTAATCAATCAATTACAAAGGTCAAGTATTTTTTAAAGAAAGTGGTCACAATATTAGCTACAAATTTACATTTTTAATGTTAGTTCACCAATGGTTTACCACTAACCTTATTGTTGGATCAGAAGTGAAGACAAATATTTCCCCCAAGGATAAGATATATCTAGTCCCATCATAGGCAAAGGTTATCTTTTAGGAGCGCATGAAACTCCATTCTGATGACTAAAGTTTTATTTGTCTACATAAAAATCTTCGAATTGACTTAAGAAATTATCAAAGAAACTATTGGTTCCCAAAACCACAAATTGGAAATCTAAGACCCTGCCACTTCTCCAATAGGACTTCTTAATCAGTTCTGCCCAACGAACGAAAATCGTTTAGATTCCCTTGCACTTCGGGCTCCGCTACACCCAAGCGGGTAAACCTTCACCTTGAACAATGACTACTCAATTCAAGGGTTTTCTATAGTGAATTTAAACTTTGCAAGTTCCTCGGCTGGCAAGGTCCTTGAACTCGATAAGAATGAAATTGAAACTGGATGTTGAATACTTGATGATTGAATGTTTTGTATAAATTTTGTAAATAATGAATTTGATGCTTGGAGGAGGAATATTATAGATTTTCTAACTTCAAATAAAAGACTAGTGCCTTCGCTTATCCGGGCGATAGAGTCAACTTCGAAGAATTTTTACATACAACTTCATAATGTTCAATGCATTTGTACTGCCAATAATTTTGATAATCTAGATGTGACAGACCAATTATGATGCAATCTTAAATTAGTCCAGATTGAATTTTAACTCTACTGAGACAAACTGGACATAGCTGTGGAAACAATTAAATATTTCACAACACCTGTGATGATCAAATTTAAAATGCTTAATTGACCATGTCTACTTATCTGATAACAAAATCATACGCAGAATTTTAAAATATATTTATGAAGGACAATTCGCCTGTAGTTTTAAATCTCCACAACATTAAAGGTAAAAAAAAGACATTTTATTTTATTATTAAAATAAAATTATTTTATAATAATAAAATAATGGAACTTCATTATAAAATCATACTGAACCCTTATCCCTCCTTACAATAAATATAAAATGCCTCTTCTCAATAAGAATGTGTGTATGTTCGGATATATCTTTTTTGAATGGATAGTTTTTACATATTTATATCTTAATATTTGAAGGAAGGTGACCTTTTAGATTCAATACTAATGTCTCTTCGAAAGTAATCGCACCCTTCCATTATAGTTTGTTTACTATCATTTTCTCTCCCTTTAATAACTTTGTGTACGATCTACATGACTTAAGATAACCTTTGATTTTAATGGAAAATTTAAACTATCATCGCTTTTAATATTTTTGATAATCTTTTACTTGGACTTTGAATATATCAAACTTTAGAGAACCTTGTGCGACAACTGAAAACTTCACCATCCTCTTTTGTATGAATAAAAATTTGATATAAATTGTAAGAGATGACTGTTACATAGTGCTCCCTACCCATGGTTTCTCCTGTAGTGACTTCAACATTGATGCATACTGGAACTAACGATAATTTCAATTCATTCTAGTTTGGTGTTTATCGATATTGAATGGCCCTTTGTTGCTTATGAGGATCATCGGCGGCATATTCTGTATTCATTGCGAACTCCATCGTATCTCGTCAACATTCAAACCATCCATTTTTGCGACTCCTGTGCATTTTTCAAAAATTGACGACTCCTCTGCTTCTATCTTTTGTGGTGTAGCAAGCATTGTTGTTGTATATGATTGGACCCTTTTGGCACCGTGTCTGGTTATTTTGTCTCCAAACTCGACTCGTTTTGCTTGTGCTCTATCGGGATTTGAGACTATTGCTCAATACGCTTCACTATACTGTTTGAGATCCATTGAAAATTTAAAAACACTGACCCAAAGTCGACCTTTAGATTCAGTTTTCAGTGAAATATCATCATCAAGTTTATCCATTATCCCAAGAGCTTCATCTACGTGCTCCAAAGTGGCACAAGAAAATTGACATACATCAGCACTCAGGTTTTGTTGGTCAAAAAATCTGCATCACCCATTCAAAATAGTGAAACTTCCAACCAACTGTCGTATTGAGACCTGAATGTTCTAAACCTGCTTCAACAGTCAGCTCCAGCAATGCTTGACTGGTGCTCAAAAAATTACAATTTTCTCTAGAGGCAGCCCCCATGAGATGAAGATGTGCACAACACTCTCCATCAATGCTTTTACCATTTCTTGAAAGCTTTTGCTAATCTGAATGCTCATCAACAGTAACAAAGAGGTTCTCAAGAACACCATATTGAAGTAGCGTTGTTGAAAGAGCAATGATATGAATAGAAAGATTTTATAACTGATTGCCACTTTCACCCCAAAGGATCCAACTTGTAAATATTCATGCATTACTAAGCACTTGATCAGGACTTTGCAAGGTGCTCATCCAATAAAGCAAGGAAGATCGAGTTGCAACCTCGTGCACCCTTGGGATCAGCTGAAGCTTTATTCTCAATACGTTGGCAAATTCCATATTCAACTATCCTTTAATTCTTACCACCTGACTAAGAAGAAGAAGGAAGTCTTTGGAGACTAAGCAAGGCATTGACACTAATTGCCAAGACTTTGATGTTCTAACCCTCAAAGTCTCCAGTAGCTGCTTTTCAATGAATTCTACAATTGTTGTATATATTTGTTCTACTATATACAATATTATAAGGAACTCTATAGAAGATTGCATTCTGAATATGATGGTGATTTGGATTTTTATCTAAGATCTTCATATGTCTTCATCAACTTATAATCATTCAAAATTTATCCATCTTTCATTTCAAGGAATCCATTGTTTACTTTGTTTTTAGTATAATCCTCTAAAAATGGGATATAAATGGAAACCTTAAATTGCATAATTTTAGAGCTCCATCAGTGGCTCTTTCTGGGTACGTATGCTCCTTATGAGCATAGCAAGAATCCAGCTATCTCTGTAAGAGCATACCAAGCATTAGTGTTTCACATGATGTAAGGCAAAATTTAGTGGCGCTAGGCCCCCTAAAAGATGAGCATCAATCTTTCCTCTATCAAACACCTTATTTTGAACAAGTAACACCTTCAACCCTGCTACATTGGAGGCATCATCCTTATAAACAACATTGCATTCTCTAGTATGTGTCTTACGTTTATCTTTCATGAAATCATTAAGTGCCCTATTACTTTTGTTGAATGGAGGATTACTGGAGTTACATTTTTGATCTGTTATACAACCATTAGAATGTGTCCTCTTCACCTGATTGTCTTGCACACAATCTATCTCATTTTCAAGATGTTTCTACTTACAAGAAGGATTCAAAGATGATTTGTATTCAAGAAATGCTATCTTTCTCTCATCAAGAATTCCATCAGATGTGACACTAAGAAAATTTTCAAAACTATTCCTCAACATATCATCCCCATTATGCATGGATGATTCCACCTCACCTTCACATGTTTGTTGTACTTCCTACTGATAGGATGGATTGAAAGAAATCTCATCTTCTATATGCATATCATGAGTTTCATCAATTGCAAAATCATACCTGCTATCTTCATCATGATGCTGATGTGCTTGATCACCCAAGAGATCCTCTTCAAACAATGGATTTGAGAATGTGGTAAACTCAGGCATATCTCCTTTTGCTTGCTCCTCAAACAAAGGGTTTACGAACATAGAGAATTTAGGCATGGCTTCAGAAGAGTTTTCACTTAGATCATCAAGTGTTTCATCAAATAGTGTACTAACTTCATCATTTTGAGAATCATAATCTGCTTGACCAGCAAAAGGGATATCTTCATCATCAATATACTCTAAAACTTCTTCTTGTTCATAAATTGTGTACAATTCTATTTCATCTTCATAATATGATTCTTCAGAATGATTACTTCTTTCATCCTATACTTCCTTAGAATGCACTGATTCATCAACTTGCTCACCATGGTGATTTGAGAAAAAATTTGGACCATTTTTCTCAACATGCTTCTGATATTCCTGATCTAACAAGGCTGAAATTTCCTCTACACTCAAAGAATCTTCTTCCTCATTTTCACATTCATCATCACCTATAGGCATATACGTATCATCACGAGCTGATTCTCCTTCAACATGTTCAAAATTTTTATCTCTACTTGAATTTGAAACTTCACCTGACCCATTTGTTATTTCAGTCCTACATTCATTAACTACAACTAGCTCTTTATCCATAAGTTCAAGAAAGTTAAGAAAATGACGATCATATAAGAGGCCTAATTCTCGCATCTTGTAGAGAAGATCAGATGATGGAGGTTTGTATTCTGAAGGTATTTCTTGATAAGCATAAAACATTCTCAGGAAGAATTCTGTTGCAGATTCATCTTCTTGCTTTTCTACATTCAAATATACATCCAAAGGAGATATATAACTTGAACTTTCATCCATGATTTGGAAGAGAAGCATCAAATCAGGATCTTCTAGTGAGATTCCCAACTCACAAAACTTTCTTATCAATTCCTTGTGTGAAGGCATGATATCTAAAGGTACTTTCTAAAAAATATCCACCATTCTTATAAATAAGTGTGCCGATGTCTCACCTTCATATCTTTCCAAATTGAGAAAGGCGTCTAAGGGATGTATGTATTCTTCCTCCATGATGTAACATAAATCCTCATCCTGATCATAGTATATATTGTCCATGTTAGGTAATCAAATCATCTCCTTCTAAGTCCTCTCCCTTAGCAGAGTTACCAACTAGAACTTTATTGAATTAGAGTCGCCACCTCTTTCGAGGAATGTATTGATCTTCTAGGTTCTCACTTCCAGTAGAGTACACTTCCAAACAAACTGATATACCTATTGATACTGATCTATGAACTTAGAAATCCTAGGTAACTTTGCAATATGTATTGCGAGCAACTCTCCCTAGCGGAGTCACCAATCTGTTGGTTCCCAAAACCACAAATTGGAAATCCAAGAGCCTGCCACTTCTCTGATAGGACTTCTCAATTAGTTCTGGCCAACGAACAAAAATTGCTTAGATTCCCCTGCACTTCGGGCTCCACTACACCTAAGCGGGTATACCTTCACCTTGAACACTAACTACTCAATTCAAGGGTTTTCTATAGTGAATTTGAACTTTGCAAGTTCCTTGGCTGGCAAGGTCCTTGAACTCAATAAGAATGAAACTAAAACTGGATGCCGAATACTTGATGATTGAATGTTTTGTATAAATTTTGTAAATAATGAATTTGATGCTTGGAGGAGGAATATTATAGATTTTCTGACTTCAAATAAAAGACCAGTGCCTTCGCTTATCTGGGCGATAGAGTCAACTTCAGAGAATTTTTACATACAACTTCATAATGTTCAATGCATTTGTACTGCCAATAATTTTGATAATCTAGATGCAACAGACCAATTATGATGCAATCTTAAATTAGTCCAGATTGAATTTTAACTCTACTGAGGCAAACTGGACACAGCTGTGGAAACAATTAAATATTTCACAACACCTGTGATGATCAAATTTAAAATCCTTAATTGACCATGTCTACTTATCTGATAACAAAATCATATGTAGAATTTTAAAACATATTTATGAAGGACAATTCGCCTGCAGTTTTAAATCTCCATGCCATTAAAGGTAAACAAAAGACATTTTATTTTATTATTAAAATAAAATAATTTTATAATAATAAAATAATGGAACTTCATTATAAAATCATACTGAACCCTTATCCCTCCTTACAATAAATATAAAATGCCTCTTCTCAATAAGAATGTGTGTATGTTCGGATATATCTTTTTTGAATGGATAGTTTTTACATATTTATATCTTAATATTTGAAGGAAGGTGACCTTTTAGATTCAATACTAATGTCTCTTTGAATGTAATCACAACCTTCCATTATAGTTTGTTTACTATCATTTTCTCTCCCTTTAATAACTTTTTGTATGATCTGCATGACTTAAGATAACCTTTGATTTTAACGGCAAATTTAAACTATCATCGCTTTTAATATTTTTGATAATCTTTTACTTGGACTTTGAATATATCAAACTTTAGAGAACCTTGTGCAACAACTAAAAACTTCACCATCCTCTTTTGTATGAATAAAAATTTGATATAAATTGTAAGAGATGACTGTTACATAGTGCTCCCTGCCCATGGTTTCTCCCGTAGTGACTTCAACATTGACACATACTGGAACTGATGTTAATTTCAATTCATTCCAGTTTGGTGTTTTTCGATATTGAATGGCCCTTTGTTTCTTATGAGGATCATCAGTGGCATATTCTGTATTCATTGCAAACTCCATCGTATCTCGTCAACATTCAAACCATCCTTTTTTGTGACTCCTGTACATTTTTCAGAACTTGACGGCTCCTCTGCTTCTATTTTTTGTGGTGTAGCAAGTATTGTTGTTGTATATGATTGGACCCTTTTGGCACCGTGTCTGGTTATTTTGTCTCCAGATTCGACTCATTTTTCTTGTGCTCTATTGAGATTTGAGACTATTGCTCAATACGCTTCACTATACTGTTTGAGATCCATTGAAAATTTAAAAACACTGACCCAAAGTAAACCTTTAGATGCAGTTTTTAGTGAAATATCATCATCAAGTGTATCCATTATCCCAAGAGCTTCATCTACTTGCTCCAAAGTGGCACAAGCAAATTGACATACATCAGCACTCAGATTTTGTTGGTCAAAAAATCTGCACCACCCATTCAAAATAGTGAAACTTCCAACCAACTATCGTATTGAGACCTGAATGTTCTAAACCTGCTTCAACAGTCAGCTCTAGCAATGCTTGACTGGTGCTCAAAAAATTATAATTTTCTCTAGAGGCAGCCCCCATGAGATGAAGATGTGCACACCACTCTCCATCAATGCTTTCACCATTTCTTGAAAGCTTTCACTGATCTGAATGCTCATCAACAGTAACAAAGAGGTTCTCAAGAACACCATATTGAAGTAGCGTTTTTGAAAGAGCAATGATATGAATAGAAAGATTTTTTGACTGATTGCCACTTTCACCCCAAAGGATCCAACTTGTTAATATTCATGCATTACTAAGCACTTCATCAAGATTTTGCAAGGTGCTCATCCAATAAAGCAAGGAAGACCGAGTTGCAACCTCGTGGACCCTTGGGATTAGCTGAAGCTTTATTCTCAATACATTGGCAAGTTCCATATTCCATTATCCTTTAATTCTTACCACCTAACTAAGAAGAAGAAGGAAGTCTTTGGCGACTAAGCAAGGCATTGACACTAATTGCCAAGACTTTGATGTTCTGACCCTCAAAGTCTCGAGTAGCTTCTTTTCAATGAATTCTACAATTGTTGTATATATTTTTTCTACTATATACAATATTATAAGGAACTCTACAGAAGATTGCATTCTGAATATGATGGTGATTTGGATTTTTATCGAAGATCTTCATATGTCTTCGTCAACTTATAATCATTCAAAATTTATCCATCTTTCATTTCAAGGAGTCCATTGTTTACTTTGTTTTTAGTATAATCCTCTAAAAATGGGATATAAATGGAAACCTTAAATCGCATAATTTTAGAGCTCCATCAAAAACAAAGATAAATGCCATGAAAATTTTAGAAATCAATTTTGTCAAGAGAATACTATGATCTGAATAGAACTACTTAAATGCCTAGATTAAATCTTATTGTATAATTTATGTGTATCTCCTAGTTATCATGTCTTACCTTTATGAGAAGGCATTTCCATATCATACTCAAACATTAATGGTATATTATTGATCATTATTGAATTTAGTCAATTAATTATTCATTACATTTTGCCTCTCTTGTTTGTGCTATTCATTAGGCTTCTAGATTTTGGCATATTATCTTGGGCAAATTCTTCTAGCTTGTACCACACAAAAAATCAAATTTCATGCACCCTTTTATTAGGTTTTTTATAAATTTATCCTTGGTTTCACGTGATTTCCATATCAGTTGTGGTCTTCCTAGTCTTCTAACAAGGCCATCTTGTTATGATCAGCAGAATGCAAGAACAAAGAACAGGGAAGATTTAGTTTTTCTTTCTTTCGATGACTCTAAAAAGATAATATGTTAGATTCAACTACCTTTTTTAGCAGGTTTTAATATAATTTTATTTGCCAATAAAATAAATTCCCACCCAGTCAAGTGATCAGAAGTTGACATGCCTTTTCCAAGGCAAAATCATATGAAATCTACACCCAAGACATACAAAAATTGGCTCAGACTTAAATGATTACTTCCAAAGTGAGGGATTAGAATTAGGCACATTTTTATGTAAAGAAACCAACTAGATTTCGGCCAAGAACATAAAATATGGTAAATAATTAAGTGGCGTACACCTACAGAGGAGGAGGAAAAATAGGATTGAATCAGAGTACCTATTAAATTATGTTAAACATTTACAAAATTCTATGAGCATGAGTAAACAAGGCTAAGAGATATTTAGTTCATCACTAGGGTGGCTGTGCCAAATTGTATCTCTATCAAGGCATGAGCAAAAAAAAGGTGTTTTATAGTTTTCCAGCTTCGCAAATCTCATGTTGCAGTAATATCTTCTAAACTTAAACTTGAACGAAGAATCTTGGGTGCATCATGAGAAAAGATCGCTTGAAATACTTGTGCTAAATAGTGTATGACAATAAGATGCATAAAAATTTCTTTCAACACAAAATATCAGAGAAAGAAAAGCATAAATAACCAAATGACAATTCAATGAATCCTTGTAAATTAATAGTTTCATTGTAAAAAGACCTTGCATTATAGGTTCTAGACATGTCTTTCCTGTTCACCATGGAGGTAAGATCAAAAACTAGGATTTAATAATTGAAAATATAATAACTCTTTCCATATTTCCATACTCATATTTAAAAAAGATACATAGAAACACAAAATTTTTAATTAATCATAATTTTATTATTTTTACTAAGGATGGATCAGTGCCTAAGAATATCTGATAATGCAAGCTTTTTATAATTTTTGTGTAAAAAGAAGGAAAGGAGTAACATACACAACAAGATCAAATCCAGCATCACCGTGACATTTCAAAGTAGCAGTTCTTGGCAAAAGAACCCAAAAGTCATCACAATGCAAGAATGTCCCTAAACCCCCAGCTGAACAACCTGACATAAGAGAATTCAAGAAAAAATTAATGTAGTCAGAGTAATTTTTTATGGTTTATACCATATAAAAGAAACTGATGTATGTTATGATGGATGCATTGGCATCATGTAATCAAATTCCACATCCAAATATCAAAATTGAGTATTTTTCTCGATTCTTCATATTATAAAACATTGATGCAACAAAGGATAGTAAATTAAAATTTGTCTAGAATAGAAGAAATCTAAGAAGAGTTCTAAAACTAGAGGGTCTTTAAAATAATAGAAATAATTGAAACACAAAATTTTTTAACAGAATTCAAAGTACTATTGTAATATAGCAGACAAAACAATTATCCAAAAATCTTACACATTTTCATAATTTTGTTTTACAGGCAGGCATTTTGTCAAGTTTTATAATATATCTACTAAAAAAAAAAAAATTCTCCATGTGTAATATATGAATTGTTCTTATGAAATGTTATGTTAATCATACAAACTAATGATATTGCAAAGTAATTAATGCTCATGAACCAAGCGGGTGACCTTGCAGAAGTGAGTCAACAATCCACATTAGCATCCAATTGATGTGCTCAACTCTCTTTGAAGATAATGATGTGGTGCTGGTATGTTTGGAAAGCCATTGTGGTATAGCTCACAAGGTGCTCATAAATAAATAAATATATTTCATTTTTAAATCACTTCTTCCTTGGCACATACTAAACCATAAATTCTAATCATCTTTTTGCACACGTATTATGTCTCTAAAAAATTATTATTTGAAACCAAATCTCTATAGATTTGTACTTTGATTATCATCCACTTTAGTATGTCTTTCACTCTCCTACACACTGTCAAGTTCTCTAATTTGAGATGAAATATGAATGATTAAAAGCAAATCTAGGGAAGGTTAAGGTTGCAGTTAGAGAGAAAGTCTAGATAAATTGTAATCAAATTATCCATCTTGGATGGACTTGCTAGAAATTAGAGGACCCAACATAACATTGCAGAGCCTAGATAATTGGGCAAAGCATCCGATGGACCAGTCACCAAATCATTACTTTCTCCTCTACCAATGCTTGAGCTTCCTCTTCTATCTTCAAACTATCTTACAAATTCATTGGAATTTTATTTTAATTTGCATCTTAACATCTACAATTTGTTTAATCTCGTCTTATTGAATCAATCATATTTCTTTCAAGTGTAGAGCAATAGCTACAAGTTGTTCCTTAAAGTAGTCCAGCTTTCATTCCTTACATAATCAGTGTATGCGCACAGGTTCTTGTCTTTAAGTTAGCACAAAAAGTAAATTATACAGTGGCTTGTAAATTCTACTAAGCCAGAGTGGTTTGAAGAATCTCAATATATGTTTTTGAGATTTTTTTCCATAGTAAATAAGAAAGAACATTTTACTAAGTCTTACAGAGAATTATTACTAAGGATGCTTGAACTGGGTCATTGATCCACTTTTCATGTCTAAACCTCTAAACACTCTTATTCAAACTAAAGTAAAATTTTATCTCCTTCATCACCCATTTCCGCTATTTCATCCCACATCAAATGAAACCAAAAAACTGCTATTTAATATCGCATCTTTCATATTGTTATAACATGATAATTCATGAGTTGTAGAATAGGCCTCTTTATATTATCATCATCGCAGATATCATTGATTCACAGACAAAATAAACACAAGTATTTTGTAAATTTATAATCATAATTATATTTTGGCTAAAATTCAATACACTCAAAGAGTTAAAAGAAATAAAACAAGGCCAAAAGATGTAAATTCTAACTTTTGGGACACTTGGATGGCTCATAAATATCCATCCCCAATTCAACTCCTCAATGGGAGTATAGCAAGCTAAGCCCACATTTCATCAATTACATAGCTCTAATACCTTTATTCACCTCTGTCGGAAGGAGATAATTCCTTCAAGGTAGGTGGCATTGATTTCATAACCATGTAGCAGATGAAGCTCAAATTATATTGCAGATAATTGCATGAAATAACAAAAACAAATCATACCCATAATTATCTCCAAGAAATAATTACCAGTTAAAATAATCATATCCAGATCTATTCCAATTTGTAGCTTTTGTAATTCTAAAAATAAATTATAACTCGTAATCAATGGATAGTTAATCATTGATTTTTAGTCTTTATAAAGGCTTCTATTGTATTCAATTGATCTGTGAATGAATAAAAGGTATCTCTGCTATAACTCTAATTATGTATATTTCTATATTTACACATGAATGGTTTGTTCTATATCTCCCTTGTTTTCATATCCTACAACCACAAATTTCAACCTCAAGTCATCAATGTTCTAGAATTTTAGTTACAAGTCAAAATAATTTAATATGGTCAATCAGAGAAATGCCCAAGCAATTAGAAGGCTAGCTAGCTCTTAGGGAACCAACCGTGTTTAGATTCTCCAGTGGCTGGATTGTTTATTCTCCTAAATATTATTATGTAGAAATAAGGCTTGAGATTGGCATGTTTATTCTCCTATAGAAAACTATATGTTAGCACAATTTAAATAAGGCTTAAAGCCAGATTGTTTATTCTCCTACATAAAACTACGTGTTGTCAAAAAAATAAAATTCAATCTCATGTATAATATTTTTTCCTGCAACTCATATAGAAGAGAACCATGAGTTGTTCCAATTATTATAGCATGCTTGGTATTTTGAACACGCTGCTGGGTGATTCAAAAAAATTTTGTATAGGCCAACACTCGCATATTTTATGCATGATTTATTTTGAACAATTGTAGAACATGAAACCCTAATCATTTTAATTTCCACGAAAAAATGCTAATTGTCAAGCCCATAATTCTGAACATGGAAGAGAATAAAATTAAATATTTAGTGTTCAGTAACATTAATTTTTTGCAAAATGCTCTTCAAATACAGTAATCTGCAAACATAGGCAAAAGATACATTTTGAATGCCAAGAGTTCAATCTTCTTTCTGCAAAGGATACAACAGAGTTAATAAAATTTATTGAAAGGCCAAATGTCCATTGTCACCATACATACCAATAAGGATTAATTAGATTTACAGAAATTTCAAAGGATCATTGTCATAATACAACACAAATGGTTAAAAGCTTGCTACAAAAGCAAACAGTGAAACCTAAAATCTAAACCAACCTGATAAAAAAATGGTTACATAAAACCCTACCATGGTAGATCTACAGTTATAGATGTCCTAAACCGACTGAATAAATATACTAAAAAAAAATATTACAAATCTTGTTCAATACAAAGAGAAATCAAACACATGAAGTTTCCTTGCATGTTAGTTAACCCTAAATATGAAAACCTCATTGAAGCATGGCTTCTAGGCCTGCATTCTTCTTATAGCCTTGTTCAGATATATTCACAAACTGAAAAAAATGAGAAATGAAATTGAAGAATCATAGATGCATGGGAGACCCATAAACAAGGAACCGTCTACTAGTTGGGTGGAAAGTTGTCTCATATATGTCACTGCAATTTTGCAGACAATGCTCTGCATGATGAAATGCTTTCTTAAAAATGTCAAAGTCAAACAAACACCCAATTAGAACCACAAGAAAGATCAAACAAGAACACACAGATAGTCCGACAACACATTTTTGCAACCTTAAAAAGTCCCCTGTTTTATCTTCTTCCCATAACAAAACCCTTATTCATATCACTCACAAGGGGTTTCAGATGTGAACTTCTACTGCTCGGCAGGATCTTATTCCTCCTTTAAAATGTCCAGATTGGTAAGTAATTAGCATGCAAATAACATGAACCTTGAAATAGGTAGGTGCTGGGTTTAAATGACTTCTAAAAACAAATTCAATGGGATCCGTATTCGTTGGCAAGCTTAGCTTAGATAGGCTTACCTTGTTTCGAGAAGGCATCCCAAGAGCAGTAAAAAATGCAGAGATATTAAGGCAGACAAGACAAATATTAAGTCTCATGTGGAGGGATTCGATGCCGAACTCTATTTATGATAAGGCAGAGACCAACGTGTGGTTAGATTTTCTGATGGAATTGAAAGGTGAAGTAATAAAAATAAGAGATCAGTCTCCGAGCCTAAAAGCCATCGGTACATATATGAATTCGGAAGTGCTTCCAACGGAGTTACAGATGTAGACATCAGGTATCAAAGCAACAACATTGGGTATCAATTTTTAAAAATACAAGAGATCTATAGGGTATTTACCTATTTATTGTACAGATCTAAATCATTCCTGTTGAAGAAGATGACTACTAGGGCATGATAGATCAAAAGAAAAAATGTGATATTCAATGTATGATATATTCATACATTGGAAATCGTCATTCAACTTTTAACGCAAAATGTAAAGAGAGATAATAGGGCATTTAAAACCTCGATGGAGTGACGACACATACATTACGGTATTCAAATTATAAAACCCTCTATATTAGTGATATATAGAGCCTGCAGTCCCAATAGAGAGAAATGATGGACTCACTTTAAGAGGAAAGACCCATTTCAATAAAAACAAAGATATCCAGCAAGGAAATAGAGAAATGAGTTTTGAGGAAAGAAGACCACAAAGTTTCCAGGTTAATATATCTGATAAAATAATGTATAGTAAAGGAAAATTTTAACATATAGAAAGACCTAGAAAGGCCATGACAAAACCTCATACCTTGTAGAGGAGAACATATTTACAAAAAACCAAAGCTCCAGAAGCAAAAGAGAAACATCAGGAAATAACCCCCATAGCTCTAAGCATGACATAAAATTGCGAAGATTCTTGAAAATTGTAGCAGTGGTGAAACCCACCAACGGTCAAGTTATCAATGCACAGAGTCTTAAAATCTATAGATCCTTCAATTTCTCACGATACGCTCTCTAATATCCATAATGCACCTTCCCGCCTATGCTGAGAACTGCTAATGATACCCTATTGAGAATTAGTGCAGTAGTCCATAAACGGAGTGGAGCACCATAAATTTGGGGAAAGATAAGTCACGATTTTCAGTATTGTCTTTACTTAAAATAAATTTTAAATTACAAAATAATTTAAAAATAAAAAATATGTTAAAGAGAGGGTGGGGGCCCTAGCTCGGTTGGCTAAATCTTCCCTGTTGTAGGGGGTTGGTCACGGGTTCTAGTCTCCTTCGTCCTCGTGGTACCGGTGGGCATGTCACGCCAGCACTACCGATCACGTTAGAAAGTTTACCAGGCGCACTGCAGTTTATAGGGGGGCCGTGTTGCACCGATTCCTGTAGTCTAAAATATATATATATATGTTAAATACAAAATATAAATTTTGTCGTTAAGTATCGTCTTTAACACCACTAGTGTGTAGTAGAGTGCAAATTGATTGACAAGTATGAGCCATTTGTCTAGGACTTCTATAGTAGGACTGTAATTTTGATTCATATGGGTTGTTTGCAGCACTCTGTATACGAGTTCACCAATTCATGCAGGACTCTATCTCCGAGGAGCAATACATCATCCAAACTACGCAAAGCTATTCACGTTCACAATTTGTGTGAAAAGGTTATTTCCTTTCAACTCCTTATGAACATTATGATTTTATGTGATTTTTCTATGAATGTTTGTTTAGTGGTTTGGAAGAAAGAGATTTAACTTTTAGAGTTTTGTTGGAGACTACAAGCGAAGGAACATAATCAATGAGAAAAAGAAAGATCTTCAACATCTGATTCCTAATTCGACAATGGTTGGCTTATTTCAATGGCTTTCCCTTTTTTATAAGAGACTGTATAATTTGAATCACGGAGGTAAAATCTAACTACATATATGTAATTTTCAATTTATTTCTACTATTTTGTTTGACAGCAACACAAAGCTTCCATTCTTGATGATGCAATTGAGTATGTCAAAAAGCTTTAGTTTAAAGCACGAATAAGTCACTACAATTTTTCAATTTTATTTGTGCATCATTTATATTAATGTTTTGACTGTGTATCTTTTGTATTAATGTTTCAGATTATTTTCACTATTCATCAAATTTTCATGGTTAGCTAGAGACTGTTATATTCACTATTCGTCATGGTTTCATGGTTAGCTAGAGACCGTCACTAGTTTATAGTGAGCTAGAGATCATTGCATTTGTTTCATTCCCATAGTAGACTTTAGATGTTTAATCAGAAGTGGAATCTTTCCACTAAATATCTAAGTTATGATTTATTTCCATTATCTTTTAACAGAGAGACAAGGCTTTCATTCTGAACGAAGCAAATTAAATGAGCACATCAAACAGCGTCAACATCAAGTACAAGTAAGTGGTTTTATAAACAAAAGTCAATATAATTTTTGTAAAAAATAAATTTAATTCACTATTTGTCATGATTAGTTAGAGATTGTCACTAGTTTATAGTGAGCTAGATACCATTATATTCACTGAGACTGTTATATTCACTATTTTTCATGGTTCCATGGTTAGCTAGAGACTGTCACTAGTTTATAGTGAGCTAGAAATCATTGCATTTATTTCATTCCCATAGTACACTGTATATGTTTAATCAAAGGCAGAATCTTTCCATTGATATCTAAGTTACAATTTATTTCCATTTTCTTTTAACACAGAGAAAAGGCTTCCAATCTAAACGAAGCAAATGAGCACATTAGACAGCTTCAACATCAAGTACTAGTAAGTGATTCTATAAAATAAATCAATATAATTCTTCTCTAAATTAGATTTAATTGTGGATCACTATCTAGAGGTTCTTCCTTCTTAATGAAGCAAATGAGTAAGTCAAATAAGTTGAATAGCTTTAACATCCAATATAAGTAAGTTGTGCTATTAAAAAATATATAAATCAAACCTTTTTAGATGTATTACCATTAGAATTAATGCTGAGGTATTTCAAACTTTCTAGATTTGATTGTGTATCACCATTAGAGTAGTGAGCTAGAGGTTCTACAATTGAGTTGTTCTATTTTGAATTTGACTGTGCCTACTTAACACAATAGTGAACTAGATGTTCTTCCATTCTTAACAAAGAAAATGAAAAGTCAATTAATTTCAACATCCATTACAAGAAGTTTATATATATATATATATATATATAATTTGAAAGTGTTTGGATTTGATTGCTTGTTGCCATAAGTGCGCTAGAAGCATTTCCACAACATACAGTACAAGTAAGTTGTCATTTTTGAAACAAAAATAGGATTTGAAACTTTTGGATTTGGTTCTGTATCACTATAAGAATAGCGAGCTAGAAGCTTTTCCACATCATCCAATTCAAGTAAGTTGTTCTATTGAAAGAAATCTATAGAATTTGAAAGTTTTGATATTGCTTGTTTATCCCTATAAGAATAGAAAGCTAGAAGTTTTTCCACAACATCTAGTACAAGTAAGTTGTTCTACTCGAAAAAAAAAAAGAATTTGAAAGTTTTGTATTTGGTTGTGTATCACTATAAGAATAGTGAGCTAGAAGCTTTTTCATAAGATCCAAGTTAGAAGCTTTTCCACAACATCCAGTACAAGTAAGTTGTTCCATTTGGAAAAATAGAATTTGAAAGTTTTTGGATTTGACTATGTATCCAACTCATTATGAAGTATTTAAACTTTTAAGATTTAATTGTCTATCACTATAGCTCTTCCATTCATAATGAAGAAAATGAGAATGTCAAATAACATCAACATCTAGTACAAGTAAGTTGTTCTATTATAAAAATAGAGGAAAAATATAGAATTTGATTTTTTTTGGATTTGACTGGGTTAAAATAGTGAGCCACAGGTTTTTCCATTGTTTATGAAGTATATGAGTACATCAAACAACTTCTACATCAAATAAAAGTAATTTTTTTTATTTTAATAATATTTTAATATGAAAGGTTTTGAATTTGACCATGTATTACTATTAGAGTAGTGAACAAGAGGTAAGATCATAGAGTATTGTTTGAATCTCTGGTCCAACATCAAAACAATGAGTTAGAGTATTGTCTAAATCTTTGATTTACTATTAGAATAGTGAACTATTAAAATGTATGACCCTCTAAATAAAATAGTGAGCTAAATAAAATAGATCATAGAGATTGATTATTAAGTATTGATCATAAAGGGTGACTATAAATCATTGATTATTAAGTATTGACCATAAGTGTGACAAAAGATCATAGATCAAATATTATGATCAATTTGTACTATATATCATCATAGAAACAACAAGATAGATAAAACATAGTGAGGTAGATACGTGTAGTATTATGGATATTAAAAACTTTTGTTAAGGTAAAAATAAAGTTTTCCAATGGACCGAAAATAGTTTAATAATATATATTAGAGGTAAATTACATTGAGCACACCAACATAGAGAAAAAATAGAAACCAAAAATATTCCCACAACACACAACATAGAAACTAACAACAAAGAGATAGTGAGAATTAAACAAAAGATAGCGAATGATTAAGATAGTACACTGGACCTATGCAAGATTATTATGGGAAAAAAAGATAGGGGAGCATTGGTTGTTCTTGCTAATTCTTTGTATGCAATTCATATCCTACCTTAGTTAATCTATCACCATCCATATGGTTTATCTATTTCCTATCCCACATCATTGAATCTATCACCATCCACATGGTTTATCTTGTTATACCAATTTCTCTTGATTCAAGGATTCCACATTTAGATGATCCTCTAGGCAGCCAATCATTATTAATCCATTGAAATAGAAAAGAGACAAAGGGAGATGCCAAGAAAGTGTCATCTATTTCATATCTTGTTGTAGAACCACAAATCACAAAAAAAAAAATTATTTTTAATTCTAGAACTATAGTGCACTAGAGTTGTAGTACTATGATGTGAAATCTTATTAAAGATACACATAGTACTATGATGGAAAACACTAATTAAATACATGTAGGCAAATCTAATTTTTTAAATCTTGAATTCTTGTACAATAAAGATCCTGAGCTATAATAATACTATGATGGGAAATTTTTATTAAATTTTTTATGTCTTGGTATGATGAAAAATTTGCTAAAATTCATATTAGTTAAATATTAAAAAAAAATGATTTTGAATTGAAGTAGAATACTAAGCTATAGATATAGTAGTGTGATAAGAATTTTTATTAAAAGATACATGTAGTACTTATGATAGAGTATGATGGAAACCATTATTAAAAGATACATGAATATTAACTAAATAAATGTAGTAAAATTGTAGAAGCTTTTAATTTTGAATTCATGCAAAATAGTGAGCTAGAGTTGTAGTAGTATAATAGGAAATATAAATTGTATAAATGTAGCCAAATCTAGAAAATTTTGATTTTGAATTCAAGTTTCTCCATGTTTGATAGTTTTTGTCCAAGTTTTTAATATATCAAGTAATAATCTTTTGATCTTTACTATAACACATAACAATTTTTTGATCTTTACTGAATTGTTGTCGTGCCCAAACTATGAGGGAAAAAACACACAATTTTTTTTTTTAATTAATAATTAAAATGCTCTAAGTTTGATCTGGTTAAAAACACAGTTAAAGGTTCTCTACATATCATCTTAAGGTTATAATTCTTGTGGAGGGATACATCGTTAAATTTTGAACTCTCATTATTAATCTGATCTCGACATTTGTTACATTACTACATAATTATACTTAATCTAAATTGCTTTAATTAGAATCTAATTTTAACAATTACAAACCAATTCACAATTAAGGCTAACAAAATTACATTTAATTAAATATTTAGAACACTAACTAAAACATAAACTAACTTTACAAAACAAAAATTTAAATTAAAATAACTTTAATAAAATATTTGCTAACTAATACTACTCTAAAAGATATCAATTAAATCTTATTAAATTTTTAATTTAATTAAAAAGAAACTAGCTAAATCTAATATCCACTTACTAAATATAAATCAATAATACATTTAAACTAGTTAAAAATCATATTAGTATAGAACTAAAGTTACACTAATTTAAATGATGATAGAACCTATAAATTAATATTAATTTAACATGATACACAATTCATATCAAAACTAAGCTTATCATTATAATTCTAATACAATCAAAAATCAAATACCAAATTCAATTAACACTAAATTAAAACTATATTTGCAACTAAACTATACTACTATATATATATATATATATATACATACATATATATATATATACATATATACGTATATATATATATATATATATATATATATATATACATATATATATATATATATATATATACATATATATATATATATATACATATATACATATATATATGTATATATATATATATATATATATATATATATACGTATATATATATATATGTATATATATATATACGTATATATGTATATATATATATATGTATATATGTATATATATATATATATATGTATATATATATATATATGTATATATATATATATATATATACTAACTAATTTTAAAATCTAAACTATATTACATTTAATATTAATCTAATACTAAACTAACTTAATTTATAACTAACTTTAAAATGAAAACTTTAAAATAACACAAATATTCTAACATGAACTTTTAACTAATTTTAACTTCCTAATCAAAATAATTAAATTTAACACTAAATCATTCTAACTAAACTATTCTAATCATTAAATACTTGATCCATATTAATTTAATTAATATCACTTACAAATAATCGCATTGTAATAAACTAAATTTTACTAACATAAATGATAAATAAATAAAAACGTATAATTTCATTTAGTTATTCATTCAACATAAATGAGTCAACAGACTAAAATACTAACATTCTTTTAATACCACTAATACTATCTAATACTTAAACTAATTTAGAATTGAAACTAAATATTCATCACATTACTTAAACTAATTTAAAATTGAAACTAAATATTCATCACATTACTTAACAATACTAAACTAACTTACACATAAATACTAACTTACACATTTCTAAGAATTGTGGAGGGAACAGAATCTGATCGGGTGACAACTAAGCATAACCAAGAGAAAATCAAACATGCATATTCATACAAGGTTTACACAATAGGATTCACAATGAACCAAAACTAGGGAAAGGTGAATTTTTGCAACAGGAGATGTCAGACACAACACCAAACTAGGTGCCCAATCGGGGCTATAAATCAAGAACTTCTGTTCTTTCATTGTTACATGCCAAAACTCATACGTGGTTTGTGCTGACAGGTAAGGGCCCATAACACCCTACCCTCTCTCCATCTTCTCATCCTGAGAAGAGACTCTACATTGTTGGAGTCCAACTAAAATGCCCTTTCTCGAAATTGGCCACTTTTGCCCTCTCCAAGGGTGAGTAATGCCAAAACACCCATGCAAGAACATCTCAAAAATTCATACAAAAACATGAAAGGAAATCATTCAAAATAACATGGTTTTCAAAGCTTCCCAACATACCCACAGACATACAAACATTCAAACAACAACAAGGTAGCATAAGCATGAAACAAACATGAGAATCTGAACAAGGGAGATGAGAAATCCTACCTTCACAAAGAGGTAATGGCAAATGAACAAGTTTGAGTAGAGCTTTTCCCTTCCTTTCCTCAATCTTCCAAGACTCCTCTCTAAATGTAGAGATTGGGTAAACTCTTCAACTAGTCCAAGAAGGGCCTCTAAATAAGCCTCAAACTCAACCACCAAAAGGATCAATAACTTCTCCCACCCACCTACAAATCTAGAAGCTCCTAACTCAACCCATATTATGGTTAACCACTAAGTGGAGGTGAGGTGAGACAACTCATGGTAGCCATAGTCAATTTTCGCACAAAAGCAAAAAGAGACTTTTTGAGTGGCCTCAAAAGTCAATAAAAGGGGCTTAGGGGTTGGAAAAGACCCCCAACCCATACCCATACCCCTTGGTTATAAATATTTCATGTTTTAAAGCCTTAGGAATAGGTTTAGAGCCAAACAAAAGCTAGGAATTAAGTTAGGACCAATTAACAACTCTAAAATGCAGATTAAGCACTAATCTGGATTAAGGATGACTAAACTAGATTAAGAACCAAATTAGCAAAAAGACATTAACTTAATCTGACTTAGGTCCAGAGGTTACACAGCTAACCCTAATCAGCACACTGAGGAACATAAACAATTCACGAGTGTCAAGCGACACCATAAGAACATAGTTATGAGCATTAACATTCACTGAACATAGAAAGAAAATACATACATCTCATAGTTAAAATACTTGAATTACGAACAACAAGGTTTCCAAAATTAGCACATAGAGATCAGTTATGTCCCTCCATCGGGTTTCTTGGCTAAAATATCTATACACTCGTTGCACACATCAGTACTCCCATAAAATCACATGTACATATATGTATATGTATTAGAAATTCACATAAATTGAAACATAAATCAATAAGGGTTTCTTTATCCTACTTAATTCTTAACCATATAAAATATCGTAAACCAAAATGTTAATCCTACCTTTTACTTAATTCATCAACATACATATACATAAAACATTAAATGACAGACATCAGATATCAGAAAATAACATCAGACAACATGAAATAATATGATATGTTCTAAGCATCAGATAATGTCTCGACATCTCGAGCTGTGAGTATCAAAATGATAATGTAACAACTAAGGCTACGAAGGGTCGGGGCGAGGCCTCACAATTGTGTTATAGATGTTTTCTTCTCCAAATAAGATAGACCCATCACACATCTATTTACCAATGGGAGTCCCCTTCTTTCAAATGTCCCAAATGTGCATGAACATGGGATCCATGGGAATGGGCATAAACATGTCCCATTCCCAATGGAATAATGGGTGCATGGTCGTGCCTCAGGGAGTTCAAGCATAAACAATAAGAAGGGATAATGAAGGAAACATAGAGGGTTTTCATGCAATAGGTATGCCAATGTTTACCAAGGTCTCTGAATGTAATAATGAATTTCAAGTCAGAGTTGAAAATACCTCGCAACCCCAACCTCTTCAAGAAACTCATTTTCGATTGCCCTAGCTTGTTAACTTTAAATCTACCACTAGATAATTTATTATATATTATTAGTGGTAGTACCAACAGTCTCTTCTAAGAAGCACTTTAAGTTTAAAAGAAGCGATACATATATGTAAATATTGAGGTGATTTTTTCATAATCAACTTTACATGGAAAATAATGAAGTATCATATAGTAACTCAATTTTATATGAAAATAAATGTGTATCCATGAGACAAGATATTTGACAAGAAAATTATATGTTCTCCTTGTTTGTTTTCAATTCTTATAAATGTTAACACCTTTTATTTATTTTTCAATTATTATAGTTGATCACACTTTGTAGCTAAAGATTTTCAATGCTTTAAATTAGTAATTTTCTAATGCCACTAGAAACAATAAATGGATAATATAAAATGCTCTTTCCAATATGAGAAACAATTAAATATTTTTATCAAGATCTCTTCATATCTATGAGACAAGATATTTAACAAGAAAAATTTATGTTTTCCTTGTCTATTTTCAATTCTTGTAAATGTTAACACCACTTATTTATTTTCAATTCTTGTAATTGTTCACTCTCTCTAGAAATTGCAATGCAAAAATATATAATTTAAATAATTTAAATTAGTGCTTTTCCACTACGACTGTAAACAATAAATGGATAAATAAATGCTCTTTCCAATATGAGAAACAATCAAATATTTTTATTATTGTAGGGATGTATTGACTTGTTCATATGTAATAGTAAGTCAAATGTAAATTTCCCTAAAATTGATTTCTAGAACAATTTTTATGTGGAATATTCTATATAAAATATGTGTTCCACTTTCTAATATTAGGTTTCAATTGTTTATATGTATTGCAATGGTAAGTTTTTTATGTTTAATTGAAATTATATCCTATCTATTTGTTTATCATTATTTTATGCCTTCGAAATGATTTACTATATGCATCAAAAATCCCACAATCTTTATTATATCATGACTTACAATTGAAATAATCCAAACATGCAATGCCATTATATAGAGTACTCTATTTAATTTAAAAACAAATCTCATATATTGTACTAAATCTCTTGAATAAATCTTTATATATTATTGAATGTCACATTTGTTGAATTTTTTTTATTTAAGACCACCTCTTTTGTCCAATAAATCATATATTATTAAGTCTTTCAATAATATATTTTAAAAAATGTCTTGATATTTCATATTTTAATAGACTTTTCTTTTTTCTTTTTCTCAACATCTCATATGATACTAATTCATATTTGTAAATCTCAAGACTAGTGTTTACCATTTCCTACTACTAACACCAATACGAAACCTCCACCATTACACAACCAAATTTACTCAATATAAAATGTTCCAATAACTCTTCCTACAATATATTGAACTTATATTTTAATATTTCATATATTACTAAAGTTTTAAAATTTTCCTACTTAGATTAAAAATATAGATGTTTAATATGTGCAATTTTGATTTTCTCAATTAATGCTCTTATGGGTTTTATTTGCAATTAATTTTATTCTGCTAGTATATTGTAGTCTACAATACAAAATTTTATTCTCTAATTTAATATTATTATGTTAATATATTGTAGTATTTATCTTTGATTTTTTCTAATTTAATGTTATTATGTTAATATATTGTAGTATGTATCATTGGTTGATGTCCCCAAAATAAATTGCTTCCATTTGATGCTAACTAAATGGGTTCTCCTTTATACTTTCTTTTCTCCAATGTGGAGGATACTTTGTTTTATTGCAGTATTCTCCAAACTAACATAAGACATATTTCAAACTATGTATCTTATTCTTATGCTTGGATTTCAGATGTGTAACTATTTAGGTTCATATATCTAATTTTCTAGATATATGAATGTCTGGCTAATGGATTCTAGCAACATTATAAGTGGGATTCAATCCTCATTATAACCTTTTCTTTTCCTTTTTTGTTGCCCATGCTCTATCCTCACTAGTAGCTAGTTATTCACCCATACAATTTAAAGTGTTTTGATTACATATTTTTTATATAGCTTTGCATAGCTTTTATAATAAGACATATTTCAAAAAAAGTATCTTATTCTTATGCTTGGATTTAGGATGTGGAACTATTTAGGTCCATATATGTAATTGTCTAGATATATGACTATTTGGCTAATGGATTCTAGCAATATTATAAGTGGGATTCAATAGTCATTATAATCTTTTATTTTCCTTTTTTTAAAACTTATGTTCTATCTTCACTAGAAATAGCTAGTTATTCACCCATACAATTTAAAACCTACATATATGATTGTTTGGCTGATAGATTCTAGCAACATTATAAGTGGGATTCAATCCTCATTATAACCTTTTCTTTTCCTTGTTTTTTTACTTATGCTATATATCTTTACTAGAACTAGCTACTTACTCACCCATACAATTTAAAGCATTCTCCTTACATATTTGCATAGTTTTTATAATACATATATTTTTAAAAGCAATAAAATACAAATTTTAAAGTTTCATACTAATTCAAGATTTTTTTTTGATAGTTTAATGATAAATCTTGAAATCATTAATTTCACCATTTTGAATAAGAACAACATAAAATACATAACCTTACTAAAAAAAAATGGCATAAGTCATAACATATAGTTTTTAATGTTTGATATTAATTTAGAAAGATACATAGTTTAATGATTAATCTCAAGATCATTAAGAGAAAATATTTGCACCAATTTTAAAGAGAACAACATATAATCCACAACCTTAATTTAAAATGTATGAAATGAGTCATAGGAAAGAGGTGGTTAGAAATTTATTTAAAATATATATTGTTCACTTTTGTGCACATAAGTCTTATTTTACATAATAATATATATTTCTTTATATATCTAACTAATTTTGAAGCATAATTGTTTGAATATTATTTAATATAGTGGAACTTTTGCAAATTGTAATGCCCCGGGTAGGGAATCCATGAGAACATAAACTATGTACACATAAGGTTGATACAATATATATTTTTAAAACTTTAGAGATGTGCTTAATACAACATGAATGCAGAAGAAAGGTGAATTATAACTTTATTAACTCATGATTAAACATTAAATAAGATTACTATAATCCATGTTTTCTCAAAAGTTCTTAAGACATGGTTACTTTAAACTACACTACTAGGTTGGATCACATTCATTACAAAATCCCAAAATAATTTATGTACTATTATTTGAATTTTATCATATAACTTAATAAGATTAAGAGATTATACTACTTAATATGCTCAACTCAAAAGGATGTCGATTACATACATGAATATCGCTAACTCATTGTTTCATAATGACCACCATGTCAAACAATTGTGCACACATCCAACCAACTAGGTGCAACATATTTGGTACATGATCATAAATAAATACTTTCTTAATATCTTTTTTATGTATATCATTAAATAAGAAGTGAAAAAACTTATGAAAAAACTTAAGGAATAGGACCTAAGCCTCGAGGGTTCATCATTAATGGCTTTTCCTAAAATCACGCTTAGAGACTTCGTAGTTAAATGCATTAATTATGAGTCATATTATAGCACCTCACCAAATAAGGGTATAAAATACATCACACAATTTTTATAATATGTTTCAATATAAAGAGAGGAAACACAACCCTCTTGTAGATGCAAGCCTTACCTAGTATTATTTGTTGACTACTACTCACAAATAAAGTTGGGAAAAAAAAAATAGGTTTGTAATATTTTACAATTTCAAAAGAATCTAGTCAGTTATGGGAGAAGGAATAGTTCCTTTCCAACTAACTTCCTTGATTTTTTCCTAGGAAGGTTTATCTTAGTGTTAGATAAACAAAAGTTTTTGGAGCATTGTTTAAAAGAAGATTATCAATAACAGGGAGATACAAAAGTATATTTTAAAATTTGGAAGTAACGTATTTCCTTAAAATAACTCTCAAAATATATCTTCAAAACTATAAAAATGTAAATTAGTGGTTAGTGAGCCAATCACATTGAATAAACTAAGAAATGGTTATTTTACTCTCATTTGTGAAGAACTATAGAATAATATAACCATAAACTACATTTACACTTGCATTGAATCACATTTCATAAACATCACATGACTTTATATGAATAATTTCCAACCCTAAGGAGATATATATCTATATAATTCATAAGAAATATTTTAACTTAGGTTGTAATACATTATTCAAAAAACCTATTAATATCTTCAAAATAAGTTGATCATTAATCAACCTTAGGCTACATTAGTATGATAGACAAATTAAAAATAGAATCTAATTTAGTTTATATTATAGGAAGTTAACTAAGATCTTAGTTCAAAGATTATATAAATTTTCAAGGTTTCAAAACTCTTATAATTACCATAAAACTATTTCCAACATGACTTAATTCAATTATGTAACCCTTCCATTTCGCATAATTGAAACACCTGTTCTTGTTGTTTCATTTTTTATTTATTTTCCTATATATATATATATATAAATTTTGACTCAACGTCTTTCTATTCTATTAGCTAACTATTTCAATTTTCAATATTATTTTAAATGTATTGAAGTAGGTAATAGAAATCTTCAGATCAATCTTATAAAAAAATTAATGTTAACAAGAAATTATGACTTTAAATTTCCTCCTACTTTAACTAGGTTAACAATAATAACTTAACCCTCTTGTAGTTCCCTAAAAAATACCATCTAAAATTAGTATGAGACTTATATGGTTGTAAATGATAAATATCTATACCAATAAAATTTAAAGAGTGGTTTAGGTTTTAGAGAGATGGGGTTTATGAGTTATAGAGTGGTTTAGGGTTTAGAGAGATGAGGTCTAGGAGTTAGACAAAGACAAAGGGTTAAAATTTTGAGATCTAGAAAGAGAGAGATGAGGTTAGGGTTGGGAGAAATTAAGTTATGTAAGTTCTAGAGATAGAGAGAAGTTTAGGGATTATGGGGTTAGAGAGCAGTTTAGGATTTAGAGATAGGGTTTTAGGACTTAGAGAGAGATAGAGGGTTACAAGTTTGAGATCTAGAGAAATAATGTTTAACATTTAGGGTTTAGGTTAACATATTTGAATTTAAGGTTCAATATAGGAGTTAGAGTCTAATCTGGTTCAATGTGAGAGTTTGAGTTTGAGTTTGATAAGGTTTAATGTTGTGATTTAATTATATTAAATGTTAGGTTCTATACCTGCCAATAATTTATAAGGTTCAGTGTTAAGGTTCAATATTAATGTTTTAAATACAATTTATTTGTGTTCATGGTAAGAGGTGGAGTTTGATTTAATACAATCTAATGGTTTTAGTTATTAGTTTATAGTACTTTCTAAACTTTTACCTTTACAACAATTTTTCTAATTATTTCTAATAAAAATAAAATAAAAATATTTAAATTTAGTAATATTATATCTAACTAATTTTCTATTTTTAATAAAAAAAATCTACTATATTCTAAAGTTTGTAACTATTCTACTATCCTCTATATTTCCTAATGTTGTCTTTATAATTTTTGACTTTTTTCTATAAATAATATTTTAGAGTTAATCTAATTTATTTAATAATGTCTAAATTTTACTACATTTCAATACTTTATCTAATATTATGGCAGTAAAAACATAAATGTATAATAATATTAAAATATTAAACTATTTAAAATAATCAACATTAAAAATACACATTAAAAATAGAATTTTACCTAAGGAAACATAAAATAAAGCTCAAAACATATTAAAAAAATTGGGGGAAAATGTTGACATACCTGATCCAGCCAAATGACTCCTATAGCTCTTCCTACTTTGCAATTCTAGCAAGCTCGTATGATGTAAATGATTGTTGGATTTATCTTTTTGCGACTTATATAATTTTTAGGGTTTTGACTAGAGGCAGTCTCATTGAATCTCTACAGATTTGTACATGCCATTTGGCTTGTTTCATGTAGATTGGTTTTGGTTATATTCAATCCCATTGGATTTAGTCCCCCCAGATTGATAAAGTTAGCCCCAAAGGTGACACAGATTTGTGCTTTCACCCCTATATTTGTAATAAATTACCTAATGGGATAACTAGTGGTCTTGTTGGATATATAATTATAGATATAGAATTAGGAGAGTAGAATAAGTTTTTATAGAGGAAATATAATATGAATTTGGCTATCTAATCATGAGCCTCTAAGCTCACGAGTTGTATTTCAGTTGTTTATGGCTACAATAACGAAGGCTTTATGTTTGGCATGTTGCAAGAAGATTGCCTATATCCATCTACATTAGATTAAGTATAATTTCTTATGATTTCTCAAAAAAAAATTGGCTTCCATGTGTAACTTTAGAAAGGGTAGCTTGGGAAGAGTTTAACTTGGATGAAAAAGGTTGGTAAGTTGAAAAAAAATCCTTCCTACTGATTATTAAGTTAATTTATTTAAAATAATATAAAATTTGAGTAAAAAAGACATAACTATGAAAGGTTATATTAAGGAACTCTACAAGTTAGATATTATATTTGGATATTTTGATGATGAGATTGAAAAGCTTGCTAGATACTTGAATGGTTTGATAAATTCAATACACGATGAGATCATTTTGTGAAAATGAAAAATGTGAAGATGCATACTTGTATGCCTTGAAAGATGAAGCAAATTTGGCAAAGAAGGAAGAATATAGACAAAGGATAAGAGGTGGAAGATTTCAAAAAAGTAGAGGAAGATCTTATGTAGAAAGTGGCATATATAATAACATATTAAATGACAAAGGAAAATTAGAATGGAAAGAAGGTAAAAGAAGTAGAGGAAGAGATAATTATTTTGGTTATTCTAGGAACAAAAATAGAGTAAAAGAGAAGATAGATCTTTGTTTAGAGGATTTTTTTTTAAGTGTTGGGAGGAGGGACATAGATTGTTTGAATGCTTATTTTATTGTAAAAAGGCATGAAGTAGTAGCTGAAATACTTTGATTCAAGAATAATCTATTGATGCAACTAACGAACCTGAAAAAGGAGAGAATATGATGGTTAGAAGAAACTTTTGGAATGAGAAAATGAAAGAGGAACTTGTTTCAAGGATAATTCTTTTCAAGGATAGATTTAAGATTGAAGGAAAATGTTGCAAAGTGATCATTGGTAGTGGTAGTTATGATAATTTGAAATCTATTGAGTTGATATCTAAGTTACAGTTGCAAAGATGGAGACATCATCATCCCTATTACATTGCATGGATCGAGGAATAGGAAAAGTTGTAGTAAGTGAGCAATCCCTTGTGAAATTCAGGATTGAGAAATAGTTTATTGAAGTCTTATGTGATATTACTCCTATTGATTATTTTCATATACTTGTGAGAAGACTTTGGTAGTATGATAGATAACCTTGACATGATGGTAATTAAATCAATATACTATTCAGGCTAATGGGAAGAGACAAGTATTGTTGTCCTTAGTAGAATTTTTTTTTCAAAATCAATGTACAATAGTTCAAGTGTTCTATGTTGAAGGATATGAGTTTGTGAAAGACATGAAGAAATAACATGTTTTGTTTGCTCTATTCCCTAGGAAAACTGAGCAATAAGATGAACTTGAGCATGGAGCAAAGGTTAGATCTTTCTTTATTTAATCTATAAATATTATTTTAGATAGTGTACCTAATATATTACCACCTATTAGAAGTATTAGTCACTATATGCATTTGATACATAGAGCTAGTTTTTCTAATAAAGAATCACATATATTAACACATACAGAGAATAAAGAATTGAAATTTTTTTTTTAAAGAATTTACTCAGAAAGGTTTATTCGGATAAATTTTGAGTCTAGATGTGGAGCACCTGTTGTATTGGCACCTAAAAAGAATGGAGAATATGGAATGAATTTAGAGTTATAAACATAATAAAAGAAAAATATTGTTTTCCTTTGCCTGGAATGGATGATAGTATGGATCATTTGAGTGGAGAATAGTATTTTACTAATATTTATTTTAAAATTGGTTATCATTAGATTATGATCAATGAGGGGAATTAATAGAAGACTAATCTTAAGACTAATTATGGTTTACAACTTATGAGTGGTTGATTATGCCTTTCAGTTTAACTAATGCACCTAGTACTTTTATGAGATTGCTAAAAGAGGTTCTGAAGAAATTATTGGGTGAATTTATGATTTTACATATTTATGACATACTAATCTATATTAAGACTAAAGAGATATACCTAATGAATATTATAAAAGTGTTGAAGAGGCTGAAGGAGGAAATTTATTTGATAAATTAACTTGGAAGAAATGTTCTTTTATGAAGGAGTAGATTTTGTACCTTATATTTGTAATTACTGATGATGGATTAAAGATGGATAGGGAAAAGGTAAAATCTATACTTGATCATACCACACATAAGAATGTTGGAGAAGTTGGTTCATTTCATAGCTTAGAAAGTTTGATAGGAAGTTTATCATAAATTTCAATTCACTATGTAATGCGATGATAGAAAAAATAATAGGTGACTAAAAGGGATTTAGATGGACACATGAACAAAATAAAAGTTTTGAACTAGGGAAACAAAAAGTTGGAGAATTACCAATGGTAATTTCACCTAATTTTAACAAAGGTTTTCAAGTTGATTGTAATGCTAGTGAGAAATTAATTGGCATAATTTTGAGTCAAGAAGATAAGCCTATAGATTTCTACAGCGAGAAGCTAAATGATGCTAAGAGGAAATATTTTTTCTATGACCAAGAGTTATATGAAATTATTTAAACCTTGAATAAATGGAGACCTTACTTGATTCCTAGAGAAATTGCATTATACATTGAGAATAATATTTATAGTATTTGTGAAGTTAGAATAATTTAAATTAGGAACAAGTCAAGTCAGTTGAGTTTATGAAAAAAAAATGTGTTGAAGCATAGAAATGGGCAATCAAACAAGGTAGAAAATGCACTAAGTAGAAGAATAGGTCTGTAGATGGATATGCAAATCGAAGACCTAGGTTTTGAAGATTTGAAGAACTTTTTATGAAATTGGCCTTTATTTTGCCAAACCTTGGAAGGATTGTAAGAATCACATAGATATGAGAAAGATAAGTAGGTTTATTATTTCATTCAAGAAGATAAGTTTTTTAAGGGAATTGAGTTATGCATAGCAAGAGGATGTATGTGAGATAATATCATGAAGGAGAAATATAGTGATCAACTTGAATGACATTTGGTATTTATAAGATAGTGAAGTAAATTTTAGAGAGATACTTTTGGCTACAATTGTATAAGGATGTTCATAAAATGGTAATGAGTTGCTGAATTTATCAAGTACCTAAAACTAGAAATAATATTGGATTGTACAAACATTTACCTATTCTCAATAAAATTTGGAAAGATATCAGTATGGACTTTATTCTTGGATTACCTAGAACTTGAGAGGTAATTATTCTATCTTTGTAGTAGTTGACAAGTTTTAGAAGATGGCATATTTCATACCTTCTAAGAAGACATCATATGTAGTACATAGTAGATTTAGTTTTTAGAGAGATTGTGAGACTACATGGATTTCCTAACACTATTTTTTGTGATAGAGTTATTAACTTTACTAGCTATTGTTAAAAAAAAAAAGCCACCATGTGGACAAATTTTTGGGATTATCTAGGTTTCAATGTTTAAATATATAATACTATTTTCTTATAATAGAAAATTCAAGAATTGAATTGAAGTGGTATATCAAAAAAATTGTAAGATAATATAGAGTCAATCACTAAAAGTATAAAAGAGTTTTGAATTCATTCTTTTGATTAAAAAAGGTATAATTTTAAATATTTTATAAATTCCAAATTTAAATCTTATTCTTTCATTAGATGAAAATGTTTACATAAAAGATTTGAGTTTTTTCAAAAACCATACATGTTGTCAAACAAAAAAAAAACATTTGAAAAATAGTTTTAAAAGAAGAATTGATATGTACAAAATCAAGATATACAATATCATAAAGCCATGCTTCAGGAGTAGACATGATTTTATGTATAATCAATATAAACGGATTAAACTCAAAGAAAAGAAAGAAGTAAATGAGAAAGGTAACTGATGTCATTTCTTTTTATGGAAGAGTGATTTTTCTAGATTTGATTAAGTCCTTAGGGTTCCCCATCTATGTTGCCACCGTTCAAATAAAAAAGGAAATATGTTAGTCACAAGAAATGACTAATATCAAGAAAATAGAGTCCACATTCGCAGCTATCTATCATACATGATCAATCAATAAATAGCAGTCATGTGTAGGAAGAAAAGAAAGAAAGCATGAAAGGAAATCCATTTTTGCACTAATTTTATTGTGTTATGTGTAGAAGTAGGTTGGAGGGCAAGTAGGTCATTGAAGGGACACATCAAAAAAATGTGAAACTTTCTGATTGAGTTCTATAGAGGAGAACATTTTTAGGAGACTATTGAGGGGGTATACATATCTTACATGCTTGGGACCTTCTAGTCAAACAAAAGTAGTAGATTGAAGATCTAATAGGGAGGTCATCAAGGGGGCATGCACAATTTATGAGCATGGGACATTTTGAGTAAACTATGTACCTAGTTGAGGATAGGGGCCTTTGAAGGGATACACTAATTTATAGAAGATGAAAGAGTCATACGAATATGTTTTTTAGTCCATGAGAAGTATAGAATAATCATACAAGGATGTGGTCATCTAACTCAAAGATATGGGAGGTTTTAATATCAAAGGATAAAGGTTGCTACAACAGGGGATAATCTATAAAGAATTATAAGGTCATGAATACATTAAAATATCCATACATCAAAAGCATTCAATGATCAACATTATATTCAGAAGGAGAAGAGAAGAGAAAAAATTCTTGGCATAATGCAAGAAGAAAAGAAATAAATTAAGCTACTAACTTGATAGAAATATATAAAAGTAACTAACAAAGTTTCATAATCATGGCAAAGTTGTACAAGATTCCAACATGCTTAGATTAAATAGAGAAGGCATCATAGTGTTAGTGAGCAACATAAAGTTTTCCAATCATTTTGGGAGAAATGAAATGACTTCTAAATACATAAACTTCAAATCAAGGTTAGAAGGTATAATTTTTATAATTGTTAAAGAAAATAAGACCTCTCATTTTCTTATAAGCTGCATGAAAATGAAAAGAGGAACTTCAACTATAATTTTCCAAAAGCAATAACACTAAAACAACTATAATTTCATGAAATGACAAATAAATATCTTACTTGACTGTGAAGTTCACATGACTTTTCAAGCTTGAATAAAAATCAAGCATATATTGCTACAAAAATAAAAGATTATTTTATATAAGAAAGAGGTTTCAAATATAAGTGTGGTTTGAAATGAACAAAATTTAAAGCAATGCCAACTTCAATATTGCAACCTTTTAATGATTTACAATAGAAATGTGTAACACACCCTTAGACATTAAACTATAAAGTAATAGATAAGGTTCACAAAGAAATATTTCAATGTTAATAGAAGAAATTAGCTAACGAAAGGAGGAAGGAAAATTTTTTAATCAACAAGAGGGAAAATAATTCCGAAAAAAAAGAATAACACATATATAAGATCGTGATCATACATTCAAAAGTTCATGTTCAAATACAAGTGAAATTTCAAATTCCCATCAAAGTTTGAAAATTCTATTTAGCATCAAATCTGATATATACTTAATTGTAGACTTTCTCAATAGGTGGCTATAGAATTTTTTTTAGCTATTGTAGATCATGGCATAACCCAGTAAGGAACATATCCAATAAACAAGCAAAGACGCCAGAGGGGACACACACATATATATACATATATATAGCTTATATATGTATATGTGTGTGTATATATATACATGTGTATATATACATATATGCGCATATATATATACATATTATTATACATGTATGTATATATATGCATGTATATATATACACCTTCATATGTTCGCTCTCCTCTCACTTTCACTCTCCTGACTATCTCTTTCTCTTTATGCTTTCTCTATCCTCACTCTCTCTTCTCTTTCTCTCTCCTTACTCTCTCTCCTCATTTTCTCTCTCATCACTCTCTCTCTCCAATCTCTATCTCTCACTTTCTCTCTTCAATTTCTCTCTCCTATATTTTATTTATTTTGATTAACACCTAATATGACCTATGAACACCTTCAATTACTAATAAGACCTAATAGGACCCTATACATGACCTCTTAACACCTTAGAAATACTTATAAGACTTAATAGGACTCATTATGACCTTAGATTACTAGTAGAACCTATCATGACCTCTTATTGAATACATGTTCTTGTAGTTATATGGATTTCCCTTATTGACCACTTATGCTCTTCTAATATTAAGTTAACATTTAATCTGCACATTTATCCTGTAAATGTCATTCTACAATCATGGAGAACCTTAGCCTTAGGATCAGGGATAGGCAGAAAGTCACAGACAAGGAGAGGGTTAGGGACATGGACATGATTAGGGGTAGGGACAGGGACGTGGATAGGAACAAGCTTGGGGACAAGGACCACATGCTAATGTACCACCTATCCACCCTCATGTTCATGATATGAAGATTATATTCCACTTTGCAACCAGAAAGACTGCTAGAATGAGATTAGATATTGAGTGATCTCCAGATCATCTATATAAAGGTATTTTTTAGCAAACTTTGACTAGTCTTGAGGAGCTTACTAATAGGCTTAGATCATAATCTGTATTTTCACCACAATCTATAGATAGGTTTTTTGTTGAGCTTAGAACAAAGATCTAAGTTGGCATATCCTTATAAAAGGTTTCAGAGGTTTAGAGATCTTGGTTGGTATATCCTTAAAATAGGTTTAATTTGGTTTTTAAGGAGATTATCAAATGAGAGGTCTTCCTATTTTATGAGGGGAAGACCAAGGTTAGGGCATATCATGTTACTAGATGTGTTGTGCCATATATTTCTTGTATAATATACCCTCGATTCCTAGTAGCACAAGGTCATTATCCTAATAACAAGCGAATTCCATTATATTTTGCTTAGTAGTTCTATGCAAAGATTCATTTGGGGCACTTCATAAACTATTTAGATATTCTAAGATATTGTGGTCAAGGATGCAATAGATTTTATGATGTTGATGTGTACCATGAGTTAACTCATCATGTTCCTCATCATCATGCATTGGTGGGATATAGGACCCCTACAGTGACTCTAGTGATGATCACTACTGTAGATATAATTGTTATTCCTTCTAAGAAGGAAGCAGTTGACCACATAGGACACATTAAATCTATAGCTAGGGGCATTACATATGACACTCTAGGTAGATATCTTTTGAGTATACCCAGTCAACATAGATCATCTTCAAAGGTGTCATCAAGTACTACACCGCCCACTGATGATGTCTATAGCATTGCACATATTCCTACCCCAAGAGATATATGTGGCCTCAGTGAAGAGCATACACATATGGAGATGGCCTTGTATCTTCTAGATGATATTTTACAAGCATATTCATACATCACAAATAAATAGGGGATGACTCTACATAGTGTCACATAGATGGTTTCATAGAGGCCTATATTTAGAGAAACTTGTGACATGTCATCAGGTCATGCACACTAGATTACACAACACTCTACATAGGACTTTGGCATTGAGAGCTCTACATAGAAGTCTAGCACTTAATAGTAGCACTTAGCAATCAGATGCACAATAGTCTATGGCAGCTCCACCTAAGGGGACCTTAGGAGTTGGTTGAGGTGTTTTTATTTCTATTCATGGACTTGACGTGCTTGATCTATAGTTGCAAGATTTGAGTCAGATTCATATTCCCAGTGAGATGGGATCATACATGGACATGCTATTTAAGTCTACTAACTCTACACCACTTCCATCCCAACTTCTTACTCCTTTTCACTCCTCACTATTAGACAGGACTAAGACTATTTAAGATGGATTTTCTATTGACGACACCTTAGTATATGTCATTAATGACCCTCTTTCTCCTTAGACCTAGATACCTCTTTTAAATTTCATTTTTACAATAACAAATTTCTATTCACAAGTATTGTATTTCTATACTTATATTTATGATTAGACATGTTATATATGTTTCTACTTTATGGTCCATTTGATATATATATAGTTTATGGTTAGATACATACAAAATTGATTCAATTAATGATTAGACATGTGATATATGTATGTTTCTAGTTTATGATTAGATTTACATGATTCAACACTAAAATGCATGATAAAAATTACTTAAAGATACACAATTGATGAAAATGTATATGTACACATATAACTCCTAAACTTCATATAAAATGAACATGTTTGTATTCAATATAAGTCCTACATGTATTACATGAAATGAGTTCATGTACAATGTATAGGTGCATATAAGTCCTAATTTACATGAAATTAACACATGAACATGATATAAGTAGTTCAAGTTATGTATGAAATGAACATGTACACATGTCTACACATATACTTATCCTAAGTTACATGAAATGGTCATACACATGAAATGCATTAAATGAAGATACATACATGCATGTACATACATATAGTACATTAATTTTAATTGGATCAAAGTGTGACTTGGTAAATTTATGAAACGTCTAAGCAACTCCTAGAAACATGAAATATATCAAGTGGTTCCAAGTGGTTCCACACACTCATGGAGAACATTTAATATTCTCTCATGGTCCTCCATATCTAATCTCCACTTATGAAGTCCACTTTTTGATTAAATAGATGTACATAAATGGAGGTAGCAATAACATGGTGACTATATTAAAGTTCACTTTATTGTCAGGTTGGTAATCAACAAAGGGAATTCCATATTTTACTAATCTATTTTGGTTGAGATATGTTCCCTCCAAAATAGTTGAACTTGCACACCATACATTTAAAAATCAATTTAATTTGTACATGTAAAAAAATAAATTCATAATTTAATAATAAATGCACATAATTTATATATATTCAAAAAATATACATGTAGGGAATAACATTTCAACACTTTTTTCAAGTTTGGTTAACTTCATCTTTTCTATAGTGGAACGAAATAAATAATAACTCACTCCTTCTACATTTCCAAACTTAGCAATAAATGAAAAGACTTTGCCTACACATATTAAATATCATACATGTCTAAATTGTCTTTGATATATATATATATATATATATATATATATATATATCTATATCTATATATACATATATGTATATATATATATATATATACATAGATATATATATATATATATACATATATACATATATATATATACATATATATATATATGTATATACATATATATATATATGTATATATATATATATATGTATGTATATATATATATATGTATATATGTATATATATATATATATATGTATATATATATATATGTATATATGTATGTATGTATGTATGTATGTATGTATGTATGTATGTATGTGTGTGTATACATGTGTATATATATACACATGTTTATATATACACATATATGTATATATATACATATATACATATATGTATGTATGTACACACACACACACACACACACACACACACACATATATATATATATATTTATTTATTATTTTTTAAATTTTACTTACCAATTTGAAGTAGTCCAGATATGTGGTTAGAATCACTATAAATCAAAGGAATGTCACCAGAGCTTTCATCTTCATCTCCATTAACTATATTAGTAACAAGAAGTGACACAAAATTTCATAAACCTACATATCCATGATCTTGAGTGTTGCATTCACTGTAATTATCAACAATGCAATAATAACGAAAACATAAATCGTCTCTCATGTACAATGTCCAATTTTAATGATTGGTACTCATAATAGAATTTAAGGATCCTTTTTTTTTCTATCTGCTTGTGACCATGCATATTTCTTCTATCCACACCTAAATACACATATTTAATAAATACAAAAAAATTAGAGAAAAAAATATATATTCATGTAAAACTTGTGTAACTTAAATTAGATAAGAGATCAAACTATATAAACATGTACAAATTTACCTGATATCTCTGAAAAGACTCTACATGGTACTACTTGACTCGTTCTTGATGATGTGTTAGCCTCATTTAATGCAAAAATGTGTCTTGCACCATTCAACAACATCATGTGTATTAATTATGCAAATACCCTTATAGTTCATTTGATACTTTTGTAGAGCACATTTGATGCAAGCTCTAGCACCATAATGGTCACCTTTTCCATGTCCATTTTCAAATAAACTCCATACATGTGGTATATTTTCATTATAATGATATCAATAAAGTGCATAAAATGGTCTAGATGATTTGAATTGTGCAGAACACCCATCTGACCAAAAATAATGTTTATCGATACTTATGCATATTTCTTTGATATATGCAAAAACAATCTTGAAACATTGCTCTACATAATGAATATCATGTTCATTATCATCACTTATATGTATAAGTGGTATTCATTTTTTATGACTTTTTCTTCATCTGTGCTTTGAATACCATCCAAATCTAACTGCGCATGAAAATAACACACTTGTACTATAATAGTTACTTGGTCTAAAAATAGTAGTCTAATTGAATAGTCTTTTGATGAATGAAAGAATAGTTTCCTACAAAGTCAACAATTGATCAAATGGTTCCAAGTGGTAATTTATCTCTAAGTGTTTGAAAATATTGTACGTGTCACTTTTCAAAAACAAATGATGAATATATGGTTGTATGAAACTTCCAAATTTGTCCAATAATGCTCTACAACTCATCTCCTCTTCAACATATTCTAATATTTTCAATCCTTTCCCAAATTTAGTTTCATTCCTTACACACTAGTAACCCTTCCAAGTTATCATTTATGTGACATCAATATCCTCATTTTTTCAAAGGAAAAAGAGCCAAATTAGAACATGTATCACATTTTCCTCTAATGGAATTAATTTGACCAACATGATCATCTATTTTTTCACATAAAATAGATGAGATGAACTTACTTTGTTTGCTAGGAGGGGCATTTTTATAAACAAAAGTTTTTTCTATTAATTTTTTATAAACCTTATACTCGAGATCAAATTCAATATGATAATGACAATGACAATAACATGTTTCAAACAATTTATTTTTTCTAACATAATATGGCTTCAATCTTTCAAAAAATGTCTTCTGAATCTTTAAATAAGGAATTGAACTACAAAATGAGACATAGATTTCATGTTGTGTTATGTCCAACCAATTTTGTACGATGCTTGCAAAGATTATCTCTAACCCTATGTCTAAGAACATATCTACTATTTGATGAAGGGAGAGTATTATCATTCCAAAATGATATTACCAATTTTTTTATCCTATCACAATGAAGAGCTCTACACATAATTGCCTAATTTCCTTCCAAAGTGCTATCATCCAAAAGAATTTTCCTCTTAACATATTTGGTATGGATTCTCTAGTAAGACCAATATGTGATGAAACTGAAGATATCATTCTATTTGGGGGTATACTACTACCAAGAATAGTTGTCAACATAACTCTTTGTATATTGCTATTATATTTACTTCAAGTTGTCCTCCCTATAGAGCTCAAACTTTTCTTAACATTTTTAATGATATCACTTTACATATTAGAAAATTTTCTCTTTTTTGATATGTTGTCTACACCTCACAATTTTTATGTCTCTTGCAAGTTTTTTTCTAAAAGAACAAGAGCAAGTACTTGGGATTTTTCTTGAGTGTTTCCAAAACATCAAATGTACTTCTTATTTATTTTGTTGTCTTATTCAAATCTCTCTTTTTTGAAAGACTTAATGATTTAATATTAGATATTAATTTCAATTTATCCACATCCATTGCAAGTAAATAATCTAAATTTCTATGATTGATATTTTTCTTTACACTTGTGGCTAGTCTTATGCATTCATCCATACCAATTTGAGCAACTTATGGTGACCCTTCTTCAACTTCTATTGCTTCATGTCTTGAATTCTTATTTCCTAAATTGTCATGGTTCAAATCTTCTCCAACATGCATTTTCTCATCTTGTGATTTTTTGTTTAGAGGTACATGCATATAAATGAATAAAATTATAAAATTCAAAATATAGGTGCATATGAATTTACACATGTACATTACCTTCCCTTTTTTATAATAATCTTCTTATGTTTTTCTTGACATATTTCTCTATTCTACACAAGGTGACCTATTTCTTGCTGACTTACTTTGTCTTCATTTCCATCATCTAATCTTCAGTCTTCAAAAAACTATCAATTTTTTTTTAATTTATCTTCAGGACCTTCAGAATAACTATCAAAATATTTCAAATTATCTTCAAACTTCCTCATTTTTCTTCAAAACAATGAATTCCTTGTAATATTCTTTTGGATTCATTTGAAGAATGAAGGAAAAATACTTTTTATGTCAACCAAAAAAAAACTAGAAAAAATCAATATTAGTCAATAGGTGTCGTTCAAATGTGCCCTAGTTTACATACACAAATAAATTTATTTGGGCAAGGTAAAATTGGGAGCTTCAAAAGAAGCCCCTTGGATTCCCCTTGGGCACATAGGGAGATTTGAAATAACTCCTCTAAAGCTCCTTGAATAGATAGGGGTGTCAAACAAAGCCCGTGGGAGGTTCGAAAAAAGCCCCACGTCCAAACCTCTATGGCTATTGTCTTTGCTAGGAAAGATCCCCTAAGGGTTTCGCATGAAGCCCCCATCAAATGGTGGGAAATCACCCTAGTGACTTTGCATGAAGCCTCTTCGAGAGAATCCCCCAAAATGGGCTTTGCACAAAGATATTTCAAAGCCCCTAAAAATAGAAATTTCAAAAATCATTCATAATTTCTGTCAACTTTTTCCCTTCAGAGGACTCAAACAAGGGCCAAATAGGTTCAAATTATGAAACTAAATATACAAAATTATTTTCCTCTGAATAATATTTTCAATGAATATATTTTTAGCATATATTGTGTTTAAATCATGACGTTGTATTTAAATTTTATTAAATATATGATTTTTTTTTTCCATTTTAGAAATCCTTGTTCGATGGTTTCGAAAAACTAGAATATGAGAGAATAATTTTTTTAATATTATTATTAAAGCTATGTGTGTTAGGTATGTACCAAATCAATAAAAAGTTCATTTTGATAAATACAAATATAATTATATTGATCAAAACCAACCTATTTCTAAATTATTGTTAGTGTCTCTTTTCCACTGAATAAAATCTATAATTTTTGATGAAATTGAATAAAACCAAAAACACTTGCTAGACATTGATGTTAATATTTTGGACTTGAAATAATTTTGAAATTTTAAAATTTTAAAATAACATTGTGTTGATAAAAACACTCATCACTCTTTGAAAATGTTGATTTTCATATAAACTACTTCTCAAAGGAGAAGGAAAAATAGACTTCAAATGAAAATCTTTAAAAAAAAAAAATAAATTTGTTTTAAACTAGATAAAAATTTCTAAAAATCATTAGTTTACATCATTCTCAAATTCCTTACAAATTTTTAGTAATATGCATTTGAAAATGATTTTTTTTAAAGAATATCTATTTTACTGTCAAACTTGGCCAAAAAATGGGAACCGTTACCATGGCATAGACAATCGGAGGAAGTCGATGCCTAGTCCCTGCAACCTACACACACACACACACACACACACATGTATGTGTGTGTGTGTATATATATATATACATATGTGTGTGTGTGTGTGTGTGTGTGTGTGTGTGTGTGTGTGTGTGTGTGTGTATGTATGTGTATGTATATATTATATATCTATACACACACATTATATATATTATATATCTATATTATACACACACACACACACACATATACATATACATATATATGTATATATGTGTATAGATATATAATATATACATATACATATATATATATATATATACATATATATATATATATATATATATATATATATATATATATACATATACATATGTACACATTATATATATATATATATATATATATATATATATATATATATATATATATATATATATATATATATATATATATATATATATATATATATGTATGTATGTATGTATATATATATACATATATATTAGGGTGAACCCACAATAATGGGTTCCACTTTAGTGGGACGAAGAAACTTGAAAAAAATGGCAAATTTTCGCATCTCAATTTCTCATACGTTCACGTGAACACTCGAGACATGTTTGCACGAACATGTATTGACCAAATTTTTGGCACCTTAAAACATCTTTTTCAGTTTCCAAAATTCATTTTTACGGTGAGCACTGTTGATTGGGCATTCGAGCGAACGTGTGGCTTGAGCAACTTTCTTCCACGTCATCCTCTCATTTTCGTTCTCATTTTCATTATCGAGTATGTCAAAATAATATTAATTTAATGTTTTCAACGTTTTTGAAGTATTTTTTTTATATTACAAAATAGATTTAAATGTTTTCAATGCATTTTTTTGTGTTTTTAAAACATATTTGAATGTTATTTACGTTTTTAATAATTTTGAAAACATATTTGAATGTTATTTACGTTTTTAATAGTTTATAAAACATATCTAAATGTTAATTTAATATTTTTATTGTATATTTATATTAATTTAGAAAATAGAAAAATATTATATAGAAAATATTAGAAAACATTAGAAAACATTAGAAAAAATAGTAAAAAATATATAATATAAAATTTAGGAAAAACATTAGAAAACAAATTTAGAAAAAACATTACGAAAACATTAGAGAATTTATAATTTAATATAAAATTTATAAAAAATTTATAAAAAAAGATTACAAAAACATTAGAAAATTTATAATTTAATATAAAATTTAGAAAACAAATAGTTAAAAAATTTAAAATTAAAAAAAAATATTAATTTTTTTTTGAAAATTTAGAAAAAAATATTAATTATTTTTTGAAAATTTAGAAAAAAAATTTTAAAAATTAGAAAATTTTGAAAAAAATATTGCAAAAACATTACAAAATTTAGAAAACAAATTTAGAAAAAAAATTCCAAAAATATTAGAGAATTTATAATTTACTATAAAAATTTTTTAAAATATTAAAATTTTTTTTTTTTAAAATATTAGAAAATTTATAATTTAATATAAAATTTAGAAAACAATTTTAAAAAAAAAATTGCAAAAACATTAGAAAATTTAGAATTTAATATAAAATTTAGAAAATAAACTTAGAAAAGACATTACAAAAACATTAGAAAATTTATAATTTAATATAAATTTTAAAAAACAAATTTAGAAAAAACATTAGAAAAATGTTAGAAAATTTATAATAATATAAATTTTAGAAAAAAAATTTAAAAAAATATTAGAAAAATATTAGAAAATTTATAGTTTTCAATTATTTTTAAAATAAATTTAGAAAAACATTAGAAAAAATATTTTTTAAAAAATTAGAAATTTTTTTTTTTTTAAAATTAGAAAAACATTACAAAATTTTAGAAAACAAGTATATATATATATATGTATGTATGTATGTATGTATGTATGTATGTATGTATGTATGTATATGTTAATGTTAAATGTAAATATGTCAAATTCACTTTAATGTCTTAATCTTAGAAGTTTAATTAAATGACATATCTTAAGGGTCTAGATCCTAAATTGTACATGTAAAAATATAGATTAAAATGTATAATTTTTTATTTTGAACATAGATGTACATGTATATTTGTTCATGGTTAAAAGTAGATGTATGTACATATTTTGAATAAATTCACATTTTTATATGTATAATTTGTGTATATGTTAACTATTGATCTTAATTTATCTTATAACTAAGTGTAATTAACTATATTTAATAACACGTGTCTTAAGGGGAGATCCTAAATTATACATAAGAATGTAGATTAAAATGTATATTTTATTTCATAACTTTACATGTAAATATGTTCATGTGGTAGATATAGATGTACATACATATGTTATTATTTTTAATGTCTTAATAATTAGAAATATATAATTAACTATATAATTCAATGACATGTCTTAAGGGGAGATCCTAAATTATACATATATAAGAATGTAGATTAATTTGCATTTCTACCTGTATGAATATAACATACATGTACATCCAAACCCTAACCGTAACCATTATCCAAACCCTAACCCTAACTTTGAACTTAAAATTTAATTTCTAAACCTAATATTATAAATGATAATAAATACCCTAAATCATAATCTTGAACCAAATCATAAACTTCATATGCTAAGTTCCCTTATCCTAAATTCTTAACCATGGACTTTAATATTAACCCCTAAATTTAATGCTAGAAATTATGTAAGTTCATGTAAACCCTAACAGTGTCATAAGGTCTTAAATCTTACCTTAAAATTGAGCCTAATTACACTAAAACCCTATTTGAAAACCTAATTGAAGCCTAACTTACATAAAATTAAAACAAGTTGACCCTAATCCTAAATTGTTAAAAATTACATTTGAGATACATGCACATACATTCAAACACATGTACATACATGAAGTATGACCCTTGTTTTAAATGATATATATGTAACCCATTTTGAAACCTAAACCTCAAAACATTATCTTTTTTTTTTTTTTAAATGGGGTAAAAATCTATTCAAATAAAACTAGATTATAGAAGGCCTCAGGCCCAACCAACCAAAACACCAACCCAAAAGCAATTACATTATGTCCTTTTCCACTAATTGCTCGAAAGTCCTAGCAAGATCAGCAGGAAGATCATCCCTAACAGAAATATCCCAACCAGCACCTTTCTCTGATGCCCATTTTGCCAACACATCAGCCACTCCATTCCATTCCCTAGGAATATGACAGAAAGAGATCCCATCCACAAAGCCACTCAAGTGGAGAATCTCTCTAACAATAAAGGCAATTTACTAGCTAGATTCATCCACTCTCCAATTATTTATCATATCCACAACAATCTGAGAGTTAGATTCACACACCATTCTCCTCCAACCAAGAGAACAAGCCCGCTCCATAGCCACCTTAATGGCCAAAGCCTCCATCATGTTATTGGATTGAACTCCTTTGTGAATAGAGAATATGAAAATAACATTGCCATATGCATCTCTCCCAATCCCCCCCACTCCAGCCAGTCCAGGATTCCCACAGGAGGAGCCATCAGTGTTAATCTTTAGGACTGTATTAGGAGGAAGACTCCATCTCCCCACTCTACCAACCTTCCTCTTTCGTGGCTGAGATCTCTTACTACTACTATTTCCAAATCCTTTATCCACTAATCCTAAATTCTTGACAATACGAGAATCACCAGGATCCACCGACTCTGACATATCACATTTAGCAGATATAGTCTCTTGAAGCCTGGTTAGGATCAACTGCCATAGTTTAGTGGCTCCCAAGTTGGAATTACAAAAGATCTGACGATTATGCTCCAACCAAAGATTCCATAGAATGAAAGAAGGTCCAATAGCCCAGGCCACCTAAAGGAATTAAGTTTTCATAGGGGGTCTACCAAGGCTGTCCCAAAATTCAATAAGAGATTTGACATGAATACAGCTATGGCACCATGCCTCCACCACTTATGCCAAATCTCTCTAGAGAGAGGACATAAGAAGAAAACATGAGAAACATCTTCCCCATCCAACATACATAGGGGACAGAAAGAGGGTCCCTGAAACCCTCTTCGCTGGAGATTATCCCAAGTAAGACACTTATTTTGCGTAACCAACCATAGAAAAAAATTACATTTCGGCCAAGAAAACTTATTTCAGACCTTCCTCCACCAAGGAACCACCTGAACTACATTACATTGGCTATCCAGTCGAGCATATCCCTGGGCCACACTGAACTTACCTTTTGGGCAAGGACCCCAAGCTAGGATGTCTTTGTCTTTAGAAGAGCTGCAAAGCCTAGTAGACATAAGATGCACCAGTTTAGCCCGAATCTCTAAGGAGCCCCCTCTGGGCGAAATCTATGGATCCTTCCAACTAGCCACCTCCATCAATCCACACCTCCGAACAGTCTTGAAGTGAGCTACTGTGGTCCAACCTGCAGAAGAAAAAACTTGAAACAGAGGCAAAAGGTGGGAAAAATTGGAGAGAATAGGAAGGTGGCCATCCCAAGAGTCTTGCCAGAATAACACACTTGACCCCTCATTACAGATCCAGAAAAGGCCATCCTTGATAAGAGGAGCACCCCTTTTAAGGGTGTCCCAAATAAAGGACCCCTTACCATCAAGCTCAAGTCTAGGAATATCTTGGACCTCCACTCCTGAGAAATACTTATGGGTCAGAATCTTGGCCCAATCCTGATCTTGATTCTTGCACCATCTCCAGTATAACTTTGCAGCAAGAGCTTTGAAACCGAGAGTCATACATTTAAGGCCTAGACCCCCAGAAAACTTAGGAAAACAAACCATGTCCCAATTGACTAAGCTCCATTTAGAGGATTGGAGATTGCCTAACCAAAGGAATTGTCGTGACAAAGCATCAAAATCTTTCAAAACTCCCACGGGAGGTGTTTGCACTAAACACCTGTAAATAGGAAGAGCCTAAATCACAGTCTTGAGCAGGGTAACCCTCCCAGCAGATGAGAGCCACCTATGAGTCCAGTGACTCACTCTGCTAATAATATCAATCAAGAATTTCAAACCTCGAAACATTATCATTTAAGAGTAATATAAATAATTTATTAGGTACCCTTTAATTGAATTCTCTAATAATACCCCCCAAAATATAATAAAATTTTAGAATAACAAATTAACTCTAACCATAACCAAACTCTCAACTTTAAAGTTATCTTATACTTATATGCAAATTAATCTAGGTCTGGATGTGTTATAGATTATCTAGGTCCATGATGTGTGATGTATGTTTAATTACATGTGTATAATTTTTAATATTAAAAATTAAAAAGTATGTACAATAGGAAATTTAGCTCTTCATACATTTTTACAGATATGGCTTCACACGATATGCTTGATGCGGCTTCTGGTGCGACACTTGATGTAGTTCCTACTGCGGCTCCTACTATGGCATAGGTTGATGCAATTCCTATTGCAGCACCTGATGCAGTTCCCAATATGGCTCCTCGTGCAGCTCGTGGTGGGGCTCGTGCTATAGCTTTTGGTGGGGCTCCTTGTGTACCTCGACGTAGGGCTCGTCATGCAGCTCATGTTCCAGCTCCTAGTGCGGCTCATGTTCCAGGTCAAGCTACACCTGCAGCTCCTACTAGAGGTCCTACTGCACCACCTCCACGCATCGATATCGATGCATTATTTGCATTTTTAGAGCATGAGGTTGCTAGACTGCAACACTCTATATTGACCTCTAATGATGGTCTTTATAGAGACATATGTACTATGATATGTAGGAGTTTACAGGATTTGACAGCTAGGTTTAGAGGTCACCATTCATTTACTCCTACCATATTAGCTTCCATATCTAGGGAGCTTAGGGTTGAGATTTCAGGAGATGCATCATTCGATGATGTCAAGAGGGTAGCCCCCAAAGATGTCATCCGGAAAGAGCTATTTCCAGCTTATGAGGAGACACAGGGTAGGGTAGGGTGAGAGCTATTTCCAGCATATAGAGCTGTTGGGCTACCACTACCAGGTGATATTGGTGGTCTTTCAGGACAGTAGACACATATGGATATGGCACTGTATTTTTTGGAGGATATGTTGCACTTTATTAGCTATATTTCTGATACATAGAGGATTCCAGTACACATGGTGATGGATGTTGTTAGACAACATCAGAGCCCCGACACAGTTCCACAGACACAAGCTGCCACACCAGTGACAGATGATACACCTGTGCATAGCTCATAGCATTCGGCACCAAACTCACAACACTCTACAGATGACTCAAGCATACGAGTTGGAGATGTCCATATCACAGCTGAGGGCCTTGATGATTTTGGTGAGCTATTGCGAGGCCTATCTGAGATTGATACTAGTTCGACCCTAGGTCTTTCATCATACATGGACCTATTATTCAGACCTGGTAGCACTAATTCTACACCAAATGTACCTAGCCAGTTACACAGACCACTTCACTTAGATTTACTAGCAGTTGGACATGGAGTTTCAGGCTCAGGTGCATCAGTACATGATATGATGGAGTCTGTTGATCATCCTCCACCTCCAGAGACCCAGGTACATATATAATTTATTTTTAATTTTAAATATATATGAAATTAAAAAATATGTTCATTTATTGAAAAATTTAGTTCAGATATATATGTAGATATTTAATTTAATCTTTAACTCGTAATAAATCATGTAGGCACAGGTCGCTGAGCACATGGTTACACATATTGTTGGTTCAAGACATCATATACATGAGAGAGATGATTCTATTGAGGCACTTGGTAGTGCTCAGGTACTTGAGTTTTAAATAGTTTGTTTAAAGTTATTTAAATATTTTGAAAACTAGATATATATATATATATATATATATATATATATATATATATATATATATATATATATATATATATGCAAATTTGTATTTAATTTGAATGTATATGTACATGATGCACATATGTATATATATGTTTTAAAGATAGAACTCTAACACATGTATGTATATATGTATATATATTTGCAAGGCTTGGTTGATGTGCCTCGGTGAGAGGATGTACAGGAGACTCAATCAAAGGGTCGTTCTATTCGTATGAATCTTGAGGGGTCCTTCTAGTAGTAGATCAGATTTATATATTTTTTGATGCATATTTATTGAAGGTCCAGTTTACATGTACACATGTGTATTTCAGTTCCTTGATGACATCCATGTACTTTCACTATTTATTTGATTATTGAGTATTTTAGTGTTAGATACCATCACATGTACGTATATATGACTTTTTATATTTTGCTACATACGTATATTTATTTGAGATTTACAGTTTGCATTTCAGATACATTGAGATATATTAGATCTGTAGATGTTTATTCTTGAGATGTGTATATGTGTACAAGTTGATAAATGAATTTAAATTATTAAATTATATAATTTTTTAATAAACTAAATTTGATAATTAAGAAATTATGATTGTACAATTAAAAACACATTTAATCCAAGATGAAATTCAATAGTTTGAAAAAAAGTTGATATTTAAGAATTGTAACATAGATAATGAAATTGTGTAAGTTCGAAATTGTAACATAGATAATGAAAGTGTTGAAGTATAAAAAATACATAGAGGGTATGCAAGACAAGCAAGCAATGTTTGAAGTATGTGATGCAATCCCTAATTTGTGTCCCAAGGAACTAATTGGTTTTGGAGTTCCTGGGAAACCTAGTGGCCAATGTTCAAAGGAAATCAATGTGTTCATGCAAGGGCCACCTTTCTTCTACTATGAGAATGATGCTTTTGCATCGAAGGATATTTGCAAGACAATATCCGAACAATTTAATAGTGTTTAACCAGGGTTGGTGGACTCAATGTTCTTTTTAGCTTCCAAAAGAGCAAGAGGGTATGTGCATAACCTTCCAATAGAAGAGCGATTTCAAGCAGAACCTCTCCCCCCATGACTATTCAAGAAGCACTTCCGCAAATAAAAAAGTATTGGCCTTCATGGGATCAGACAAAAAAAAAAAAAAATCCATAGACTCAAGATGGTGTGGCACTGTCCTTATTGATCAACTGAGAGTTATGATTCAAAATGCACGAGGGCAACTGCAAGATAGTGCGTAGAAATATATACTTCAAAAGTGTGAAGAGTGGAATTTGGTATGGGTGGGGCCAGGTGACCTCATCCCTCTAGAGCTCCATGAGATAGAGCTTATATTAAAATTTGATAGAGATCAGACTCGTAGAACTTCTTGTCTGACTGACTGCTTGTGTTGTTTGGGTAATTCATTCCAAACAGATACAGTTGCATATCATTTATCAGTCTTGAAAGCATTATATCCTGATGGCATCAGAGTACTTTCTCTATTTTCTGGTATTGGTCGAGTAGAAGTTGCTCTTCATCGATTTGGAATACATTTAAGTTGTGTTGTATCTATTTTAAATTATGAGTTTCCTCGCATTGTGATGGAAGTGAGAGAAATAATGCACTCAAAAGCCTCAGCTAGTAATTTTTCCTGATCAATGTGTAGGCTCATTTTTTTTTGTAAATAACTCAACATTAATAGACTACCTAAAAAATAGAAAATGATTTTAACTAGAATAGAATGTTCTCTACTGATTTTAAATTATCAAATCAAAGGATTACATACCCTAACTAAGAATAGTAATTTTTTTCTTTTTCAAATTAATTTTATAAAGGTCTACAATCATAAAATACTTTTTTTTTTAACGAGAGTTCAATTTTTAGTCGTCCAAAGAATTTTTTTGAACCAACTCTAAAGTGGTTTGTCGTGGAAGCTTATCATAATAATAATGTTTCTAATCTTCTTTAACGGATGGTTTTTAATTATAACTTTTGGAGGACCTCATGGGCTTAGAAAGTATGTGTTTTGTTTTACAATGATACAAAATCACCATATTTATTGTTTGCAACTACTTGAATTTCCTTGGAACTTTTTAAGGTGGAGTATTATTAAATTCATCCATGGTACAATTTATTTAAATTATTAAATTATATTATTTTTTTAATAAATTAATAAAAATTAAGAACTTATGATCATACAATTAATCTAAACACATTTAATTCAAGATGAAATTCAATAGTTTGAAAAGAAGTTGATATTTAAGAATTGTAACATAGATAATGAAATTATGTAAGTTCGAACTAACTTCTAGCCTATTTATATCGAGTTGTTAAATTATTAAATTCATCAATAGTACAATTAATATTATAGTTTTTAAATAAACTAATGATAACTGAAACTCAGATATTCAGATTAAAAACACAATTTCACCAAAGTTGATATTCACAATTTCACCACAGTACAATTGAAAACCCATTTCACCAAAGTTGATATTCAGATTATTATAAAATAAATCTCAAAGGTCTAATCAACCATGATGTACACTTATAACATCCAATATGTTTTCATGATCTTCACTTTCTAGTCTCCACTTGCGATGTACAAGCTTAAGTTTGACTGGATTCAGACAAAGCCATGTAGCAAAGACCAGGTGGCTATATTGTAAAACTTTGTTGTCAGGTTGATAATCAACAAATTGTATTCCATGTTGGACTATTTTCTCTTGCTTCAAATATGTTCCCTCTATCACAATAGAACCTGTACCACAAATTTAAGTGTTTTAAAATTTGACAGATATGAAGTTACCTAAATATATTTATTTATTTAAATATATGTGTGCATGTACATGTATATGTATAATTTACCTATGGGGAACAACATTCCATCACTTTCTTTAGGGTCATATAACTTTGTCCTCTTTGCAGTACATCACAATAAATAATAACTGACACATTCATGATTTCTAGGCTCAGCAATCACTGCAAAGACATCTCCTGCATAACAAGTATACATGAATGCATGTGTACAATATATATAAGACAGTTGAAATCGATAATTAAATAAAAAGTTGAGATTAATTTTTATGATACTCACCCACTTTTACCAATCTAAGGATATGATTATAATCATCAGAAATCAATGGAATATCATCAAAATTTTCCTCTTCTTTATCAAATGTATCAGTAACATCAAGTGGTACCGAAATCCATGCACCTATATATCCATGTGTCTGATTGATGCATTCTTCATAGTTTTCATCAATGCAACTGTCACAAAAACATGAGTATTCTCTTTTCTTCAATGTCCAATTGCAATTATCTATACTCATGACTGAATATAAGGAACGTGTCTTTTCTATCCTCTTGCAACCATGCATGTTTTTTCTATTGACACCTGAAAGTTCGTTAAATTGAAAATATAGGAAAATTAAATTTAAACTTCAACGAATTCAAAAATAAAACTTAACAATAAAATTTTATAATTTAACTATGCATAAAAGTTAAATAGATGTACACATCCATACCTGTTATCTCCCAGAAGACTCTATATGGTATCTGTTGACTCATTGTTGATGATGTCCCGACCTCATCTAATGCAAAATGAGTCTTACACCATTCAACAACATCATGTGCATCATTTACACGAACTCCCTGATAATTCATTTGATACTTTCGCAAAGCACGTTTGATGCAAGCTCCAGCACCATCATGTTCACCTTTTCCATGGCCACTCTCAAAGAAATTCCATATGTGTTTTATATTCTCATTGCGATGATATCTACACAATGCATAAAATGGTCTAGATGATTTAAACTACACGGCACATCCATCAAACCAAACATAATGTTTATCAACATTTATGTTTCTTTCTTTCAAATAAGAAAAGAATGTATTGAAGCAATGTTCTACATAGTGAATGTCATGTTCTTTATCATCACTTATATAAAAATGATATTCCTTTATAATTACTCGTGCTTGAACTGTACTCTGAACACCATCCAAATCTAACTGTGCATGTCTATAAAAAACATGTACCATAATAGTGACCTGCTTGTTAAAGTAATAATCTGATTGAATTGCTTTCTGATGAACAAATGAATAGTTTTCTACAGAATCAACAACTGATACAATTGTTCCAAGTGGAAAATTATCTCTCAGAGTTTGAAACTGTTGTGCTTGCCACTTTGCAAAAAATGCATGACAAATATAAGGTTGAATCAATTTCTTAAATCTGCCCATAAATGTTAGAACAGGAAACTCCTCTTCAACATATTCCAACCTTTTTGTTTCTTTCCCCAACTTTGTTTCATTCTTGACATACTTGTAACTTTTGCAATTCAATATTTTTGTTACATCAATATTTTCAGTTTTCAAAGGAAATATAGCCAATTCACCACATGTTTCACATAATCCTTTGATGCAATTTATTTGACCAGCTGGATCATCTATGTTGTCACACAAAATGGAGGATATAAAATCACTTCTCCTACTAGGAGGAGCAGCATGAAAACCATATGTGTCTTCTACAAACTTTCAAAATACCTGATAGTGGAGATCAAACTCAATATGATGACGACAACAACACATTTCAAACACTTTGTTTGACCTCACAAAGTATGGCTTCAATTTTTCAAACAATGTTTGCCCACCTTTTACATTAGGATGTTGACTACAAAATGACACATATAACTCATGCTGTGTTGTGTCCAACCAATGTTTTGTATGATGTTCATATTGACCAAGTGCAATCCTATGCTTGATGACATCTCTAATATTTGATGAAGGATGAGTGTTATCAATCCAAAATGATATGATTACTTTTTTTAATAACTCTTCAATCCTATCAGAAAGAGGTGCTCTACACATGATTGCCCAATTGCCCTCCATAGTACTGTCATCCACAATTAATCTTCTCTTAACATACCACCCAAATGCAACAATTCTAGTGCAAAACCACGTGCTTTCCATGATTTTTTTAATAATAATGATATTGTTATCACCAAGGCAAACAAGGGTAATGCCACAGTGATCTTGAACAAGCAAGACTATATCTCCAAGATGCTTGATTTGCTCTCAGACCCTAGCAGCTACAAGATACTCCCTCGTAATCCTTGCTCGAAAATCTTGAATAAAGTCAAAGTTTTCGTGTCTAACTCCTCCTTTCATGACTTGATTGAGAAAAAATTGGTGCCTTCAAAGGAAGTGACCCCTCGCATATATGGGGCTCCAAAAATTCATAAGGAGGGTGTTCCCTTACAACCTATTGTGGACAAAATTGGATCCCCTACCTACGCATTAGCTTCTCACCTTGCCAAGATTATCTCTCCGTTGTTGGGGCATTCCAATTTGTTCATCAAAGATTCTTGCCATTTTGTCCAATTTATTCAAGATGTCAAGTGGGAGCCTTGTGATGTCTTGGTTAGTTTTGATGTTGTTTTTCTCTTCACCAAGGTTCCTATTCATGACATTGTGCAAATTGTGAGGCGTAAGGTTGGGGATGAGCTTGCTAGTTTGGTGGAGTTCTGCTTAAGATCCACTTTCTTTTCTTTCCAAAATGTCATCTATGAATAGGTGGAGGGAGTGGCGATGGGTTCTCTCCTTTCCCCAGTCATAGCAAACCTCTATATGGAGTATTTCGAGGAGATGGCTCTCCACACCTTTCCCCTAAGCCCAAATGGTGGAAGCATTATGTTGATGACACCAACGTGTGTTGGCCACATGGGCTAGAAAAAATTGAGGAGTTTCACGAACACATCAACAAGCTTGCCCCCACCATTTCCTTCACCAAGGAGCTTGAATATGAAAACCAATTGCCCTTCCTCGATGTCCTCATCATGAAGAAGCCTAATGGTACCTTCGGTCGTCAAGTGTACCATAAAGCCACCCACACTAATTTATACCTCCATTCTTCTTCCCACCACCACTCATCCTAGAAAGTTGATATCCTCAAGACTCTTTCCCTTAGACCCTATAGACTTTGCGATGTTGATAACTTGCCCCAAGAGCTTGATCATTTGCGCCAAGTTTTTAAGTTCAACAGGTACTCTCATAAGCAAATCTCTAAGGCCCTCACCCAAGCCAAGTCCTCTTATCTTTCTGGCAGAAGTCATAAGATCTCCACCAACCCTCCTCCCCTTATTGCTTCTCTTCCATTTGTGGAGCGCATCTCCCAAAAAATAGGGAAAATCTTGACTAGAAAGGGCATTCGTGTGACCTTCAAACCCCTTTCTAAGTTAAGAAATTGTATCCCCCCGCTCAAGGATTCCAAAAACTCTCTTCTAGATTCAGGGGTCTACAAGATTGAGTGCTCGTGCGACATGCCCTACATTGGTGAAACTAGTCGCTCTGTTATTGTGAGGATCCGAGAGCACAGTGCTGACATCAAGCATGAGAGGGTACAAAATTATGCCCTTGCTGAGCACTCAACTTCCACCAAGCATCATATTTATTTGGAGAATGCCAAAATCCTATCGAAAGAGGACAATCATTTCAAGAGGAAGTTAAAAGAGGCCATTGCCATTAGCTATCATCCCATTAACCTCAATCGGGATGATGGGTGGTCCATTAACCATTCGTGGCACCCCTTGCTTGATACCCTTGACAACCTCCATTCCGGCACGCTCAACAGACTCCACCACCCTTGATGCTTTCTCATTTTCCCTTCTTGCTTGCTCTTCTAGTTCTTTTGTTTGACGTTTTCCTCTTCTCCTTCCCCCTCTCTTCTCCTCTTTCCATGTTGTGCAGTTCTCTCTCTCTCTCCCTCCCTCTCTCTCTTGCACACTTCTTGCTTCTTTCTTTTGAGTGGGTTTTGTGCTTAGGCCCCTTGGTTTCTTGTTGACTTTTATTTTAGTGTCCTTCAGTCTCAAGTTTTGTTTTTTTTTTTATGTGGTTATCACCTTTCTATTTTGTGCGTCCTCTTGCTGATTCTTTTGTTCTTTCCTTTTTATCAAAGCTACAAAGCATGTAAGAATAAAAAGATTTTCTCTTTTATCCCTACATGCTTGGTAACTTTGACATTTTCCTCCTTATATATTCATTTTGCTATTTAGCATTGGTCTCTTTTTTTCTTTTTTTAATAATATTTTTTAAATTTCCTATATATATAAAATTGTGTATATATAGATTTTTGTTTGCCTTCTTGTAGTTTTTTACCCTTTATATATATATGTCACTTATTTCATATATATATATATATATATATGATATATATATAGATATATATATATACATATATATACATATATATATATATATACATATATATATACATATACATATATATACATATATATACATATACATATATATACATATATATACATAAATATATATACATATATATACATACATATATATATATACATATATATACATATATATATACATATATATACATATATATATATATACTTATTTCATATATATATATTTATATATTTATATATTTATATATTTATATATTTCATTTATATTATATTATATATTTCTCTTTATTTTATTTTTTAAAAAAAATTATTTTTTCATGTATATAGTTTTATTATAATCCATTAGCTATTGTAATTGTTTACAATGCTATACACTACACATATAGCTATATTATAATATAATAGCCAATATATTTATAAATTAATAACCATTATATATATATATATATATTGTTGTTTCTATGTATATGTAGCTATTTATTTGTTCCAAATTTTCTTCTTTTTCAGTATTTTTAAATTCTTTCTTTTTTAGCCTTTTTCTTTTATTTCTTCTTTTTTATATTTTTTTGGTGTGTGTAGCTTTTCATTTCTATTTATTGTATTGCATTGTTTTGCAAGCTTCCCCCTTCACTTTTTATAATTCTGGAGAAAGGTCCAGTCTACATATCTTACTATCCTGCACTTTCTTATCCTGATGATGGATCATGTAGTGTGATCCGAAACGTTGATGAAATAAACACACACAATCGAATCCAGAAAACTTAGTACTTTACAAATGGATTGTGGAAATCTGTTACTGTTAATATTCTCTCATTGTTTTCCTACTAAAACCCATTTCAGATGAAATTGAAGATATTTGTCTATTTTGGGTCATATTCTTACTTACAATAGACATCAACATCACTTTTCTTGTCGCAGACTTATCTTTAGTTCGAGAGTGTTTTCCTATGTTTCTCAAACCTTGTTTAACATTTTCAATCAAATCAATTTGCATGTTAGAGAATCTTCTCTTCTTTGATGTTATGTTTACACCTAAAAATTTCAATGCCTCTTGCAACTTTTTTTGTGTAAGCAAAAGTGAAAGCAATGGAGCTTGTTCAAGTGTTTCAGTATTATCAAATTGAGTCATAATTTCTCTTATCTTCTTCTTCATTGACCTTCTCTTAGAAAAACTTAATGGTTGAACACTAGCTGCAAGTTTTCTCAATTTATCTACATCCATTTTAAGTAAATGATCTAAATTCTTATGAGAAATACCATACTTTACAGATTGGACAATATTTAAGAGTTCATCCATACTAGTTCCTGCACCTGATCTCGACCCTTCTCTGATTTCTGTTACTGGAATTTCTATAGGGACCAATCTTGAGCCTTCTCCAACATCCATTATTTGAGATTCAACAGGGAAAGATTCTGACCCTTCTCTGACTTATGTTATTTGAACCTCTGGAGGGACTGATCTTGAACCTTCTTCAACATTCATTGTTTGAGATTGTGTAGGGAGTCTTCCTGGCCTCTCTCCCATAGGCACTACTTCTACTTCTGTTGAGCCTTCTTCAACATTTCCTTCACCTTGTTTAATTCGATGATAACGTGCTGCAGTCTTTTGAATATTTCTTTGTTCTGCTTCATCAGATCTTTTCCTTGCATATTTTTTTTTCCTTTCTCTCTTGTTTCCCATTATAAAATCAAAAAAATAATAATTTATCCCTTGCCTCAAGATAAATTTTGCACAATAACCAGATAAAAAAAATCACTGTATGAATTTGTCTGTCGCTGTCAGTACTTTTAAATTATTTGACAGAAATCAATAGAATGCAATCGTCTGCAACAAGGCATAAATATTCTTCATTATATGACTAAAATCTGTGAGCTACATTCTTTACAAGTAGCAAAGCACCAAATCCCTCTTAAGCCATCATTGAATCAAAAACAAATAACATGGTATGAATACTAGAATGTTTGTCCTAAAAAATAATTTTTTCTTTCTTATAAAATATATAATTGTTTTGTCTCTTTAATTTTTTCATTCTTATCGTAGGACTAGAAAAATGGGTTAAATGCATAACATACTATGAGAAATCACAAAACTCAATCAACATACATTAGCACCCACTAGTCTACCATGAAAGCCAAACTAATCAAAAGAAGAAACACAAGGTTAGAAACCCCCTCTTTCGTTTGTAGCTCCCATGTCCTTCTTTCTTCTACAAATGATGTAGCTCCAAAGTTTCTTAAAATGCAAATTTTGAGTGTTTCGAGTGATTTAGAGTGTTTCCTAAGGTCTTGGGATGCAATGCAAGGTGTCGAAGTGCAGATTAGGGTTTTGGAACCTAGAATGAAACACGTAATTACCAAGTGCACCCTAAAACTACCAAGTGCACCCTGAAACTACCAACTGCACCCATGAAGTGTGCAGTTGGGTATGCAAGATATGAGTGTTTTTTATATTTTTAAGTGTTTAGGGATGTTATGCAATGTGAGGAAATGTTAAATGACCTAGGGTTTTGATATGAAAAGTACAAATGTCCTAGGGATGTTATGCAAGTGCAAATGCAAGGTGTCGTTTTGAAGGTATGTAAGATGAAGATTATGATGTGCAAAATGAAGGTTAGGGTTATGTTTTGGACTTGGTAAGGATGTTAAAGGTAGGTGTACGCAAAGTGGACTATGCAAGGGATGGTTTCCTAGGGTTGATAATGACGTTTAGGCTATGCAAAATGAGGATAGGTGATCAAGAAGACAAGTTGGTTGATGGACAATTTGAGAGGGTTTGATAGTGAAAATGATGCTAGGGTTTGAAAAATGCAATATGAGGGGGATATACCACTAGGGTAAGTCAAAAATGGCATTTAGGAATATGATTATGCTAATGATAGCTCGGTATACATAAGGTTTTTTGAACTTAGGTGAAATCTTTACAAGGTATTAACCTAAGAGTTTAACGTTATGACAATAGACTTTGGATCTTGACCAAAAAAATGACAAAAAAAGATAAGATCAAAATGACAAAGCCAAATCTACCTTGACATAGGTAGCAGTTGGGAAGCTAGGCTAAAACTAAGGCAATTCTAAGAGCTATGTTTTCCAAAAAAATTGTTGAAAAATGGGTCAAACTTTACTAGTGCCTCTATAGAGAGATCTGGAAAGGCCCAAATGCTGAAACCTTAGCCTTAACCTTTTGAGTCACCTATGGAGGTACACCTAAAAATTAACATAATTCAACTTACGATTTAGGAGATCTAGGTACCTGAAGTTAGCCTAAGCGACTACTAGGTCTCTTTCCCAAATTGGTGTCGTTGTTGGTGAATGCATTGATAGGCTCCATGAAAGGACTGAGATTGTTTTGGCCTAGTCATTTGCATTTTTTTTTATTTCAATAAAAATAGCTTTTCACATTTCTAAAAAAATAAAAGTTTATCGTTTAAATGCATTATTCATCTTCTTCTATTTTAAAATATATTATTTAATATATATTTAACCAAAAAAAAGGTATCTATGTAAATATGTATATGTATCATTATTACTATTTAATATAATTATACCTAATCTATTTAATCTATTATTAATTTTTACTTGAAAATAATAAATAAAATATATTACTCTTAAAATACATCTAAAATAAAACATGTCTTATAATATATTTTTTCTTATTCAAACATAAATATTTTCTTATTATGTTGATATTCACTCAAAAGGAGATTTAAATTTGAAATATTAGTAATATAACAATGTTGTAAAAGCTTCAAAAATAATTGAAATTCTTAAATATAAATTTATTCAATTAAATAGGTTGCATTAATTCTTATGTTTATAATAATTTAATTAAAAAATAATTTACAATTAAAATGTATACTTATTAATTATATTATAATGAATGTAAATATTTACAATAGTTATATATAGATCACTACTCCAAATGATAATTAAAAGATAATATAGATAAAAAAATGTCATCTAACAAACTTAAACTCGTAATATTAAATGATTCATAATAACATATTTTTTAATTTAAATATATAATTATTTGATATGTTATAATTGACATAAAGAAAAAATAATAATTTGAGAGAGAGAGAGAGAGAGAGAGAGAGAGAGAGAGAGAGATGTGGTTAAGGAGATAATTCAAAATGAATGCTCAAAATGATGTGTAGGACATCCGAAATGAGGGTTAAAGTAGTCAAGATGAGGGTTGGGTATGCAAAGATGCAAGATGGAAGATGCAAAGTGATAATTTTTGAGGTGAAATGCAAAGGATGAAAGCTTAAATGCTAATGATTGCAATGTGAATATGAGGGATACTAAAAAGGTGCTATATGAAGTCTATATGATGCAAGTATGAGGCTCAAACTATGAAGAATGCAAGTGGATGCTATGCAAGAGTGAAATCTACGTTTTGCCAAGCACGTTTAGGAGCACAAGTTGCCATGTTTTCCAAGGTTTGAATGTATTGAACCAAAGTTTGTGATGTTTTGACAATGTTTGATATTTTGACAAGGTTTTGCAAGTTTTCAAGGTGTAAATTTGAATGTTGTCTTTTATCTTGATTATGTTTTACACACACGCAAGACACATTAAGGCAAGAATAGTTGTTGTTAAAAGTGAACAGTCACACCACAACCTAGACTTTAGGATTGTATCCACTAAATTCCTACTTGAACCAAAGTTCATCCATGCTTATCCAAAGTGGACAACTTAGGATCTTGGCACCACAGGCTCCCTCTTATAGCGCACTCACTTCTTGGGGCTACCAAGATCCACTTCCCAAGGGGCATGACTTCCCAAGGGACTGTTGTCTCTACTAAGGACCGCGAGAATGTAGGATGTCTTCACGGGCATGGGTGACCCCTTGAGCCAGTGGATAGAAAAGATTTTGGCCACTAAAACATGGTTTTTAGTAAGGACATTCCGTTTAGCAAGTGAGTGATAAACTTCCTCAGAAGGTCTCCCAACCCTGAGAACCTGGGTTTGACGCGCCACAATGGTACTAGAGGAGAGCTATCACTCAACAATACTGCCGACATGGCTTTCACCATAATCGATTTTTATATAGCCGCTGGAACGTTGACCTGGCTTTTGGCCTGTTACTGCTTTGAGGTCGTCCCCTCGCATACCCAATATCAAGTATCTTGGTCCAAGGCAGGCCTCCTATAGAAGTTACATGGATTTCTCTTACACCCAAGATCCATGAATGGCGAGGGGAGAGGATACGTCCAATGCAACTCCTACGGATTTAAACACTGTAAACACGCTAGGAAAAAAATAAAAAGTTCATTTTAAGCACCAAATGAAGTGTTATTTAATCTAATCAATCCACACACATGGTTTTGACAAACACACAATGGTCTTCGACAATGTCCTGCAAAGCAAACATTAGTAGTTTACAGTTATGATCATGTCTTCATCCCACAATTGCCACATGCTGCAAGGAGACCATTAGTAACACAAAATCATCTAATCTATGTTCTAGAAGGAAATGAAAACCTTAGATTATTTCTTTATAGAAATTGAGAATTCATAAAGAGTTATGGCACATTTATTTTTATTGAATGAATTTGATTTGAAAATAAAATTAAATATTTTTCATTAATTCAAGTTATAAATTAAAAAATTCAATTAAATGTAACTGCCGAGATAATTAAAGTGACATAAGTAAAACTAACATGTAACCACACTTTAAAAGTATCTAGTTCGAATCTATTTAACTTCAATGTATCATTTAAACAACTTCACTAATGAAAGAAAGAAAGAAATAATTTAGATGTTAAATTTTTTTTTAACAAATTCAATATTTAAAAAAATGAAAAAATCAATAAGAATATCAATTTCTTAACACCATGAATGTGTTACTAATTTTTAATTTAACTTCAATGCATCTATTAAACAACTTCATTAATGAAAGAAATAAATAAATAATTTAGATATACAATTTTTTTTTATCAAATTGTGAACAAAGATAGGAAATATTGATGAAAGCGTGAACAAAGATAGGAAGAACATTAATTTGCAAATATTGAGAAATCTTACCTACCTTTGATTTATCTGTGGACAAAATTCATGGCAAAGACAGGCCTGCAATGCACTATCAGGTTGATGCCAAATATGGAGATTGATGGCACAAAATGACGTCTATGATGGAAATTTGCAATCAATGATTGAAACGCGAGACATGGTGGTTTTTGTTTCGCGGATAGAATGATGTTTCATTCATGTAGACGCAGGTCCCATTTTTGATATTTTTTTGGTTTTTTTGACTGTTCGCACGAGCTCGAAAAATTTAGGCATGTTCGCGTGAACATGTTCACTTAATTTTTTTGCCATCATGAAATTGCAATGGGCATGTTCTCCTGGACATTTGTTCGCGTGAACATGCTCAATATGTTCGCACAAACACTATGTTCAGGCGAACACCCAAAATTAAGAAAATTTCAACCCATTTTTCATTATTTTTTTTAATTTTTTGCTCTTTTGACTCCCATAATTGCAGGAGAATGATCTCCTACTGTAAAATAAAAAATGTCAAAATGTGCTGCTCGGAGCAAGCTTTCCAACGACTATAGTTTTAATACATATTTTAGTCATTAAGACTTTCAAATATGAGTTTAACTCATTATAGGTTCATTACTGATTGAACATTAACCGATTTTGACACCTTGGGAAAATTAGTAAATTAGGTCAAATTTCTTTTCAAAAATATGTAGGCACTAGCTTATTGAGATACCTTACTATTCGAAAAAAAAATTTAGGTTTATGATAAATTAACTTCAAATTATCTGTGTCAAACGAAATTTATGTCTGAATTATGATTCGGGTCACTTCAAAACTTCATAAACTATACAATATTCAACAAAAATAAATCAAACCAAATGTAGATACTAGATATTTATGTTACAAATCCAACGCCGAAAGAATTACTTCATTATCATTTCTAGAAAAAAAGTTATGTGTGTCAAACGGACTGTCACTCTTTAAAATATTGAATTTTATTATGTATCACTTTTCGGAGGAGATAAAAAAAATTGACATAAATATATATATTTTTAGATTAAAAAATATAGTTACAAAGTAGGAACAAATATTCAAAATCACTAGTTTATGTCATCTTGAAATTATTTATAGTTTTGGAGATATAGTCACTTGAACGTGACGTTTGTTGCAAAAATATTGATTTCAGTGTCAAAATTGGTCAAAAAGTGGAACCCATTATTGTGGGATCACCATATGTATATGTACATACACACACACACACACACATATATATATATATATATATATATGTATATTTATATATATACATTTATATACGTGTGTGTATATATATACATGTATACATATATATGTAAATACATATATATATATACATATATATATATATGTATGTATACATGTACATATGTATATATATACATATATATACATATACATATATATATGTAGATATACATATATATACATATGTATATATGTATATACATATATACATGTATATATGTACACACACACACACACACACACACACACACAAAACAACAACAGAATAGACACAATAGAAAGGGGGAATTATATTAACTGAGAAAATAAGCTAGTACAAACAGTGTAGAGAAAATAAACTTCAAAATATGCCCTACGGGCTTACAATAGCATAAATCTGGAGAATATTTCTCCTTTTAGCACCTCCTCTCAAGCTCCAATCCGAACTGCCTTTTACAATGCCCAAAAATCTCCTTAAATAGACCCCGGAGGGTTAAGGACTAGGAGTACATTCTAGAAAGTGCTAGTAGGCATCCACCGACAAAATAGAAGGTTCCAGAAGCCACGTTAGAAGTCGGTGCAAATCTAGAAGAATCCAGAAAGGGTAGCCGAACTTCCGGGAGGCATAACTTTTGAACCGTAGCTCCGATTGAGGAACCGTTTACATTTTTGGAAAGCTCTCGAAGCGCTCTATAGCCCTATGGACAAGCTTTGCTCATCCCCCATTTTTTGACCCTTTTCGAGGTCATTTAATGCCCCAAACTTGACTTTGAAGCATTCTTAGGAGGTCTCCAAAACTCGAAAAACTGCAATAACTTTTAAACCGTGGGGCCTTTTGACCTGATTCTTTTTCTGGAATGCTCTAAATCTCAATTGCATTCATCTGGCCAAGTTACACCTTCTAGGTCACCAAAATGATGGCCAAATTGCATGCTCCTATTTTTTTTTCGAGATTTTCAAATGCACTGATAGTTGAACTATGAGAGTTGGAACCTTTATTTGAGCCAAATGGGTATCCAAAAATGTAAAGACATGAAATAGAAACTAAGTCTAAGTACATTTTTTTTTTGGGTGACACAGGATTGCCCGTATACCTCTGGATGCTCCTGCATCAATATATATATACATGTATACATATATATGTAAATACATATATATATATATATATATATATATATATATATATATATATATATATATATATATATATATATGTATGTATGTATGTATACATGTACATATGTATATATATACATATACATATATATATGTAGATATACATATATACATGTATATATGTACACACACACACACACACACACAAAACAAGCAATTGTAGGAAGTGGTATATCATGTAGATCCTGACTAATTGATGACTATGACTTCCTCCTTCAACCACATCAAATACATCAATTAGAATTAAAAATTGACATGAACACCATACACATGTGAGTATGAGTATGGGGTAAGTATCCATAATCTATAAAAAAATGTCAATTTGAATCTAACCATAATGATTCTATCAAATTATTTGAGTCTCATGACATGAATCACAATAAAGCATGAAATATCTCAAGTGTGAAGCAACTCATCAAATATATGATCAAATCATGAAGATAGTAGCAACCAACTAGGTAACCAAGTACCACTAGATCAAATAACATATCATGAAATAGGCCTAAAATTGTTTGGCAAGATAAATGAAAGCAAAATAGGGTAGGCGCTATTCTTGACATTCACTATTGGATTGAGAATCCTTAGTGAACATTGGTAGACCTATTGTATGAAACCCTCTTCATTTCCTTTACTATCCCATGGTACTATTTGTGGTTGAACTACCTGGGGCATGACCATGCACCCATTATTCCATTGCGAATGGGCCATGCACACCTAAGAAAATTGAAAGTAGGGTACTCCCATTGGTATACAGATGTGTGATGTGTCCATTTTATTTGGAGAAGAAACCATATGTAACACAATTAATTGAAGAAGAAAATTCAAAATATTATTATTTGATATATTTTAAACCATAAAAAATATCAGTCTTGGAGAACCTTAATTTAAAATCAAAAGTTTCTATATTTGGCTACATGTATTATATTAACATTTCCCATTATACTACTATAGCTCCCAATTGACATTCTACATAAAATTGAAATCAAATGTTTTTGGGATTTTACAACAACTATTAATTAATTATATACATATATATTTTAATAATGTTTCCTATCACAACTACAACTACAACTCTAGCTCACTATTCTACTCGAATTCAAGATCATTCTTTTGATATTTAACTACTACACATTTTATTCACATTTCTCATCATACTACTACATGTATATTTTAATAAAATTTTCCATCATACCATTACAAAATAAATAGCTTCTAGATTTGCCTACATGTATTTAATTAAAATTTTCAATCATAGTACTACAGTTCTATTTTAATATTATTTCCCATCATACTACTATAAAACTAGTTCATACTACTTGATTTCAAAATCTTTTTTTTTGGATTTGTCACTGTATAACAAGATATGAGATACATGGTGCCACTAGATTTCTCTATTTGACTAGATTAATTTGGATAGGGTCCCCATAGGATTGTCTAGATGTAGAAGCCTCAAGTCAAGAGTACGTTGGACAACAAAAAGATAAACCATGTGAATGGTGATAGATTATTCAAGGTGAAATAGGAATTGGACAAACCATGTGGATGGTGATAAAGTAATCAATTTGGGATTGGAATTGTGTATGGACAATGGGTGGGTAAAACAGATGCTCTTTATGTCTTTCTTCCCCAAGAGAATCTTTAGTAGGGTTCCTTACTCTATCATAGTCTTCTAGTTTTCTTTTTGGTTTGCTTCGTGTCAACTCTTTGTTACTAGTTCCTATGTATTATGTTGTGGGAAGATTGATAGTAGCTATCTGTTGTCTATGTTGGTCTATTGTTCAATGTATTTTCCTTCTAAGATATTTATTTAAAGAGTTTCATGTCCAAACAAAACCTATTCATCTGATAAAAAGCTTCAAAACTTCTTTTTACCATAACAACACTTATCATCATAACACTACATGCCTAGCTCAATATTCTTATGATAGATAATACATATGGATCAAAATTTATGATCTATGATCACTCACACATTATGATCTATAGGTGCAATTATCTTTATGATCTATGATCATTGGCTCACTACTATGATGATGGGTGATACATTCAAGGCATGCTACATTTGCATCATATTGTTTGACTAGCTCTCTAGCACACTATTCAATTTAGAGGGGTCATAAATTTGAATACGACACTATTCTAATGGTAGATCAAAGATTCAAACAATAATCTACGATCTAAGCTCCAGTTTAGTACTCTAATTATGTTACATAATCAAATCCAAAATCTATCAAATTATAATATTGTTCAATTAGAACAACTTACTTGTACTTGATGTAGAAGTTGTTTGATGTACTTTTATACTTCATAAATAATGGAAGAACCTATAGCTTATTGTCTTGATGTGATACAAAGTCAAATACAAAAGCTTTCAAATTATATATATTTTTAATAGAACAACTTACTTGTACTAGATGTGAAAGCTATTTGATATTCTCATTTGTTTCATTTATAATGAAAGAGCTTCTAGCTTACTATTCTGATTGTGATACACAACCAATTCAAAAACTTTCAAATTATATATATTTTTAAATAAATTAACTTACTTGTACTGGAATGTTGAAGCTAATTAACATTCTGATTTGCTTCATTAAGAACGGAAGAACATCTAGCTCGCTAGTGTGATGGTGAAACATAATCAAATTAAAAATAGAATAACATACATATAGAAACCTCTAGCTCACTATTCTAATGGTAATAAACAATCAAATCTTTGAAAAATTGATGCTTTATAAAGAATTTAACAAACTCTAGATTAGTATTTTGATGGTGATATACAATAAAATCTAAAAACTTTCAATTTACATTATTTTTTAATAGAATAACTTACTTGTACTTGAACGTTGAAGCTACTTGACATTCACATTTTCTTCATAAGAATGGAAGAGCTTCTAACTCACTATTCTGCTAATGAATAGCTTACTGGACGTTGAAGCTACTTAACATTCTCATTTTCTTCATAAGAATGGAAGAGCTTCTAACTCACTGCTCTGTTAATAGTTTGACTTACATATTCTGATAGTGATACGAAATAAATTCTAAGAAGTTTCAAAATTATATTAATTTTTTAGTAGAACTCCTTACTTGTACTTCATGTTGAAGCTGTTTGATGTGCTCATTTGCTTCATTCAGAATGGAAGCTTTGTCTGACTATTAAAAAATAGAGCAAATAAACTGTAGCTTACATATCAGTTGAAAGATTTTGCCTCTGATTAAACATCTGCAGTCTATTATGGGAATGAAATAGATTGAATGATTTCTAGCTCACTATAAACTAAACGATGATCTCTAGCTAACCATGATTAATATTGAATATGATATGAAACATTATTACAAAAGATCAACCAAACAATGATACAAAATATGTACAAATCGAATTAAAAATGCTTCAATTTTTAATGGAGCAACTTACTTGTACTTGAAATTGAAGCTTTTTGATATACTCAAATCCTTCATCGAGAATGGAAGCTTTGTTTGTCTTAAAAAAAGAGTGGAAATAAATTGTAAAGTACATATACGTAGCAATATTCTACTTTTGTGATTCAAATTATACAATCTATTATGAAAACTGCAGCCCTTGAAATTAGCCAACCATTTTCGAATTAGGAATCAGATGTTGAAGATCTTTCATTTTCTCATTGATTATGTTCCTTCGCTTCTGGTCTCCAACAAAACTCTAAAAGTTAAATCTCTTTCTTCCAAACCAATAAACAAACATTCATAGAAAAGCCACATAAAATCATAAAGTTCATAAAGAGTTGAAAGGAAATAACCATTTCACGCAAATTGTGAACGTGAGTAGCTCTGCATAGTTTGGATGAGGTATTGCTCCTTGGAGATAGAGCTCTACATGAATCAGTGAACTCGTATACAGAGTGCTGCAAACGACCCATATGAATCACTGTTACAATCCTACTATACAAGTCCTAGACAGATGGCTTATACTTGTCAAATAAAACGAACCCTAATAAGAAACAGTTGTGTGAAGTGTTGTGTTTACACATAGCATACTCTTTGCCATTAGACAGGACAGTCGTCACCAACACAAACACGACACAAATAATACAATGAATGTCATGAACCATAATGAGCAAGTGAATGAAATGAATGAGAGTGTTTGAATACCGTGTGATCTTTAAGTATAAGAGAACAGACATTGTCCTCTTCTTCTCCATGGATGTGCTCGAGAGGGATGGTGAAGAAAGATGATGTTAAAGGAGGAATGCTAGTATTCCCTTCCAACAGCTAAATCTTTATCCATGGAATAGTTGTTGAAGAGAGCCATCGCTTCCATTATGTCGTCGTGAAGTCCTCCTTTTGGTGGATCGCCAGCTACAAGCTTGTTTCAGCTATTTACAGAGCGACCCTCGCCTCTTTGTAAGGCTTGATATGACTTTCTTGACAAAACATAACTGACCTATTTATACTCTTTTAAACGTTCAGTCACCAATGTTTATCTCTTCTACAAGTGGTCCTCACCTCTACCTTGTTAAATTCAAGATGACCATGATGGACATCTATGATGGTGTTGGAGCGACCATGTTGAATGTCATGTCTTTAAGGGGTCATGTTTTAGCTGGACATTAGAATTCAAAAAGATTTAGTAGTGTAGTAAAAATTGAAAATTCACAATAAGATGTTAGGTAATCAACAAATAAAATCATATAGCAAAACAAAGTATGCATATAGAGATTACAATTTATTTGTAATTATTAGAATGTACAATGGAATAAAATGTAAATGGAGACAATTAAAAAAGAGATTTGGGGTCTATAAGTTATATTCTTGCTTTCTATTACAAATCTAAAATAAATTTATCATAAACTTGAAAATCAAACTAATGTTTTTAAAGAGCTATCACTGAAATGTATGCACTTCTCACTAGGGCATACACCACTAGTTGCTGCTATAAAAACTATTCCTTGTTGTTTTATAATCTCTCTCTCTCTCTCTCTCTCTCTCTCTCTCTCCACACGAAATCTTGAGATATTCCTTTCCTTTATATCATTTCATCTGTCTAAAGCATATCAAAATTTTACCAAATCTAATTTCAAACATAGAACTATGCAAAGAGCAAGGATAAGAATCCTATGAAGCTATTCATTTTGAGTTGCCAAGAGTTTTTGACAAAAAAATTAGTTGTTGCCAATAAAGGTTGGGAAATTTCATGGATAACCCATTCCCAATATTTTATCTCAAAGTTTGAGGATGACAAAAATGACGTCAGGATCTTTTCTTAGGTGGACTTTGGTAGAATGGAATTAAATTCTAATGGATATTCCTCACTTTTTGGCTCATAGCTTTTATGTGCAGTGCTTCGATATCAAGAATAGCTTTGAAAAATGAATATAGGTTTGCAATAGAGCATTCCATAAAAATATAATGATCTAGTTTAGTATATTTATCATGTTTTCAACCATTCTTCTTTCACTAAATTCTAAGAAAAATTTGATTACAAACACCAATTTGTCAAGGAAAAGTAGTTATTTTCAACCATTTTTTCATGCCTATCTTAGATAAATTCTTTTTTTATTTACATTATAAATAATTTCTTCAATCTCTACAAAATTTTTTGTCTTAGACCAAATTTAATTGATATGATTTGATCATGAAACAAGTGGATTAAGTTTTTCCCATGCATGGCTTTAAAATGTGACATTTTGATAGTTGTTTCATATATTTTCTTATATTTAAAGTTTAAGATATAAAAAGTCTTTCCATGTCTAGTTTATTTGTAATGTTTATCTTTAACATATAGTAAAGTGTCTATGCACATCTATAAAATATATGTAAGGCTCTATTGGTTCTTTTTGTTTGTAAACCAAATTTAAAATGGTTTGTAATACTAAAACCTAAACTCCTAGTAAGTTGCAAGAAAAACTATTTTGTAGAAAGAGGGAAAAATTAAATAACTTGTTATGAAAAAATATTTTCACAAAGTTTGTTAGAAATAAAAAATTTTGAAGTTCTCTAGAGTTCATTCTTTTCTTTATGGTCTTTATTCATTAGGGAATCTCAACTTTCTCTTAAGCAGCAAGCTTTCTAGCGTAGCCCATGTTCCTTTAGACATTTTCTCATGTTCCATTGTTCGCCAATAATAATGGGTGATCACCAATATATCTAAAAACCCCTAATATTAGATAGAATTTTCTATCTTCTCCTTAGACATGAGCATATTATTATTTATGTTATGGTCGTGAACCCTTCACCCTTCTAGTAAACCATATTTCCAGTATTTACAAATTTAAGCCTCTATCCCTCACATTAGGTAGTATTTTCCCATTTCTCCTACAACATATGCATGTTCTTGTTTTATACCCATGAACCCTTCATGCTTCTAGTAAACAAATTGCATTGAGTAATCTTTCATGTTAATTTAATGTTTACTTAAGTGCTAGCTTGACCAAAGATTCTCTTATATTAGAGAGATATTTTTTCTCTCCTCAATCTATTTGTCAAGTCTGGTTGGGAGCTAGTGGAAAAGTGCTTGACAAAATGACATTTGTGTATCAATCATATAGTATCGTGATCACTTTGATCTTTGATGAAAGTTTGTAGTTATATGCAAGTGAAACAAATACATCAAAGATATACCTTCTAATTGAAGTAATTTTTTTTGGTTCACTTTCTTTTTCAAGAAAATCTTAAGAAAATATTCGATGTGTAAGCCTAGGCCAATCTAAGGGACAATGTTACATTGAAGGAGCCAATTTTGTGTTGGCTTGATAAGTTAGAAGAGATTTGAGATTTGAGGACACATTTCATCAAAGTAACTTCAATATATTTAAGAGCTAATTTTATTGCCTATTGATCTTTGATCAAAATTAACCTCTAATCAATGTCATAAAGATGGCATAATGGTTGACTAGTGTTCATCAAATAGAACATTATATATCAGACAGACAATTCTTTTATCTCTTCGATCTTTGATGAACTTAATGCAATTCTTGTTTATGTGGGTGTCATTTCATCAATGTTACATCCATATGTTGAAAGGAATATCTCAATGTCCCTTCAATCTCAAAGGGTCTATTCAGTTCATGGAAGATGACAGCAAGCTTTTTCAAAATCTGGATTTGAAATTTTTTGTTTTTGTTTCAAAATTGGTAAGATGGAATTAGAAAACAAGACTTCTAATTTTGTCTCAAAACCAGGTGTTTAGACTTTCTACTAGTAAGTAGGAATTGAAAATCAAAACCTGGTTATGCTTTTGGAGGACTGTAAAAACAATAGATAGGACTACTTTTTGAAGTCTACTTGCAACTCCAAGGTTAAGAATAAAAATGTGTCTTCCCACTGATCTTCCAAGTCAAACAAACTATTTAATTAAAATCCCAAAAATAGGAATGAAGATTTGCAAAACCTTGATTTGGCTAAATCGAGAATTGTAGAAATCTTGATTTCTAAAATTTGAGGAATCAAACAGACCGTAAGAGAAGAATATATCATGAGAAAGTGAGTTTAGACTTTTCAAAGTGACTTCAAGGTATTAAAGAGACAATTTTCTTATTTCTTTGATCCATGATGGGATGTACTCAAGAATAGCTAACTGTGTGCAAAAATCAAAGGGGCATTGCTAAATTGAAGAAATAACTTTTGGGTCCCATCGCTCTTATATTCTATGTATGAAAGGAAAATGGTGGGTCCATTTGATCAATGACATGGAAAATGAACCTCATCATTTAGGAAATTGAATGTATAGAAGAGACAATTCTTTTCTCTTTGATGATGATTGTTGAAGTCACATTGGAACGATAAATTAAAATGATGTCAATGACTTTTGATCCTCCTAATCAATAATGGGGATTCAAAATCATTTAATAGCTCTACAAATAGCGATGAATGTTGCATGAGAGAATATTTATGGGTACATTTGATGAAATATAATTTGGCATTTGACATTAGTTGGGGTGCATAACTATATACATGCAAGAAAAAGAGAAAATAAAGTATGGAGATTTGCTGATAGGAATTAAATCTACTAAAATTCACAAAATATATGAAGCAACATTGAAGAGAAAGGAGCTAAATCTTGAAGTTAAATTTTAGATGAATTTCTACTTGAGAAACATAGTGAATTGTTTCACAAGGTATATTGATTATTGTATAGTTTGAATTGAGATTGTCAAGAGAATTTGAGGATTTGTGTGCTTGCAGTGAGAAGTTAATAGATTTGACAATATAATTATAGTTAATTGATAATTATAATGATTAATATTGCATCTCATATTCTCCATCACCATCAACAAAAACATTTCAAAATCTAATTGCCTAACTTTATGCAAGATCTTATGAGCATTAATATGACCATAAAATCTTTGTTTTACAAGCAAATCTTTAGAATCTATTTTATGACCATCAAAAAAAATTACAAACTTCAATTGCCATATTTTAAATAACCGACACTAAAATCAACACACCAACTTCTCCTTAATAGTAAAATAGTATGGCAACCATGTAACAACGAAATTCGTGTGTAGTACAACAATATGTCCGTTTGTATGGCTAATAAAGAAAGTCGTAAATTCAAATGAAAGGTGTAAATTCAATCAAGGCAAATAATTTTGTGGCCACCATTGAACGAAAAGAATTTTGTGGACAGAACCAAGTGACAGGTAGAGTTTTGTGGCCACCATTGAACTAAAATAATTCTGGTTACCATTTAACACGAAGAAACTCATGCAGACAGAAACAAATGGAAATCAAGCGCAATGTGTTGGTTTGTATGGATTTAAGTGTATTTCAACAGCGTCAATAGAATTCAAAGAACGCGCGTTACATGCAGATCTGAGGCTATCTGCTTCATATTCTGTTGCAGTACTTGCTTGAAGAGGCACAATATTATGTCAGGGTCTCGATTCCCTATGTACAACATGGCAGCAGGCTAAGATATTTGCGAGATATTTTAGTTCAGGAATTATGCTTTGGTTGATATTTTAAACCGTTGTGGATACCCATAAAGTAAATGTATGATTATGATTTCTATGACGAGAGCTACATCTTTAAGTTATATACAAATTTGTTTTCACTTTAGATTTCTTATTATGATCCTAGAGCCACAAAAGTTTTTTTTTAAATTATTATTGAAGAAAGCTGATAGAATTACAAATAAATAATTACAGTTATGAATATCTAGAACAAACTAAAGGTGCTGAACCAACATAACTTTAACCAGCCACAAGGCTTTAGAACAGCAGACTCGCTGAGACAAATAATCAGCCAAGTTACATAAAGCCAAAAAGCAACAATTAGACTCTAAAACTAAGAAATTGTTGAAGCTCCCTGAAGCATTTTATTTCACCTTCCTGTAGCTGCAAAAACTGATACTTAATCTCATCCAGCTGTCTCTGATATCTTGCTTCATCTTTACGCTTAATCTTAAGCTACAAACATAGATAGATTAGTTCAAATAACATCTCTGAGTAAAACATTAGAATATCTATTTCCTGATGCAAACAATGATTAGTAAAAAGTGCTCGACGTCTACTTTTCCATATATGTAACAAAATGCATTGCTGCATAGAATCTGAAACTATATTCTTATGAAAACCAATCCTGAAGATTGCCTCCTTCCATTTCAAAGTATGATAAAAAATAGCAAGAAAACACTGAAATGTAACATTCCATTTCTTTCTTACTCTAGGACAGCTCCAAAAGATATGTTTCAAATTTTCAAGTTGATGACAAAAAGGGCAAGGATTGGAGCCAAAAAGAGCCACAAAAGTTATCTCTCTTGTGGATCTTTGGATTCTTAAATAGTTGGGGAAGGAAGTCAATTTGTTATGTTCTTTAGAGTACAAATATCTTTTCTACACACTAGTTAGTGTATATGAGCAATGTTAGTATGCTAATAGAAACCAAATTTAAATAAAGCTTCTACAAACTAAACAAAATTCATAAACTTCAAGATAGACTAAGATGAGCTCTCAATTGAGAATATGAGCCATTAATGGGCTCTCTCAATGAGAAGCTCTCTTGTTGAGTGGCTTTATCTAAATGGATAGGATGTATGCTCAATATGCTTCCAAAGGCTTCAATGGATGATTGTGGATTTTTGTTGTGGATAGATGGCTTTAGTATGGATTTGGCTCTCAAAATAGCATTATAACTTTACTTCATGGATTGTGTTATTTTGCAAAAGGGAAGGATCCAATTTATAGGCAAGAGGCTTGAGGGATTGAGGGCTAAGATGCAAGGATGGGAAAAAGCTCATGGAGGGCTCAGATTGCATGAGAGGAGAGCATATGGATTGTGCTTCCTTACAGCCAATCAAGGAGTGACACATGTCACATGGTGAGAGGATGGAGGAAAGGAGAAGGATGAGTCAAGAAAGGAGGCTCAAGGGATAAAATCTTCATAAAGACCCTCATAATGACTTGTAAGAGCAATAAAAGAGCTTGTAAGAGTCATTTATGACCTAGTGGACTTCATAAAGTTTTATGGTTGAGATATTTTGAGGGTGATGAGAGCAATTTCGACTTGGACTTGATTAGGAAGGTTTTAAGCTTGTTTAGGCTTGTGCAAATGATTAGAAGATGGATTAGGATGGTTTAGGATTAGCTTAGGGATAGGCAAGTGGATGGCATTTAATGAGGGTGGGTGAAGGAGGAGATATTTGTTAACTTTGGCTTGGGTTAGTAATTCTTAACCCATGTTTAGGGAATGTGACAAGGTTAGGAGGGGATTAGGATTAGGTTTAAAGACATCTTCTAGAAGAGTCTAGATTTTGGATGAGGATAAAGACTTTCTAAAATAGTCTAGAATTTCCTAGGATGAGGATGAAGACTTTCTAGAAGAGTCTAGAACTTCTTAGGGTGAGGATAAATTAGATTTTTAAGAAATAAATAAAGTTTTATTTATTTCAAGAGTTTGGGTTGAGGAGATATTTATTAAAACTTTTTTAATAAACATGAAGATTAATATTTAATCTTAATTAAATATTTTGAGTTGGGATTAGGGGTAGGAAATGATGGGATTAGCCTTTAATTAAAATTAAAGAAGGATTAGAAGATTTTGGAAGAGGTTAGTGGTCATAAGGAAATTGGCCAACTTTTGGAAAAAAAAAAATTAATTAATTATTTTGGGATTTTTGGTCAATTTATTAATTAAATAATTAATAAATAAGTAAATAATGTTTAAATAAGATTTAAACATTTTTGGGAGGGATTCCTTAATTAAATATTTTTAATTAAGATAAAGGCAATTAATGGCATAAAAATTAATTAATTAATAAATGATGATGTCATCAGGACTTTTTCAGAAAATAAAAATACTTTATTTTCTAAAAGTTTTTAGGTGTCTACATTTTGCCCCTCTTTGATGTGATGTCACAAGTGGTATGGCATCAAAGATAAGAAAATAAGATGCCCAAGGCTAGAGCAGAAGAGGAGAGAATGGACTGTGAGATGCCCCCTCAAGAAGGCAGCGGGGAGAGAAAGTGAGGCTCGATGGCTTCTTGAAATGTACAAGAATCTCGGATGAGCAAGGAAACTCAGATTGGCAAAGAGAAGGGGCTAAATTAGCTCAAACTCTCACTTTGGGAGAATGATAAAGGAGAATCATATGCACAAGAGGAAGCAAGCTTAAGACTTTAGGGAAGGTGGAGGATGAAGGAGCGGAGCGCTATAAATAGGAATCTAGGATAGGGAGATGGATGAGGGGATTAAAAAGCTGATGCAACAGGATTTCAAAGAGTCAGATTGGTGGAAGATGGGTTTCGGAGATCCCTAGGACTAGGATTGTGGATCTCGAAAGATGAGGCTTGGTGGATTGATTTGGATTGGTGGATCCCTAAGACTAGGATTGTGGATCCCTAAAGCTAAGAGTGATGAGTGATTCAAAAAGATATTGATGCATAAGCTGGGGTAGGAGAGACAAATGCTGGATATGGATGGGGGATAATGGAGATGAAGGAAAACCATTGAAGCTTTTTGAGCGGGGGGATACTTCAAAGAGAAGTACCACCATGTAGTTGAGCACTAGATTTGCTATAGGACTATTGGTTAATTGCCAAGGTTACCAAGAACATCAAGGCCTTTTCACCAACTGTCCAGAGGATTGACAAACTAACTCAAAACAAACACACAAGGATTGCCCCAACATCACACATGAATCCTAGAGGAAGTAGCGTGGAAACAACATTGGAGAACCCACAAGCAGAAAAGAAAAACAAACGAAAGACCTGATCAAGACCTTACGCTCTAATTGCCCCATTCGCAGCATACCATGATATGGAAGATCGTGGCAACCTTGAGGAGGGAACAAGGAGATTGCTTGGAAAAGATACTTCAAGACCCAAAAGGGAAGATCCCAAATCAAAAGAAAGTGAAAATCCAAAAGAGAACCATTTGCCAACGAGATGGGTAGGATGAGGTACTAACGGACCAAGATCAGACATGAGGAAAGCTATATCCTGCAAGGACCTATCAGAGAGCACCTAAGCTAGTGGATTTGGATAAGTGATGCATCTGGCAAGCTGAACTAAGAAAGATAACACTTGGGTGATAGGAAATCTAGCTAAAGGATGCATTGGAATAGCTAACCAAGATGTGCGATGGGTGCAAGATGCTGATCAAGGACGAACTGACACGAATGCTGGATAGATGGAATGGTACTAAGCTAAAGAGGATGTACAAGCTGACAAACCAAGATATTTACAAGTGATCTAATCAAGATATGGTACAAGCTAACAGACCAAGATAGTTACAAGCAGGCAAAAGCTTAGGATGATAGGATAGCAAGATGGTTCGATGTTGTGCAAGATGTGAAAGCTAAGGGTGGGGTGATAGTGAAAGATATGGATTTGGCAGGATGCATCCAGTGATGATGAGAGATTTTGTGACCAAGGATAGCTAGAGGAGTAGGATGAGATGGTTGGATAGGATGGTAGATAGCTAGGATTATGATGGATATAAAGAGATGACATTGGGTTTGCATGAGGATAGCCTAGAGCTAGATACCAATGACAAGGGAGGATGGACAAGACAAGATCTCCAAGGAATATAGTGCCCCCAATCAGAAGATAACATGCGGAAGGAGGTCTTATGATGGATGTGATAGGATTGAAGCTAGGATGGAAAAAGCTGAAGGGGCTAGGGAGATGGATGATAGCTGAGATGATTAGCTGAAGCTGCATAAGATTATTGGATGGTGTGAGATGGAAGCTGGAGGATGGAGGATAGGTGGATAGATTGGAAGATGGAGGTGGATGTCAAGAGATGACCAAAAGCATGAGTGTGATAGGCTAAGTTGGGGATGGCCGGATTACACATGATGCTTGTTTGCCAAGTTTTCATCATGGTACTTGTCCAAGGCGCTTGAATTGCCAAGTTTTCACCAGTGGACACTTTATTTTTCTTTTCTTTTTTGACTTTTTGACTTTGGACTTAGCTGGAATGATTTTGGCTTTTTTGGGATTTTTCACTGGCTGTTGGAATGTTCAATTTTGTTGCTAGCTGTTGGTACACCGGATGTGTGATTTATGCAATAGATCGGATTAGATGGGATTGATGGTAGGAGATGGAGGGATGAAAATGCTGGAAAGGAGCATGAGATGGGGATGCTTGCAAGAGCAACATTGGCACATGTTGGAACGGGTGTGAAAAGAGCATATGGGGGATAGATGGTAGATGCAGGTGTGATGGAGGATTTGTGGAAGCGTGCTTGGGGATATAGGCACCCAAGATGGAGTTAGGAGATGGGGGACATGAGTCACTAGATGGGGGATTAGCAATGGTGGATGCCATTATGCATTGGGTTTCAAATTTTTTCTTGGGGATCCACATGGTTTTGGATTTTCTTTTCATAGGCTTTTGCATTGTTTTGCATTCTTTAATTGCATTTTTCCTTTTTGGAGTATGTCTTTTAGAATAGACATATGATTGCCTAGGATGTGGATTTTTAGCTTTATGCATTTTGAAGTTGGCATTCACATTGCTGTGGTAAGCTTTGGGAAGATGGTTAGGAGAAGCTTTGTGAGATGGAGAGGATATGAAAGAGCATGTAGGGGGATGATGATGGATGATGTGCCCTGATATGTGCCTTTGTTGATCTTGCATAGAAATGGATGGAATAGGATTTTTATGATGGCTGATAGGAGGATGGAGGATGGTAGATTTTGGGACATAGGGACCCAAAATGGATTTAGCGGATGAAGGGGGGATATGGTAGGTTGTTTTGGGTTGCAAAGATGGTGGAGGGGGGATGACATAAGATTTCTTGAAGGAGTGATGGGAGGCTGGCATGGTGGGCTTGGAGATAGGCTTAGTTTGGGGGTGTGGTGTACCAACACCTTTAGATGGTGAGCCTTTGGATACATATCCAAGACCATGAAATCCTAGATTTTTTTGTGCAATAATAGGCTCTTTGATTCCTTGCTCTTGTGGTCCTAAACCTTGACCTTGATAATGCCATCGATTGAGCATTTGAACAAGCTGAGGAAACTTTTTGCTTGCAAAAAATGGTAGAAGTGATTTATTAGGTGTATTGCAATGGGGAGATACTTTTCTTAATTCTTCTGCTGAGAGAGGGCCACCGTGGATGAATGTAAGTGAACCAAGAGGGTAGATTATAGATGGTGGAATAGCTTGGATAGGTGGTAAGATGGAAGCATGGAGCGGGGGAGATGGAAGGATAGGATCTTGATGTAGTTGGTGGGATGACAAGATATCTTGTAGTGGAGGAGATATGGCTTGAGGTTTTGGAGATGGAGGAGATGGTGACTGCACTATGGATGGAAGACATGGTACGATGATATCTTCATTTATGCTTTGGGGGATGTCAACATGCTTTTGGGCAGGATCTTGATAGGATTGGTTTGGAGTGGATGGTGCGATAGGAGGTGAAGGGATGGATTCTTCAAAGGCAGCGGATGGATAGATGGGAGATTCAGTAGTGGAGATGGGTGAGTAGAAGATGGATGCATAAGGGTCATTATGAGAGATTTGGGAAATGCTTGGAGGCGATGTGGATAGGATTTGGAGGGATTTGATAGGTGGTGGGATTTTGATGCTTGCGGGAAGTGAAAGGATTTTAAGCAATTTGATGGATGGTATGGGGATGATAGCTATGGGAGATGGAGGTGATATTATAGATGGGGAAGCTTCATCACTAACTACTTCACATGGTTGGATTAGATGACATGGCTTATCGACTATTGGAGGAAACTTTTCTTGTATTTCCTCTAGGAGATTCCTTGGAGACTCGTGTGTCGAAGGTGAAGGTGGATTGATAGGAATAGCTAGTGTGATGGGGGTGGAAGATTGGAAGCTTGGTTGATGGGGTGATGGAGGGAAAGCTAGAATATCAGATGGCATGACTAGATAGTTTGGAATAACTCTTGGATTTTGGGGGATGCTTGGGGGAATGTTTCTAAGGCTTTCAATATACCCGTCATAGTCAACAAGATTTTCATCATCATTGGAATAGGAGGTGGCAGGAGCAAGGACAATGTGACCAAACACATCATGATAGGATTGGTACTTCATGCTTTGATGGTGAGTTTGATGGGGATGGGGTCTTGCATATGGATGAACACGAAAGCTTATGGTTGGATTTGGATTAAGCGCAGATTTTGGATTGGCTGATGAAGGATTTCCTAGGGAGAGTCAAAGCTGTATGACAGACCTAAGGAGGATTGGTTGGAGATTTTTGGCTTTCCTATGGATGGAAGACTTCAAGGGCATGTTGTCAAAAAGTGAGAGTTTTGCTTTCCTATGCGCCGGATTGGTGGATATTGTGTCAACTTAAGGATAGACTAATGATCCTATGGGCATGACACGAGATTGACCACTTGTGGATCCCAACCTTTAGCTCAAGGTGATGAGGGATGCAAGTGACAAAGCTAGATTACCCTAGAAAATGCTCTGTCAGAGGGATAACCTTGGTGAGATTGGCTGATTGGTAGGATAGATTGATTGGATAGCAAATTTTGGCAAAGTGACAACAACTCTTTAAAGGCTTGGGTGATTTTGGATTGGGTTGCTAGCTAGCTGGGGGGATGATTTGGATGGACTTTGGATTTGGGATTGTTCTAAGGCCAATAACTAGATAGATTTGGTTGCAACGAGGGAGCTTGGATGATTTTCTGATAAGGTAGTGGCTACGCTAAGTATGCCTTGAGTTGGGAGATTTCTACTTTTCTGAGATTTCGACCAAAATTGGCAAACATTCATTCAAAAGTAGTGAACAAACAAGAAGACAAAAGTTTTGAGCAAGCACATCAAATACACCAACATCCTAGGAAGCTTTCTACAAGGATGAAATTTGGTTTAGCTAGGGAGTCCTCGATATACGCAAGGTACATGAGGCCCAAATCCGTAGATGAAACCAAAAAGATGTCACACAGCCGAGAGGAGCGGTAACCCACTTCTCCTCTTTCACTTCTCAAGGGTATAAAGTTCCTTGAGGCTTAGCCCGAGTGACAAAATCTTGATTCCAAGAGAGGTGTCTTTGGATTCACCTCCCAATCTTTATACTCCGTCGGAACATTGGAGTTGAGGTCATCCCAAGGGGTGATGAAATCCCCAAGCAGGCCTCCTAAAAAGCTAAGACAAGATTTTGGATCCTAATCTTATGCACCCAAGATGGCCTCGAAAGATGACAAGGGGAGAGAAGACTTGGATGATCTTGGGCTAAAAAACACGCTTGTTCTTTTACCAACTGATGCTTAAGTTTTCTGATCTAGACTTTGCAAGCACTCATGTTTGAGATACAATGTTTATTCCAACTTTGAAGCGTCGACAAAAATAAAATTGATTGAAGAATGTGAACAAGAAGAAGAGTTAGGGTCAACAAGAAGGTAAACCCGTGCGCCCGGAGGCCCTCGACGTCAAGTATCGATTGATTTTTCTTTAAGGCATTCGAGATTGAGTGTGAGTTTATTTTAAGCCCAAAACAAAGGTGTGTGAGATTCGATTTCAAGCGCGCGCCTGGAGGCCCTCCACGTCAAGATTTGTCCAATTTTTATGCCCAAAAGAAGTGTGAGCGAGATTAATGCGCATTCAAGGAATTTTCTAACTTAGAAAAACCACTAAAAACCCAAGTGAGTGGAGTTTGATTTGCGTGGAGCACTTAACACCCTCTTAGGTCATCCCCATAGATGTCATTGAGATTGCAACCAATGGTTAAATTGATGGGTGATTAAAGAGGGTGAGTCCAACGACAAACTCACTCAAAGCATTTTTATTTTTTTTTATAACTTAAAAGATTACAAAAATGTAGATTCTTTTTATGCTCCAAAAGATGATTATTTGATCTATGGCATTCAAGATTGGATTTATTGTTTTAATCATGCATTCATAAAAAAACAAACTTTGATTTTAATCCATGGCACTCAAGAGTGATTTTAGCAACATGCATTCAAAGACAAGTGATTAAACATTCAAGTTTTTTTCCTTTGAGCATTCAAGATTGAGATTTTGTGTGTTGTTTTAAGAACTTTGAAGTGCTTTTTTTTAACCTTAGATCATTCAAGATTGTTTTTGGACTCAAAAGTGAAAATGACTCTTTGGACTTTGCTTTTCATTCAAGATTTTGTGTTCTAGTTTGCATGTTTTAAGCCCAAAAATGATATTCCTAGATTGTTTTGATGCATAAAAAACCTAAGAAACATTCAAGATTTTGCAACAAGACATTTGTTTGGAACAAATAACAAAGCTTTTTAGGAAAATTTTTGCAACCATTTAGGACTCTTAGTTTTCATGAGATTTTTAAAAGAACTTTAACATATTTACAAATGAGGTTCATTTTATCCTTGATTGATGCTTTGAGTTTGATTTAGATTTTAGTGTGCACTTAGTGTTGATTTTGAACCTTTTGAAATGGAAACTTGAAGTTCTTTTTAAATTCCCAAAATGTAGTTAGAACGTAGTTTCATTATCATCTCTTTAGAATATGTAAGTTTTCTATTCTTATATTTTTGTAGAACTAACAATTACACCTTGGTGTTAAGTTATGTTCAATGTCATATTAAAACAAGTATTTTGATTCATTTGATGGGTATTAATTATATTTAACTTTTATCACTTATATTCAAGTATACTTTCCTATCACATTAGGGTATCAAAATATTTTTAGCGTCTTTTAGATTAGTCATAGAATTAATTTAAACCAAGTGCCACATAACAACGCGTACTTGTTTTTACAATTTGAAAATAAATTATAATATAATTTTCTTTTTAAAATAAATTATAATATAATATAAGCAAGAGTCTACAACACAACAATAAATTGTGAGCCTCTTATCAAAGAGGTCTTGGGTTCAAATCTACTCATGGTTAACAAAATAAATAAATATAATAATAATTAATCATAGTACATAATAATTAATCTTGGCTTCCACCTTTCATGTCAATATTAAATAATTGTAGATTACTGGTGCTTGACTCCAATTCCATCATCGTGTGATCTGGTAGTTCACTACATAGCAACAAGGGTTGATTAAAGAAATGTAAATCCAAGATTATCTCCACCATTTATGCTAGTTAAAGTATCAATTAGAAAGAGTTGTGTTTGAGTCTTCTCCAAATGGCACACCCATGCAAGAAGATGAATTTGAGAACTTAGCAATTTGTATTTGTTTGAGCTTCTTCCAATGGAGTGGATATCCATGATTGTAGAATTAAAAGATTAGTTTAGACGAGAAAATTAGGTTGAATAATAGTAATCCTCTATAATATAAAGAGGTAATGTAATCAGATTAATTAGTGTGTCTATGGAATAAAAGAAATCAGTCTCTGCTTAGCAAAGCTAGGGTTGTGTAAAAAATCTCTATTTTATTCTATTTTCTTTGTGTGGTTGCATTCAATTTATACAATTGTATCAAAGCCATAGATAAGATCTTGGACATGTTCATAGAAGATTGAGATGAAGTAATAAGAGAAGGCAATTGAAGGTTCGTAGTTGAGATTGGTTATTTTGTTTGAAGAAACTACGATTGTAGCTCCAAAGAAGAAATTGCAGCAGAGAGAAGGTTTTTCCCAAGTAATTTATTTGTGTAAAGAAATTCTTTTAATTAATGGGGAAATCAAGTAAGAAGGTTAAGAAGGAGAATGAAAGTCTTATTTGTAAACAAGATATTTTGAATGATGAATTGAGACAGTTAGAGAATTGTAATTCAGATTTCTTAGAGGCTTTTAAAAAGTTTGGGAAGCAGAGATATGAATATCTATGTCAAATTGAGAAGCTTGAAAAAGAATTAGAAAATGTTAAAATAGAAAATGTTGAATTGAAAAACAATTTAATGTTAGTTGATGAAATCAAGAAAGAGAATGAAGATTTGAGTAAGAAGTTAAAAGTTTTGAAAGAAGAAAAAGAAATGTTGAGATCAAAGTTATCTGTTTGTGATGTTGCTCAAGTGGCATAGATGATTTGGTTTGTTCTCCTATTTTTTTAGTTGAAGATGAAGGTAAGCAACCATCTTCAAGTATGGATTAAATTTGTCTAGATAGTGACATGTTGTTTTAAGAATAATGTTGGCTTGAAGATTATGCAGAAAATGGGCTTTCAAGGAAGTGGATTAGGAAAGCATGGGCAAGGTATGAAGGAGCCCATAAAACCTATTTGGAGGCTGAAATTTGAAGGCCTTGGATTAAGTAAAAGAGAGAGAGATTTGATGTTTCTTGTGATAGATCTGATGTTGGTAGTACTATAGGTTCAAAAAATCACACTCAAGTAAGGAATGTATTTCATGTTCTCATTCTAGAAGAGATGGACATACAGAGGATAAGTGTTGGGATCTTCACTCGTGTAGCATTTGTGGGTTGAAGAGTCCTAGTGAAAAATCATGTTGGAATAGATATTGTGATGGACAATCTAAAAAAATTTGTATGCAGGTTTATTATGGATGGATCTATGGATCTTGTTGGTAGAAGGTGATGAGGATGTTGAGATGGTTGTACAAACCTCCAAGTTTGCATGTTAAAAGTGGTAGTGGTGGATCAAGGTTTAGATATGTGAATGAAGTAGTTGATGACTGCTTGTTCTGATTGGCGCATGGATGTGTCAGGAGTCTTCTCTATGTTAGAGAAAGGAGGGGAAGACTGAACCTTGTCATTTCTCATGAAAGAGAGAAATTAAAAAAGAACTAGTTCACTTCTACTAGAAGTGCTATGTGAGTCTATAAGACTCTAGTGATGAGAAAAGCAAGAAATTGATAAAGAGATGGTTTGCTTCTGTTAGAAGACCATGCAAGTCTATAAGACTATAATGAGAAAGAGTTGCATTATAAGATGTAAGAGTTAAGTTTGAGTACCTTGAGATTGAATTGAGAGTCTCAACATCAAGGGTGAGTATGTAGATTACTACTACTTGACTCTAATTCCATCATCGAGTGTGATCTGGTAGTTCATTGCACAACAACAAGGACTGATTAAAGAAAATGTAAATCCAAGATTATCTCCACCATTTATGCTAGTTAAAGTATCAATAAGAAAGAGTTATGTTTGAGTCTTCTCCAAATGGCACGCCCATGCAAGAAGATCAATTTGAGAACTTAGCAATTTGATTTTGTTTGAGATTCTTCCAGTGGAGTGGATATCCATGATTGTAGAATTGGATGATTAGTTTAGATGAGAAAATTAGGCTGAATAATATGCAATCCTCTATAATATAAAGAGGTAATGTAATTATATTAATTAGTGTGTCTATCGAATAAAAGAAATTGGTCGATGATTAGCAGAGCTGGGGTTGTGTAAAAAATCTCTGTTTTATTCTATTTTCTTTGTGTGGCTGCATTCATTTTGTAGATTACTGCTGCTTGAATCCAATTCCATCATCAAGTGTGATCTAGTAGCTCACTACATAGCAACAAGGATTGATTAAAAAAAATGTAAATCCAAGATTATCTCCACCAATGACACTAGTTAAAGTATCAATTAGAAAGAGTTGTGTTTGAATCTTCTCCAAATGGCATGCCCATTCAAGAAGATCACTTTGAGAACTTAGCAATTTGTATTTGTTTGAGCTTCTTCCAGTGGAGAGGATATCCATGATTGTAGAATTGGAGGATTAGTTTAGATGAGAAAATTAAGCTGAATAATATGCAATCCTCTATAATATAAAGAGGTAATGTAATTATATTAATTAGTGTGTCTATGGAATAAAAGAAATTGGTCTCTACTTAGTAGAGCTAGGCTTGTGTAAAAAATCTCTATTTTATTCTACTTTCTTTGTGTGACTACATTTAGTTTCTACAATAATAAGTTAAAATATGAGACACAAGTTAAGTTTTATTAAATTGCTAATATTGTATAGCTACGCAAAAGAAATTTCATATTTATAAAAGAGGACCTAAAATAAAAAAGCAAAGGTTGAGATTTTCTTATAACTATGCAGCCGTTGATTTTGTGAATAGCAGTCCATTCTTTGAAATCATTTTTGCTATTCTTATTCTATCTTTTCCAAGGGTATCAAATATTTTAAATAGGTTGGTCCCATTCTATTTTTTGGTTGTACATTCCCCTGCACATGCATTACCATTTCCAATATGTAAGAAATGGTAGTGCAATATGAACTTGTTGGCCACCGCTATGGGATATAACTACTATAGTGGCTGAGTCATGGCTGGTGAGGCCACATTTTCCTTGCAAAACCATACTGATGGTAAGACACTTGTAAGAGATGGTGGAGTTAACCACTACAAAATGTATACTTGTCTATGTGCTGGCCTTCGCTATTTGGTAGTTCGCATGCTTTGTGCCTTGCTGGGTTGCCTCATAGGTCTGAACCCTCCATTAAAAAAAAATGTATACTTTTCTCTATATACACTTAATAAAAATGTATGGGTTATAAAAGATGTATCTAATCTAATATTCATTTGTTTGATATTCTTCAATTATAGTACTACATTTTTCAACTATAATAACAATTTGAAGATATAAAATATTGAATATTGAATATTTGTATTTTAGTCAAATATAAAAGTTTGAAAATTTAACAATTATTACTATAGATAATATAGTTTTTACTTTATTCTATTTTAAAGAAATTTCTAAATTATTTATCTAATTGCAAATTTATATTTTATTATCAATATACTAATTAAAAAATCATTTTAGGAGATTTTATTTTGAATTATGAGGTATTAACTTATCTATCATAAAGAAGAAGATATGTTCACGTGTCTCTCACTCAATGAAGAGTACAACTAATAGTTGCTCATTTGTGTATGTGCAACAATAAGTCGATAGATGTAATGTGCTTTATACCATTTTAAAAATGTATATAATACTAATAATAGTCGACACAAATACTAAATTATTTTTTAACTAAAAAACTTATAGGAGAGTAATGTATTGTGCAAGGAGCATCATATATATGAATTAAAAAAACAAGAAGATTAAATTTGGACAATTTTAAATAGATAGCACACACAAAAGCTACAATTAATGGTGCAAAATATCATACAAAATCTTTTACAACATTATGTTAACCTTAAATAAATAATAGTATTAGAATGAGCAAGAATATATTTTAGGAAAAATATCAAAGTTTGCAGGAAATACCAGTCAAATATTTTATAAATTTGTATTAGAAATCCATAATTATTGCAATTAGATATTACTATATTGAATATGAAATTACACTTAGATCTAATAAAAATCATATTGCAGCAAGACTAATCTTTTAGAAATAAAAGTATAACCCATAAATAATACCACAAACCTTGTCGAATGAACCATTAGATGTCTTCTCATCCTCCGAAGTTGCATGATCTATAGGGATTTTGGATAATGTGCCTAGAGACTAAGAGGAGGGAAATACATTGAAGTGCTTCCTAGATATTATCATAAATATGAATGAGAACCCATTCTTTGTCATGTCAGCTTTAGAAGACTTTAGCCACTAGGAAAGTAATGATAGTCTTTGGCAAGAAACACATAATAACCTACCCACACCCCTACATTTTATTGAAAGATAATCTTTTGGCATAGAACACCTAACAATCTTAGTTAGAAAATAACTTTTAACAATTTCATTGTTCAAATATTGTTTTAATTTTAAAAAACACAAAACAAATTAATTTTCAAATTGTGGAAGCAAATTATCAAATTTTCAAGTAACTCTAATTTGGAAAATCATTATAAGTTTATTCCTTTTGTTACTTTGTACTATAAAGTAGGCCCCTTATAGAAAATCACACACAACAATGCTATCATTATAGTACCTAGGAGAGTTAAGTAACTCATGGTCCTATGAACATGTGACATAAAATTATTGCAGTGGGCATTGTATTGGTAACTATAATAATAATGCTAAAATTTTAAGTACCCAAACAATGAAGTAAACTCTATTACTAAAATTTTTTAAAAATTTCAAAATTACAAACTATTCAACTTATAAATTGTGCAGTGTGTTTCATTGATTTCAATCTATAACAAGAGATTAACACCAAAAATATAACATTCCTGCCACTCAAGCATGTATATTATAAAGTTTACATTATATAGTCTAATCTTTCTTCATAACCATTTTCCAATATTGTCTGAATATGAACTCGGCATTGGTATTGAAATTTTTGACCTTCCACCTAAGAATACAATTTGAAATCAAATATCATCATTCAATTTTATGCTCATAAAATAGAGTTGCTAAATCTTGTTTCAAACTTACACTAGATTCCCTCACTTTGAAACATTAAGGTAAAGAATATATGGCATATAATACGCTCATAAATTCTTACTATAAACAATCCTCATGCACCAATATCTTTAAAAATTTGTACTTATGTCTTTAATATGGAAACTTTAAAGAATCAATTAAAAATGGGTCTGTGCTCACACGTATGAGAAGTTGTAATTACTCTGATCCGGTAGTGTTTTGTAATTGGAAAAAGATGTAATGAATTGTAATATCTTAATGAGGTCCTATTACAATTAGTTGGGAATTCTTCAAGGCCAATGCAATGAATTATTTTGAGGATATGTTGTAAAGGAATGCTATTTTCTTTGTGATGAAGTGTGAATGTGTGTAAAATTTAGCGAACTTGTACTGTGATGCACAACATTTGTAAATACATGTAAGTGATCAAAGGGATTAGTGTGTTGCAATTTGTAAGATGTAGTATTGAGATTTGAAAGATATTTGGTGTGGTATTGGCTCAGTAAGATGACACAAAAGAGTTTGAGTTGAGGAGATCAATTTCATTGCTATTATTCTAAAAGGAGTAATATGAAGACCAGTTGGACACTGAGTTTGGTAGTATTTACCTAAATATATTTGAATAGTGGGTCCATCAACCTTCTACAACTCCTAATAGGGTTGAAACAACTCATTACATGGTTGAAATCTCCTATAAGGAATTCAAAGTCTCCTACCAGGAAGTGATATGTACTGAATGTATTCCACTAGCTCCTAACAAAGTCCATCTTCTTGCAAGGAATATTTATATTAGTACATTGTTTTGTGGATGCCATCCCTACTAGGGTTTTCCCTCTCATTAAGAGTCTCCCTAGTTAACATATTTGGTGTTATTGTGTATGTGTATCTTCTTATGGTTGCTAATTATATTGTTCACATGTTTAAGGTTTAATAAGTTTTATAAAAGTTATATCAATCTCATAAATTATTCACACCCACCCCACCCCACCCCCCCACCCCCCTCTTAGTTTTTTGTGTGCAATTCACTTTCTAACAATTGGTATTAGAGCATCAGGTCCTTGAAGGAATATCTTAACAACTTAAGGAGATCAATGATAGGTCAATTCAGAAAAGAAAGTCCTAATTTTGATAGATTTAACTATGATAGTTGGAAAGAGAAGATAAAGACACATCTTTTATGTATTGGTTTGCGATATTACTTGATGACGAAGAATGAAAAGAATATTGTGGAAGAAAGAAAACTTGAAGAATGCAGTGAAGTTGAAAGAGATATGTTTATGTATAATATGTCTTCCAAAGAAGCATTATTGTCAGCTCTTGCTAAATGAATATAGTCAGGTAAAATCCTTAGAAACATCTCATAAAATTTGGATAGCTTTGGAATCTACTTTTGAAGGTGATAAGTATGCTAAGAGAACTAGATTATAAAATTGGATATGTTTGTTTCAAGATGCTAAGATAAAGGAAGATGAATCTATAAGAAGATATATAGGTATAATATAGGAATTTTTGTAGAAATTAAATCTTGTAATGGATCTAAAGATGAAGATGAGATTATATGGAAGTTCTTGAAAACTTTGATGCTACCATTCAAGAAGATAATGCAGATGATCAAGTAAGTGATACCTTGCACTGATAAGTTTACCAAAGAGACTCTTCTTAGAAGACTGAAACCAACAAAAGAAAGCTTGAAGTAGACTGGATATTTTTCTAGAGTGGAAACTACTTTTAGTGCATTATGTGTTTGCCCTTCCTTGTCTATAAGTGTAAGAACTAGTGGAGATTATGCTTGTAGTATCATATCCATATATGAGGAGTATAAAAGGACTTAAGAGGGAATAACCATAATTCTAAGGAGAGAACCTAATGGTAAAAGAATCTTTAAATGTTGGACTTGTAATGGATTTGGTTATTATGCTTCTAAGTGTCCCAAAAGAGAGAAAAAGTATAAGAAGAATTTCAAGTATAGAAGACCTAGAGATTGTTTGTATGCAAATGAAGATGATGAATCTAATCAAAGAGTTCAGAGTGAAAGTCATGATGAGTTGGGATTTGTAGCTATAAAAGAAGAAAATCCTAAACTAGAAGTTAGAGAATAAAAAGCCCTAGTTTTGTAGGTTCTAAATAAATATGATTGAATTATAGGTGGTGGTTGTTTCCATAATATGATTGATGATATGAATAATTAAGTTTAGTAGCTATGATAGAGGGATTTTCAGAGTTGATAACAATGTGGCTTATCATATCAAGGGAACATGATCTATTACTCTTGACAAGAAAACTAACATAGATGAAATATACTTTGTTGATGGATTAAATAATAACATATTGAATGTTGGATAGTTGGTTGAGAAGGGATATCAATTATAATTCAAAGAGAAGTTCCATGCATTATCAAGGATAAAAATGGCAACTTGACTGGCACTAGTATAAGATCCAAAGGTAATGATTTTTACCCAAACCCTACAGAGATGACATATTTGATTGTAAAAGTTGATAATATTTGATTGTGACATACAAGTTTTTTTTCCATATAAACTTCAATGATAATATTTGAAGGATAGTAATACCATTTTTATTTCAGATTTACCAAAAAATGTGAAGCTTACTAATGTTGTGTGTAATGAATTTGTTATGGCTAAGCAACAAAAAAATTTCCTTCCTAGGAAGAAGTTCACTACAATAGAAAAATTGGAGATTGTGCATACAAATCTAAGTGGTCCTACTAGGAAAAGAGGATTATATTTTGAAATGCACTTCATGATTATCTTTGAAGACTTTACTATGATGATTTGGGTAGCATTCCTTAGAATTTTTTTTGAAGCCTTTGAGAAGTTTAAGTTGTTTAAGAATAGAGTTGAGAATGAGTCTAGATTAAATATTAAATATTTAAGATCAGATAGAGGTGGAGAGTTTACCTCAAATGATTTTAATACCTTCGTGAGGTGAATGGCATTAAGAGATAGCTATCAGCTCCTAAGACTCCTGAGTAGATTAGATTTGTTGAGAGAAGAAATAGGTCTATAACAGAGGCATCCAAAGCTATGATGTTTGAGAATAATGTATCAAAGACATTTTGAAGAAAAGAAGTCAATACGACAATATATAAAATGAACAAAGTGAAGATCAAAAAAGATATGAAGAAGAAACCTTATGATTTGTGGTTTGGACATGCACCATCAATGAAGCATTTAGAATACATAACAATTATTCCAATTTTGGTTCCAACAATCTCCCTCTTTGGGATTGATGGAAACCTTATTCATAAGAAAGTTTTTATCTAAGTAGAGTTCCATAAAAAGATGATTGATGAAGAGGATTTGAGAAGAAGAGATACAAAAAGGACCTAGAGGAAAGGTTGAGCTATGAGAAATTACAATGTGCGAGTAGATAGTTAGACTTTGATAGGATAATGTGATTGTTTAGTCATAACCTCATAAGTAGAGAAGAAAACTTTATTAAAGCCTAGAAGAGTAATCAAAAGAAAGACCAAATGTGTACGCTTGAATGAACAAAGAGGAGATAATTAAGGAACTAGAAGTATATGCTAAGTAATCCTAGTGTTGACCAAGTGACACTATAAGCTAAGAAAAATATAGTGTCAATTGAGCTTCACTATCAACCATGTATCAGAAAGTGTGCCAAGTAGAACTATTATTATTCATTGAGCAATTTGGTAATGACTAAGTGTTTGAAGACAGTTTTGTCCAAGTGTTAGTATTTGAAAGTTTATGAGACCTCCAAATCTTCATTTCTAGTTGACACAATTGAATTCTTGGAGTGTGTAAAATGTGTTGAAGATAAGGATTGGTGACTTAGAGAATTTAATTAAAGGGAAACTGTGTTTGAGCATCTCTAGGCATCGATTTGGAGAGAGGTTTTGATACATTTCTAGAAGAGAAAGGAGGAAACAAAAAGATAGAAGGATTTGATGAATATGACCAAACCCTAAGATCTACGATGGTGTTTAAGAGGCAAAATATTAGAAGGCCTATTTAAGGAGGCATAAGGGTAACCTAATGAAGTGGTACAAGTAGATGGTTTGTTGATGCTATTAACTAGAAAACTTAAGAAAGAGGCTAATAAGATTCATGAAGTGGTGAAGCGTAATCATATAAAGGATTACCAAAAAGATCAAAGATAGAAATTTTTAGTGGTAGTTAGTTAGTGGATAAAAATATGAGCTACATTGTGATCTATGTTTGTAAAGTGAGTTGTATTTATCATATTAACCTGTTGTTACTTTCTAACCATTGCATTAGTATTGAAATCCTTTAATCAAGGTTGACCTAGTAGTCATTTGTAAATCCTTTAATCAAGGTGACATTCTAATCAAATGTTCTAAAGCCCTCTAATCAAAATACTCCTGATAGGGTGATTAAATATTTTAATAAGTTCACATTTAACAATGTATTTTACAAACTTTAATAGGATTGGATCCTCATAGAGATCACTTCAGAAGAGTTAAAATTGGTAGCATGTTACTAGTTGTTTTTCCCAAATTAGGTTTCCACATAAAATCCTGGTGTCATACTTGTGTGCATGTTATTTGAGATGATTTACTATTAATGTTTTAAATTCTAAAAAGTTTGTTACTATTAGGAAAGTGGACTGCAATTTTTATGTTTCTAATTTTTTTGATAGAGACTGAGCTACTTAATGATTATATTTGACGTACTTGAAGTGATTAAAAGTTGAATTGGTATATTTTCACGTGACCATAACTGATTCACCCACCCTCTTAGTTATTCTAAATCATTTTAAGGATTATTACACACTTATTTTGTGAATAGGAGTATAGGTAAATGACCATTTTATATTGCATATGGTAGAATTCCCTAAAATTCTTCTCGATTGAGGCTATTGGATAAAGGAGAAATAAGTAGTGTTTAAGCAAAAGATTTTGCTAAACATTAGAAGAAGATTCACAAGGAGGCAATGAAGCACATTATAATGATGAATAAATAGTACAAGGCTACACTAGATGTGGAAAAGTGACCATACAGAATTTTACATTGGAGATTAAGTTGTGGTTCATTTAAGAAAGGATCATTTTATAGTGGGTACATATAAAAAGCTAAAAAATGAAAAAAAATTGACCATGCAAGATAGTAAAAATGCATGATGCTGAAAATGTCTATGAAATAGAGTTTCCTAATGAAATGATTATTTCCCCAATATTTAACAATTTTGATATGATAGAATATCATTAAGGAGAAGATCATGATGAATTTGTAGAAGCACAATGGAGTATTCCATTCGTTGGTTCACCTATAAAGGAGATTGGGGAGATATTGGATAGTCATTTTGGAAAAAGTACAAGGAACATAACTTATGAAGAGTACCTAGTAAAATGGAAAGGAAGACCAATATAATATTCATTATGTATTGCAATGGAGGAGCTTAACCATCTTTATTTCCCTGTGAACACCTAAGACATCAGATAGTCTCTTCTCAAATTACCTCCGGTGTTTGATGTAGCAACATCTTGGGTGTAAGAACAATTTTGCATTACCCCCAAAAAAATTTTATTTTTGTTTCTTGAATAAGGGTTGTCTTAATTCATATTTGTTGTCTGTAAAGGTTTTCTACTTAGTAAATTAGTCATACGAGCTTAGAATGTCCTAATTTCAAAGGTGGATGTTGATCTTGGATAAAAGTTATTGTAGATGAATTGAATACAAGAACAAGTTTTTTGAAAGATTCTATAAAGTATCCTTACATTACTATAGATCTAGATGAAATTTAGTATTTGGGCCTCATCTAATTAAGGGAAGACTAAGTTGTAGGACATGAGCACATAGGTGATAGCATGGGTCCTAGTTGAGCTTGTGCTATGATGCTATCATGAAAAATGGAGGCAAGGTGCGATGTGCATCTATTGGTTGTAAAACCTGATTGCCACTCCTTTGAATTTTAGACATTGATTTTTACCATGATCCAAACACATGAATGGAAAAATATAACATTGAAAAAACCTATTTCTTAGTTTAGGGGTGAAAGCACAAAGTTGTGTCACCCTTTTATAAAGGAGAAGACTAACAAAAGTATTGTTCAACTTTAATGACATAAAACTAGTATTAATATTTGGAATTTGAAATGAAGTAAATTAATAAAATTTGTCGAATTGGATGAAGTTTGGAATGATTATTTATTAAGTTGCTAATATTGTATATTTGTGTTGAAGACATTTTATATTTGAAAAGGATGAGATAAAATTGAAAATCAAAGGTTGTGATTTTCTTATAACTATGCAAGAAGATTGGAACGTCTATGTAACCATTGATTGTGTGAATAGTAGTCCATTCTCTCAAATTATTTTTATTATTATTTTCTCTCTTTTTTCCAAGGTATGAGATCTTTTAAATAGGCTTAGCCCACAATATTTTTTGGTTGTACATTCTCGTGCACATGCATTACCATTTCCAATATGTAGGAAATGGTTGTGCAGTATGAACTCCTTGGTTGCCACTCTAGGATATAACTATTACAATGGTTGTGTAACTAGACATCTAAGAGAGGAACAATGACACATGGTGTAGGCTCTCCATGGATGGTGGGGACACGTTTTTCTTGCAAAACCACAATAATGGCAAGACACTTGTAAGAGGTGATGGAGTTAGCCATTGCAAATTGTATGAATTATAAAAATGTATAGACTACACAAAGCTTTATATGGTTTAAAGAAAGCTCCAAGAGCATGGTATGAAAGACTGCATAACTATCTTATAAAGATTGGTTTTGAGAAGACTGTTGACCACAACAATCTATATTTGGAGACAGAAGGAAGTAAAGGAATTTTACTAGATGAAATGTGTTGATGATATCATATTTGGAGGACAAAATGCATTGTGTAAGACATTTGCAAATGAAATGATGAAAAAGTTTGAGATGTCTATGTTTAAAGAAATAAAGTTCTTTATTGGCTTACAATTTTATCATATGAAATATGGTATTGGCATTACTCAGTCCAAGAATGTAAAGGAAATCATGAAGACTACTGGTATGGAGGATTCAAGACTAGTTAGTACTCCCATGGTGACAAGACATAAACTATCCAAAACTAATGATTCTACCAAAAAAAATCAAATATTATACATGTCTATGATTGGAAAATTGTAATATGTAGTTCATAGAAGACCTAATATTGCACTAGTTTTTGGGATTGTTGCAAGATTTTTGACAAATCCTAAGGAGAATCACTTAATGGTTGTTAAAAGAATTATGAGATACTTGAAAGGTACAGAAGAATGTGGTCTATACTACAATAAAAATGACAAGTTTGAATTGAGAGTGTATGCAGATGTTGATTGGGCTAGAAATATTGATGACAGAAAAAGTACAAGTGGAGGAGAATTTTTCTTAGGAAAAAGATTGGTTACCTGGACTAGCAAGAAATAGAACTATATTTTACAATCTACTTCTAAAATTGAATATGTGGTTGTTGTTGTGAATTGTACAAATGTGGTGTTGATCAAATAGTTACTCAAACGAATGAAGGAAGAAATCATTGAACCAATCATAATTTACTATGACAATACAAGTGCTATAACCATATCTAAGAACCTTGTGATGCATAGCAAGAAAAAGAACATTGCAATTAAGCATCATTACTTAAGAGAGTTGGTTCAAGACAATGAAGTGAGAATGGAATATTTGAATACAAAGGGACATATAGCTGATATATTCACAAAGGATTTACCTAAGGATGCACTTGAATATCTTAGAGGTAAGCTAGGGGTGATACGCCTATCCAAAGCTACTTAAGAAGAAAGAGTAGTGAACTACATAAACTAAGTTGAATGACATTTTTTACAATTGGATGTAGTCGATCTTACTTTAGGAACTTCTTGAAGTAAGGAAGTAGCTGAAACAAAACATTTATAGTCACATGCAAGGTGACAAAGGGAGAACCTGAATTGTTGATATCTACATGAGAAGATGTTAATTCTTTTGCATTGTTGTCAAAGAGGTGGAATATATTAAGGGAGAATATATAGAGAGGTTATAGCCTATACATAAGAAGGACAAATATTGATAGAGGGAGAGATTTCAATACAAGACCTATTAAGTTTATTTTTGGTATTGTTGTTGGTAGTGGTTTGTCACCAATGCTAAAGAGGGAGATTGTTGAAGTATAGAGATAAGTAGATTGATGAAACCTATCATGGAACAATTATTCTTTTATCAAGTTGATGTCAAACATGCTACTTGTTGGTGAGAGAATTTCTAATTTAGTCTGAATGCTATCATTTGATTGATTGATGAACAGGATTTGAAAAGAAAGGATACCAAGAGTAGCTAGAGAAAGGTTGAGTAGCTAGAGAAAGGCTACAATGAAAGGATAGTTGAGAAAAGACAAGAAGAAGACTAAGAAAATAAATGTGTTTGCCAAGAGTGACTGAGTAAACAATTGAAGTTGAGAAAGTCAGTTCAGGTCAAGAAAAAGGTTAATTGAAGTTGAGCTAAGGAAATTTTGTTAGATTAAATAATTAATTATTAATTATTTATTCTATTTACTTAAGCTTACTTAGGTAAATGCATTCATTTATTAGTTGTAGTCTAGGATTTTGCTATAAGTTGTTGACAATATGAGAGTTTGTTCTCTCCTAAGTCATACGTATCCTCTCACCTTGTTTGAGGACTTTCCACCTTATGTGAATGTATGCTTAGTTGTCACACTTATCTCCTAGTGTCTTCTAGCTTGTTCTAGGAGATTCCTTGAGCCCTTTATAAGTAGTCTCTCCCTCATTGTATTTTCATAACAACAACATCACATTCTTATTGTAAATACATGTTTTCTTATGTTTGCATATTTTCTCTCTCATGTTCATATAGGGTTTTTCCCTTGCTCCATGCTCTTCCTTCCTTGGCTTCCCTTTGATAGGTTTTTGCATGTAGGTGATCTTGGGCATCTTTGGAGTTGGATTTTATCAACTCCAACATGGTATCAGAGCCTCCTTGTTGCTGCTTCATTGAAGGATTTTTGAAGCCATGATTTGGAGTCACAAACTCTAGTTTGTTTGTGCATTTTTTCTTCAAATCAGGGGAACAACAAATTTTTGGAGCACATTATGCCCAAATGGACGATGCCATTGGATCCAAAATTCCATTTGTAGTCAGGATTCATATAAAACTTTTCATTTTTGGAGACAGAGCTCTGGAAGGTAAAAAAAAATTTAGCTCAGGAGGTCGTATGAACGATTTTAAGGGCATTTATTGTGATTTTATTTTAATAATTGCAGTGCCACCACAGCGCCACCTGCACATGGCCCATAGCGGCTGTAGTAGGTAGCCCCACCCTGTGCTCCACCTTGACTGTGCCGCTCAACTTCTTCGGTGCTCCGCCCAGTTTCATGCCACTACCAGTGTCTGCAACCATTCGCGTCGCTCGAGGTTCTGTGAAAAAACTTGTCGTTCCTACGCCACCTGCTCGTGTGGACATCTCCTCTCTTGATGCATGGACGTTCACTCTGAACAGTCCACAGTGACATGTATTGAGCAGTCCACACTTGATTTTCAGTCACAACACAGTCAGCACCACTTGGCACAGCACGGGGGTGACACATGGCTTGGGTGCCATGTGGCAACTTGCCACGTGGATCCACCACGTCACCCCTACCACATGGTTCCCATGTGGACTTGCCACATGGTGTGCCATGTGGCATCTTTTTTTTATGGTGATGGCCTTCAAGATATCAAATTGAAGCTCGCAGAATGCTAACATTAGCATGACATCACCTGCATCATCCTCTTGCACCTCTCCAAGGTTATTTTGACCTACTTGCAATTTTTTGGCCATAACTTGAGCATACGAAGGTATTTTTCTGATCCGAAAGAAGAGTCGAAAAGCTGGTTCTGAGACAAAAACATTAGTGCAGATAATTTTAGGTTTTAATGCATTTTTGTTGTCCATTTTTTCAGTTGAAGTCTAAAGTTGTTTTTTTCACTCCAACATGCATATCTTTTTCGTTCCATGTTAGTTTTTTGAAAACTTTATATTTTTGTAAACTTGGGTTTGTCACCTTTTCAAAAATGTAGTCCTTTTCCTTATTTTTGGCCCATGCTCTTTCTATCATATTTTTTGCATTTTTGCTATATGGTGGATATCTTGAGTATTTTAGGCCCAAGGATCATTTTCCTGGCATGGTTTCTTTTGTTTTAGGCTGTCCTATCTTTTGTATCAACCTATTTTTGGTTTTGATCATTGTAGCTATCATTTTGAAGCACTTTTATGTATCACACTGAGATAAAGTGCCACTTTTGCTTCATGAACGTTGTTTTTGAGTCAGATGTACTTGCACTATTTTTATAAAGCACCATGGGGGTGATAATTGTTTGTTATTTTAGGCATTCTCCCTTTGTCAAGTAAGTGTCCCTTCTATGACATTAGCCCCATGTAGAGTCATTGTGACCGTGTCTTTATAGGTGTTTGTACATATTCCTCTCTCATCATTCTTAGTTCATTTGTAGGAGACTTTGGCCCACCTTCTTAGTTGCCTATCATCTCACCTTGTCTGCATTAAGGGGGGGTTATGTTGTTGTTCTAATACATCCTTGGTTCAATGGTTCTTTAGTGTGAGCTATGTATTCAGTGGTTGATCCTATATACAAGGCAATTGTAGTGGCTGGCAAAATATGCATTTCGGTGAGATGGATCATCTACCATATAGACATGCTCAGTTTGTGCCATCTTCTTCCTTGGCAGTACTTTAGATCAAAAGTTTGGTAGATTTGTGGCTTCTTCATGCTTCAGTGATGCTCTTCATGATCACTTCTTGTTCCTATTTTAGGGGACATTCCCCTAGTTGGAGGCTTCTTCAGTTCTTCACTCGATTTTTATCTCTTTTTTCTTTTGGGGGGGGGGGGGAGGGAGTGGGGTTTCCCACATGGGTTTCTCTCTTTCCCCATTTTCAAAGGTTGCATCTTTTGCATTTGTACATGGGTACCTAACATGGCCTTGTTGCCGGGACCCATTCTGTATTTTTGCATTTCTTAGTTTTGTGAGCTTAAGGCATTTCCCTAAGTTGCACTTAAGGGGGGGTGTTAGAGTAAATAATTAATTATTAATTATTTATTCTATTTACTTAAGCTTACTTAGGTAAATGCATTTATTTATTAGTTGTAGTCTAGTAGTTTGTTATAATTTGTTGACAATACAGGAGTTTGTTCTCTCCTAAGTCATACTTATCCTTTCACCTTATTCGAGGACTTTCCACCTTATGTGGATGTATGCTTAGTTGTCACACTTATCTCCTAGTGTCTTCTAGCTTGTTCTAGGAGATTCCTTGAGGCCTTTATAAGCGGTCTCTCCCTCATTGTATTTTCATAACAACAACATCACATTCTTATTGTAAATACATATTTTCTTGTGTTTGCATATTTTCTCTCTCATATCCGTATAGGGTTTTTCCCTTGCTCCACGCTCTTCCTCCCTTGGCTTCCCTTTGACAAATTTTTGCATGCAGGTGATTTTGGGCATCTTTGGAGTTGGATTTCATCAACTCCAACAAATTCAGTATATGCCAAGCAAAGAGAAATCTAGTAGGTGCCAAGTGATGGAAGTTTACTATGTGCTAAGCACCAATAAGACTTAGTATATGTCAAGAAACCTAGTGTTTTCCGAGCATTAGAAGAAATTTATTGCTAAGCAAACAACATGTTATTGCTGAGTGTTCATAAAATGAGTTTGATCAAGGATCTAACAAATCTCAACTGACAAAATTGATTTTTTGAAATGTGTGGAACATGTAGAAGATAAGTATGATGAGTTGGTCACACAAAATTCAAGATAAACCATTTTGAGATGAATTTGAAGATGATTGTAAGGGAAGTTTCTAGAGGGAACTAAATGGAAAAGAGGGTAGATTCAGTGAGTTTGACCTAATCCTAAGATGGATGATTGTGGTGAAGCACAAAATGATCAAAATTCTTTATATAAGGAGTTAACATGCTAGAAGCAAAGTGTCATAGTGAAAACTAGAGAGATACAAGGAGTCTTGATGTGTTGCTTTATTTGGTGGCCAAAGGGATGAACTTGCAGTTGGCATACTAAAAAAGAAGGCTTAAGGAGGTGAAGGACTGAAGGGTTAACAAGTAGTTAGAAACTAAGGAGATTGAATTCCAAATAGAATGGAGGACTGAATAAGATATCTATAATCTTCAAGTGAGTTTTTTTGTTATCAGATTATATCCTATTGTTACTTTCTAACAACGATATCAGTCTAGATAAATCCTTTGGATTAAGGTTGATCTAATAGTCATGAGTAAATCATTTAACAGGGTGACATTCTAATGGAATGTTCTGAAGTCATCTAACAAGGCTCACTCCTAATAGGGTGATTCAAATCCTTTAATCAAGGTCACATTTAACAGTGTGCATTGTAACCTTTAACAGGGTTGGTTCCTCATAGAGCTCACTTTAGAAGAGTGAAAATTAATAGCATGTTATTGGTGGTTTTTCCCAAATTGGGTTTCCATTTAAAATTCTTGTATCAAAATACATGAATGATTTTGTGGTATTTCATGTTTACATTTTTGAAAAGTTCATTTGACCTAGACAGTAATATACTACGGTTTGAGATATTGGATGATCAATGCATGCGCATGTATTTGTTAAGTACTAAAAAAATTTATTTGTACATTTGGACCTTGGATAACTGATTCACCCCCCTCTCTTATTCTAAAATATTCCAACAGTTTCTACTAGAGTGTTTTTGTGTTACAAATCTCAACTATCTAAGGTTTGAATTGGATCTTGAGGGATCTTGCAGAACTATTACTTGCTTTGTATTTGGCCATAACTAGGAAGGCCTCACAGCCCAACACATTGCATGTAATGAGTTAGTTTATGAATAAAGAGTTTTTTTTCCATTATGGGGTTATTTGTTGGGGGCTACCACACATCCTTTTAGGATTCTCCTACCTTGCATTGCATCATAATCTTGGACTTAGAAGGCTCAAACATCATTGCCAAAGTATGGGATTTGCTAGTTTCAAGATGATCATATAGAGAAGGAGAAGAAATAGTGTTGGGTTAATTTCAACATTGTACAATAATAGGGTGAGATATCATGTGATATTGTTGACATGGGTGTTTTCAATGTTTTATTAGTTAGACCATGATAGTATGATGTTGGTGCTACTCATAATTATTGAACTAATATATTTTCAATTAGGATGGACATAAATAAATGTAGTTTACATCCTTTAATTGAGGAATTAATTAAAGATACAAATCTAAGTACGATGAGAAACTACACCTTATAAAATCATACTTTTATGGATCGAAGAATGATAGATTTGTAATAAGTGGCTTTAAATTTTACTAAGGATGTAAAGTTCTTTTGGAATATGATGAGTAAAATTGAACATGTAAAGTTGAAGATTGATGTTGATTAGATGATTTTGTAATAGGTTACCAAAGGAGTGACATTTGATGATAAAGTAGTACAAGATGAGTAGTACAATCTTGTAAGAAACATAGAACTAGGGAATTCACTGAAGGACTTTGGAGGTGTAGTTAGAAAGCCAAAGCATATATTGATGGTTGGTAGTAAAGATGATAATATAATGAAGCCATGTAACAAAGATCAACGAACTAATCACAATAAAGGATTTGGCATAGGAAAGTGTTATGTTGGAGTTGAGGAGAAGACTTACATCGATAATAGTGGGAGTAGTCATTTTCCTTTCGTTGAATAAGATATGTGCGTAAAGAATGGACATTGTTTTTATGTCATGAATCTAATTAGATGTTCATAAGTTCCTCTTATGAAACATCTTTTTTTTAACCTAGTTGTCTGACGTACGAGAATTATATGGTCATTGATAATTTTTCTTCTCCCAACAACAATGATTTCAATGATTACTATTTATTCATATAGTTTTCTTGTTATTTAGGTAGCAATCAATCTGGGTGGCTCATTTTTATATGAAATCCTTATCGTATGGTCTAGGCATTATGGATATCCTATGTCTAGCTTTGTACCTTTTTTGATGATTCTAGATGTAGATATCTTATTATCAATCTTCTCTTATATGATTTCCTTTTCTAATCACTAGTTCGGTGAATTTTAGCTCGTGATAAAGATTCTCAACATATGATGATAAGTGGCACATTAATCTATGTTGTGATACATATGGATGGCCCTCTTCTGTGTTTGTATAATGTGATATATATATATTTGGAGGTGATTTATGGATTTTGGTCCTAACCTATTTGTTTGTAATATGTTTACTTTATCTTGGGGTTTATGATTGGATAATCTAACTTATGGTTGTTATTCGCGCACGCACGTGTGTGTGTGTGTGTGTGTGTTGGGTAGAGGTACTTTTTTATGTAGACGAGGATTGTAAAAGAGCTCCTAAGAAAAAATATTATAGGTAGGATTTTGTAGCACTAGCACCTATATGATTTGTATTAATTTTGAGGGATAATCAATTGCAAACCTATTTTTGTGGACAAAAAATGTATCTTGTTAGTAGTTGTATATTGACAATGGCTATGTCATACCTACATTTTCAAGCTAACTTGATAATAATATAGCATTGTTTCTTCCATTAATGTTCATTTTTTTTTGTTTGTTTAAGTATTTCTAGTGTGGCATAGCTCGCTACAAGGATTGGACTTCTCCTTTGGGGATTCTTCACCCTTGATTGTATCTGTAACCTAGGTGAGCATTATTATATATACTATTTATCGTACACTCTAAAATTCTCCAATCTACATAGTTTGTCTTCCAAATTATTCTTCTCATTGTACCTTTTCTATGAAAACTAAATTTTTCTAGAGCTATAGAGAGAATCTATATTTATATTATAGACTTATACTCATTTTGTGTGTAAGGAAGTATAATGATATAATGTTCTATAAGATAGTAATGATACTATAATAGTGTATTATTTGGTTTAAACAAAATTATGCTCTATTTTTATAGTATAAAATTGCTTTGATCTTGTTGTCATTCAGATTAATTTTTAAAATCAACCCTTTATTTAGAACCATCATACATTTTAGGTTCTCCAAGAACGTACATTCATTTAGCATTGATGAATTTAATTATTGCCGAATAGGGTCAGGTAAAATTAATATTTAATTTTATAAAGTTCTAAAGGTCATTTGTGTATATAGCTCTAGAAAAGTCTATTTATTCTATGTCTGTTAATTTAGATGTTTCCAAAAACAATCAAAGACCTCTATAAATGAGGCACAATATAGTGTTTTTTTATCGATCAAGCAATGAAATGATTTTACAATTTCTATAGGTGTTTGTAGTGTGTATTTTGTGTTTAATTATCATTGTGTATCCAATCCATGCACCCCCATTAGTTTGGTATCAGAGCCAGATGGACAAAATGGTTATTGAAATATATTAGAGCCACAACACATTGAAATATATTAGAGCCAGTTGGAGAAAATTGCTAATTAAAGAGGAAGCGATGTTTTGGTGCTACCAAATAATTGTGGAGGATTGATTTGTGTTATAGAAAAGACAAATGTTTTGAAGAAGACCATGCATGAAGTGTTGAGCAACTATGAGAAAAAGGAAAGAGGGCAAGTTAGCAAGAAAGCACATTCTTGAGAACAATAGAATCAGTGGAAAGACCTGTTAACAGAAGAAAGGATAGAGGAAAGAATAAAAGGTATGGTGTGAGTTCTTATAACTATTTAATGGCATTTGAGAAATTGTACTATTGTCATTAAAAGAAAAGATCATAGTCAGAAAAGGGTGGTAACTAAGAAGAATATTGTGAGAAGCCTAGCTATCTAAAGGTTTGTTTCAAGCTATTTGAAGATTTAATTGTGGAAGTAAAAAGATATTTAGAATTTTCTAAAAGAAAGAGTAAAGTGTGTTAAATTGTTGATTTCACTAGGAAAAGTTGGTAGAGTTTAGAAAGACAAGACAAATAAGTTAGAAGAAGAATTAGTGATGGTGAAGAAAAAAAATGCAAAATTATTGTGCGAAAAAGATATTTTGCAAAATGAATTGGCAAAAGTAAGAAATGAAATGGGAGAAGAAAATTCTAAATTGTTAAATGAAATTAATGTCCATATAGAGGCAATTGAACAGCTAGAGGATAGGCTGAAATTTGTGGAAGAGGTACATAATTGGCAGGTGAAGGTAGCATGCAAGCTTAGAGAGAAAAATAAAGAATTAGAAGAAAATTTAAAGTCATTTGATGATTTTGAGAAAAAGAACAAAGTTTTAGAAGAAAATGTGAAGAAATTGAAAGAGCAAAATAGAATGTTAAAGAAGGAATTGTCTACTCTAAAGCAAGAGAAAGAATGTTTCAGTGTGAAACCATTTGTATGTGATGGATCATGTGACACAAATGATTTGAGTGAATATGGGATTGAGAAATGTGATTTTGCTGAAGTCGTTTGTAGAAAGGAGTGTAATGATGAACACACAAATTGTATTGATAGAACTTTTAGCTATTATAAAGACAATATTGGTTTGAAGATTATGGAAAGAATGGGCTTCAAAGGTAAAGGTTTAGGAAAGAATGAATAGAGATTAAAGAATCCAATTTAGACTACAGTTAGGCAAAAATATATAGGTCTTGGACATGATGCGGGTAGTGGAAAGATGAACAAAGGTTCAAGAGAAGAAATTGAAAGTATAAAGATTGTGCAATGTACACACTATAATAAGAAAGGACATGCAAAAAATAGATGTTTGGATATACATCCTTGTAATATTTGTGGCTTGAAAAATCATTGTGATAAGACATGTTGGAATAGAGAGTGCAATAAAAATTTTATGGTAGGTTTTATCAAATTGGCAAAGAATTGTAGAAATAATCAAAGGTTTATTCAGGTACAAATGTTCAAGTGTAAGAAGGATTGCAGAAGCATTGGGAAACATATTAGAGTAAGGCATCAAAGAGACAAAAGTTTATTAGTAAACCCTGTGATCGACATTTATGACAAATGAGGCAAGATTCTCAATGGATCTAGAGAAAAGAAGAAATTGTTGGCAGCCAATTGCTTACAAAATATTTGTAGAAATTAAAGGCTATAGTCTTGGGAGATAATATTAATGAAGAAATTAATAGATATGAAGATTATTGAAAAATGGCATTTTGGCATTAGGAAAAAGAAATGATTTGAATAGTCAATAATGATAAGAAAAAGGAAAACAATAAAAAAGAGAAAAGGGAATTTGAAAGCCCAAACATTATGATCAGAGGTTTCAAAGATTGCAAGCTTGGATGTGGACATTAGAAATAGATAAAAGAAAATAATAATCATGGCAAATTGGAATATGTATGTAACAACATTTGAGGTTGAAATTAAGAGGGAGTGTTGGAATGTGTAATTTCCCCTCAAATGAAATGTAAAATAATACTAGAGGATTCTAGAAACTCCAACTAGATTACCAAATAGGGTTAGGTAAAATTAATATTTAATATTTAATATTTTTTTATTGATCAAGCAATGAAATGATTTTATAATTTCTATAAGTGTCTATAGTGTGTATTTTGTGTTTAATTATAATTGTGGATCCAATCCATCCACCCCCAGCATAGAAAAGAAAATGAAGTCTGAAGGAGAAGGAAATTTACAACATGCTCAAGGTAGCACACTCTTAGGGGGAATTCTAAAGAAAGAGATTCATGAGATTTGACTAAGTCCCTACACCAGAGTAATGCTCACTATTGCTATATATGAATTAATATGGACATAATGAAATGTTGACAAAGATAGATAAGTATATTTCATAAGATGATGGTATAGAAAGGTTTTTTCATAAATGTCGAAGGGGGAGATTGTTGGACGTACAAGTCTCATTAACATGAAGTTTGTAAAATGATGTTGTCATTGATGTAAAATAAATTAAGGAGGAAGTAGGTGTTACAAAGTAACACTAGCATGGATGTAGCTATCCTCCATACAAACTGTATAGTTGACTAATTTTCAAAAAATAAAAAACATGATGGATTTTTTCAAAAATTTCAGCATTTGATCTTCATGATCTGAATAGTTAGTAGCCACAAACAATAAAAAAGTTGGAAAATAATCATTACATTTTCATAAATCTGAAAAAAAAAAGACTTTATTTTATCTTTAGTGCATTTTGTCTAGAGATTAGCCTATGCTCACTACCACTAGTAGAAGATTTAACAAGTACACATGCATATGTTTATGAAGACTAAGCCACCACTAAGAGATAGTTGATCATTGATCATCTACAAGGTGAGTCACCATAGATGTGACTTGACATGAGGTTAGTCAGAGTTGATATCACAAAATCTAAGATTGAAATGATGGAAGAAAGAAATGATAAAGGCTAAGCATAAGCTCACAAATAGATTGGTAGGGCTACTAGTCTAGACCCTAGGAATAGGAGTCATAGGTTTTCTATGAATAACTCAGCCATGGATTTAAAATTTGAAATTGAGTTGTATTTTTTCTATGGGTAACTATGCTTTGGCATCACAAAGTGCATTCAGGCATTTTGACTTCATTATTTTGAAATTGTTGGAAATTGGTTGATCTCTTAAGGAATAAGAGCTCTGATTTGTTGTTTGAGTTGCAAGCTAGCTAAGAATGTAGTTGTAGAAGGGAGTACTACAAAAAATAGGTTAATCCATACAATGATGTAAGTAATGAGCGCTGAGGAGTTCATAGAGTATGTAGATGAGACAATAAGAGTAGAAACATCTTTGAGGATAAACAATAGAGATTTACAACATAAGATAGTGTTGACTTTAAATCACAAACATTAGATATCTTTCTCACCATAGAATCTATTTGTAGCTCTTAATAAGAAAATATTCAATGAGAAGCTTTTGTAAATTCTCTAATAAGGTGTCTCTCAAAAAGATATTTGTAAATCCTCTAACAAGTTGTCTCTCAAAAAGATATTTATAAATCCTCTAACCAATATAGGCTCTTGTAATCCTAGCAAGTTATATACATTCATAACAAGATGTGTTCTCAGAAGGAATAATTGTAGCTCTTAATTGGAAACCCTTTACATGCATTACAAGGGCTAGTGGATATATTACTCCTATCATAGTTTTCATCCTCTCATCGAGGGTTTCCATGTAAATAATTGTGTGTCACTTGATTAATTATTTTGTGTTTGAGATTGCATGCTTTTTTCTTATTGTATTTATTATTGTTTTATAAGTTAAGTGGTTATTGTCTAGTTTTATTAGAATTGTTGAGAAGAAAGCCAATTTGGATTGTTAGTACCAATTCGCCTTCCCTCTCAATATTGTTTGAGACCAACAATATATAGATTATGAAACACTTCATGTTCATTTGAAAGAAAATTGGGGAATCGTATTTACACATGGTTGTTCTAGTTATGACTTGTTGAAAATGTTACAATGCTAACATGTTCAAAATTAAACATTTCCTTGTGGTTTCCTTCATACAAATATGTAGTTAAATAAAATATATTTTGTGAAACACCTTTAAACTCAGTAGAGATGTATATTATGAAGGGGGTTGGGCCAATTTAACTATTACATGACAATGCAAAGGAAATTAATATCAATCTTTGGTTATGTCATACTATGGTATTTTTTTGATTATGGAGGAATGCCAACACAACCTTGTAAGTTAAAAAGTATTGGAAATAAAAACAATTAATATGATTTTTTTATCCTAGATATTTTATTGTGCTACTCTTGTGAGTGCTTTGTAAGACTAAAAATATTGAAAATAATCATAGTTAATACTAGTGCTATTTTTTTACAAAATCGAATGGTTTAAACCATATTAAAGTAATATTAGAATATGTTTTTTACTTTTAGATTTCATAATATCATATTGTCTCTAGAGAGACATTAGTTGAATTGAAACACATTTTTGCTTTGGAGACAATTTTCTATAAAGGGGAAAAATTACTTTTTGTTTTATATTGTCTAATAGAGACATTTTTATAAGACATGTTTTAAGACACTCGGTTAAAGATAATATTTGGGACAAAACACAACTTTTTTTTTGGTCTCAATTTTTTGTTTTCAAACCATCCTCTATGTAGTAGAGTGCAATAGTCTAACTAGAACATAAAATATAGAAACTAGAAAAAAATAGAAAGCAAGATGCAAACATAGAAATAGTGAAAGATTAGGGTAGAGTAGGGGAACCTATGCAAGATTCATGTGGGAAAAAATAAGAGAGCATGGTTTGACTCCACCCGTTCTCCATATGCAATTCTTATCTCATCCTAGTTAATCCATCACAATCCACATAGATTATCTATTTTCTTTGGAAGGTCATCATAATTCAAGGCTTCGACATTTAGATGACCTTATAGGGAGTCAATCCTAGTTGATTTGATCAAACACAATAGAGACAAAGGAAGAGGCTAAAACACTCACGACCAATTTCATATCTTGTTATAGATTCATATATCCAAAAAAAGCTTTTGGTTTTGAATTCAAGTAGAATAATGAGATAGAGTTGTAGTAGTATGATGAGAAATTTTATTAAAATATAAATTTAATAGAAGTATGATGGAAAATGCTAATTACATACATGTAGGAAAATCTAGAAACTTTTGATTTTGAATTCAATTATAATACCAAGCTAGAATTGTAATAGTATGATGGGAAATGCTATTAAAAGATATATGTAGTCGTATTATGACAAAAATATACATGAATATTAACTAAACACATGCAAAGGCATTAGTTTCCCACAATATGGTTCACTTTCAGGAATGATTGTTTAAGAATTTAATATAATTTTGCATCAACAATGGATCACAAAGGGTGATCCAAAATGTTCATATGAAAAAAAACCTTTTAACACAATCATTCTGAGAAACTATAACTTACTAAATACATTTAGTCAAATTCCCAAATTTCTTGATCTTGAATTCATGTAGAATAGTGAGTTACAATTGTAGTAGTATAATTGGAGACATTATTTGAATACATGTGCCCAAATCTTAAAAATATGATTTTGATTTTAAGCTAGTCCATATTTTTATATTTTTTGTTTAAGTTTTAAATACATCAAGTAATAATCTTTTGAATATGTATCTTTACTTAATTATATAATAAATACTTTCTTTTCTAAATGATAGGGAATCATCACACATCTACATACCAATAGGAGTCTCATTCTTTTAGATTGCCTAGATGTGCATGAAGATAAACATGGAATGCATGGGAATGGACATAAACATGGTCCATTCCCAATATAATAATGGGCTCATGGCCATTCCCCAAGGATATCAAGTGCAAAAAACACCAAGGGATAATGAAGGAAATACATAGGGTTTTGATATAGTAGTGTAAGAATTTGCCTAAGGCAATAATTCAACTTCAAGATCAAGAAGCTCAGTAGATAGCACAAGAGAGACAAATGAGGATCAAATGAGAATGGACTATCCTCCATTCTACATGAATGTACATGCAACAATGAGAGGATAAGAATACAAAGGTGTATCTCATAAAGAGATGTAGTAGACAACATGTACTCAATTGGAGTGCAAACAACTGTGTTGTCTACATGACAACTAATAAAAATGCATTATCCTAAGAAAACTTAAGTAAAGTGTAAATAGTAAATACTTATTTACACCAACACCCCCCCTTAAGTGCAACTTAGGGGAATTCACTTAAGCTCACAAAAGCTAGATGAAAATGCATGATGGATCCCAACTACTAGGCCATGTTGGGTACCCATGTACACACTGCAAGTGCAAAAAATATGCAATGCAATCTCTCATAAAGTGGAGAAAGAGGGAAAACCACATTGCATAAACCCCCCTCCAAAAAGAGAGATAAATACAATAAAAAAAATGAGAGAGAAGAAGACCTTATGTTAGGAAAAGATCCCTCCCATGAGAAAGAAGTGAGAAGTCATGTGACTCCCCTTACTGAAACATCACGCACCCCCAAGAGATCTCACAAATGGATATACTTGACCTCATTGAAGGGTTTGGTGAAGATATCTGCTATTATATGACAATACCTCAACTCAATGACCTACTCTTGTATCAACTCTCTAATGTAGTGCATATGAACCTCAATGTGTTTGGTCTATTGATGTTGAACTAGATGTTTTGAGATACCAATAGCACTCTAATTATCACAATGAATGACTATAGACTATAGAAAGTTGAACCCAAACTCCTTTAGGATATGTCATAGCCATATAGCCTCTGTAGCTGTAGTAATAATCCCTCAATACTCTGCCTCAATTAAAGAAAGAGAAATAGTATTTTTCTTCTTACTCTGCCAACAAATGGGGCTGGAACCAAGATGAAACATGTAACATGAAGTAGATTTGTGGGAATCAAGATCTCTTGCATAATTTGAGTCCATGTATCCAACCAACTGAAGTCTAGTACCTACTGCATAGTGTATCCCATGTGTATGTGTACTCCATATGTAGTGCAAGATGCATTTGGTGGCCTTCCAATGAAGCTCATGTGGCTCTTGCATGAAATGAGAAACCATGCCAGCTAAAAAAGCTATGTCAGGGCATGTATGTCTCAAGTAAATGAGACTCCCAACTAGCTATATGTACAATGTAGCATCAACAAGTGGTGTGGAACAATTTTCCTCTAACTCAACACCTAAAAGAAAGGGAGTCCATGTAGCCTTACAATCACTCATGCAAAAGCAAGAAATTAAATCAAGAGCATACTTAGGTTGAGAAAGTGTGATCCTAGCTAAAGACTGTGTGATCTCAATACTAAGGAAATAATGAAGTAAACCCAAGTTTGTCATAGAAAATATGTCTTGGAAAGAAGTCTTGACATTGGAAATGATGGATGAAGTACTTCCTATAAGGATCAAGTCATCTACATAAAGTACGAGTATCAAGTGTCTCTAGATCCATGAGTTTGTATGCCTTAAGGTGGTTAGGATATCCAAAAAATATAAAAGGTTTACTTTGAGGTTACAATGCCTTCCACATTTGTGGAGGTATGCTTGCCCATGCTAGACAACCAAAAACTTCAAAGTGTTTTACACATGGTTTTCTTCCACACCAAGCCTCAAAAGGTGTAATTCCATCCAAGGCCTTATGGAGACTTCTATTTTGGGATCTAGAGACAATGTTACAGCATACAAGTGGTCATTTCCTTAAGGGTTCTATTCTTCCTTTTAGAAACACTATTTTTTTGTGGAGTGTATGCAATTGAATGTTGAAGATCAATACCCTCATGATTACAAAAGTCTATAAGCCTTGAGTTCACATACTCCCTTCCATTATCTATTCAAAGAATCTTGATGGCTTTCCCTAATTGCTTCTCAACTTGAGCTTTGAAGGTGACAAACTTATCAAACACTTCACTCTTATTAGAAAGAAAGAAGACCCAAGTGTAGCATGAAAAATCATCATTGAAGGTGAGAACATAGGGAGCCTTTCTATATGATGGCACTAGAAATGGGCTAGCTACATCACTATGAACCAATTCAAGAACAATAGTAGCTCTCCAAGACTTCCCTTTGTCAAAATTCTCTTTGGGATGCTTGCCTACTTCACTACCTATAGATACACCCTCTAAATACTTGACTTGAGGTAGACCTATGACCATATCCTTGTTTCTAAGTTGTTGAAGGTAGTGGTAATTGATATGTCCAAACCTATCATGCCATAGTTTACTTTGTGAATTTGAGTGGGTCAACAAGGCAAGGGAACTGGACTTGGGCACAAAATGAGAAAAAGAATAAAGTCTTGCATCATGATTAGCCTTTCCAATTTCCACCATAGAATCATCCTTTAGATTTTTCACCACAACTAAATCAGGAAGGAACTCCACTTTTTTGCCACATCCATAGTGAGTGATTTGGTAGATTGAAAGGAGGTTGGTGCTAAGGTTGGGAACACAAAGAACATCCTTGAAAACTCCATTGTCCAACTCAACATTTCCTTTTCCTTCAAATTCCACTTGTGTGTCATTTCCCACATAGATGTAAGGTACATGTGATGGTTTCAAAGATGAAAAATGCTCCCTTGAAGCATCCATATGATGTGTAGCTCCTGAATCAAGAACCCATTCCTGAGAATTGTTTGTACTTGCTATCAAAGCTTGTCCCTTACCTTTTGAAGTGGATGAGAATCCCTTATCCTTATACACATTTGGCACATCAATTTTATGTTTCCTCATTATGTTTAGCAACTCATCAATTTTCTTATCCTTACATTCATGTTCATTATGACCATTCTTCTTACACTAGGCACAAGTTTTCTTCTCCCTTTTGTTGAAGTTATTCCCCTTTTTATTATTGTTGGAAAAAAACTTTCCTTTTTGTGAGGAAGATTGATGTGTAGAGGAAGATTGATGTGATGAGATGTAAGGTACATGTGATGGTTTCAAAGAGGAAAAATGCTCCCTTGAAGCATCCATATGATGTGTAGCTCCTGAATCAAGAACCCATTCCTGAGAATTGTTTGTACTTGCTATCAAAGCTTGTCCCTTACCTTTTGAAGTGGATGAGAATCCCTTATCCTTATACACATTTGGCACATCAATTTTATGTTTCCTCATTATGTTTAGCAACTCATCAATTTTCTTATCCTTACATTCATGTTCATTATGACCATTCTTCTTACACTAGGCACAAGTTTTCTTCTCCCTTTTGTTGAAGTTATTCCCCTTTTTATTATTGTTGGAAAAAAACTTTCCTTTTTGTGAGGAAGATTGATGTGTAGAGGAAGATTGATGTGATGAGATGTAAGGTACATGTGATGGTTTCAAAGAGGAAAAATGCTCCCTTGAAGCATCCATATGATGTGTAGCTCCTGAATCAAGAACCCATTCCTGAGAATTGTTTGTACTTGCTATCAAAGCTTGTCCCTTACCTTTTGAAGTGGATGAGAATCCCTTATCCTTATACACATTTGGCACATCAATTTTATGTTTCCTCATTATGTTTAGCAACTCATCAATTTTCTTATCCTTACATTCATGTTCATTATGACCATTCTTCTTACACTAGGCACAAGTTTTCTTCTCCCTTTTGTTGAAGTTATTCCCCTTTTTATTATTGTTGGAAAAAAACTTTCCTTTTTGTGAGGAAGATTGATGTGTAGAGGAAGATTAATGTGTAGAGGAATATTGTTCTGTGTCATCTTGTGGCTTAGCCTTCCACTATTTTTGCTTCTTGTTGGAATTTCTACCACCTTGATTCCCTTTATTAGCTACCAAGACTTTGGACTTGGAAGATTGGAGAATTCCCATACTTACTAAATTTTCATGTTTAAAGACCAACATTCCTAAAAATGACTCGAATGAAGGCTTAGTGAAGGTATTTCCCATTGTTAACTTGTGAGTATTATAACTTGAAATGAAAGTTGCATATTCAGGAGGAAGAGGAGTCATCACATGTTTGATCAGCTTTCCATCCTTGATGGGTTCACCAGAATCCTTAAGTTATGCCCTATACATGTCTACTTGGGTAATATAATCTTTGATGGTGTCAAAATTCCTAGGATCCAATTTGAGAAGATTGTTCTCAATGGTATAGGCCATATCTTCATCTACCATCCCATACAATGCTTCAAGTTTATCCCAAACTTCTATTGGATTGGTAATGTTCCTAATGTGATATTTGACAGGATCTGAGATATTCTTTAGCAAGGTTCCTAAGGCCATCTCTTATTTTGAGTCCCAGTCTTCTTTACGAGGCTCATTAGCATCATCATCAAGTTTCTTTGATGCACTAGTTACATAAATGCAGTAAATCTTTTCCAACTAATGATTTGTTTATCTTTTCTTTCCAAGTAGCATAATTATGTGGTGTTAATTTAGAAAAATAACCCATAATGCAAAAGAAATAGCACAATATCAAGGAGATGAAAGAAAACAAGACACACAACCCCTTTTCACTCAATCAAAGAATCCCCACCCCAAAAAAAGATGATTTGGCACTTTATATTTAGTGTGGGTACAATAGCCACTTGCCAATTTTGGGCCAAAATCAAACTTTAATTTTTGATATTTACAATTAAAAATATGAAGCTATATGTGACTCAACAAGATAAGACACAAGACCTCTTAATGATCTAAGTAATTGCAAATGCCAAAATAGGCCAAAAATGACTAAATGTTAAAAGTACTATGTATACTCAAAATTACTCCAAACTGATACCAGATTTGGAAAGTAGACAAAAAATTATGCACTTAAAAAAAAATTAGCACATGAGTATGTTAGTGTAAATAATTAATTATTATTTAAACTTTACTTAAGTTTACTTAGGTTAATGTATTATTTTATTATTTATTAGTCAAACACCTAGGAGTATGCATACTCATATGAGTTGTCTTGTTGACAACACAAGAGTTAGCAACTCATTTTAGCACATGGTGTCTACAACAAAAGAGTTTGCATATTCAAATGAGTTGTCATGTAGAGAACACAATTATTCACACTCTAATTAAGCAAATGGTGTCTACAACATCTTTTTACATGACACACCTATGTAAGTTTATCCTCTCATCATTGCACAAACTCCTGTGCTTAATGGAGGATAATCCACTCTTGATAATTCATTCTCATACTGTTATTATGATCATACATCATTTGGTTTATATTGTGCTTTGTTCTAGAGTTTCCTGATCTTGGCGTCATTTTTCCCTAAGGCAAACTCTTACATGGTATCAAAACCATAGGAGTGTCATTTCATAGCCATTGGAGACTATTTTTGCTTCACCTCTTGAAGGACCCTGACTCAGATCTAGAGAATTTGCAGCTATTGGGAGCATCTAAAGCCAAAGAAAACCTCACCAATGTGTCTAGAGCATTGATTCAATGAATTTTGATGATAAATTCCCCTACCCTAAGCCATAGTCAAAATTGAGCCAAGTTTTTTTTGCAAACTAGCACCCGAAGGCCTGATTTGCAAACTTGGTATGATCATTTTAGATCCATGCATTTGATTTTTTGGATTTATATTTATTTATTTATTTTGTTTCTTTAAATTTTTTTGGATTTGCAAGTCCTCTACAATTTTTTTGATTTTTTATTTTCAAAACCTTTTGGCCATCAATCCTGTAGAGAGCATTTATTGCAGCCATATTGGGTGGTCAAATCTTGGCACCCATAAAACATTCTACAGATATTCCTTGCCATCTAACTAGCAATTAAAGCTAAACTTGAAGGAATATTCCATCATTACCTAACAAACCAAACTAGCAACAACATATTCCAACATTCGATGATAGATCATATTTCCCAATAGCTTTAAGCAGAGTTAACATTTGTGGCTTCTCCTATTTAAAGAGCTTAATATTCACCATTTTGATGAATGTGGGATTAAAAATCCCACATCCACCTGTATCAACCTTTTACTTCCCCATTGACAATCTTGCTAACTTCTCCACTTTTTGGAAACTTTTTTCGATGCCCATGCAATGGTTTGCATCCTCTACGTTGTTCCACATCGACACCTCCATGTGGCACAACCGTAGAGTCATCAAACATGTAAGCAACCTAGTCAGAAACACATGTTCCATGTGACCTCTGCATAGTTGGATCTATGTTAGTACCTAATTCATACAATCCACATCAGCATCTGACATCATCATCCATACTGCCACATCACCTTGGGGCTCTTTATTTTGCTGATGTCATCTATACACTATCTTAAATTTGACAATTTTTAGACTATCAGTAGTAGGCCAAATTGGACTGCCATAATAGCTATTTGGATTTCAAATTTAACAAATGTTTTGCTAAGTAGACCCCTTACCATATGCAATTTTGATTTGACAATCCAAGTTCAGGAGGCCATATCTCTGTCATTTGGACTCCAAATCAGGTGCAATATTTTTTGATTTTGTCTATAATTTCTTGAATGTTTTAGTGGTGCTATTATTTTCTACTTTTGGTGCATGGATTTGTTAGAAAATTCACTTTTTGGTGACTATACCTATCCAATCCTACATTTTGCAACTTCAAATGCTTCGTACGGGATCATTTGGACACATTTATAGGTTTTGTTTTTTTTTAATTGAATAATTTTTTGTCTACTTTCCAAATCTATAATCAAATTATGAACTTGTGTAGAAAAAAAACCACTTTTAGAAATAGGTCCTTTTCTGCATTGTATTGCGTTAATCAAATTTCAAACTTGTTGTACATCTAAGCTATAGTGCTTAGTACCAGATGTAAACTCCAAAAGAAGGTTGTAAATAGAAAAATTAGAGTCCACCTATGCCTAAATTGGCAAGTTGCTATTGTAATGACACAAAGTATAAAGTTCCAAAATCATTCATTTGTGGGGTGGGGTGGGGGGGGGGCGGCGGGGCGGGGGGTGTTTGATTGAGTGAAAGGGGGTGTGTCTCTTGGTGTTGTGTTCCTCTTTTCTTACTATTATCTTTCTTTCCTTGCATCATGGGAAATCTTAAGATTCCAAAATTAACACCACATAACTATGCCACATGGTCAATTAAAAAATGGTGTGAATTGATGAATAAAAAAGTTTCTCAATATGCAAATGGTTCTTTTCCTAAACCATTAGGTGATCAAGTATCTCATAGTGATATCAAGGCTTAGAAAATATCAGATAGGAAAGCCTTAGGACTCATTAGATTAGTGGTTGATGACAAGATCCTCTATTAGATCATGAAATATAATACATCCAAGGAAACTTGGGATGCCCTTAAAAACCTATATGGGAAAGTGACTAAAGAGGATGTCTACAACATTGAAGATGAGCATGTCTCCCTAGGTCCTAAAAGCTTTGATTCTATCTAGGATTTTATTATTAAGGAGAATGAATTGAGAACAAAACTTGATGATTATGGAAGTCCTAATAAGTATGACAAATTGATTTATCTTACTCATAATAAGCTGCCATTTGAATACTCCACATTAGTCTCTTCTTTCAACACCACAAAGACTACCTCAGGGTATTCCTATAAGAAAATCACTTTTGATGATTATGCTAAGTTGTTAGAGGATGAACAGACTAAGTTGATAAGAATGGGGATTCTCAAGTCTCCAAAGTCTAATGTATTGGTGGCTAACAATGAGAGTTCTAAAAACTCAGCTAGTGAAATTTCAAATAAAGGAAAGGGGAAAAAGAAGTTGAAAGATAACAAACAAGGGGAAACAAAAAAGACAACATCAAATCAACAACAAGGAAAGTCTTCTCCTAATACCAACAAAAAGGGGGACACAAATCAGGAAAAGAAGAAGTGTGCCTATTGTAAAAAGAGTGGTCATGATGAACATTAGTGTTATCACAAGCAAATTGATGAATTGAAAAACATCATGAAGAAGAAAAATGTTCTATTACCTAATGCTTATAAGGAGAAGGGTTCTTCATCTTTAGATTCTAAGAGCAAAGGGCATGCTTTACTCACAAACACTATTAGCCAGGGAGAATGGATTATTGACTTAGGTGCCACACATCACATGGGTGCTTCAAAAAGAGATTTTTCTTCCATGACATATTAAAAGGTACCTCACATCTTTGTAGGAGATGATACTAAAGTGTAAGTTGAAGGAAAATGTGAAGTTGAGATCGACAATAGAGCATTCAAGGATGTTCTCTATGTTCCTAATCTTACCTCCAACCTTCTTTCAGTCTACCAAATCACTCACTAAGGAGGTGGAAATAAGGTTGAATTTCTTTCAGATTTAGTGGTAATGAAAAGTATCAAGGATGACTCTATGGTTGAAATAGGTGAAGCTAATCATGATTCAAGGCTTTACACTTTCTCTTCCTTTGTGCCTAAATCAAATGCAAAAGCCTTGTTAATGCATTCAAATATAGAAAGCAAATTGTTGCATGAGAGGTTTGGACATCTCAACTATAGGTATCTTCAATAGATTAGCAACAAGAACATGGTTCATGGTCTACCTCAAGTCCAATTTTTAGATGGTATTTCTTTAGGTCGCACACTTGGGAAGCATCCAAAAAAATGTTTAACAAGGGGAAGTCTTGGAGAGCACAATGTGTTCTTGAACTAGTTCATAGTGATGTGGTGGGCCCATTTCCAGTGCCATCATTTGGCAAGTCTCATTGTGCACTCACCTTCATTGATGACAACTCTCGCTATACTTGGGTATTCTTCATGGCTCATAAGAGTGAAGTGTTTGAATGATTTCTCAACTTCAAGGCTTAAGTAGAAAAGTAGTCAGAGAAAGCCATCAAATTGCTTTGAATAGATAATGGAGGGGAGTATGTGAACTCAAGACTTATAGACATTTGTATTGAAGAGTGAATTGACCTTCAGCATTAAGTACCATACATGTCATAGCAGAATAGTGTTGCCAAAAGGAATAATAGAACCCTCAAGGAGATGACCACTTGCATACTACTACATAAGTCTCTTGATCAAGTCTTTTGAGCTGAATCAATGGATTGTGCTAACTACATCTAGAATAGGAGTCCTCATAAAGCTTTGGATGGTGTAACTCCTTTTGAAGCTTGGACTAGAAGGAATCCTTCTATAAAGCACTTTAGAGTCTTTGGTTGTCGAGCATGGACACGAATACCTCCACATAAATTCAAGGCATTAGAACCACAAAGCAAAGCTTGCATCTTTTTTGGTTATACAAACTCTCATAAAGCCTACAAGTTGATGGATCCAAAGACACATGACATATTCTATGAGAGGAGTGTACACATTGAAGAAAGTTGTATGAGCTTTACTTCTTCAACTCCTCCTTCTTCCTCCTTCATTGAAGAGAGTGATGGTGATGATAGTGACTTGGAAGATGTTCATCCATGACCCAAACATAGGCATCAGCCAGATGAGGTTGAGGATATCCCTTCTACATCTTCTTCCACTAGACATAAATGGGATTTGCTAACATTGGATGTAGCAGGACCATCGGTAGGGAATCCTTTAAATTCTAGGAGGACAAGATCACAACACAACTCACTCCCTCATGCTTATATAGAAGTTGCTTCTAATCCATAATCATTCAAAGAAGCTTTAGGTATTCTAGAATGGGAAAAAGAAATAGAGGAAGAATATAATTCTCTTATGAGAAATGACACGTGGGACTTAGTCTCTCTTCCTAAGGGAAGAAAATGGGTTTGGTGTAAGTGGATCTATCAAACAAAGTTTGTAGTGGATGGAAGTGTTGATAAGCATAAGGCTAGACTTTTTGCAAAAGGATTTTCTCAGGTACTTGCCATTGATGACACTGAGGCCTTTGTACCAGTTGCAAAAATAAACTACATTCATTTGACACTTGCTATAGTAGCAGCTCAGAGATGGGTTGTTCATCAGATGGATGTGAAAAGCACATTCTTCAATGGTGATCTTCATGAGGAGCTTTATATGGAGCAGCCACAATGGTTCATTCAGGATTCTACCTTGGTTTGCAAATTGAAGAAGTCTATCTATGAACTTTAACAAGCTCCAAGAGCTTGTTATGCCTAGATGAATTCATTCCTTCTCTTGGCAAGGTTCACACATGTCATTTTGATCTGAATGTCTATATTCTTTAGAGGGATGATTCTCACTTGCTACTTGTGTTTTATGTTGATGACTTGATCATTATAGGAAGTACAACATCCATCATTGACAGTGACAAGTCTACTTTGCAAGATAGATTTTTGATGATAGACTTGGGTCTACTTCATTATTTCCTTAGTATCGAGATACATTTGTCTTCATTAGGGATCACACTATCACAACCCAAGTACACTCTTGATCTACTTGCTTGATTTTGCATGAGTGACTAGAAGGCTACATCTAGTCCATTTCTTTGAGGTGTTAAGTCAGAAGCCAAGTGTTCCACTCCACTTGTTGATGCTACTTTGTATAGACAATTGGTTAGAAGTCTCATCTACTTGACACATACATGCCCTGACATATCCCTTGCAGTTGGCATGGTTTCTCGCTTCATGCAAGAGCCACATAAACTTCACTGGAAGGTAGTCAAACACATCCTATACTATATCCAAGGTACACATACATATGGGATATTCTACGCAACTAGTATTGTACTATAGTTAGTGGGTTATGTAGACTCAGACTACATAGGGGATCTTGATTCTCACAAGTCTACTTCAAGATACATGTTTCATTTTAGTTTTAGCCCTATTTGTTGGCAGAGTAAAAAGCAGAAACTATTGCTCTTTCATCGACTAAGGCTGAGTATCAAGGAGCTATGACTACGGTGATATAAGCTATTTGGATATAGAATATCCTGAAGGAGTTTGGTTTTGATCAACCTAGCCCCATAGTCATACATTGTGAGAATCAAAGTGCCATTGAAATCTCAAAATGTATAGTCCAAGATCAACAGACAAAACACATTGAGGTTCATATGCACTACATTAGAGAGCTAATTCATGAGTAGGTCATTACATTGCAATATTATCCTATAGAGTAGCAGATTGTTGACATCTTCACCAAGACCTTCACTGAGGTCAAGTTTCTTCATTTCCAAGATCTCTTGGGGATGCAGGATTTTTCACCAAGGGGGTCACATGACTCTTCTCTTCTTTATTGTACTTATCTCTCTTTTTGGGGAAGGATTTTTCCCATGTAGTTTTCCCTCTTCCTATATTTTCAAAGAGATTGCATTGCATTCCATTGTATGTACAACATTGCATTTGTACATGGGTACCTAACATGGCCTAGTAGTCATGACCCATCATGCATTTTCATCATAGCTTTTGTGAGCTTAAGTGCATTCCCCTAAGTTGCACTTAAGTAGGGTGTTAGTGTAAATAATTAATTATTATTTACACTTTACTTGAGTTTACTTAGGTTAATGCATTATTTTATTATTTATTAATCAGACACCTAGGAGTATGTGTACTCATATGAGTTGTCTTGTTGACAACACAATAGTTAGTAACTCATTTTAGTACATGGTGTGTACAACACAGGAGTTTACCTATTCAACTAAGTTGTCATTTAGACAATAGAGTTGTTCAGACTCAAATTAAGCACATGTTGTCTACAACATCTTTTTACATGACACACCTATGTAAGCTTATCCTCTCATCATCACACAAACTCTTGTGCTCAATGGATGATAATTCATTCTGGGTGGACATCTGCTTAGTTGTGAGGCTTATCATTTTGCTAACTCCTAGTCATTCTAGAGGCCTTTATATACAAGCACTTCTAGTGTACTTATACATCAATTCATTCTCATATTGTTATTATGATCATACATCATTTGGTCCATGTTGTGCTTTGTTCTTGAGCTTTGTGATCTTGACATCATTTTTCCCTAAGGTAAATTATTACAGAATATGTGTCCATATGAGGCCAAGTTAAGCCTCTGAAGTTTTAAAAATTGGGATTGATGATTTTCTGAAAAATTTAGGAATAGAGATCACAAACAACTTACACCAATGTGTAGATCATGAAATTCTACTACAACAAAAAAAAAAATTGCTCTAAAAAAGGAGTCTGTATGAGGGAGATATCGTTGTTTGAGAATCACCTCTATAATTATTTTTCTCAAATCACCACTGTCGCACCTTCAAAAATAAAAAGGCTCTATATTTCACCTTAGATGTCTGATTTTGATGAAACATAAGTCATTTGGGGGTTTTTTGACATTCTGAATGTGACACCAACATTTGGTTTGCACTAGCAAGCTCCAATCTTGACTCGCAAAAAAAAAAAACTCTCCAATGGCTATGCAATGAAACTCCTATGGCTCTAATACCATGTAAGAATTTTCCTAAGGCAATAATTTAGCACCAAGATCAAGAAGCTCAGTAGATAGCACAAGAGAGAAAAATATGAATCAAATGAGAATGGACATCAGATGATTTGATGAATACATCATAGAAGAGCCTTGTATATAAAGGCAATCAAGATGACCAAGAGTCATGCAAAGAGATAAGCATACCAATTAAGCACATGTCCACCAAGAGTGGATTATCCTCCAGTGTGCACAAATGTACGTGCAACAATGAGAGGATAAGAATACAAAGGTTTATGTCATAAAGAGATGTAGTAGACAACATGTGCTCAATTGGAGTGCAAATAACTATGTTTTCTACATGACAACTTATATGAATACACAAAGTCCTAGGTGTCTACATGACAACTAATAAAAATGCATTGTCCTATTTAAACTTAAGTAAAGTGTAAATAGTAAATACTTATTTACACCAACAAGTAGGTCTTGCAATGTTTACCAAGGTTTTCCAATGAAATAATGAATAACAACTCTAGATTGACAATGTTTCACAGCCTTGATATTTTTAAGGAAATCATTTTTAATAGCATTGGTTTGTGTTGTTTAAATCTCTTCCTAGATAGTTTATTTTATACTTTTAGTGGTTATGGAAATAGTCGCTTCCAAATAGCTCTTTAAGTTTAGAAGAGGATAAATAAAAATGTAAATTTTTTAGGTGATTTTTTCATGATCATGTTTACATGGGAAATAGTTAAGTATCATAGGTTTTCTAATTAACATGTATGACATCCTAACTCAATTTTATATGAAAAGAAATGTACTACATACAAAGAAGAAGATATAAAAGTTTGTACTCGAGATCTCTGCATATCAGTGAAAAATTTGGAAAATATAATTGATAGTTCAAATCTTTATACAAGCAAACAATAAGCTCCACTTGTTTGTTTTCAATTGCGATAAAGTTTCACACCTTGCACATACAAATTTCAATTTAAGAAAATGTAACTTCAATGATTTGAATTAATACTTTTTTAGTATCACCAAAAGTAATAAAAGGGTGTATAAAACTGTCAAAAATATTTGAAAAAGGTCAATTGCCCCTAGAGCCACATGCCCACCTATCCTATTAGGATGGTTAAGTCAGTAGGTGAATTTGAAAATCCAAAAGAAAGGGAATGTTTTGATAAAAGACAAAAAGGAAAGAAATGTCATTCATTTGAGCAGTAGAGAGCATAGGAGAAATGAATAGTCATAGTAGATTTTAGAGAGTAGTAGGAACAATAAAGGATCAGAGTTATAGCAGCACAAGATTAGTTGGTTCCTTGTAAGTTCATTGTGTTTATCCTGTGAAGCAATGATTGCACCAATCTTTATTGTATGCAGTGTTGTAGTGTTGCAAGTTTACATTTTAGGTGTAAGTTGTAGTATTCTATTTTTAGTTGCAGCCCTATGCTCCTAGATTCATATTTAGTTGAATTAGTTTATTAATAGAAAGCAAGCAAGCAGGTATACTAGTCGATCTAGTTGGTTTGACTCTTTGTTGTCTCCTTTCTATTTATTATGCATGTTGCATTAAGTATTTGAGAAGTTTATATTTGCAAGTTTTGTTGTTAACTTCTCTATGTTTTAATGGTGGAGTAAACAAGATAGCAAGTCTATTATTTGACACATTTGGTTCATGTGTTAATGGAGCTCTCCTTGTGCTCACTTCGTTAGTACTTGTTCTATTGTTTATGTCAAGTCACAACAAGTTCTGTTAGTGTAGTTTTTTATTTTTCCTATTTTGCTAGGTTTTTGCTACACTTTTAATAATCTCACTTAGGTTAATAAAGCATGTCTTATTAGGTGAATGGTTGTGAGATGTCACCTTCCTGCATGTGAGCATCCATTAGCTATCTTGAGAAGATACTTTGCTATCTTTAGTCCGATAGATGGTTGCTCCTCATTGGTTGGTGTTGCCACCTCCTCCCTCTTCCTAGCCTATATAAGCATGCTACCTGGCTTGTATTTGTATCTCTTGTTTTTGCATCCTCTTAATGCTATTTTGCTTCCAGCATTTGCATTACTCTCTTGGAGACTAACTCTATGATGCTATTTTGATTTTGTATCATTTGCATTCATAGTTTAGATATTTATTCTTTGCACTAGTTTTCTGGGTTATTAATCTTATCAGATTCTAACATGGTATTAGAGCTTTTCTATGTGCAAGAGTAGATTTTAGTTTCCTTATTTGAGAGATTCGGGAGGGGGCTAATAAACTTTATTGTAGTTTTTTGAAAAATGAAGTATGCTCTTCTCTTGCATCTTTGGATGATCTTGAGAATCAGAAAAGTTTTGACAAAAACAATTTTTCTTTGGGGTTTCAATCTCAAATCTGACAACCAACTTGCATATTTGGAGTTTTCAATCAGTTTTACAGGTTCCAGCATGCCATTGATGGACTTAGGAAGCTGATCTATCATTTGCATGTCATATTCTGGTTGTTGGGGTCATTTTTTGATTTTTGGAGCCATTTTTTACTGTTAAAGGCGTTTGATTTACACTATAGCAACATCTTCTATACATCAACAAGAAAAACGCTTTTTGGGTTTTGTCCGCAGCCCCAAAAAACCATCTGCGTATCTTTTAGATTTTGCATGCAAGCTGTATATTTTGCAGAATTGAGCATGAAAAGCTACAGCCATACCCCTCTCCATTGGCAATCGCAGATTTGAACGAAGTTTTCAAATGTCTCGTTCTTGCTCATACGGACTCCGATTTTGATGATTCTTGTTATGAACTTGGCTATTTTTTTATGCTCTATCCACTAGTGGAGTTTTTTTTTTTTCATGCATTAATTCTTCAGAAATTGCAGATTCTCGACCATGACTATGCATAGTTCTCATTTTGGAAACTTCGGAGGATCATAACTTTCTCATATGACCTCGTATCGAGGCAATTCTTTTTTTGAAAGTGCATGATTTTTCGAGTAGATCACAGTGGTGCTATTTGTTTCCTTGATTATTGTGCCTAAATTTTACTTTCAACATATGCTCTTCATGAGGGTTTGTAATGCATTGAAATCAAGACCACTAAGTATTTCTTTCTAGTGGTAGTTGTAAATGCACTAAAATAAAGTGCCAAATCATATTTCTTTGAGGGGGTTCTTTGATTGAGTAAAAAAGGGGGCATTTTCGTGGCTGGGTTCTCTTCTTTTTAGCATTTTTTCTCTGCATTTCTTCATCATGGATCAAACAAATATGCCCATCCTAACTCCATACAATTACTTTGAGTGGAAATCACGCATGAAAATTCACTTAAGGAAAGCTGGATTAAATAGGATAACTATGGGACTTGAAACTGAACCTACTAAAGATGAAGATAAGCCTAAGTGGTTTAACAAATGTGATGAGGCATATGGAACATTGTGTTTGTCTATTTCTCCTGACTTTCTATTTCACATTGAGTCTTTGGATACACCAAATGAAGTATGGACAAAGCTAAAAACACTATTTGGCACACAAGATTCAATGAGGGGTCATATGTTGGAAAATGAATTAATTAGTTTGAGTCCAGGCAATTTCAACACAATCCAAGATTTCTTCACCAAATTGAAATCACTAAGGCTACAGTTAAAACAATGTGGAATTGAAAAGAAAGATGAACAATTGATTCTTAGTATTCTCTCTAAGCTAAGTTCAGAATATTCTATGTTTGTCTCTACCTTCTATGCTACTAAGGGTGCACTTGGTACTCAATCCACCATGCCATCTTTAGATGATTTTTCTGTCAATCTCACTCGAGAACAAGACAAGCTAATCCAGATGGGCACTCTTAAGTCCTCTAAGTCACATGCCTTAGCTGCCAATCAAGGCACAAAAGAACAACAAGGACAAAGTAGTAACAACAATAGTAAGGACAAGAAACAAAAGAATAGCAAGGAGAAGAAGGATCAGATATCGATTTCTTCAAAAGAAACTATTGATACACCATCTTCCAAGGGTGATAAGCCTAAGAAAGAAAAGGTCAAATGTGCCTATTGTGAAAGACCTGGTCATGATGAACATAAATGTTTGCAGAAACAACTTGATCACTTGACATACATTCTTGAGAAGAATAATATCAATGTTCTTGAGTCTATCAAACAAAGTTCTAATAAAGGGTCTAACAAGGAAAAAGAAAACAGCAAGGGGAAAGGAAAGGGCAAGGCCCTTTTTGCAGTTGCTTCCTCACCATCCACTTGGGTTCTTGATTTGGGTGCTTCACACCACATGGCTTCATCTAAGGAAGAACTTGCATCCTTGGAGCCATGTACTATGTCTTCTATTTTGATGGGTGATAACACTCTTGTTGAGATGTGTGGGAGAGGGTATGTTGATGTGGGGGATGGCACATTCCATGATGTTCCTTATGTACCCTCATTGTCAACTAATCTCCTATCGGTATACCAAATCACTCACATAGGTTTAGGCAAGCAGGTTGAGTTCACTCCTGATTCAGTGGAGATACGTGAGTTGCACAATGATTCTACAGTTGCAGCTGGGAGAGCAGATCATCATTCATGACTCTATATGTTTTCTCACTTTGTTCCTTATCCTCCTTTGACTGTTTCACTCACTCACTCTAATGATGTGAGCAGATTATGGCATGAGCGGTTTGGCCATCTTAACTTCCACTACTTGCATTAGCTTAACCAACAGAGCATGGTCATAGGGTTGCCTTATACTTTGACATTGGAGTCACTTGGAATACATGATATATATTCTAATGGGTCAGATTCACTTGAGCAATCTTCTACCTCCACTTCTGATGCAAAGAGTGATTCAGAGGATTCACCTCCTTCCTCTCCTAGTCATCATTCACAGGTTGATGATTCTCCTCTAGATTCTCCATCTGCTGATCCACTTTGGGCTAAACAGACCTTGCAGTTTGTAGGTGATTGGGTTGGGGATCCATCAGACACTAGACAAACTCATTCACAATTCCAGGATGCTCCACATGTCATCATTGCTACTGCCTCAGATCCACAGTCCTTTCATGAGGCTTTTGATATTTCTGAGTGGGATACAGCTATGCAGGAAGAGTATAGTTCCTTGATGAGGAACCACACTTGGGATCTTGTCCCTTTTCTTAAGGGAAGAAAACTTGTTTGATGTAAGTGGATCTACCGAACAAAATTTGCAAGCTTTGCTGGGGGTGCGGGATGCTTCATCTTTTGGGGGGGCCTCTTCCTCTCACTTGGAGTCCTAATTTTCTTTGGGGATTCTCTTTTCTCTCTCTTTTGGGGGAATTTTATGTACATGGGTACCTCATTAGGCTTGACTTGCCGGGATCCATTTCTACATCCACCTAAGCTTCGCTTATGGGGGGGTGTTAGTGTAGTTTTTTATTTTTCCTATTTTGCTAGGTTTTTTCTACACTTCTAATAATCTCGCTTAGGTTAATAAAGCATGTCTTATTAGGTGAATGGTTGTGAGGTGTCACCTTCCTACATGTGAGCATCCATTAGCTATCTTGGGAAGATACTTTGCTATCTTTAGTCCGATAGATGGTTGCTCCTCATTGGTTGGTGTTGCCACCTCCTCCCTCTTCCTAGCCTATATAAGCATGCTACCTGGCTTGTATTTGTATCTCTTGTTTTTGCATCCTCTTAATGTTATTTTTCTTCTAGCATTTGCATTACTCTCTTGGAGACTAACCCTATGATGCTATTTTGATTTTGTATCATTTGCATTCATAGTTTAGATATTTATTCTTTGCACTAGTTTTTTGGGTTATTAATCTTATCAGATTCTAACAATTTCTACCAAGCTCCACCCCCTTTTCTTATATTGCTGACTTGGTCCCTTGCTACTGAGTCTTATCGAGCTCTTGGTTCCTTTGTGAGCTGAGTCCACTTGGTCTTTGTGTTGGTTGTGTGTTGAGCGTGCTAAGCTCCACCTTCCTTTGGTGATTGAGTTCGCTTGGGTCCTATTGTTGTCGAGCAATTTGACATACTCTACTACCAAGCACTCCACTTGGTTCCTTAGCATGTCGAGTTCACTAGGCACCCACTTCCTGTCACTTAGCATCCACTGCGTGCAGAGAAATTTTTTATGTTGTCAAGTTGTATTCACCACAAAAATAGTATTTCCAATATGATAAATTGTCAAATATTATTATTATTGTAGTGTTGTATTGACTTGTTCAGATCTATTTGGAATTTTGTAAGTTCAATGTACATTTCCCTAAAATTGACTTCTAGAATAATTTTTATGATGAATATTCTACATAAAATTTAAAGCCTTCCACCTTCTAACATTAATTTTCAATTTTCAAATTTTTATGTATTGCAATGGCATGTTTTTAAATTTAATATAAATTATGTCTTGTTGTTTCTTTAGCATGCCCTTTACAAATTTGAAGATAACTTAAATATGCAGTATGTACATGATTCTCTTGAGTCTTATGTATTTCGATATAGAACATTCATAGTGAGAGTGGTCACAAATGATCAGCTCCTTACTAATTTTTAACTTCTTTTTCCTTTTCTACAAAAACATAGGAAGACAAAATTTACATATTCTAAAGAGATGGTATAGATGGAATGAAACTTTATCAGCCACCTTTAAACATTACACACTAAGAGAATAATTAAGCTTGGGAAAAAAAAGTTAACTTTGACTATTTAACACTTGTGATCTAGGATTTAAGCTTACCATGTGATGTTTAAGTCATTCGCACTTAATCTTGGAGTGTGCAACTTATTGAAATATTTGTATTTAGTCAATGGGCCCTTGGTCTACTGGTAAATTTGAATGGCTCACAAAGAGCCCACCAAGGATCAAGTCTTGTTGAATACAAGGTTTGAAGACATCATAAGGGATGAGGCCAAGATCATGCCTTGGGCGAATTTGGTAGTATGAATGCTCCTTAGTCCTTGGCTCTTAGTTGAAGAGGTTTCAGGCACACATGGGCCCATATTGGGTACCTAAAACTTGTTTGTGGATGACCTCCATCAAAAATAAAAAATAAAAAATTGTATTTAGTAAAAAATGAACTTAAGAAGTGTGGTATGTACATGATTCTCTTGAGCCTTATGTATTTTGATAATATAGAGTGTTCATTGTTAGAATGATCAGCTTGTTACTTGTCTTTAACTTCTTTGTCTTTTTCCACAAAACTTAGGACACGAAAATTTTCTTATCCCAAAGAAATATTATAAATAGAATGACACTCTATCATGAAGTGTGCAACTTATTGAAGATATCTGTATTTAGTAAAAAAATAATTATTTAACAAAGTTGACATCAAGACAGCAATCTTTGAAATCTAATTTTAACATCAAAACAAAATTAAAAGATAACCTAAAGATGTAGTTCTCAGCACAGAAATTAAAATAATTCATTCAGTTAACCCATAATAGTGTAAACACGACGTCTCAAAATATCTGCCAAAGGAGAATTTCAGAAGGCTAAAATATCTCACAAAATATCAGAGCCTGCTGCCATGTTGCACATAAGGAATCGAGACCTTGACATAATATTGTGCCGCTTCAACTGTGGACTGCAATAGGATTGTTAGCGGATTTGCATTGCAACACGCCTTCGTTCATTTGTTTGTCTCCACAACATTATATAATGAAGATAGTCTATTCGTCACAAAATGTACGTTTCATGAAGAACTGTTGTGTTATTTAAGATTTTTAGATTCCAAATTGCTTGTGTTGCTGATTGTAATAGAGAATTCTAGCTTTTTATATTTAACTCCAATAATCCTACTTATAATCATACTTTTAAGCTAAATGATACGTCAAATTGTCGTTGATTACTTAATTCTTAAAGTGAGTACTGTTGTAGAATGGAAAATAAAATACATCAACATTAAATTTCATGTACATATTAGAAAGGATAAATATAATATCTATGAATAGTTTTAGTTTTTTCAAATAATTATGTTGTTTATGAAATAAAAAAATATTACATATTCATAAAAAAATATTGAGTGACAAATCAGGCAGGTTCTTATTTGAAGTAAAAAAAAATCTAAGATGTAGAAAAGCATGGATAGTCCCAATCATCTAGCTCACCTCATTAAGTTGGCAGAGTTTGGCATGCCTAAATGAATTCCTATATTTATTATTATAATTATCCATCAGCCATAATTATATTGCAAAGCATTTTGATTTTTTCAATACAAGCACACAAATCCTCCTTTGGCACTAATTCAAACCATACAATAATCAGTAAATCTTGTGACACAATTTACTATGCTTCTCAAGTAGAAATTCTTCTAGCATTTAATTTCAAGATCAGCTACTTACTCTGTAATGGCACTTCATAATTTTTACAATTTTTCATAGACTTGACTTGCCTTCAGCAAATTCACACTTTGTTTTCTCTTTTTCTTGCATGTATATAGTTTTACACAGTTGTTGAAGTCAAATGTCAACTTATCTTTCATTGAACGTGACCATAAATATCCACACATGTACCATCCATCACTATTGGTAGAGCCATTAAGTGATTTTGTATCTCATCATTTGATTCAGAAGATCACAATTCATCAACATTATTTTAATCTATTGTTCAAATGTAACTTCAACAATCATTGAGGTCGAGGATCAAAGAGACAAAACAATCATCTCCTCGATACATTGAAGTCCCTTGAATGAGGTCCATTTTTTATGCCATCAATCAAAATGGACCTACCATCTTCCTTTCGCACATACAATTTCTGATGGAAGAGACCCAAAGTTAATTCTTCAATATAGCAATGTCCCATCAATATAGACATGCCCTTAGCTATTCTTCACTACATCCCATCACAAATCAAAGAGATAGGAAATATGTCTATTCAATACCTTGAAGTCACTTTGATAAGTCTAACCTCACTATCTTGTGACACATTCTTTTTTTAATGATTGAATGGACATTGAGACCATCCCTTCAAATATGGAAATTGCATTGATGAAAGGGAGCCCACATCACCAAGTATCACATTAAGCTCATTGGAGATTGAAGACGCACAATACTTGTCCATCTGATATATAATGTTCTAATTGATGAATGCTAATCATCCACATTACTAGTTTCATTGTATTGATTAGAAATTAATGTTGATCATAAATTAAATGGATAATGAAATTATCTCTTCAAAATATTGAATTCACTTAGATGAAATGGGCACATGAAACTCAAAGCTCTTTTAACTCAACAAGATATCAAAAAAACACAAAAATTGCTCCTTCAATGGGTCTAGGTGCACTCTATCAATAGTCTGTTATGGTTTGATTGAGAAATGTGGAGAACTAGAATTGATTACTTCAATTAGGATATGTATCTTTGATTTCTTTGTTTCACTTGCATATAATTGAACACTTGTTTCTCTAACACACAGATGCCATTTTGACCATTAGATCAAAGAGAGAAACAACCTTACTCCAATATAAGAGTATCTTTGATGAAGCTAGCACTGAACATTTACTCAACATGATTAAATACTCAATGTTTACTAGAAGTGTAAAGTTTTCAAGGCCGTAAAACAAGAACACTAGCTTAGCCTCATGTTTAAGGAGAAATTGGAAAATACTGCCTGATGTGAGGATTGGTACTTATATTGATAAAACACCATTAATATTATTTAGTACAAGTGTTAAGGTTTAAGGGTTCAAAAACAAGAATCATAGGCTCACATCACACAAGAAAAATAAGAAAATACTCACCAACTATAAGGGGTTGGTACTTAAATTGGAGATCACTGATTCTCACTAGTCACCATGACAAAATGTATAAAGGAACAAGGGCTATGCTACAAAGATAGATATTTAGAAGAAAATTGGGAAATTGTAATGCATTGAGACTTATAAGAAACTAGCATATGCAAGAGAACTTCAAATGCATTGAAGCCTAACATAATTCTCAAAAATATTGTTTAATATAAAAATAACCAATTTACCTCTTTTATCAAAGTTTATTGTTTAATATAAAAATAACCAATTTACCTCTTTTATCAAAGTTTATTTTCTCATAGATTAGTACGAGCTTAGGTTTTAGTATTATATACCGTTCTAAATCTGTAATGCATAGAGACTTAAAATAAAATAACATACTTTAGAGAATTTCAAATGTTTTGAAGCCTAACATACTTCTCAAAAATATTATTTAATATAAAAATAGTCACTTTACCTCTTTTATGAAAATCTATTGGTTTTAGTATTATATATCATTCTAAATTAAATTTAGAATAGAAAGAAACCATGCATCTTAGTATGGGATTAAGTTTTAGTATTATATACCATTTTAAATTTGTTTTAGAATAGAAAGAATCAATAGAGTTAGATACATATCATAGATGCACATAGTGTCTTAGATGCAACTTAGTATGAAATTAGGTTTTAGTATTATATACCATTCTAAATTTGTGTTAGAATAGAAAGAATCAATATTGTAAGAATCAATACTTTTACAATAAAAAAGAATATTTTTAGGTACATGTTATAGCTTTACTACATCTTTAGATACATGTTATAGCTTTATAAAGTCTTTAGTCTTAGATACATGTATTAGATAGACGCAAGAAATAAACCAGGCATGGAAGACTATTTATACGATTAAATTTCAATATAAGCAAAGATAAAATTTAAAGATAAAATTTCAATATAAGCAAAGATATGAACCAACTATGAATATGTATGTCAGTGTAGAGATGGAAGAAATTATTTACAAAATAAATAAAACTGGAATTTTATCTAAGATAGGCATGCAAACAGGGCTTACTACTTTGTCTCGACAAATGATGCCAGTAATAAAATTTTACTCAGAATAAAGTTAAAGAAGAATGGTTGAAAACTCAATAAATATGTTACATTCTGACCACTAAGCAGCTCCTAATAAATTACATCTCAGGATTAAAATCAGATTTGGAAGAACTTGCCAGCTTGCTTCTCAGAATTCTTACTCTTTACTCTTTACCCTTTGCTCTTGACGAAGCTGTTAAGCTAGATATCAGATTTGAGAGAAATTGTTTCTCAGGATTGCCACCACTTTTCGAAGAGAGAAACGTTGAAAACACTATTAAAAGGTCAGTTCAGGCCCGTCGACAAAGTGGGCATGTGACGCATACGGGTGGTGTCGGTGGGAAATTACACTATTTATAGAGGGCGGTTTCTCTCCAAGCTCAAACCCTAAGAAAAACTCATTAATAAAATTGAGTGCAAACTAACTATCTGCAAAGTCTACTGTTGTGGAGGCAATGGGTGCAATGGCTCCAGGAGAAGGAGGACTTCACGACGACATCATGGAAACGATGGCTCTCTTCAACAGCGATTCCATGGATAAAGATTATCTCTTGGAAGGGAATACTACCGTTCCTCCTTTAACCTCCTCTTTCTTCACCAGCCCTTTCGAGCACATCCATGGAGAAGAAGAGGACAATGCTCTTTCTCTTCTACTTAAACATCACACGGTATTCAAACACTCCTCTCATTCATTTCATTCACTTTCTCATTATGCTTCATGATAACCCATCTCATTGTATTATTTGTGTCTACAGCTCAATACTCCTGCCACAACTCCTCATTGCCGAACAGAATCATTTAGCAGTCGCAATGCGAAGCGAAATTATCAGTCAACAAGAGAGAAGCTCGTTATTGACACAGACTCTCATGATACGGTATAATACTATACTCAATGTTTTATAGAATACAAGGATAGACTAGAATCATGGCGAAGCATCTAGTCGTGTTTGTGTTGGTGACGACTGTCCTATCTAATGGCAAAGAGTGTGCTATGTGTAAACACAACACTTCACACACCTGTTTCTTATTAGGGTTCGTTTTGTTTGAAGGAGTTTTTAACAACGACACGTTTAGTGCTGCTTCAACACGTACGTAAATATCATATTGGTTGACAAGTATAAGCCATCTGCCTAGGACTTGTATAGTAGGATTGTAACTTTTATTCATATGGGTTGTTTGCAGCACTCTGTACACGAGTTCACTGATTCATGTAGAGCTCTATCTCCGTGGAGCAATACCTCATCCAAACTACGCAGAGCTACTCACGTTCACAATTTATGTGAAAAGGTTATTTCCTTTCAACTCTTTATGAACATTATGATTTTATGTGATTTTGCTGTGAATGTTTGTTTAGTGGTTTGTAAGAAAGAGATTTAACTTTTAGAGTTTTGTTGGAGACCAGAAGAGAAGGAACAGAATCAATGAGAAAATGAAAGATCTTCAACATCTGATTCCTAATTCGACAATGGTTGGTTTATTGGTTGGCTTATTTCGATGGCTTCCCCTTTTTCATAATAGACTATATAATTTGAATCGCAGAGGTAAAATCTAACTACATATATGTAATTTTCAATTTATTTCTACTATTTTCTTTGACAGCCACACAAAGCTTCCATTCTTGATGATGCAATTGAGTATATCAAAAAGCTTCAGTTTGAAGCACGAGTAAGTTACTTTTTGAATTTTATTTGTGCATCTTTTATATTAATGTTTGACTGTGTATCTTTTGTATTAATATTTCAGATTATTTTCACTATTCATCAAATTTTCATGGTTAGCTAGAGACCGTTATATTCACTATTTGTCATGGTTTCATGGTTAGCTAGAGACCGTCGCTAGTTGATGCAGAGGGAAGTATGATGATGAGCCCTTTAAACAACCCAAAATGAGTAAATTTGTAATAATGTGCCAGGTGACCTTCTAGGTCCTAATGGTCAAATCTCACAAATGGTCAACTCCAGGAGGTTTTAAGGCTTCAATAGGTTTTTTCTAGCCTATCTAACATGTTCCAAACATCATCTTCAAGTTTCAACACCTCTAGAGCAAAAATGCATAGCAAGCCAAAATGTTGTCAATGACAATTTTCAATTTCTGTAACAGCAGCAAGGTAAATTGGAAAATATCTTTTCATTTTCCCAAGTGACTCTCTGAAAAAAATGACCTTTTCAAATACCCTTTATCCTTTTCTAAAACATATGTAAAGCTCAGATGGGCTTCCTTTGGCAAAAATCAAAGTTTCTTCACAATGACCCTGTCTTTAACAATGGGACAACTAGTGCATTTACAAAGCAACTCATAAAAGTACTTAACATACAGACTTCAAATTTTTCATAGGTCCATAAAATGTCCCCAATTAGAGGATTCCACAACCAATTTCACTCCAGAAGCCTTCTAACCCCAAAAGCCCCAAATTTGCCCTCTTGAAACCCTTGTTCCTAGGGCTTTCTAGATCTCCCACATGCCAGAACTTCCAGATCCAATTGGAAGTGCAAACATCCTTATTTAAACATTCCAAACATGTTCCAAACATTTAATCATCTACCAAGCCCTTTTCCACCAATTTTCACCCATGTTAGTGGATAGCTATCCTTCAAACCTTGTTAACTGCAAATGTTAATGCATATTTATAATGTACATGTTAGATTTGAGCCATCCCATGAAAAACAGCAGAAATATCTCATGGAATGACCATGATTACTAGTAAAAACCCTCAAAATTGCTTGAAAATGTGAGTTTCCAGCCAATCAGTGAATAATAGATTAACAAAATTCAATGAAAGGTTAGTAGATCTTCATGAAAAAGTGTTAAACATCAATGGAAATGATCATACCACTTACTCCTATCAGATTGGAACTCAAAACACCAAGAAATCTTCAAAATGCACTCAAAACAAGGCTTTTTCATTCCATTTATGGAGCAGTCCGTACAACCTCTGTACTTGTCCATACAATGAAGTTTCCCAACATTATATAGATGCCTTACAACCCCCTTAACCGTTCCCAAGCGGTTGGGATTGATTATCTTTAACCAATTTTAAATTATTGCATTTCCCTCCAAAACAGCAACTAACCAATAAGTTTGAAAATTTGTATTTACACGACTCTAAAACAAGCATTAAATGATCTTTTGAACCCTATAACCTATCAAATGACATGATGTGACTATGAAAAACTATGAGAACCTATAAAATGACTTATTTAACCTATGCACTCCCTATTCCTCTTACAATGCAAGATTTTCACTATTTTGTCCTTTAAGGACTTATTACAAAGATATGCTTTTTAAGCAATTTGACTTTACTTCATGGAAGACCTCATTATATCTTCTTCCTCTGGGTGCTTTGGTCTTCAAAATGATCCTAAGGAGATGCCCCTGCATCACTAGTTTATAGTGAGCTAGAGATCATTGCATTTATTTCATTCCCATAGTAGACTATAGATGTTTAATGAGAGGCAGAATCTTTCCACTGATATCTAAGTTACAATTTATTTCCATTATTTTTTAACAGAGAGACAAGGTTTCCACTCTGAATGAAGCAAATGAGCACATCAAACAGCTTCAACATCAAGTACAAGTAAGTGGTTCTATAAAAAATAAAATTAATATAATTTTTTCCTAAATTAGATTTGACTGCGGATCACTATCTAGAGGTTCTTCCTTCTTAATGAAGCAAATGAATAAATCAAATAAGTCAAATAGCTTTAATATCCAATACAAGTAAGTTGTTCTATTAAAAAAAATATAAATCAAAACTTTTTAGATTTGATTATGTATCACCATTAGAATAGTGAGGCATTTCAAACTTTTTAGATTAGATTGTGTATCACCATTATTAGAGTAGTGAGCTAGAGGTTCTACAATTGAGTTGTTCTATTTTGAATTTGACTATGCCTCCCTAACACAATAGTGAAGTAGGTGTTCTTCCATTCTTAACGAAGAAAATGAAAAGTCAATTAACTTCAATATCCATTACAAGTTTATATATATATAATTCAAAAGTGTTTGGATTTGGTCGCTTGTCGCCATAAGTGACCTGGAAGTATTTCCACAACATCCAGTACAAGTAAGTTGTTATTTTCCAAAAAAGAATAGGATTTGAAACTTTTGGATTTGGTTGTGTATCATATTAAGAATAGCGAGCTAGAAGCTTTTCCACAACATCCAATACAAGTAAGTTGTTCCATTTGGAAAAATAGAATTTGAAAGTTTTTGGATTTGACTATGTATCCAACTCATTATGAAGTATTTAAACTTTTACGATTTGATTGCGTATTACTATAGCTCTTTCATTCATAATGAAGCAAATGAGAATGTCAAATAACATCAATGTCTAGTACAAGTAAGTTGTTCTATTAGAAAAATATAGAATGTTTTTTTTTTTTGGATTTGACTATGTTAAAATAGTGAGCTACAGGTTCTTCCATTATTTATGAAGTATTCGAGTATGTCAAACAACTTCTACATCAAATAAAAGTAAGTTGTTCTATTTAAATAATATTGTAATCTGAAAGGTTTTGGATTTGACTATGTATCACCCTTAGAGTAGTGAAAAATAGGTAAGATCATAGAGCATTGTTTGAACCTCTGGTCCAACATCAAAATAATGAGTTATAATATTGTTGAAATCTTTGATTTACCATTAGAATAGTGAACTATTAAAATGTATGACCCTCTAAATAGAATAGTGAGCTAGTGAGCTAAATATAATAGATCATAGAGATTGATTATTAAGTATTGATCATGATTATTAAGTATTGATCATAAAGGGTCACTATAAATCATTGATTATTAAGTATTGATCATAAGTGTGACTAAAGATCATAGATCAAATATTATGTTCAATTTGTACTATATATCATCATAAACACAATGAGATAGATAAAACACAATGAGCTAGATATGTATAGTATTATGATTATTAAAAAAAATTGTTAAGGTAAAAAGAAAGGTTTTGAATGGACAAAAAATAGCTTAATAATATATATTAGAAGGAAATTACACTGAGCATGTCAAAATAGAGAAAAAATAGCAACCAAAAATTTTCCCACAACATGCAACATAGAAATCGGGAACAAATAGATAGTGGCATTTGAACAAAAGATAGTGAATTTGATTAAGATAGTATAGGGGACCTATGAAAGATTATTATGGAAAAAAAAGGCAAGGGAGAATTGGTTGTTCCTCCTCATTCTTCATATGCAATTCCTGTCCTACCTTATTTAATCTATCACCATCCATATGGTTTATATATTTCCTATCCCATATCATTGAATCTATCACCATCCACATGGTTTATCTTGTTATACTAGTTCCTCTTGATTCAAGGTTTCCACATTTAAATGATCCTCTGGGTAGCCAATCATTGTTAATCCATTCAAACACAAAAGAGACAAAGGGAGATGCCAAGAAAGTGTCACCTATATAGAACCACAAATCAAAAAAAAAAAAATTATTTTAATTCTAGAAGTATAGTGCACTAGAGTTGTAGTAGTATGATGTGAAATCTTATTAAAAGATACATGTAGTACTATGATGGAAAACACTAATTAAATACATGTAGGCAAATCTAATTTTTTAATCTTGAATTCTTTAACAATAAAGATCCTGAGCTAATAATACTATGATGGGAAATTTTATTAAAATATTCATGTAGTGGTATGATGAGAAATTTGCATAAAATGCATATTAGTGAAATATTTTTTTTAAATGATTTTGAATTGAAGTAGAATTCTAAGCTATAGATATAGCAGTGTGATAAGAATTTTTATTAAAAGATACATGTAGTACTTATGATAGAGTATGATGGAAACCACTATTAAAAGATACATGAATATTAGCTAAATACATATAGTCAAATCCTAGAAAGTTTTAATTTTGAATTCATGTCAAATAGTGAGCTAGAGTTGTAGTAGTATAACAAGAAATACAAATTGTATACATGTAGCCAAATCTAGAAACTTTTAATTTTGAATTCAATTTTCTCCATGTTTGATAGTTTTTGTCCAAGTTTTAAATACATCAAGTAATAATATTTTGATCTTTACTATAACACATAATAATTTTTTTTGATCTTTATTGAATTGTGTTACAGATGCTTTCTTCTCCAAATAAGATGAACCCATCACACATCTATTTACCAATGGGAGTCCCCTTCTTTCAAGTGCCCCAAATGTGCATGAACATGGGATCCATGGGAATGGGCATAAACATGTCCCATTCCCAATGGAATAATGGGTGCATGACCATGCCCCAAGGAGTTCAAGCACAAACAATGAGAAGGGATAATGAAGAAAACATAGAGGGTTTTCATGCAATAGGTATGCCAATGTTTACCAAGGTCTCTCAATGCAATAATGAATTTCAAGTCAGGGTCAACAATACTTCACAACCCCAACCTCTTCAAGAAACTCATTTTTGATAGCCCTAGCATGTTCACTTTAAATCTATTGATAGATAATTTATTACATATTATTAGTGAGAGTAGCAATAGTCTCTTCTAAGAACCTCTTTAAGTTCAAAAGAAGAGATACATTTATGTAAATATTGAGGTGATTTCTTCATAATTGACTTCACATGGAAAATAATGAAGTATCACATTGTAACTCAGTTTTATATGAAAATAAATGTACTACATGTGAAGTAGATCTCTTTATATCTATGAGACAAGATATTTGACAAGAAAATTATATGTTCTCCTTGTTTGTAACAATTCTTACAAATGTTAACACCCTTCTTTCTTTCTTTTTATTGTAAATGTTCACTCTATAGCTAGAGAATGTTAATGCTTCAAATTAGTAATTTTCTAATGCCACTAGAAACACTAGAAACAATAAATGGATAATATAAAATGTTCTTTCTAATATGAGAAACATTAAATTTTTTATGAAGATCTCTTTATATCTATGAGACAAGATATTTGACAGGAAAATTTTATGTTCTCCTTGTTTGTTTTCAATTTTTGTAAATGCTAACACCCCTTATTTATTTTCAATTCTTGTAATTGTTCACTCTCTCTAGAAATTGCAATGCTAAAATACATAATTTAAATACTTTAAATTAGTATTTTTCCACTATGACTAGAAACAATAAATGGATATATAAAAATGTTCTTTCCAATCACTCTCTCTAGAAATTGTAATGCCAAAATAAATAATTTAAATACTTTAAATTAGTATGTATTTTCTACTATAGTGATGTATTGACTTGTTCATATGTAAGATGTAAATTTCCCTAAAACAATAACTAGATATATAAAATGTTCTTTCCAATATGAGAAACAATCAAATATTTTTATTATTCTTGTGATGTATTGACTTGTTCATATGTACCAGTAAATCAAATGTAAATTTCCATAAAACTAATTCCTAGAACAATTTTTATGTGGGATATTCTCTATAAAATATCAAAGTGTTCCGCTTTCTAATATTAGGTTTCAATTTTCATGGTTATATGTATTGCAATGGTAAGGTTTTAAATTTAATCCAAATTATATTCTATCTATTTGTTTATCTTTGTTTTATGCCTTCGAAATGATTTGCTATATGCATAAAAGATCACACGATCTTGATTATATTGCAACTTACAATCGAAATAATCCAAACATATAATGTCATTATATAGAGTAATCTATATTTAATTTAAAATGTTCAAATCTCATATATTGTACTAAATCTCTAGAATAAATCTTTATATATTATTGAATGTCACATTTGTTGAATGTCACATTTGTTGAATGTTTTGATATAAGACCACCTCCTTTGTCCAATAAATCACATATTGTTAAGTCTTTCAATAATATATTAAAAGAATTGTTTTGATATTTCATATTTTATTGAATTTTTTTTATTTCAACATCTCATATGTTATTAATTCATATTTGTAAATCTCATATGTTACTAATTCATATCCTACTACTAACACCGATATGCGACCTCCACCATTACAGAACCAAATTTATTCAATATATAGAAAATTATTAACTCTTCCAATAACTCTTCCAACAATAGATTGAATTTAATGTTTCATATATTACTAAAGTTTTAAAAAAATTCTGCTTATTTTTCGCATATTTATTTTTTCCGTACTTAGATTGCAAATATAGATGTTTAATATGTGCAATTTTGTTTTCTCAATTAATGCTCTTATGGGTTTTATTTACAATTAATTATCTCCTGGAAGGGAATACTTGCATTCCTCCTTTAACATCATCTTTCTTCACCATCTCCTTCGAGCACATCCACGGAGAAGAAGAGGACAATGCCTCTTCTCTTCTACTTAAAGATCACGCGGCATTCGAACACTCCTCTCATTCATTTCATTCACTTGCTTATTAGAGTTCATGAGATTCATTGTATTATTTGTGTCTGCAGCTCAATACTCCTGCCACAACTCCTCATTGCCAAACAGAATCATTTAGCAGTTGCAACGGGAAGTGAAATTATCAATCAACAAGAGAGAAGGTCGTTATTGACACAGACTCTCATGATACGGTACAATACTATACTCAATGTTTTGTAGAATACAAGGATAGAGTCTAGAATCATGGCGAAGCATCTAGTCGTGTTTGTGTTGGTGACGACTGTCCTGTCTAATGGCAAAGAGTATGCTATGTGTAAACACAACACTTCACACACCTGTTTCTTAAAGGGGGTTTCAACAACGACACGTTTAGTGCTGCTTCAACACGTACGTAAATATCAAATTGATTGACAAGTATAAGCCATTTGTCTAGGACTTGTATAGTAGGACTGTAATTTTGATTCATATGTGTTGTTTGCAGCACTCTGTACACGAGTTCACCAATTCATGTAGAGCTCTATCTCCGAGGAGCAATACCTCATCCAAACTACGCAGAGCTATTCACGTTCACAATTTGTGTGAAAAGGTTATTTCCTCTCAACTCCTTATGAACATTATGATTTTATGTGATTTTGCTATGAATGTTTGTTTAGTGGTTTGGAAGAAAGAGATTTAACTTTTAGAGTTTTGTTGGAGACCAGAAGCGAAGGAACATAATCAATGAGAAAATGAAAGATCTTCAACATCTGATTCCTAATTCGACAATGGTTGGCTTATTTCAATGGCTTTCCCTTTTTCATAAGAGACTGTATAATTTGAATCACGGAGGTAAAATCTAACTACATATATGTAATTTTCAATTTATTTCTACTATTTTGTTTGACAGCAACACAAAGCTTCCATTCTTGATGATGCAATTGAGTATGTCAAAAAGCTTCAGTTTCAAGCACGAGTAAGTCACTACAATTTTTCAATTTTATTTGTGCATCTTTTATATTAATGTTTGACTGTGTATCTTTTGTATTAATGTTTCAGATTATTTTCACTATTCATCAAATTTTCATGGTTAGCTAGAGACTGTTATATTCACTATTTGTCATGGTTTCATGGTTAGCTAGAGACCGTCACTAGTTTATAGTGAGCTAGAGATCATTGCATTTGTTTCATTCCCATAGTAGACTTTAGATGTTTAATCAGATGCAGAATCTTTCCACTAAATATCTAAGTTATGATTTATTTCCATTATCGTTTAACAGAGAGACAAGGCTTCCATTCTGAATGAAGCAAATGAGCACATCAAACAGCTTCAACATCAAGTACAAGTACGTGGTTCTATAAAAAAATCAATATAATTTTTGTAAAAAATAAATTTAATTCACTATTTGTCACTATTTGTCATGATAAGTTAGAGATTGTCACTAGTTTATAGTGAGCTAGATACCATTATATTCACTGAGACTGTTATATTCACTATTAATCATGGTTCCATGGTTAGCTAGAGACCGTCACTAGTTTATAGTGAGCTAGAGATCATTGCATTTATTTCATTCCCATAGTACACTGTATATGTTTAATCAGAGGCAGAATCTTTCCATTGATATCTAAGTTCAATTTATTTCCATTTTCTTTTAACAGAGAGAAAAGGCTTCCAATCTAAATGAAGCAAATGAGCACATCGAACAGCTTCAACATCAAGTACAAGTAAGTGGTTCTATAAAAAAATCAATATAATTTTTGTAAAAAATAAATTTAATTCACTATTTGTCACTATTTGTCACTATTTGTCATGATAAGTTAAAGACTGTCACTAGTTTATAGTGAGCTAGATACCATTATATTCACTCAGACTGTTATATTCACTATTAATCATGGTTCCATGGTTAGCTAGAGACCGTCACTAGTTTATAGTGAGCTAGATACCATTATATTCACTCAGACTGTTATATTCACTATTAATCATGGTTCCATGGTTAGCTAGAGACCGTCACTAGTTTATAGTGAGCTAGAGATCATTGCATTTATTTCATTCCCATAGTACACTGTATATGTTTAATCAGAGGCAGAATCTTTCCATTGTTATCTAAGTTCAATTTATTTCCATTTTCTTTTAACAGAAAGAAAAGGCTTCCAATCTAAACGAAGCAAATGAGCACATTAGACAACTTCAACATCAAGTACTAGTAAGTGGTTCTATAAAAAAAATCAATATAATTCTTCTCTAAATTAGATTTAATTGTGAATCACTATCTTAATGAAGCAAATAATTAAGTCAAATAAGTCAAATAGCTTTAACATCCAATATAAGTAAGTTGTTCTATTAAAAAAAATATAAATCAAAACTTTTTAGATGTATTACCATTAGAATTAATGCTGAGGTATTTCAAACTTTCTAGATTTGACTGTGTATCACCATTAGAGTAGTGAGCTAGAGGTTCTACAATTGAGTTGTTCTATTTTGAATTTGACTGTGCCTACTTAACACAATGGTGAACTAGATGTTCTTCCATTCTTAACAAAGAAAATGAAAAGTCAATTAATTTCAACATCCATTACAAGAAGTTTATATATATATATATATATATATATATAAAATTTGAAAGTGTTTGTATTTGGTTGCTTGTTGCCATAAGTGCACTAGAAGCATTTCCACAACATACAATACAAGTAAGTTGTCATTTTTGAAACAAAAATAGGATATGGAACTTTTGGATTTGGTTGTGTATCACTATAAGAATAGCTAGCTAGAAGCTTTTCCACATCATCCAGTTCAAGTAAGTTGTTCTATTGAAATAAATCTATAGAATTTGAAAGTTTTGATATTGGTTGTTTATCCCTATAAGAATAGAAAGCTAGAAGCTTTTCCACAAAATCTAGTACAAGTAAGTTGTTCTATTTGAAAAAAAATAGAATTTGAAAGTTTTGTATTTGGTTGTGTATCACTATAAGAATAGCGAGCTAGAAGCTTTTTCATAACATCCAAGTTAGAAGCTTTTCCACAACATCCAGTACAAGTAAGTTTTTCCATTTGGAAAAATAGAATTTGAAAGTTTTTGGATTTGACTATGTATCCAACTCATTATGAAGTATTTAAACTTTTAAGATTTGATTGTGTATCACTATAGCTTATCCGTTCATAATGAAGCAAATGAGAATGTCAAATAACATCAACGTCTAGTACAAGTAAGTTTTTCTATTAGAAAAATAGAGGAAAAATATAGAATTTGATTTTTTTTGGATTTGACTAAGTTAAAATAGTGAGCCACAGGTTTTTCCATTGTTTATGAAGTATATGAGTACATCAAACAACTTCTACATCAAATAAAAGTTGTTCTATTTAAATAATATTGTAATCTGAAAGGTTTTGGATTTGACCATGTATCATTATTAGAGTAGTGAACAAGAGGTAAGATCATAGAGTATTGTTTGAATCTTTGGTCCAACATCAAAACAATGAGTTAGAGTATTGTCTAAATATTTGATTTACTATTAGAATAGTGAACTATTAAAATGTCTAACCCTTTAAATAAAATAGCGAGCTAAATAAAATAGATTATAGAGATTGATTATAAAGTATTGATCATAAAGGGTGACTATAAATCATTGATTATTAAATATTGACCATAAGTGTGATAAAAGATCATAGATCAAATATTATGATCAATTTGTACTATATATCATCATAGAAACAACAAGATAGATAAAACACAGTGAGGTAGAAATGTGTAGTATTATGGATATTAAAAACTTTTGTTAAGGTAAAAATAAAGGTTTTCAATGGACTGAAAAATAGTTTAATAATATATATTAGAGGGAAATTGCATTGAGCACACCAACATAGAGAAAAAATAGCAACCGACAGTCTTCCCACAACATACAACATAGAAACTGACAACAAAGAGATAGTGAGAATTAAACAAAAGATAGTGAATGATTAAGATAGTACACTGGACCTATGCAAGATTATTATGGGAAAAAAAGATAGCGGAGCATTGGTTGTTCCTGCTAATTCTTTGTATGCAATTCCTATCCTACCTTAGTCAATCTATCACCATCCATATGGTTTATCTATTTCCTATCCGACATCATTGAATCTATCACCATCCACATGGTTTATCTTGTTATACTAGTTTCTCTTGATTCAAGGATTCCACATTTAGATGATCCTCTAGGTAGCCAATCATTATTAATCTATTCAAACAGAAAAGAGACAAAGAGAGATGCCAAGAAAGTGTCATCTATTTCATATCTTGTTGTAGAACCACAAATCACAAAAAAATAAATTATTTTTAATTCTAGAACTATAGTGCACTAGAGTTGTAGTAGTATGATGTGAAATCTTATTAAAGATACACATAGTGCTATGATGAAAAACACTAATTAAATACATGTAGGCAAATCTAATTTTTTAAATCTTGAATTCGTGTACAATAAAGATCCTAAGCTATAATAATACTACGATGGGAAATTTTTATTTATTGGTATGATGAGAAATTTGCTAAAATTCATATTAGTTAAATATTTTTTTTTTAAATGATTTTGAATTGAAGTAGAATACTAAGCTATAGATGTAGTATTGTGATAAGAATTTTTTATTAAAAGATACATGTAGTACTTATGATAGAGTCTGATGGAAACCATTATGAAAAGATACACGAATATTAACTAAATACATGTAGTAAAATCCTAGAAACTTTTAATTTTGAATTCATGCAGAATAGTGAGCTAGAGTTGTAGTAGTATAATAGGAAATACAAATTGTATAAATGTAGCCAAATCTAGAAAATTTTGATTTTGTTCATTCAAGTTTCTCCATGTTTGATAGTTTTTGTCCAAGTTTTGAATACATCAAGTAATAATCTTTTGATCTTTACTATAGCACATAATAATTGTTTGATCTTTACTGAATTGTGTTACAGATGCTTTCTTCTCCAAATAAGATGGACCCATCACACATCTATTTACCAATGGGAGTCCCCTTCTTTCAAATGCCCCAAATGTGCATGAACATGGGACCCATGGGAATGGGCATAAACATGTCCCATTCCCAATGGAATAATGGGTGCATGGTCATGCCTTAGGGAGTTCAAGCACAAACAATAAGAAGGAATAATGAAGGAAACATAGAGGGTTTTCATGTAGTAGGTATGCCAATGTTTACCAAGGTCTCTCAATGTAATAATGAATTTCAAGTCAGAGTTGACAATACCTCACAACCCCAACCTCTTCAAGAAACTCATTTTCGATTTCCCTAGCTTGTTAACTTTAAATCTACTACTAGATAATTTATTATATATTATTAGTGATAGTACCAACAGTCTCTTCCAAGAAGCTCTTTAAGTTCAAAAGAAGTGATACATATATGTAAATATTGAGGTGATTTCTTCATAATCAACTTTACATGGAAAATAATGAAGTATCATATAGTAACTCAACTTTATATGTATATGAAAATAAATGTGTATGCATGAGACAAGATATTTGACAAGAAAATTATATGTTCTCCTTGTTTGTTTTCAATTCTTATAAATGTTAACACCTTTTATTTATTTTTCAATTATTATAGTTGATCACACTTTGTAGCTAAAGAATTTCAATGCTTTAAATTAGTAATTTTCTAATGCCACTAGAAACAATAAATGGATAATATAAAATGCTCTTTCCAATATGAGAAACAATTAAATATTTTTATCAAGATCTCTTCATATCTATGAGACAAGATTATTAATAAGAAAATTTAATGTTTTCCTTGTCCATTTTCAATTCTTGTAATTGTTCACTCTCTCTAGAAATTGCAATGCCAAAATATATAATTTAAATAATTTAAATTAGTGTTTTTCCACTATGACTATAAACAATAAATGGATATATAAATGCTCTTTCCAATATGAGAAACAATCAAATATTTGTATTATTGTAGTGATGTATTGACTTGTTCATATGTAATAGTAAGTCAAATGTAAATTTCCTTAAAACTGATTTCTAGAACAATTTTTATGTGGAATATTCTATATAAAATATGCGTTCCACTTTCTAATATTAGGTTTCAATTGTTTATATGTATTGAAATGGTAAGTTTTTATGCTATCTATTTTTTTATCATTATTTTATGCCTTCGAAATGATTTATTATATGCATAAAAAATCCCACAATCTTTATTATATCATGACTTACAATTGAAATAATCCAAACATGTAATGCCATTATATAGAGTACTCTATTTAATTTTTTTAAAAATCTCATATATTGTATTAAATCTCTTGAATAAATCTTTATATATTATTGAATGTCAATGCTTTTTATTTAAGACCACCTCCTTTATCCAATAAATCAGATGTTATTAGGTCTTTCAATAATATATTTTTTTAAATGTCTTGATATTTCATATTTTATTAGACTTTTCTTTTTTCTTTTTTTCAACATCTCATATGATACTAATTCATATTTGTAAATCTCAAGACTAGTGTTTACCATTTCCTACTACTAACATCGATACAAGACCTCCACCATTACACAACCAAATTTATTCAATATACAATGTTCCAATAACTCTTCCAAGAATATATTGAACTTATATTTTAATATTTCATATATTACTAAATTTTTAAACTTTTCCTACTTATATTGAAAATATAGATGTTTAATATGTGCAATTTTGATTTTCTCAATTATTGCTCTTATGGGTTTTATTTGCAATTAATTTTATTCTGCTAGTATATTGTAGTCTACAATACAAAATTTTATTCTCTAATTTAATTTTATTATGTCAATATATTGTAGTATTTATTTTTGATTTTTTCTAATTTAATGTTATTATGTTAATATATTGTAGTATGTATCATTGGTTAATGTCCCCAAAATGAATTTCTTCCATTTGATGCTAACTAAATGGGTTCTCCTTTATACTTTCTTTTCTCCAATGTGGACGATACTTTTTTTTATTGTAGTATTCTCCAAACTAACATAAGACATATTTCAAACTATGTATCTTATTCTTATGCTTGGATTTCGGATGTGTAACTATTTAGGTTCATATATCTAATTTTCTAGATATATGAATGTTTGGCTAATGGATTCTAGCAACATTATAAGTGGGATTCAATCCTCATTATAACCTTTTCTTTTCCTTTTTTGTTGCCCATGCTCTATCCTCACTAGTAGTTGGTTATTCACCCATACAATTTAAAGTGTTTTGATTACATATTTTTTATATAGCTTTGCATAACTTTTATAATAAGACATATTTCAAAAAAAGTATCTTATTCTTATGCTTGGATTTAGGATGTGGAACTGTTTAGGTCCATATATGTAATTGTCTAGCAATATTATAAGTGGGATTCAATAGTCATTATAACCTTTTATTTTCCCTTTTTCAAAACTTATGCTCTATCTTCACTAGAAATAGCTAGTTATTCACCCATACAATTTAAAACCTACATATATGATTGTTTGGCTAGTAGATTCTAGCAACATTATAAGTGGGATTCAATCCTCATTATAACCTTTTATTTTCCTTGTTTTTTTACTTATGCTATATATCTTTACTAGAACTAGCTATTTACTCACTCATACAATTTAAGGCATTCTCCTTACATATTTGCATAGTTTTTATAATATATATATTTTTAAAAGCAATAAAATACAACTTTTAAAGTTTCATACTAATTCAATATTTTTTTTGATAGTTTAATGATCAATCTTGAAATCATTAATTTCACCATTTTGAATAAGAACAACATAAAATACATAACCTTACTAAAAAAAATATGGCATAAATAACATATAGTTTTTAATGTTTGATATTAATTTAGAAAGATACATAGTTTAATGATTAATCTCAAGATCATTAAGAGAAAATATTTGCACCAATTTTAAAGAGAACAACATATAATACACAACCTTAATTTAAAATGTATGAAATGAGTCATAGGAAAGAGGTGGTTAGAAATTTATTTAAAATATATATTGTTCACTTTTGTGCACATAAGTCTTATTTTACATAATAATATATATTTCTTTATATATCTAACTAATTCTGAAGCATAATTGTTTGAATATTATTTAATTTAGTGGAACTTTTGCAAATTGTAATGCCTCGGTTAGGGAATCCATGAGAACATAAACTATGTACACATAAGGTTGATACAATATATATTTTTAAAACTTTAGAGATGTACTTAATACAACATGAATGCAGAAGAAAGGTGAATTATAACTTTATTAACTCATGATTAAAAATTAAATTAAATTTCATATAATCCATGTTTTTCAAAAGTTCTTAAGACATGGTTACTTTAAATTACACTACTAGGTTGGATCACATTCATTACAAAATCCTAAAATAATTTATGTACTATTATTTGAATTTTATCATATAACTTAATAAGATTAAGAGATTATACTACTTAATATGCTCAACTCAAAAGGATGTTGATTACATACATGAATATCACTAACTCATTGTTTCATAATGACCACCATGTCGAACAACTGTGCACACATCCAACCAACTAGGTGCAACATATTTGGTACATCATCATAAATAAATACTTTCTTAATATCTTTTTTATGTAGATCATTAAATAAGAAGTGAAAAAGCTTATGAAAAACCTTAAGGAACACGACCTAAGCCTCAGGGGTTCATCATAAACGGCCTTTCCTACAATCACGCTTAAAGAAATCATAGTTAAATGCATTAATTATGAGTCATATTATAGCACCTCACCAAATAAGGGTATAAAATACATCAAACAATTTTTATAATATGTTTCAATATAAAAAGAGGAAACACAACCCTCTTCTAGATGCATGGCTTACCTAGTATTCTTTGTTGACTACTACTCACAAATAAAGTTGGGAAAAAAAATTAGGGTTGTAATATTTTACAATTTCAAAAGAATCTAGTTAGTTATGGGAGAAGGAATAGTTCCTTTCCAACTAACTTCCTAGATTTTTTCCTAGGAAGGTTTATCTTAGTGTTTATATCTTAGTGTTAGATAAACAAAAGTTTTTGGAGCATCATTAAACAGAATATTATCAATAACAGGGAGATACAAAAGTATATTTTAAAAATTGGAAGTAAGGGATTTCCTTAAAATAACTCTCAAAATATATCTTCAAAATTATAAAAATGTAAATTAGTGGTTAGTGAGCCAATCACATTGAATAAATGAAGAAATGGTTATTTTACTCTCATTTGTGAAGAACTATAGAATAAATTAACCATAAACTACATTTACACTTGCATTGAATCACATTTCATAAACATCACATGACTTTATATGAATAATTTCCAACCATAAGGAGATATATATCTATATAATTCATAAGAAATATTTTAACTTAGGTTGTAATACATTATCCAAAAAACCTATTAATATCTTCAAAATAAGTTAATCATTAATCAACCTTAGGCTACATTAGTACGATAGACAAATTAAAAATAGAATCTAATTTAGTTTATATTATAGGAAGTTAACTAAGATCTTAGTTCAAAGATTATATTAATTTTCAAGGTTTCAAAACTCTTATAATTACCATAAAACTATTTCCAAAATGACTTAATTCAACTATGTAACTCTTCCATTTGGCATAATTGAAAAACCTGTTCTTGTTGTTTCATTTTTTATTTATTTTCCTATATATATATATATATATATATATATATATATATATATATATATATATGATTTATAAATTTTGAATCAGATATTGCAAACACTGCTTATACCATAACCCTTAAAAGGATTTTTAGTTGTGTCAATTGTGACCTTAATGCCATCAATTTGCATTATGTCTAATCTGATGATAATTGGAGGTACTATTGTTGTTTCCTTGTTTAGATCTACCATCATTTTCACAATGGCCCTTTCTATTTCTTCATTAATTTTTTGATAATTGCTTCCCATTATCTGGTGCTAGAGCACTTCCAATACCTACCATTGTTAGCACATTAGAAGGATCAAAGACAAAGGGTTAGGGTAGTAATTGGATCTAGAATCTAATGCTAGAAATAATGTCCAAGTTGTAAGGAAAGGAGACATCATGTGTGTTATAAACCTAATTGTCTACCTTAGTCATTTTTATGGGCAATTTCTAGGTAGAATGGGATAAAATAGTATGTTAGGTTAAATAATGATTGTTTTATGATCAAAACCTTCCTAAGTACCTAGGTAGTGTCTGGGATTAAAGTTTAGTAGAGTTTAGAGACAGTTGACAGCTTTTGCAAAAAGTTGTCAAAGTTGTCACTGTTACATAATGCAACTTTTGGGCAAAAATGAAACTTTTGAATCCCAATGTTCACAACCACCTTTATTAGTTGGAACTAGTTGGGAAGGACATAAATAAGGTTGAGAAACCTTGTTCAAGTTAGAAGAGAAGAATCTATTGTAATCATTGCATCAAATCAATAAAAATTTGTTGTTTTCTTATCAAAATTGCTTGCATGAAATTGTATGGATTCAAATGAAACTATGAAGGATTAGAAAAGTTGAAAAAAAATTATTACAAATTTTTTACAAGTGATTTTAGGTCTTCAAGTCATTCTGGTTAGGAGAAAATGAATTTTGATTGCTTGTTGGTCGCAGGGATGCCTTAACTAGAGTTTGAGAAAAAATCTCTTTCCTTCAAATTCCACTGTGGGAAAAAGAAAAACCTTAGTGGAAAGAAGGGAGAGAGGATGTAATTTAATAATATTTGGGTCTCAGAATAGGAGGCAGGAGATGTTAGGAGAAATCACTAAACCATCTAGATAGGCATCTAAATGTGTCTATCCAAATTTTAGTTTTTGAGGTACAACTTGGCCCAGGGGTGGAATATAACTATAGGAAGTTGGATTTAGATGTTTTGGCATGTCCCTAAAGTATTTAAATAATTTTGGTTGGAATATGTGTTTAATTTCTTATACTTTCTTTGAAAAGGGACCTAATTAGCCATATTAGGTCTAGGAGAGTTTTGCAAACAACTTGAGTTGGGAGATTGGTCAAGGGTTGTAACTTGGTAGGGATTGTTGAATAAAAGGATTAGAGTGTCTAAAGGTTCTTAAGACTTTCTGTGGTGGATTTCCAAGAAGGTTGCCTTTAAAAATCCTCATTTTCTCCTTGTAGCCCTATTTGGAGTTTTGGGTGTGTAGTTTGATTTCCTAAGAAAATATTGTGGAATTTGTGTATGAAAGAATTGGTGAACTAAATGTAAGGTTGAAGGAAGCCCTATTTAATCTATGAAACCTTTAGCTTAATTTTGTGTCTTTTTAAACCTCAAGGAGGTGTCTTAGACTTTGAATTTGATCTAGTCTAGATAAATTGGATTTTGGGAATCACATAGTAGAGTCCTAGATTGTATTGTTGGTGAATAGTTTGTGCACCCACAAGTAATACATTTTGGATATACATAGGGGTACTCTTCTTGAAGTGGTATCAAAGAAACTTAGTAGATATTTAGAGAAAGACAAGTTGCAACCATGTCAGATGGTGAAGAAGAAAATGAAAATGGACTTCCTAACATAATGAGAAATGTTGAACTACTATGGGTGGTGAAAGAGCATGATGCTAAGAGGAAGAAAATGAAGAGAGAGATGGAAAATATAAAAGAAAAAATCAATAAAGGATTTAGTGGCAACTCTAATAATGAGAAGGAGGGGAGTGATGAGGAAACCCCTTGGGACGAAGAACAAAAAGAGATCCCTTCAAAATAGACATTGTTCTTATAGACTTTGAAGTCCATGTAGAGAAGGACCATGGACACTAAACTTGATCTTCCTATATATAGTCGAAAGATGGATCCAAAAGAATGATGGATTGGATTGATGCACTCACTAGTTTCTTTGACTGGGAGGAGATACCAAAGCATCAGAAGGTGAAAATACAAAAAATCCAAGTTGAAGGGATATGCCTTAACTTGGTGGAATTTCAATCAAGTAGAGAGGGTGAGTATGGACAAAAACTAGGTTAGCACATGGAAGAAGATGGTGACCTTGATAAAGTAAGCTTATTTGTCTAAGGACTGTGAGATTCTACTTCATAAAAAGAGGTAGAGTCTGATGTAAAAGGACATGGATGTCTCTAGTTACACTAAGGAGTTCCAAAAACTCACTATGAAGTCCAAATTGGTAGAACTAGAATGTGTAAAACTTGGTTGGTATATGCAAGGTTTGAGAATAAATATCCAAGATGAATTAAGTCTATGTTCTCCTAACATAGTCCATAAATGATTTAAAATTGCATTAAAAGTGAAGAAGAAGAAGCTTAAGAGGAAACAAGATCAAGGAGGAAAGGAAGAAGCTAGAGAGATTTTGGCAATAGAGGAAGAGGAACAAGTGGTGGCAGAGGACAAACTCCTAGAAACTATGTGGAGATCAAACAAGAAAATTCCTTTAGTGAGAAAAATGCTAGAGGATTCCATAGGGGAAGAAGAGGATACTCAAGAGGGATATTTGGAGGGAGATCATCAGGATGTCCAGGAAGTTATAGATGTAACCAACCAGGGCACTTAGCATCCAAGTGTCTAAAAAAGGAAAAGAATCAAATTGATAGGAGAGAAAACCTAGTTAGGGAAGAGGACAGTCAAGAAGAGGAAGCCCAAGGATCTTATTAAAAACTTGAGAAGGAGAAGCCCTTATGAAGGAGGACACTATTGAATGCACCAAGGACCCAGGAACCACCTCAGAGGAAGAGTTTGTTCAGAACCACATGTAAGTGTGGAGACAAAGTTTACAGGATGCTGATTAACAATGGATCTCGTAATAACTTAGTATCTAAGGAAGTAGTAAAGAAGTTAAAATTGAGGAGGGTACAACATCCAAACCCTTATAAGGTATCTTGTCTCACAAAGAAGCAACAGACCATCATAGAGGAGAGCAAGCTTGGGTAGAATTCTAGATCAAAAAGTACAATGACAAAGTTCTCTATGATATTGTACTAATGGATGCCTATCATTTACTATTAGGAAGACTGTGGAAATGTGATATGGAGGCACACCAAGATGGAAAATTTAATACATATACCATCAACCATAAAGGTGAAAAGGTAACTCTCTTACCCTTACCAGATTCTGTAGAAGAGAAAAAGGATCCAATTAATTTTTTTTAGATGGAAAAGAATTTCTAAAAGTTGTGAAGTAGGAAAAGGCTCCATGCTATGCCCTAGTAATTTTTCCTAAGAATTGCAGACCTAAAAAGGTTGTGAAGGAAGTGAAGCCCTTGAGACATGTAGGTCCCAAGGAGGTTGCAGATCTATTAGACTAGTATAAGGACATTGTCACCAAAGAATTGCCAAGTTAGTTGCCCCCAATCAAGGATATAAGGCATAACATAGATCTAATACTAGGAGCAACATTACCTAATAAAATATCATATAAACTAATCCTAGATCAAAATTAGGAGATGGCAAGACAAATACAAGAATTCCTAGATAAAGCATTGATCTCAAAAATCCTCAGTCCTTGTGCAATACCTACCATGTTGGCACCTAAGAAAGAAGGCACATGGAGATTGTGCACTGATTCTAGAGCCATAAATTGAATCACTATTAGGGATAGGTTCCCTATGCCTAGGATAGAAGAGCTATTGGACCAACTAGGGGGAGCAATGTACTATTCCAAGATAAACTTAAAAAGTGGCTAACACCAAATAAGGATTAGGGATGGTGATGAATGGAAAAATGCATTTAAAACCAATGAAGGCTTGTATGAATGGAGGCTGATGCCTTTTGGCTTGTCAAATGCTCCAAGCACATTCATGAGATTCATGAATGGGGTTCTAAAGCCATTTCTTGGAAAGTTTGTCATAGTATACCTTGATGACATCCTTATATTTAGTAGGAGTAAGGATGAACATTTAGAACATCTTAACTTCGTGTTCAAGAGATTGCATGAAAAAAAAAAAATTATAAACTTGGAAAAGTGTATTTTTATGTAGGGAGAACTTGTCTATTTGGGATTTGTAATCTCTAAAGGTAACATAAAAATTGATATTGAGAAGATGGAAGCCATCTTGAGTTGGCCTTCCCCTAGAACAATGACTGAAGTCAGAAGCTTTCATGGGCTTGCAAATTTTTATAGAAGGTTCATCAAAGGTTTCAGTCATTTGTGTGCTCCTATCCTTGAGAACATTAAGGGGGGGTAGAAATGTAAATTTGTGTGGAACAAAGATGCAAAGGAAGCCTTTCAAATTCTAAAGAAGAAGGTAATGGAGAAACCTATCCTATTGCTCCCTAATTTTCAAAAAATCTTTACTATTGAATGCAATGCTTCTAACTTGGATATAGGGATTGTCTTGAGTCAAGAAGGAAGGCCAACAACCTTTTTAAGTGAGAAATTGAATGGAACAAAGAGGAAATACTCCTCTTATGACTTGGAACTATATGCCTTAGTCCAATCATTGAAGAAATGGAGGCACTACCTCCTTCCAAAAGAATTTGTTGTTTTCAAAGACAACCAAGCCTTAATTTTCTTGAATAGCTAGGAGAAAGTATGCCACAAACACATGAAATGGGTAGAATCCATTCAAGCCTACACCTTTTCAATAAAATAGAAGAAGGGAGTTTCCAATAAGGTGGAAGATACACTAAGCAAGAGAAATCTATTTGTGCAAGAAATCCAACTCTAGAGCATAAGGATCAATGCTTTGAAAGGCATGTATAAAGATGATAATGATTTCAAGGACATCTATAAGGTGTGCTCTAACTTCTTTGAGACATGTCACACTAAATATGCTGACTACTTGATTCAAAATGGGCTACTATTTAAGAGGCATCAACTTTGCATTCCACAATGTTCAATGAGGGAGAACATCATTAGAGAGAAGCATGCAGGAAATATGGGGGGACATTTTGTATTGGACAAGACCTTGGAATAGGTGAGAAGGTTCTACTATTGGTCGAGACTTTAGACTAAAGTGAGGAAGATTTTGGAAACATGTATAATCTATCAGAGGGCCAAGGGTACATCCACTAATCCAGGACTATACCAACCTTTTCTTATTCCTACAATGCCTTGGGAGAGTTTCAAAATGAACTTTGTGATGGGATTGCCTAGATCATAGAAGGGAAATGATATCATATATGTTGTAGTCGACAGATTTAGTAAAATTGACCACTTCATCCCTTGTAAGAGCACTGATGATGCATCAGCAATTTCAAGTTTTTTCTTCAAGGAAATTGTCATGATTCATGGTTTACCTTTAACCATACTATTAGATAGAGATGTGAAGTTTATTAGTCACTTTTTGAGGACCTTGTGGAAGAAATTGGGAACTAATATGAGTTTTAGCTCTACCTACCATCCAAAAATAGATAGGTAGACAGAAGTGGTCGACAAGTCTCTTGGAAACCTACTTAGATGCTTGACAAAGCAGTATGGAGACAAGTGGGAGTTAGTCCTACCATAAGAAGAATTTTCATTTAATGATTCACTCAACAAGAGCACAAGGAAGATCCCTTTCCAAATAGTGTAGGCATAATCTAAGAGATATCTTAGAACTCACGGAACAACCTTCCAATAGTCCAGTTAGTGCTCATGGAGAGAAGTTTACAAAAAGCATGAAGGAGATCCATGACTCAGTAAGGTTGGCACTTGAAAAAAGTGTAGAGAGTTATGAGTAGGCTAAAGACAAACATAGGAGAGATGTTTAGTTGGAGGCTGGAGGTTGGAGACTTAGTCTGGGCATATCTAAAGAAGGAGAGATTACCAAAGGGCAAGCATACGAAACTACTCATGAAGAAAGTAGGATCTTATTAGATATTGAAGAAGCATGGAATGAATACTTATGAGATAAAGCTTCCCTTAAACCTTGGTATCTCTCCCATATTTAATATTTGTGATCTAACACCATATAAAGGTGATGTGAATGCAAGTTTAGAAGTGCAACTTGAAGAACTCAAAGAAGATGTTGCATGGATATTGTTGTCAAGATCTTGGACACCAAGGTCATCAAACAAACTAGGAAGAATGCATACATGAAATATTTGGTTTAGTGGTAGGGATTTCCTAAGGAAGTTTCTATATGGATGGATGAACAGGAGATCTAGAAACATGGCCTAAGTTTGCAAGAGCTTATCTCAAGAGGACTTGACATCAACACACCCTGAGAGAATGGTGTAGGAGCACTTCCAATACATACCATTGCAAGAACATAATAAGGATCAAAGGCAAATGGTTAGGGTAGTAATTGGATCTATAATCCAATGTTAGAAACAATTTTGAAGTTGCAAGACAAGGAGACATTAGGTGTGTTATAAACCTAATTGTCTACCTTAGTCATTTTTATGGGTAACTTCTAGGTAGAATGGGGATAAAATAGTATATAAGGGTAAATAATTATTATTTTCTAATTAAAACCTTCCTAAGTCCTAGGTAGAGTCTAGGATTAAAGTTTATGAGAGTTTAGAGACATTTGACAACTTTTGCGAAAAGTTGTCAAAGTTGTCGATGTTGCAAAATGCAACTTTTGAATCCCAACATTCACAACCACCTTTATTGGTTGGAATTTTTTGGTAATGGAATAAATAAGGTTGAGAAATATTTCTCAAGATAGAAGATAATAATATACTATAATCATTGTATAAAATCAATAAAAATATGTTGTTTGCTTATCAAAACTGCTTGAGAAACTACTTGTATAGAATTGTACAGATTCACATGAAACTTTGAAAGTTTAAATTTTTTAATATGAATGTATTACAAGTTGTTTTATGTATTCAAGTAATTTTGGTTAGGAGAAAATGAATTTTGATTGCTTGCTAGTCGTAGGGAGGCCTTAACTAGGGTTTGAGAGAAAAATTCTCTTTCCTAGAGATTCCACCATGGGAAAAAGATAAACCTTAGTGGAAAGATGAGGGAGAGGATTTAATTTAAGAATATTTGGGTCTCAAAATAGGAGGCATGAGATGTCAGGAGAAATCACTAAACCCTCTAGATAGGCTTCTAAATGCGACTGTCTAGTCTTGGGTTTTTTAGGGACAACTTGGCCCAGGGGTGGAATAGAACCATAAGAACTTGGACTTAGATGTTTTGGAATGTACCTAAAGTATTCCAATAGGTTTTTTTGTAATATGTGTTGAATTTATTATAATTTCTTTGGAAAAGAGACCTAATTAGCCCTATTAGGCCTTGGAGAGTTTTGCAAACAACTTGAGTTTGGAGATTGGTCAAGGGTCCTAACTTGGTAGGGGTTGTTGAATAAGGTATTGGAGTGTATAAAGATTCTTAATAATTTTTTTGGTGGAGCTAAAATAAGTTTTCCTTCACAAATCTTCATTTTCTCCTTCTAGCCCCATTTGGAGTTTTGAGTGTGTAGTTTGATTTCCTAAGCAAATATTGTGGAATTTGTGTATGAAAACATTAGAGAACTACATATAAGGTTGATGGAAGCCTATTTCATCCTTGAAACCTTTGGCTTAAGTTTGTGTCTTGTTAGACCTCAAGGAGATTTTCTTGACTTTGAATTTGATCTAGACTAGAGAAAGTGAGTATTGGGAATCACATAGTACAGTCCTAGATTGTATTGTTGGTGAATAGTTTGTACACCCATAAGTAATACATTTTGGATATACATAGGGGGACTCTTCTCCATTATTAGTATGGCCCTTATCATGTTCCTAAGATAAGATTCAAGATTCTTCATTAGGTTATGCATATGCTCATCACTATCTACTTGGCATAACTTCTTTATTCAATTATGTCTAATGTTCTTGTCCTCGTCAACTACTCTTTTCCTTATATTTGTTAGTCTTTCATAGAGATCTTTTGGGATATCATATTTAACATCCTCAAATTTCTTACTAGCTAGTATTGTATGTCTAATAACAAAATTTTAAAATTCCAAACTATTAATGCCGATATAGAAATGATAGTACTTATTTAATTGAACAAAATTTCCTTCACATATGATTGTGTTGTTTACCTTTTCAATTTTAGGCTTCCATGCCTTTCCTCCTAAGGGTGCAACTTATGGTTTCTTTTCTTCTTTCTTCTCAGGCTCTACTTGACTTAACATCTTTTTAGTAGGCACAATAGACATTAATTCTTTTTTCTTCTTTCTAGGTCTTGTTGCCATTGCCTTCATTCTTTTCCTTTTGGGTGATTTAGGTGACTCTTTCTTTAACTCAATCTAATTGAGTTTCTCTTCACCTCAATCATTTCAACTTCTTTTTATTATTCAAAATCCCTTGTCAATAGAATTGTACGTGTGATAAATGCTTATTTTTGGGACAATACTACATATAGAGTTGTCAGTGCTATAGTAGCTAGTGTGGCCATTGTCAATCCTTTGAAGATGTCCCTACAGTTGCTAATGGAATCACAAACATTAGCCCCTATTGACCAATCCACTTCATAATTATCATTTTCTTCCTTACTATACTTATTTCTTCTCTAGATATGCTTTCCTACTACATAGATTTATTCATGACAATCCCAAAAATTTTCTTGGTTGACTTCTCTAGATGTGCTTGATGGGTTTGCTAAATCAACTCTTCATAGGTTCCTACTTTGTGAAATTCCTCATCTTTATCAGGTTCAAGGATTATCTTTGCATAGCCTTCAATTTATTCTTCAATAATTTCATAGCCCAATGGATAAACATACAACATTTTAAGTATCACTATCTCAATTTATGAGAAGTCCATGTCTACCATAAAACAAATATTATTCTTTTATTTTTCGATCATGGAGGATGAGATCCTAAATCTTTCCCTCATCTCATTTTGATATGTCTTCACAATCAAATCAACACTATCATTGACCTTCTCAATAAGGTGTTTGTTTTATACCTTAGAAATCTTTTTCATAGTGCTCCTGTCATTGCTCATCAAATTTGAAGCTTACATAAAAAGAAATCTTTTGATCAAATGGAAGAACATATTTGTGATCAAGGGATTTTTAAAAAAAAAACATCATTCTTGACTTTCTTGATTCTTTCAAGGTTTTCTATCAGTTTCACTTTAAGGATCACACAAATTGAACTTTTCTCTATCGATATAGATCATGTAGGCTGCTTCAATAAATCTAGCTACCATGTCATCTTCTCTAGAGCTATAGTACATCCTTGCTACAATAATATTTGTTAGGAATATGACATTAGCTTGCTTAAGTTTACTGATGAGTATTCCTCTACCATTATAAATAGATTTAGTGTTATCAAGCACTAACTTCTTAACATTATTTTCAATGACTAGTATATTGCCTTCATCATATAGTCCAACAACCTCATGAATAAGGTTAGCTAAGATTTCAATCACATTATCTCCTTGGCAAAATTTTCCATGATGGATTCTACTCAATGTCACCTTAGTCCATTCTTCATTATCAAATTCATAGTAAAACATAAAACATAAACTTAACTAGGTCATTATCCTTCAAGTGTTCAAATCCTTATTGGTAACTCATATTATGGTTGTAAATATGGCTAAATTCCTTAGAAATGTGTTCTTCTCCTACAATTTCAAACTTGCTTCTAAGATAATTTCTCACATCTTCTAGGTGAATAATGTTTTCAGGCATTTTTGCCAACGCGATGCTAGGGTCATTAATTACTTGTTTCACAGGGTTTATCTTCATCTTAGGTCTTGCTACTTCCTCAACATTGTGAATTAATGACTTATCCATTTTAACTCTTGATTTCTCAACACATTTTAAAGATCAAATCCTTTCTTAAGAGTAAAATACCTCGCTTTGATGCATAGCTCAGGGCTTTCTAATCTTCATGCTTCAAACACTTCAATACTCCATCAACTTTGTTGTCAAATCACTCTTAACTTATCCTTAGCACTTCACACAGTTGAATGATACACACAATCTTGCTCACATAGCTTTACCAAAATGATCTCCACATTAATTTCCCAAGTACACAACTCACAAAAAGTTTTTTTTGATTGTCAATAAACTTTTTTTCTTTTGTGCTCACACATGCAATTTCCAAATGACATGTTCCCTTAACCAAAGATTCCTCTTGACTTGTTCTACCTCATAGTAATTTCACAACTCTTATCTCAATCTCTAACATCTGTTACATCTTCTTGATACTCAATCTCTAATAAAAAGGTGCTTAATTCAAATTAGATGAATCATATACAATAACTAACTTCAAATTTTCACCAAGTCAATCAAAATATTGTCCTTATCGTATAGTTTGTGGACTTGATGGCTCTTTTTCTTTGGCAAACATTCTTCCACATATTCTTTCAATGTGTATTTTTTACTTTTGTTGCTGCTATCATTCCTTTTGGCAATTTTGTTATCATGCCTTCTGAAATTTTAATTACTGTTGATGTTCCTCATGTCCATTCTACAAAATCTTATATGACCAAAACTATTACTTAGTTTATATAATGGTGCATTTCTTCTTTGATTAGGTCTAGACTAGTTAACTAATGCTCTACAATTTCTAGCAATGTGTCCAAAGTTGTTACATTTGTAGCACACAATGTTACTCCTTGTTCCATTAGATATTTCTTATTTCTTAGATCTACTAGAGTATCTTCTTCTTTCATTACCTGTAGGGTTAGTATCACGAAGTATTCTACTAATGCTATTATTATTATAAAATTTAAGTTTCCTACAATCAACTTCTTTACAACTAGAACCATGACAATTATAACAATAAAAATTAGTAATAGGTTTGAATGACCAACTTCATTACACATAAATCATCTACCTTTGAATTCATACCTTACCTCTTTAAGTGATTCAACTTGCTCTGTCTGCTTCGGATCATCATTTTTTCAGGTTGACTTAGTTGCTTAACTTTTTTGGGTGCATCTCTAGGTTGACTAGATTCAATCTCATTTTGATCTTTCTTCTTAGGTTAAAAATTTTCAACAAATGGATATGGTTTCTTTATTTCTTTAGATCTCTTTGTTGACTTTTCTCCAATGAAATATCCAAGACTAGTCTTATTATCAGAAGGGGCCTCTGAAAAAATATAGTTTCTCATCCATTTTCTCATTACTAGAATATAACTTCTCTAATTGTGGCTTGTTCTAGGTTAAATCTCCTTTCACAATAGTATTGTTCTTCTCAAGTTCTAAATGCTCTATCTTGATAGATTCAAGTTTAGATGTCACTTTTATAAGATGTGATCTTAGATGTATATTTTTTAGATCTCATATCTGATTCAACCTTGCTATCATCTTTCTTCAAGCTTAACTTTAGTTCAATGATCTTAAACTTATGTTTTAGAATCTCATTATGTTTCTTTAATATTGACACCTCATCACTATCTTTTTTCTAGTCTTTAGGCTCCTTTCTATATTTGAGATGATCAATCTTGTCTTTAAATTTCCCAATGTAATCTTTTGCATCTTCATGGTTGGAATATTTAGAATAACTTGGGGGGGGGGGGGGGGTGAATTAGTTATGCAAGGTCCAAATGTCCAAATAAAACTTTTTAGTACTCATCAAACATATAAGTGCATGCATTGATTAGATCATCCAATAAATCCATAACTTAGTAGGTTACTATCCTAGGTCAATTAACTTTGTAGTCATGTAAATATGAAACATAATAGAATCATTCACACAATTGACACAAGGATTTTAGGTGGAAACCCAATTTGGGAAAAACCACCAGTAACAAGCTACCAATTTTCATTCTTCTAAAGTGAGCTCTATGAGGAGCCAACCCCATTAAAGTTTATAATGCACACTGATAAATGTGACCTGGTTAAAGGATTTCAATCACCCTTTTAGGAATGAGTCCTTTTAGAGGAATTTAGAACATTCCATTAGAATTTCACCCAGTTAAAGGATTTACACATGGCTGTTAGGTCAACCTTATTCTAAAGGATTTATCCATTTTTAGAAAGCAACAACATGACTTGATCTAATAACTAGAACAACTCAGTTGATTATAGATCTCATGTTCAATCCCCCATTCTACTTGGCATTCATACTTTTCACCTCTGATTGCTTGTTCAGCCTACAAGCCTTCACCTCCTTAAGACTTCTTTCTCAGTATGCCAATTGCAGATTGATTCCTTTGGCCACCATATGAAGCAACACCTCCAGACTCTCAACAACCTCACCAATTCTAGCCTTGTATTCTCCTTGTATAGAGAATTGATCTTTTGTTGCTTCACCACAATTTTCCATTTTAGGGTTAGGTCAGATTCATTGAATCCTTCATTTTTTCTATTTTAGTCCTCTAGAAACTTCGCTTACAATCATTATTAGATTCACCTCAAAATGGTTTATCTTGAATTATGTACCACTAGCTCATCATATTTATCTTCAACATACTTCACGCAATTCAAAAAATCAACTTTGTTAACTTAGATTTGTCAAATCTTTGATTAAACTCTTTTTAATGTCACTTGGCATCTACATTGTTCACTCGACAATAGCAATCTTCTGATGTTTGGCCAACACAGGGTTGCTTGGCATGAACTAAGTCTTCCTTTCTTAGTCATTATTGTTATATCCTTGATTCTCAACACTTACTAACTTCTCTAACACTCGACACCTACAAACTTTCTTTGCATAGTGCATACGAACTTTCTTCGCATCCAAGTATTGTAGGAAATAGTTAATTCAAGGACCTATGTAGATTTCTTTTAGATTGATGTTGCTAAGACCAATCTATTCATTTCTAATTTTATCTTATTTTATATTTCAAATAAAATTATATGCACATATGGATTGAGATACATAGATGTTGATTTGTTAGAAAGTAAAGTCAACCAAGATAACTTAGATGGGGGTGAATCAATTATCATATCAATATTAATTTTATCAACCTTATTAAAATTCAAACATGTTATCAATATAAACAACAAGCATAAGAAGATACACATACAAAATATCACCAGATATGTTAATTAGGGAAACCCTTGATTGGAGGGAAAATCCAGGTGGGGTTGGTACCCACAAAATGATGTAAGTTAATATATAAATTCCTTCTAAGAGGATGGAGTTTGTTAGGAGCCAATAAAATACATTTAGTACATATCAGTCCTTATTAGGAGAATTTGAATCCTTTTGAAGAGATTCTAACCATATTAGGAGTTGTACCAACCCTATTAGGAGTTGTAGAAGGAAGAAGGACTCATTGTCCAAAAAAATTTAGGGAAAAGATCACTGAAGTCACTCTCTAACTAGTGTCTATGTTATTCCTTGTAGAATAATATAAATTTAAGTAATCTTAGTGACTCAAACTCTTTCTCTATCCTCTTACCATACTCTTTCCACACCAAACACTTCTCAGATCTCAATACCACATCTCTAAACACTCATCACAATAATCCCTTTGATCACTTACCCACATTTACTTAATCTGAAAATAACTTTCTTTTATACCAAGTCCTCAAAATAATTCATTGAGTCACCCTTGGGGCTATCCCAAATACAATTACAATAGGACCTTATTAAGATAACATCCTACATTACATCTTTCATAATTACATGATATTGTTGACTTGGGACCTTTACAACTTTTCACACATGCAACCTTAGATTTTGTACACTCACTGACATCATCATTGGGCTATCTTCCATCTTTTTCTTACTACACTTATCCAAATTCTATACCTATTAGGAGATATAATCCAAACTCAAGAAACCACTACTCATGAGCTTTGTCTACAAACTATCTTCTATAAATCTCAAATAAATCTCAGCAATCTTTGAATTTCTACATACATACTTAACCATTGAATCATGACACAATATAGAACATGTCTCCAAGTGCACTTGACCTTATCTTCAATCCTCAATCCATACAATTTTGATCATTATCTACTACTCTACCAATCTTCTCATTATGTTGACATTCATGAAAAATAAAGTCATAAATGCAACACAAAATCATGCTAAACTCTCTCTCCAATGCTTCAACAATGTTAGGATACTCCCCCATAGGAATATCATTAGTATTCATGCTAACAATATCCCCCTTTGACATTTATGGAAACATAGATGAAAAACATATAAGTTCCGAGAATACAAAACTTATTATTTCCAATCTCATATTTTCAAACCCTCTTCATCAATCAAATATGAAATTCTTAGAAACAACTACTTCTCCCCCATTTTATATGCTCAACTTTTCTCATGTACTCTCCTCTATTAACATCAATATTTTTTTCATAACTCTCCCCCATTCTCACTAGATACTTCTCTGCCCAATTCGAAGTGATGTTTTTCATGCACTCACTTCTCCTACATTGGCATCCATGAAAAAGGCATCATTTTCTTCTATGCCGACTATATTTTCTATATTTGGTGTTGTATAAGTTAGATAAATTATAAACCTCCAATCATGGATTTGTACTTCTTTTGCCCAATATAGGTGTCTCATCTTTTCTAGATAACTTGTGACTAGGTATCATAGATGTACCAATAGGCTTACAACTTTCCAAACCAAACTTCTGAAATGAATCTTTCAAATTCTTAGGCTAAGAAATAAAAATACCTTCACTGTTATGCATAATCTACAAACCCAAGAAATACGTCATCTCAACAATTATTCTCATTTCAAATTATTTCTTCATTTCAATAGAATTTTATTCATTTTCATCATCATCATCACCTCCAAAGATTATGTCATTCAAAAATATCACAATAATCAACAAACCAATCTCAATTTCTTTTAGATATAGGTTACTATCTACAACACCTTTAGCAAAACCCATTTTTGCCAAATGCTTATCCAACCTCACATATAGAGTTCTAGGTGTGTTCTTTAATCCATACAATTATTTCTTAAATTTACATACCATATCTCATTCTTCTATCAAAGGAAATCCTCAAGGTTGCTTAATATAGACTTCTTCTTCAAGTTCTCCATTCATAAATGTTGACTTCACATCCATCTAATACACTTTGAATTTATGTTTAGTTGCATAAGACAAGAACATTCTAATTGCTTCAATTCTAGCAACACATGAAATTTTCTCCTCATAATCTATGCCTTCTTGCTAAGAATATCCTTTGCATACCTATCTAGGTTTGTTTCTCACAACCTCTCCTTGTTCATTCATCTTGTTTCTAACAACCCATTTATTTGCTATAACATTTCTTTCCTTAGGTCTATGGACCAATTCTCATGTCTCATTCTTCACAATCTGATCTATTTCATTCTTTAGTACTAGATTCCAATGATCATCCTTGCACACTTCATCTCCACTAAAAAATTAGGCTTTACTTTAGAATTCAAACTTAATTCCTCATGTACTATGTTTCTTGTCATAACTCCTCTGCCTTTTCTTCCAATAATATGATTAGCAGGGTGATTATTTTTCAAAGTCTTATTTGGTGTCACTATCTCAACTCTTACTTCTAATCTAGGTTCAGATATTGGTTCTTCTCTTTGTTCCACATCTTGAATGTCATTCTGCAAACTATAGTTAGTTTCATAAAACAAATCAATATTTTCTAGGTTAGCCTTAGGATTAGCTTCTTTGTTAGAGTTATAATAAATTTAATTCTTTCTTGAAATCCAAACTTCTCGTCCACTTTTATATTTTTGCTCTCAACAATAGTCTTAGTTCTCTAATTAGAACATCTATAATATTTTCTTTTCCAAGAATAACTAAAGGCCTATTGGAAATGTAATCATGACTGAGTGATTGAGAGGGGGGTGGGGGGATGAATTGGGAACTGCTAAAATATTCTAAATCCTAGTTTATAGATTATCTTATCTATTTGCATGCATGGAACATAAAGAAATAAATAACAACACCATAAAAATTTGACACAAGATTTGGTAACCCAAAAATCCTCCAAGAAAAAGTTAAAACTCAAGTGGGGATGATGCCCATAATGCTTCACTAATATGGTAATAACTTTTGCTTGGTAAGGATTATAAGTGATCACTTCTAGTGATCTACCCAGTTAAGGGTAAGAATGACTATTAGATCCACCTTATGAAAGGATTTATACAATACCATAAAGTGTGTGCTCAGTTAAGAGATTTTGCAAGGACTATTAGGTCCACCTGGTTAAAGGATTTGAGACTAATACACCTATTAGGATGAATCAACAAGTGGACATCTACTATGCAACTTTGTTTGTTGATGGAGATCCTTTGAATAATGTACTGATCACCTAACTATGATAGATGAGTCTCTTCTTTGCCTTTGTAATGCTTGAAAGCCTCCTAGTCAATCTGTTGTTCCATACACTTCTGATAATAAATGTAACTCCATGATATATATCATTTTGGATGAAACAAAGTGTCTCCCTTGGATATCAATCCAAATAGTAACTCTACATTAGGTTAGCTATAGTAAAATTTGAAATATTATCAAAACAATTACAAAGTTAGTTCAGTGCTGATACTTGGGTCTAATAGCCTACTCAAGTGATATGGGGATACTCGCACTATCAACTCAGCTAACTTTGCCACTTGGTTGACTTTGGATGCTTGGTTCACACTGATCACTTAGTAAACTCATCTAGATTTTTTCACAGTTCTCTTCTTTCTTGGTTCTCATTCTGAAACTAGAATGCCAAAATAACTCAGTTTATACAAGATCTTGGTTGGTCCTATTTTCTTAGTTCATGCATGAGCTTGGTTGACACTCTTCTATCTAAGGGCTCGGGCTACACTGATGTTGTTGCCTAAGGGAGAGCTTGGTTGTAGTACTAACTAATTTCCCATGATGACTTAAGTGTTTTTTCACTAATTGACAATATGTCTTGCCATAGGTTCAACAAGAACATACCTTCATCACTTATTGCATCAAACTTACCAATGTCATCATCTACCTTGATATAACACTTTCTTCCAAGAATTCTGAAATATGTCACTGATGGTGCATTTCCAAACCATAATTCATAAGGAGTCTTTTTTGTAACTTTTCTAATATGTACTTTTTTTTATTAAATACAGTATTTAATTAACTACTTTTCTCTAGAATGTCTTTCATACATCATTCTCAAACATCAAAGCTTTAGCTACTTTTGTTTTAGACTTATTTCTTCTCTCAGTTATACCATTTTTCTTAGGTGTATTAGGGGCTAATATGTGTCTATTAATACCATTCACTTAACAAAAATAGTTAAACTCATTCATGGTAAACTCTTCACCTCTATTAGATCTAAAACACTTAATCTTTAATCCAAACTTATTCTCAATGCTATTCTTGAACAAATTAAACTTTTCAAATGCTTCAAACTTTTGTCTAAGGAACACTACCCACAACATCCTAGTAAAGTTATCAACAATAATCATGAAGTACCTTTCATTGTAGAATCATCTTGTCTTCGTAAAACCACTCCAATCTATGTGAATAATCTCCAACTTTGTAGTTTTGCTATTGTAGTAGACTTATTGCTAGTAAAAGATTTTTTCTTCTGCTTGGCCATAACATATCCATTGCACACAACATTAGTAGGCTTTACAATTTTAGGAAAATCCCTAATAATAAATGTACTACATGATTTTACAATGTCAGATTGAAATCTATATGATAAAACCTTTTATGTCACAACCAACTTTTATCAACCTTAGGAACCAAGCATGTCATCTCTATAAGATTTAGGTGAAAAATATTACCTCTAGATCTTGTGATAGTGCCAACCATCTTACAATTATTATCCTCAAGGTGATACATGTATTTTTTGTAAACTAGAATTGATATCACTTTTCAACCAACTATCCAATACTTAATAGATTATGTTTTAGTGCATCAACACAATAAACATCATCTGCATTAGTTTTTCCATCACGAGTAATTAATAGAACCAATTCCCTTGATTTGACAAGCTGAATTGTTACCAACTCTACAAATTCCTCCATCACAACTATTGAAATAAAAAAAATTGTTCATATCATGAGTCATATGATGTCAACAATCATTATCCATGATCCAATCAACTTTCTTCTTAGCTTGTGACACTAGGTCTTTTCCTTCTCTAACTTCTTTTTTGGGATTTTATTCTTTTATAAAAACAAAACCTAATTCATCATCACTTTACTATGTATGCTTTCATCGAATTCATCATCATCATTTACATAGAAACATTATGTAGGCCTTCTAGACATGAAATCCTTCTTACACTTCTTTACTCTAGATTTGGACATTTAGAAGCATAATGACCAAATTCATTACAAGTCCAATATTTAAAGATTTTCTTACCATCTAGTTCCCTTCTCAAAAGAAAGGCAATTCCTTCTTCAATCTTTCTTTCTTCTTCAAATCTTGATCTACTGGCACTAGCATAATCTCCACTAGTGATTGCACTCCTTGATAAGATAGGGAAAACACTCAATGTGCTAAAGGCAATCTCCACTCTAGGTGAATCTCTAGATTTTTTCAAAGTTACTTATGCTACTTAAAATCTTCAAAAAATAGTGTCTCTAGAAAATTTCTTACTACAATTTATCACTTGCTCAAGTTCATCTATGTTGTTTTCTTGAATGGTGTTGTCAAAGTTTTTAATATTTCCATATGATCTCATCTTCTTCTTTAGTTCTTTCACAAGCTTTAATTCTTGCAACAATTTCTTATATTTTTTCAATATAGCTTCCTATAGGTTCATCTCCCATCATTTTATCTTATTTAAATAAACATATCCAATTTGGCAATCTAACCCACTTAGCATGATTATTAGCCTCAAAAGTAGATTCCAAATTTTTCCAAATGTCACCAGATAATTTGAAATATCTTACCTGACTGTACTCATTTCTAATAAAATCTAACAAAAGTGTTTCTCTGGCAAGCATGTTACACATCAAAAAATATTTTCAGCTTCAATACACTCTTCATGTATTCTTTCTTCCATAATGGTCTTCCCATTCTTTGCAATCAACCAATATCCTAGACTGATGCATAGTAGATGTGTCTTCATCTTCTCTTCCTAGTTGTCATAATTAATTGCATTAAACTTCAAACATGTGATCAATATAAACAAAAATCATAAGAAGATACACATACACAATAAAACCAAATATTTTAACTAGGGAAACCCTTGATCAAAGGCAAAACCCCAGTGGGGATGGTACCAACAAAATTATTTACTAATATATAAGTTCCTTGTGGGAAGATGAACTCTATTATGAGCAAATGAAATATATTTAGTAAATATCAGTCCCTATTAGGAGACTTGAATCTCTGTGAGGAGATTCCAACCTTGTTAGGAGTTGTAGAAGGTAGAAGGACCCACTATTCTAATAGCTTTAGGGGCAAGACCACCAAACTCATTGTCTAGTTGGTCTTTGTACTATTCTTTTTAGAATAATAGAAATGCAACTAATCTTAGCAACTCAAACTCTTTCTATATCCTCTTACTGTGTTGTTTCCACACCAAACAATTCTTAGATCTCAATACTTGATCTCCTAAGTCATATCATAGTAATCCCTTTGATTGGTTACTCACATTTACTTAATTCACATATCACTTTCACAATTCAAACTTACAAACTTTATCACAAGGAAAATAACTTTCATTTATACCAAGTCCTCAAAATAATTCATTGAGTCAGCCTTGAGGCTTTCCCAATTGCAATTCCAATAGGACCTTATTAAGATAACATGCTACATTAAATCTTTCATTATTACATAATATTGTGAGCTCACAGACTTTACAACTTCTCACATGTGCAACCTTAGACTTTGCACACATGCTAATATCATCATTAGGTAGTGTTCTATCTCTATCTAACTACACTCATATAGATTCTACCCCTTTTAGTATATTTAATCCAAACACCAAAAACCACTTCTCAAGAATTGCATCTATAGACTATCTTCTATAAATCTTGAATAACTCTCACTGGTCTTCAACTTTATACATGCGCAATTAACCACTTAATCTAGACACTTTGTAGAACATGTCCCAAACTATGCTTGACCTTAGCTTCAATCCCAAATCTGTATAATCTCGATGTTTATCTTCTACTTTGTTAATCTTCTCAGTATGTTGACATCAATGAGAAACATAGTCATGAATACAATACGCACTCATGATAAGTGCATCTCAAATTCTTCAAAAATACTAGGATACTCCCTCATAGATACATCATCAACATTCATGATAACATAACCCACACACACACACACACACACACACACACACACACACACACACACACACACACACACACACACATTAACTCACTAGTACATTTGAGCTCATTTTTTTACCATTATTGGTCAAAATTTGGACCAACCAATTGGTCAAAAAAATTTGTGTCAAAATTTTTATGAACATACTGGTTGCTCAAAATTTTGACCAATCTATTGGTCGAAAGCCTTTCAGAGCCATGGTGCAAGTTCTACTAGGAAGTGGTCAAAATTTTGACCAATGCTTGATCAAAAACTACCAAGCATTGGTCAAAATTTCAACCAATCCCTGGTAGAAAACACCTACGCATTGGTCAAAATTTTGACCAATGATGATAGAAAACACATAGGCATTGGTCAAAATTTCAAACAATGATGGTAGAAAACACCCAAGTGTTGGTCAAAATTTAGACCAATGCTGGTAGAAAACTACCACGCATTGGTCAAAATTTCAACCAACGCCCGAGTGTTAATTTTTTTACTAAATAATAAATTGTGAGCTTCTAATTTTTGAGGTCTTAAGTTCAAGTCTACTTGAGCTTAATACATAATCTCAACAAATCTCAACAAGCAATAATAGCATCATACTCAAAGAGTCCTCTTATGTTCTTGTATTGAATGAACTAGAGCCTGTGTGCTTGTAATTAAGTTGTTTTCACTATTAAGAACCATGAAGAGAAATGTAGGTGTGGAGATTAAGGACTCACCATTGTTTTGAGACACTCCCAATCATCAACTAAGGGCTGCCCAAGAAATCTCATTGTAGTAAGTTGACAAAGGATGTGACATGGAATGGCTTAAGACCAATTCCATTCTTTTATGACTAATATGTTGCAAATATCTAAAAATGCATATGGGAGAATACATTATAGTATTGGAAGGAACTTGCATAGTTTTCCCTGTCTAAGATGGTTGAAAATGCATCTTGTTCTACAAATATAGTAAATGAATGATCGACCATATTAAGCCTACTAAACAAGTGACATGGAATGACTTAAGCCTAATTTCATTCTTGCATGAGTTTTAATCTATTCCAAATGACCACAAAAGCATATGGAGAACATATTAGAGTATTGTCAAGAATATGCATAGATTCTTTTAGGGTAGGAATACTATTTTTCTAGAAACAAGCCCAATAAATCTGATTGGTCTAATAGAGAATCTCTAAAAAGTGAGGTTAAAATTCACTATTGCGACAATTTTAGAAACAATGGGATATGTATCTATCATAAATGGGACAATGTCAATTGAAACTTCTTTAAATAAAATTCCAATTTAGTATATGGAGGGTCATACAACCTAGAGCAGTCAGGAAATCTATTCTAAAAAATAATGCAAAAATGTTTAGCTTTTAGATTCTCTTTAGTTTGAGTATTCATTTTCAATTTGGAAATTCCACTAGAGACAATTAAAGATAATAATTAGGATTTTAAACAAATATAGTTACTCACCAAGTACTCTAGGTCCTCCATGGTTAGAGTAATAGATGAAAATGTGGTCATTGGGGCACCTATCCACCACTTTACCGAGGAGGAGATCTTTCATGCACTCCAATGTCCACTCTCTAGAAAGGGTCCCAAAGAACTCGAAAAGGGCCTAAAAAGTTCTAGAATCAGTAAGGGAATTGATAGTTTCTATTCAATTACAAGAGCACAGGATGTTTGAAGACCTATGTCTCAATAGCATGGTTATTGACAATGACACATTTGATATCAAGCAACTCTGTATAGTGTTGTAACAAACTTACAATATTAGTGATGCATAAATATTTCCTAAGAAACCATTTGACATAAGGAAAAATGGAGAACCTAAAAATTATTTCCACAAAAATTCATATAGACAATATTTCATACAAACTATTCAATCTATTAAAGCTCAAGTGTACTCCCAAAGAAACACCTACCTGAAGTGTGTGCATATGTAAACCAACTTTCTCACACAACTGTACTCTATGAAGACAATCATAGTGACTAAAAATTCCATTTACCAAGATAGCATCAACAACATTAGGGAAAGTGACCAAATTAATCTCAAGAACTTGCAAGGAAACTAAAATTAGAAAAGACAAAACCATAGTAATTTCTACAATCAATAATGTATAAATAGTTACATGTTCACTCTTTCCAGACTTTGCACATTAGTGTACTTTTAAACTAGGTTTAAAAGCTAGTTGATTCATGATCATATTAACAACTTGCCTTAGTTTGAAGATGCACATGTTCTGGCAAATTAGGCTTCAAAACATCCAACAAAAACAATGTTGGTTTACGGATCATATTACATTGCATATAGATTTAAATTGGAAACAAAAGTATAGTAAGTTACAAAGAAGTTTCCTTCTAGTCTCCATAGTCTACCAAAACTTTTAAACATTTTTTATGCATCTTGTAAGATGCTATCACCCCAACTAGAACCTTTCAAGGCTAACACTGAATGAAACACTCCATTGCATTTTCTCAAGCTATGTATTCTTTTTAGTAGTAGACAACAAAAAAGGTATATCAAACATTCAGATACTAGAATTATTGGAAAATGAAATTTATCTAATAGACAACTAGGTATAAGGTAATTAATTAGCAGAAAAGTAAGGAATTAAGCCATAAGTATGTATTGTGAATCAGTAATTGTTTCTAAATTTAATATGATTTATATGTGCAGTGATGTAAGATTAACCACTAGGAATCAACATTCTCCTAGTAGGGAATGTTATAAGTTGTCATTCACAAGTGCAATCCAAACCACAATTGGGAATTTTAGAGATAATTAAGTTCCTAGCTAGGGAACTTGCATATAACTTGGAAGAGATTAAGGTTTTAGAAATCAGATATGGCTATGCATGTTCAATTATAAAAAGTTCATTTCAGAACACGATTACACATGCAAGTATATTTCTTAGGATGCAAATTGTATACTCCAGTACATAGCATAAGATGTATTTATTCTAAAAAGAAAAAGAAAACACACCTAATGATATGATCAAACTTTTGAATCCCATTCACCCCTTCAAGTGCAGATATTAGCATGTTCAAAGGAAAACAATCCTTATATACATTCACCAAAAAAACATACAAGTAGGAAATACAACAAAGACATTCTAGAAAACCTGAATTATTGATCTATTTCACAAAATCAATGCATCAGATGAAGTAAATAGGACATGGAACAATTAAAACAAGCATACAAAGCTACCTGTGTACCTCCCCATCTCTTGTCATAGCAAGACAATGACTATCTCCACATGTTATTTGCTTGATCTTGAGTCCATATAATAACTTGATTGAATGTGGAATAAATAAATCAGTGGAGTTTCCATGTCCAAGTCCTCCAAAATCTCACTTGAAGACAAGGTACAAAATCAAAATATTTATCCAAACCACTACTTGATTCTTGATTGCATGCACTATTAGTTGGCACAAAAATTGTTTATTTCTCAACTAAAATACTAAAATACCCAACTGTTATTTACTGTTCCCCAGCAAAAGATCTTAGAAGTTGAAAGACATGCAATTACAATAGATACCTACAAGCAATACAATTCAAAATATATATAGTAACATGAATACTCACAACTCTTTTCAATTTAATAAAAGTCCACAAAAATGAATGGAAGAGCAAAACTTAAAATGAGTGTAGGCTCAACTCTCCATTCACTAAAAATCAAACTTTGAAAAATATTGCAACAATTGTGAAATAGACTAGAAACTGTAGACACCTAAATTTGATTACACCGCTTTGGTAATCCTATTTAGTTATCTCTAAAGGCATCATTAATTAAATTCCTATTTAATTAATCCTTTGCCATCCCCTAGCTGATTAATTTAGTTAAATCATCTATAGTCCTAATTGATAAATCAAATAACCTATTATTTATCAATTAAATCCTATTCTTCTATCTAATTCCAAAATCCCCATTTATTAAATAAATCTATTTGATAAATAAAACCCTCAAATCTAATAACCCCTAACCTATCCCTAACCCTTCATTTAGCCTAATCCACCCCATCTACCCATACTAACTAAGCTTAGTCACTAACTCACCCACCCTCATGAATGTCATCCACTTGCATATCTCTAATAAGCCTAATCTAATCCTAAATCATCTCTAATCCCCCCCCCTAACCTTGTCACATTCCCTAAGCAAGCTTAAGACTTTACTAAGCCAAGAAAAGTCAACAATCTCAACTCCCTCCAAAATATCCCAACCACTAAGCCTTCAATGCTCTTACAAAGCCATAAAGACTCTTACAAGCCCATTCATTGCTCTTACAAGCCATTTATGAAGGGTCTTTATGAAGATATTATCCCTTGAGCCTCCTTTGTTGACTCATCCATCCCCTTTCCTCCATCCACTCACCCTATGACATGTGTCACTCCCTAGTTGGTGCTAAACAAGCACAATCCATGTGCTCCCCTTTGAGTGCATCCTAGCCCTCCTTAAGCTTTCATCTCTCCTTGTACTTAGCCCTCCATCCCTCAAGCCCTTAGCCTATAAATTGAATCCCCTCCCAAGCCATTTCAATCACAACCTTTGAGCTAAAGTTATAATGCTAGTTTGAGAAACAAAGCCTTTAACCATACCCTTATAATGCCAAATTGAGAGCTCACAAAGCTACCAATTTGCCATCACCCATCCATCTCCATTGAAGCTATTTTGAGAACCTTGAGCATACATACCAAATCTAAGCAAATAGACTCATCCCCAAATCAAGAGAATGATCTCATTGAGAGAGCCCCTTAATGGCTCACATTCTCATTTGAGTTGTTTTCTCTTTTAGTCTCTCTTATATGTTATGTTAATCTTTGTTAGTTAATGCTTTGTTCTTTTGATATATTAGTGTTTCTTGCTAACATATTAGTGTATACACAAATGAGTTGACATATTGATGATTAGGTAATCAGGCATCTTCCTCCATGCCTCTTTCAAAGAGATTATTCATCCACAAATAAAAAACTCTAAGTCAACAAATGGACATTATAATTTTTAGTAGGGGATAAATTTATTAAATAATGTTACAATTAAGTCATAGGTCAAATTTAGTTTGGCTGAAGAAGCTCATGACTTGATTTAAATTTATTTGTCATATTCTACTAATTACGGCTTCAATCAAAAGCCTTACCAACCCCAACTGTAAACAACTAAATTTTCAAGGGGTAAATTTTACCAAATAATGATACAATTAATTCATATATCATGTGTTTAGCCTAGCTGAAGACACTCATGACTAGATTCAAATGTATTTATCATATTCTAGCAACTATATTTCTAGTCTAAAGCCTTACCAACCCCAACTATAAATCACCAGCCTAGTACCCGAATATGTTGTTGTATGATCAGCACAGCAAATTATAGATGTTATTTCACAACCATCAAGATCACTTATTATTGTTGGCTTATGGTGATCCTCTGCATCCCCATGGCCTAACAGCCCATCTTCTCCATGACCCCAATAGCCTACAAAATTTCTAATTGCATCTCCATAAAATGAAATAGCATAGTAAGAGCAGCATTCCACATGAAAATCTAACATAAGAAATACATTAAATCTAATTAAAGTACAAGGTTCATCAAGGATGCTCTCAGAAATTTATAAAAAATGTGGTATGGAAGAAAAAGTAACCATTACTCAATATCCCATAGCTCTGAAGATTATATATCCCACATAATATATTAGGGAGCATTTCAACTAGGGCATCATTAAAAGTAAACAATCAAGTGAAGAATCATTAGGACAAAAAACTTAGAAGATCAGTGTCCTACTAAATGAATGAGATGGCCAGAACTAAATTTCTAGTGTACAATCTCTTCAAAAATATAATTCCCTCTAGAAACAATTGAGGCAACCAAATTGAATGAATTTCCATACTAATCAAGACAAGCCCTTTTAAATGATAAATGTTTTTACAACTGGTAGAGAATTAAAAATTCAATTCACTAGCAGAGTTAATCATCATTTTAAGTGTTCACTATCAGAGCATTCAACTTTACATCTATCTAGATTCTATAGTAATAGTTCAACATTTCTAATTGTTAATAATTATTTTCTTATCCCAAGCATCAAAATAGCATGATTCAAAACTATTTTCATTACAAGCCTTAAAATAACAATCATTCATCAAAAATAAAGACAAAATATCTGAAGAATCACATAAAGTACACCAAAAGGCTATTCAAGGTTTCACATATGCTGAAAAGAACTAAATATGACATAATTTCTATTAAATAAGTAGCTTGTATAGTAAATAGAAAGAAGCTTTGAGAAAACACCTAACCAAACCATTCAAATTGTTTTCAAATGCAATTTCTCTAGCAAACATTAAACATTGTTTCATGAGATCAATAAAAAAAATGTTAAATATATTTGAGGTACAGAACATGATAGACAAACCAAAGGATTGATGAGGATATGTTGATGTAATAATTTACGCTAAGCTCTTTTCTTTATGCTTATCCAAATAAGTTTTATAATAGGCAGCTAAAATACATATGTGCTTCCTTAATTGAAAGCATTAGGTATCACCACAACTACTTCAAGTGCACCACTTGCCTTTGTTGTCAAGTTATCACTTTCACTACATTGTTACACCTCTTATTTTCATTAACTCATCTACTCTTGGGCACAAATCACAATGAAAAATTTGTGCAAGAGGCTATATGATTGTGTGTTCCTAATACTTATTGACAATTAACAATGAGAGAACTGACTTTTGAGTTTGTATATATAAATAGAAAATTAATCAATAGCTTGATTGCCAAACCCCTAGGTAAAAGTTTTAGGTTTTTGTTAAAGAAATTCTAAAATCCTACATGATGTCCAAGTCAATTTGATTATCAAGCTAATCCATTTTTCTTATCCCTAGGGATTTTTCAATCTAAGCATTCCATCTTTTTGTAATGTCCTTGATTTAGCAAGTTCCAAGTGCTTGGCAATGTCAATTTACCATGACAACTATCGTGAGCTGACACTTAGATTTGAGGGCCCTAGTTGTGTGACATGCTATTTGTAGTAATTCAAGTGAGCATGGTTTTCATTTTTGGCAATGTAGTTATAGCACCCAAATTCTAGACTCCATCAGTATTTTACTGGGCTTCAATAATGAGTTGCTTAATGAAAATTAGTTATTTAGTCTATATTAATAAATAAATTTATAAGTCTCTTGTTCTAATTTGATGGTGTAATGAAGAAGCCTTGCTAGTGAAAAGTTTCTCCAAGCATCTAGTGTGAGGATGAAGCCTTGGCTTTTAAAATTGTTATAAAATGCATTCTTGAGGCAAACCAAACCATCTCTTATTTTGCTTATGTTTTCAAGAAATTGAAATGCTGAAGGGTTTCAACATGGGGTTTGGAGAAATTGGAAATTCCTCATTTCTGATTTACACTTTGAGTTGGTCCAATTTCCAATTAATTGTGCATTTGTTGGTCTATGTTTTGCATTCTGAAATTAGAGATCATTTATTGTGATTTGGTTACCTTATGCATTTTGGAGTTGTGGGATGGCTATCTTGGTGTTTGAATTCTTCGCAAGAAATTGATGTCATTTGGGAAATTCTTTAAGCGTGAACTAGTTTTCTATAGCAGCATTTCAAAATGCTACACCTGTTGCCATTTACATGTTGTGGCATTGCTAATACTAAGGGCTACAGTTTAATTTTGGAAGTTATAATATAGATTTAGTAAGGAGCATTGATGTGGTTTTACACATTTAGACTTGCATGGCCACATGTGCAAATCCACATTTACTCTGGGGTACAAGCCATCATACTCTTATTGATAAGTTGCACCTTTTTGTGAAACACATCAATTTCAAGTAAGACACTAGTAGTCTTCCAAGCTTGACCTATTGAAGTCATCTCCTGAAGGATGAGTTGCTATAAAACCACCTATGGTCTTTAAAGATGTATTGTGGAATGGATTTGTATTATGCTATCAGGAAGTACATGATGTGAATTTCCTAAGGCTTGGCCAGGTCCTCTACATGATTCTTCTACCTAGGCCACCCAATCAGTTAATCTAATCATTGATGCATGATATATAATATCATTTCATCAAGTCCAAAGTGTCTCTGAACATTAAAAAATGGTAGAATTTCAAAAATTGAAACATAAATTGAGCATAATCTATCTCTCTAAAGATTTAGAAATAGCTAAATTGAAGAAATTAAAATATCCAACATCATTAATGTTGACACTACCAGATTTTTGGTCCCTAGAAGGTTTCCTCTTTTAGCAAGATTCATATCAAGCTCAAGGTTGTTGAGCTAGAGAAATGCAACACATACATCAGTTAATATATGGAGAGAATTAAATGGAAGGCTAGCTTCAGTCAAAATACCATATATCAAAAAACCACTTGTCCATTAACAAAAGACACAATTGTAGCTTCATTAATAGTTGCAAGAAAAACTTGCCCCCTCTGATTGATAGCAAAGAACCCACCAACTACAGTTGCTTCAGATGTTAAAAAGATTGGATATGGACTGATCCTATTCTTGTAAACTACTGTTGCTATTTCCAAATCATAAAGAAATAGAAGTCCCAACTTTGTAATTACAGATATTAGACTATACTTGTGTGATATCTATTAATATAAATGAATTGCATTAGGAGACCAATATCTCAAATAGTCCCTACAGTATGGTCATTAGAAAATCATTTTACTTGCATGGATACTAGGAAATCATCAACAAAATCTAATGGGAAAAATAGACCTACATGTTTCTTTGTGAACCCTAGCTTCCTTGATTACATTAAAATAATTCAAAATTGAAACTCATATATTCACTTTCCACTCTATTTACTAGTGTTATACATAATAGCAAAATACGAGTCCACTTTAACTTAAACTACAATAACATTAATTTCATAGCTCGTGGATATTCCAGAGAGCACCATGCTAGAATTTTCAGTGAACCCAGTGAGCCCAATGCTCCATTCCAATCTGTATACACAAAAATGAACTTAGCATAAATCATGTTAAAGCCAACCACTATCATGGGAAGAAATTTCAAGATTCATATTAGATAATATTGTTGGAAAATGGGGTCATATTTGAATCAAAGGTTAAGTGGTGGAGTTCTCGTATTTTTTTTTAATAAAAACTAAGGTATATAGGACTAGGAATTACAAAACCAATCTTTGTTTGAAGCCTTGAAATCATTTTTCCTAATTTTCCATATTTGGCCTAATTGAGGGCTACTATCCCTAAAGCCTTAATTTGACCCAAGTTTGCTAAGAGCCCTAGAAAGGGGTTAAGACCTTAGAGAAGTGGAGTCCACTTGGAGAGACAGAGGTCCACATTGAGTAAAGGCTAGTAACCTTGCTTGGCATCCTGCAGTGGATTGGGTGCTACTAGGAACTTAAGAAGATTTTAGTGGATTAAGGCTGTAGACTCTGCATTAGTTAAGGTGAGATATGAGCACATATTTTGTGCAGCTTACAAGTTACACTACCTCAACTTGGTGATGCAAGCAATTGGCATCCAAAT